>CM053792.1:736923642-738123642 GCA_028749045.1 Cupressus sempervirens | reverse complement strand
TTAATGATTGATTGATACTCTTCCATCACGATATCTTTCCATACTTGATGATTTGAAACTTCTTCAACACTTAGATGATTTAGATGCAATAATGTGGCTCATGAATGCTACATAACCAGCATACTTATGAGGCATTTTACTCTCTCTGAAAGTGCCATGCAGGGCTGTGTATCATTTAGAGTCTTCCATAATGTTTTTGGCCCACAAAGGTCTTTTCCTTCTGGCTGAAGTAACATTGGAACTTCTATATGATCAACTAGTCTAGTGGAATCATTTAGATTTGTGTTTCCCTTTGATTCTCAGAAGATGGATCTGGATCAGCCTTTTCTAAATCCTGAGGATGCTCAAAATCTTCCCCTTCATTTTCAATGTTAGACTCTTTGAATATCTTGCAAGCTACATCTTCTTCAAAAGTAATATCCCTGGTTATTTCATTTTGTTTTTGACCTGTAATATACATCCCAAAAGCTTTTGAAGAATCACTATAGCCAACAAAGATACCTTTCTTTCTTGAAGGTTCTAATTTTGATATTTTCTCTTTTGATATATGAATATAAACTGGGCATCCAAAAATTCTAATGTAAATAATGTTTGGTTTGATACCTACAATAGTTTCTTCAGGAGTAATGTTATCAAGAATCTTTATGATTCTGAATATAAATTGCTGTCCTGCATGCTTCAGCCAATATAAAAGTTCGAAGGCCTTGATCATGAATCATTGCCTTTGCTGCCTCAATAATTGTCCTGTTCTTCCTTTGAGCTATACCATTTTGTTGAGGATTATAGGGAACATGAAACTCCTCCTTAATCCCAGCTTCAACACAGTAATCATGAAATATATTAGAGACATATTCTCCTTTGTTATCATATCTTAAGATCTTAATCCTTTTGTTATATAAGTCTTTAACAAGTTCTTGAGTTCTTTAAAATGGAACAACACGTCTAGATCCAACATTTACATGAATAATCCTCTTTGAATGTAACATAATACCAAAAACCACTAAGAGAAGCAACTGATATGGGACCATATAAATTTGAATGAACTAACTGTATCTTTAGCTCTAGTTTCACTACTATGAAAAGTGCTTTTAATATTCTTACCTAGAGTGCATCCTTTGCAAACTCCTTCGGGGTTTTGGTTCAGTTTTTGAAAACCAATCACAACCTTCTTTGTAGTGGCAAAAGTTATGAAATTTAAATTCTTAAACCTCTTGTGCCAAAGATTATTTGAGTTTGAGGTATCATGTGCAAGTGCATGAATTGGATGAGCTGAAAGCTTATAAAAATTATCACGACAGACTCCAATCTCATGAGCTGATTGAATACTGGAATCCTTTTTTCATGCCAAGCCTTTACCATCAACAAAAGCAACACAATACCCTTTGTCTTCTAACCCTGATATAGAAATCAGATTCCTCTGTATGTCAGGTACAAATAATACATCACTTAAGTGAAGAGGAAACCTAGAATCTAATTTGAAGGAGGTAGAACCAACACCCTTAGTGAATAACTTGCAGCATCACCAATAATGACTTGTAGTGAGAAATCTTTTTCCTTCAAATTAATGAGGTGTTCTTTGTAACCAGTAATATGATGAGATGCACCACTGTCAATCAACCTTGTATCACTGTTTTTAGGAACATTGCTAGAGAGTGGAGATATAAATAAGAATCCCTTAGAATTTTCACCTGATTCCTTTTGAGGAGATGAGTTTTCTACATTTGCAGCAACAACTTGAGACGTTGTTCTAGAATAACAATCTCTAGCAAGTGCCCTTACTTATCACATCTGAAGCACTGAACTCTGGAAAGATCCTTTTTCCCTTTCTTGGAGTCAGGAGCTGACTCAAAATTTTTATCTCTGAATTTCTTGAAGTTTCCTTTCTTCCCTTTTCCTTTTGAAGTTTGAGCTGCAAGAACATGATCATCTTCATGATGATTTCTATGACTGCTTTCTCTTCCCTTTAATCCGTAGTCTTCTTGAATGCAATCTGCCCTTAATCTGTCAAATTTTTGAAACTTCTCTTCCACTAACACCCTGAATCAAGGTTTCCCAAGAATGGCGAAGTCCATTCATAGCAAGCATAACTAGATCTTTGTCTGCGAACGTCTCTTTAATTGCAGTAAGCTGGTCCTTCAATATTGTAATTTCCATAAAGTATGAAACTACAGATTCACCTCTTGCCATCTTTACATGCAATAGTTGACGCCTCAATGTAAGGACTCTACTGGTACTATTAAACTCATACAGATCCTTGAGAGCCTTCAACTCCTCCTTGGCTGATTCCAATTTTGAAATGATAGGAATCAAGTGATCCTTAACTAAATCAATCATGATCTTTTTAGCCATAATCTTTTTCTTGTCCCACTGAGTTCTTTTAACTTCATCAGGTGGCTGTGCAACATCAGAATTGGCATAATCCAAAAGGTCATTCTCTTCAAGAGCAACTTAAACCCTAGGCTTCCATGAAGCAAAATTTGAAGAGCCATCTAACCTATCTTCAACTTTCAAGCAGTTCACCATTTTCACATGTGGAGGAAGAATAATTGAAAGAGAAACAAGGAACACAAGTTGCAGAATACTTCTGGTTCTGGATCAGAGTTCTTCAAACCCACTCTGGTACCATGTTAAATTTTGAAATAGAAATAAAGTGAAACAAATACAACAATTTAGATACGAGACAATCACAGTACACAAGGCAATTATCTTGGGAAAAACCCACCTCAGTGAGGGAAATGACCCAGCCGACCAAAAATATGTTCTTTTATTGAGATCTCCAAATCAGTTACAAAGTCTCTGCTCTTGATAATAATTCTTCAATTATGTGATGATCATATATGATCAGTTAGTTCTCAATACACATATCTGCTAACCATGCTCAATAATCGAAGAGAATGTAACAACACATTAAAATTCACAAACTGAGAATGTATTTATATGCCACTGTATCAGAATCAAAACCTGAGAAATTCGGCTCAACTTCAGATCAAGCAATCTTCGATCAAGAGAGAAACTGTATTCACAGAAGTCCCAATCTGAGTTTGCCAACAAACATCAAAACAATGAATGATAGATCAAAAATGCTGTCCAAGACTTTTCACGAACAAGGAAAAAATACAAACCACACACTATATTTGCTGGGCACAGAAAGAGATATACCAATGAGCGATAAAACAATAATCAGAGTTGCTGGAAATGAAGAGAGCAACCAGCTTCAAAGAAAATGCTCCAATAGCTAGAGACAGTCTTTGGAAACTTATTATGTATTTTTAAAACTTTTTATTAAAACGTGGAAGTCACGACCATCAGCAAAAGACGCAAATATAATTCATTGTTGAAACTGATTAAGTGATGCCGACTCAGCATAAAGGTAACACATGGCAGTTCATTAGTGATGAAGAGCCAACATGCACAATAGCAAATAAGGTATAGAATCGAACAGGAGCCAAAAAGACCATGAATACTAAGAGAATTATAAGAGCAATAGACTGCTTCGGAAAATGTCTCAATGAGTCCGTGAACATGAATCAAGACTAGTAGCAGAAAAAGACTGGATAAGATCTGTATTGCAGCTACTTATTTGAAGACCTTTAGCTTGGAAGCATTATTTGATGGAATCCTAGATCTTTTCCATCATAGAAAACGCACCCAAGGGGTTTCGTTTTGCCAAAATTTGCTCAGGACTTTCAGCCAGCCTTGTCTTGTTATGGTCAGTTTTTCATAGAGAAGTGCACTCAATAGGACTTGAACCCACGTAATTGTGATGGCAGTTGCCATAAATTTGACCATGGACTGTTGAACAGACCTGTTTGGTTTTTATCTTTGCAGTTGATCAACCATTTTACTCATTTTGTTCAAGGTAGTTTCTTGTAGTGTTGTGGATTCAACAGAGGCAAGAAACACCATTTGGTTCAGACAGGACACTCATTTGTCTTGGCTTTCTTTTTCGTTAATGATTCTGTTCGACATACTTCACTGCACCATGCCTTTTCTTCGTAGCTTCTCATTGAGCAGCAATCAACAGGCAACGCTTAGAAAAATGTGCATTATGAAGGGCCTCATTTCTGATATTCCAATCTACTTGTTTATTTCTCCATGAGTTTGGGTTAGAAGACAGTTTAGCATGCAAAGTGTTGTTTGTTATATTTTATACTTTGATGCATGTTTCATTTTATGCTGCATTTCTTGAAGTTCACTAGCATGAGGGAAGGGAGGGATGCATTATGGGTTTTTCCTTTTGCACAGTTTTGCGGATGACAGAGGATGTACCAGGGAATAAAATTTCTTTATGAAATATACAATTTCTATTGTACTTCTTTAAAGATTCAAAATTCTGCTTCAGAAATTTAAACAAAATTATATATAAATCTCTCATCCATCATTGACATGAAGATTGAAATCTTACAACTACAAACATAGAATATCTTTCCATTCTTTCCCTTTTCCATGGAAATGAAAGATGATGGAATGAAGGTAATTTGGGTTTTGTGAGACGAGGATAAATCGGTGGGGAGATCTTGGTGGGGTTTGTCACCCCTTTTTTAATTCTTTATTTTTTGAAAGTACTTTTGACGAAAACACACAAGCATGTGCAGATCAGGTATGACTCAATCTCCATAGAGGTTGCGGGGGGGGGGGGGAGGGGGGTGGACCAGCGTAGGCTGACATGATGTCCCTGTGATGCCTAGACCTCCCTAATATGTGTAAAATAAGGGGTCCCCTCATAATTGTTGGGTGTCTAAGGAGCCTAAATGTCCTGGGAACTTCATGGCTACCCTCACAGGTCGCAGGCAATACCATTGAGATATTTCATCCCGTCCCTGGTCCTTGATATGTGTGGGACACTTGAATCAACACTAGAAGAAAAGGGATTAAGTCCTTATGAAATACTGAGTGCAATTACTTGTATGGAAAGGTATGTGATGTTTGATACACAAACTGCTAATGTAGTCATTTGATATCAAAGCAGAGGATATATAATATGTATTCTATCAGTCTATATCTGAAAAAATCAAAAATCAACTCCATAAAAAGAAACATGAAGTGAAGGGAAATTTTACCTGACCAATATTGATTTGTTATGCCATGCTTTCTCTTTTAATATTTCGTGGGGACCAAGTGTTACACATAGCTTCTTTTTAAACATATTATTATTTGTTTGATGTAATGGTTCTAAAACTATTCACTCTCAAAGAAGCCACTTTTAAGTACTTATAGAAGGATCAATTACTCCACATCTAGGCACTATTTAAGTATTTTAGTTTTTTTTAAACATATTATTTCTTCATTGCAGTTTTTAATACATGTAGCATGCAGGATATCTATTTTTTCCTTCAGGAGAATAATTAATATTTACAAAAAGTACTTCTCTCCTTGCCCATGGCTCTTTTCTTTTCTATTGGAATTATGAGAGTTCGTACTTTGAACTGTGCAGACACTAGAGGGCAACTGACATGCAGTTTCTATTACGGAGTTCCCAACCTGTAGCACCAGAGCCATCTTATGAACAGGATTCTGACAAGGACTCAAAGGTGATGACAGAACCTTCTCATGCTTTGCAGGGACCTCTGTCGGACCTACCCTCAGCTAAGCCATCTTTTGATGATGATTTTAAGGGAAGAGATGGGGTGGGATTAGGTGGTGGCGGAGGAGTGGGTGGAGGATTAGATTTTGAAGTGTCAAGGGCAAAAACACATATGGAGATTGAAGATCACTCAGATGTCTCACCGGAAGAAGGGGCTATACTCATTCCTTATGGTACTTTCTCAACCATTTATCAAATTTGGTTTTCCTATTTATGAACCATAGGGTGTCTGTGTTTTTTATCACATTAAATGGAGAGCTTATCTGGATAATGGAAAATATATTGGTACTCTCGATAGGCCTTTTTTCCTTAGTATAAATATTATCATACATAATAATGAAAAATATGATCTATAATCAAGATATATTTAATTATTCATTTTCTCCACTTGCAGCTTGCTATACAAATTAAATTAGTTCATGATAAGTAAAATTGTCATGACAATGTCTAAAAGTTGTATTGGCACTTCAGTTAATGGTTGCAGAATCTATCTGATAGTTATTCATTTGGATGCATATATATTCCTGTTTTTCAAATTTCTATTTTTCTTTGGTGTACAGTGATCTAGAACATCTGTACTGTCTTGTTTGAGTTTTAATATCTCAGAGGAAATATTTCATAGTATCCAAACAAATTTAATTTGTAATTTCTATACAATAATAAATACACCAGATATTATAAATTTTGCATTTGGTATATCTGATAATTATTTGAATTTGGACAGTTAAATCTCTTTTAATGATAGTAATGAGATTTGCTGATAATGTCAAATGTTAATAGGTGAGATTTTAATGATGTCCACTATAATATTAGTCAAGTTAGCACAATGGTGATTTCCATGTGAAACAACTCTTGAGAAATTCTGGGTTTGTGTGTCCTTGAATTCCTGTGACAAGGGGTTTCATCCACAGATTAAATGAACCGCAGTTCCATGTTCCAAAGTAGTAATTATCAGATAGTAAAAGATGTATCCTTCGTATGGTGGTTACTTCTTCTTGTTTGCTGTCTTATATGTCTTTTTCCTTCAATAGTCGTGATTTTCACATGTCCCTTGACTTTCGCTAAAATTAAATTTCTGTTTTATATTTTAGAAATATTTTTTGCTAGATTAATAGCTGCTTATGGGGCAGCACCCATTGTATTATATCACAAAAAAGTATTATATGTATTATTTTGGCAGAGAAAGCCCAGTAAACCGGAAATGGCAAAACCATGTAAAAAAAATCCTAGCTATCAGTGCCCTTATTAACAAAATGTGGAACACCCAATACAAAATGATGCCAACAGAGATCGAATAAGAGCTGGACAAACTCCTGCTAAAGGTGTGTACCACTATAGTATCCATCATAGGAGGAAATTCTATTTGGGGAATTAATAGTGAAACCGAAAGTATAAGAATCTATTTGGGAAATTAATAGGCAAACCGAAAGTATAAGATTTTTCGAAAGAATGGGAAAAGATCAGGAGAACATCAGATTTTCAAAAGAACGTAAAAATAGTAGAAAAGAGATTATAAAAAAAAACAAAAAATTAAGGGCATTTCCATAGCATAGAGACATAGAGAACAAATAAAAATTAATGTAATTCATGAATTGTAGAAAAATAAATTTTTTTAATTTAAATTCATATTGTCAATTGCATAGGCAAATATTCAGTTAACCTTTTTAGAGGGCAGTCAACAAAAAGTTGCCAAAATGTGAGCTTAAATATTAGCCAAGTCTATGAAGTACCTGAGACCAAAATGAATTTTAGAAATTTTTTTTTTGTTTGTTTATATTCTTATTGCTGATTATATAGGCAAATATTCAGTTAATGTTTTGACTCTTTTGAGAGGGCACTCACAAAATAGCTGACTAAGTCTGAGATCAAATAATAGCCAAGTCTATGAAGTAACAGAGGTAAAAACTTATCAGACTTTTAAAGAGAGCAGTCATCAAATAGTTGTCTAAGTTTAGCTAAGTCTACAAAGTAACTGAGATGAAAATTTATTAGATAGCAGTTTAGGTACTTAGGAGATATTTTCCATAGCAAGTCAAATTGTGATATTGCTATCAGGATTTAACTGTATAGTTTTTGAGTCAAACTCTTTGGCCCATGTATCATGAGTAGCGATTCACACATGAATCCATCTTTCATGAGAATAAATGGAACACTTAGCACTCATTGGATCTAGGTGATGCTCACAGAGGTGAAGCACGGGACTTCCCAGGAGGTCACCCATCCCAATACTTCTGCAACTCGAGTGCGCCTAACTATAGAGTTTCCTCCATGGTTAAACCCACTCTGCTTGCTCGGCCCATGTAGCATGAGTAGTGATTCACATATGAATCCATCTCTCATGAGAATAAATGGAACACTTAGCACTCATTGGATCTAGGTGATGCTCACAAAGGTGAAGCACCAGAACTTCTCGGGAGGTCACCCATCCTAGTTCTACTCCAGCTTGAGTGCGCTTATCTCCATGGTTAAACCCACTCTTCAACTCAACCTTAACCCCCTTCTTTGCCAACCCGAACACCCTTCGAAACTTGACCGCTATGAATGAAATCTCTATCGTATGGTTCAAGTACGAAACCATGCTTTGTTTTGAGAAGCTATCAAATGTTTCAATCATTGCCCTTAAGGGACCCTCAAAATCTTTGATACAAAAGATGGGCATTTGGATAAGCATTGCATCTGTGCTCTCCTCAAATTGTCTTTGATAAGCATATTGTTTGGAGTATCAACACTCTCATACCACCATTTCTTGCAATCCAAGCCGTTATAGACTTTCAAAGGTGATTGTTTGTGTCGTTATGTAATCTTGTTGAGAACTTGTTGACACCATTTGCTGTCCTTGTACTTTTGTTCTTATTTTCTTTTTCTTGTCTATGTTCGTTCCTCCTGCAACTTTGACTCCTGAGGGTAGAGTTTGTGCATGCTTATTCATATTCATACTATTGCTACTTGAATCACCTGCCTGGGACTGCAACCTTGTTTTCCAATTTCATTTCCCAACCAATTGGATAAATGTTTTCTCTTGTCTTTGGTGCAGGAGAAGAAAAATGGTTAGGGCTTTTGAATATTCGACTTCCTTTAGCAATACAACTTTTCACTATAGGGTTGTGTTCCAGAAGTGTTCGACTTTTGTCTTCTTTGAGGTACGGTTGCAAACCTGTTAGGGCTTTCCTCTCTCTTGTCGGGTATATTGTACAACTTCATTACCCTCTGTCCGTATGGCTCTATATTCCCATGCCTGATTCCTTCGTGTTGTACGACCTTATACAATTGCTTTAATGTGTTTTCAGACTATGGAGACATCTGGGCTGTTGTGCTTGCCGCCTGGTATTTTCCTCTCCGTTCTTTTTCTATGCTTTGATCTTTTCTTCTTTCTTTGTTTTGCTCCCTAACCATATATGCGGTCGGCTTCTCTAGATGCGTTCTACGTTTTGCTGCAAAGTATTGGGCTCGCCTATGGATATTTGATCTTGTTCCACAAATATTTTGCTCCCTTTCACCTTGTCTCTGCACGATATCACTATGGTTGTTTGACTCCTTGCATTTGACCAATTTTGCACGATATGTAGTCCATGCTCGACTTTTTCTATTTATCTTCTCTAGTTGACTATTATCGTGCAGTGTGCATGATTTATGACCTCCTCTTGACTCCGTACGAAAGGAGGTCAATGTTTACTTATGTAACTCTTCTTACCTGTACAATGCCTGTGCTTATAGTTATGGTTTGTCGTCCATACGATTGTATGGCGATAGCTAGCCACGACATGTTCCCTTTATCTATACAGTGCCTATAAGTGTTCACTTCTTTTTGCAGGGTCTTTTAATCAAGACTGTATGGTCTTCCCTTTATGCTAGAAGACGTGCGGTGCATTCCTCTTGCCAGACTTTGCCGTATTTGAATTTCATTGCCTCAGCCACTACTTGTTGTGGCCATACAGTGGTTTTTTAAACTTCAAATTGCTTTCTTATGGCCATGTGGTGTATATAGGGTTTGTATGATGACTCCTTGTACTTTTCTCTACTCTATAAGGTCGTACGGTGACTTTTTGGGTCTGTACGATGCTTTTTGGAGGTCGTATAGCCTTCAACATCCCACATTAGTTTCCTTATTATTTTTCAATTTTTCTATTTTCAGTGTGTTCAAGAATTTTTTTTTTCTACCGTTATGCAAGTCAATTCTACTTTCTGCATGTGAACTGTTATGTCTTTGGTGATAAATTTTGATCTTTGAACCGTTCACGACATCAGGAATTTCTCGGCCATCAAGTGTCCATAGTTTGATTGATCCATTGGCTCCAACCTCCCGAACTTTAAAGGGCCCGAGCGGCTTTACTTTGAATTTGCTGACTTGATCTCATTCCCTCCATTAAATTTCAAGATTAATTGGCTTGGTTGAAACCTCATCCGTTGCAAATTTTTGTTATGCCAAAATTTCCTCCATTGTTGTACCACCTCGGTCGCCCACCAAGCAATTGCCCTCTTCTTATCCAATTTGTTTGAGGCATAGAGCCTCTCCCTCAGGCTCTTCATGTCGCTGAGCCTTTTATCAATAGGTATTCGTAGACTCGGTACCATAAACTCCATAGGCATTATTGTCTCTTGCTCGTACATCAGTTGGAAGGGTGTGTCCCGTGGTCACCTTGTAGGTGCGGTAGGCCCACAATACATAGGATAATCTTTCCTCCCAATCTTCACCCTCGACTACGTACAACTTAAATGATGACTCCAACCAAAATTTTATTAATTGCCTCCGCCTGACCATTTGCTCGAGGATAGTTCAGACTTGACAACATGTGGAAGATTTTGAATTCAGTGGTGAGCAGTTTGATAACATGGTTCACAAAATGTCCACCTTTGTAACTAGTGAACTAGATCGGAATGTTGTACCTTGCTATGATTTGTTCATAAATGAACTTGGTAGTGCTCAATGTAGAGTTGTTTGGTAGTGCTCAGGCTTCTACCCATTTAGTTAACTATTCCGTGGCCACTACACATGACCCATTCTCTCGCATCATTATTCAGTGTTGGCCACCACAAGTTGACTAGGAACACCTTCCTTGTTGTCGTATTAGGACCCATGTGTCCCCTTGCTAGTCCTTTGTGGGCTTCTCAAAGTACTTCTAGAACTTCTTCCATCACACATCATTTGAGTACCTGGTTTGCCCCCATTTTGTATAGTAATTCATTGATCAATTGAAAGGTCTTGCTCATCAGAACTAACTTTATCCGTTCTCTTGGAAGCATGTCCCATGGGAACTAGGTTGTGGACAAATACTCCCCTATATTGGTATACCATGGAGGAAGTACAACAATCTGAAATAGATTTGCGTCAGGAAAATCATCATTTACTCTGATGGGTGGCTTGCCAGACTTATTGTGACAACTGATTGGAAATCACGTGGCTGCATCCTGGCTATACCACGATCTTGAATGTGAACTCTTGGAGTAGCAAAGGCCATTGACTGACTCTCCCCTGAATAATGAGCTTATTAACCAAGTACATGGGAGCTTGGTAGTCCACATAGAAAGTAAATGGGTTGGCCAATAGGTAGTGCTGGAACATTTGAATAGAGTAAACCATTCTGAGGGCTTCTCTTTCCATGGTGCTATAATTCTTCTTAGCATTGGACAACAACTGACTTGCAAAGTATATTGAGTGATCCAGTCCATGCGGCCCTTCCTAAGCCATTCAACACATCCTGGTGTACTTGAAACTCCTTATCCTAATTAGGGAAAGTGAGAATGGGAGCACCGAATAATCTTGTTTTTAACTTGTGGAAGGCTTCTTCTTGTGCTTCCTCCCAAACATACGACCCCCCTTTCCTTATGAGCTTATCCAACGGGTATGATATTTGTGCAAAGTTCTTGATAAATTTGTGATAATATCCAATATGACAGAGGAAGGATTTGACTTCGGTCATATTCGTAGGGGCCTCCATTTCCACTCTCACCCATACTTTGTTTGGGTCAGTTTTTAGTCCAGCTTTACAGACTATGTGCCCAAGCAATTTTCCTCGTGGCACCATAAAGGGACACTTTTTCGGGTTAAGGGTGAGGCGAGCTTGTCGACACTGCTCCATGCACTCCCCCAAAGTTGCAATATGCTTGTCTTGCTTGCTCAATACTGACCAAACATCTAAGAATGTTGTAAAGTTCCCTATTGACATCTTGTCAAAGATGTGTGGGATGATCAACTGAAAAGTAGCTGGAGCATTACAAAACCCGAAGGGCATCCAATTGTATGTGTATACACCATTCTCCACTACGAAGGTTGTTTTTGATTTGTCCTCCTCCGCAATGGATAGCTGGTTATACCCATAAAGCTCATCTATAATTGAATAAATTTCATGGCCTGCTACTTCCAAAATGTTGTCTGTGAACATAATAGGGAATGGGTCCTTGATGGTGACTGCTTTGAGGCATAAAAAATCCACACAGATGGGGATTTGGTTTGCTTCCTTCTTCAAGGAAAGGACAATGGGAGAGATCCACTCACTTGTTTCAACTCAAAAATGATGCCTGCCTCCAACATCTGCTCAATCGCTGTGTTTACTCTTGCAGCATAATTCCTGTTCATTCTGTACGACATCTTGCGCATAGGTTGGGCTCTGGGAACCAGAGGAATTTAGTGTACGCATAGCTCCAGAGGTACACCCTTCAAATCTTTATACATCCACGCAAACACATCCTTGTATTCCATAAATATTTTCAGTGTGATAGTCTATAGTATGGGATTCTAGCCATCCCCTTTTAGGATGGTTTTTGTGTTCTGCTCATCTCCCAGATTTATTCCCTGCAATTTGGCTTCTTGGTATTTGATAGGCTGAGTCTTGTAGATTTGGTGGGCAGGACCGTCCTTAACTTTAACTTCCGTACTTTGTGTTTTTCGGAGGGAATTCGTTCTACTCCTTGATTTCCAACCCATTGCAAGATGGCGTGAATAGTTCATAGTCACTCATTTGCCAGTGGAATAGGCTGTCCATGGAGTCTGCAATTGTTTGAGTACTCCCTCAATTCCAATACCCCTTTGTCATTGGGTTCTAGGCCTCTTTTTCCTTAGTCCACTTCGTCGTCACATTTAGAGTCGGAGGGTGCCATCTCTTCTCCGACCATCTAGGTTCTCAAGTCAATCACAAACTTTCACTCGCCCTTCTCGAATGATAAAGTGTTCTTTTCCAATTGTGATTTGTTGTTTCCGTCACTAACCATCCTCTTGCTAAGATGGCATCACATCCCTTCTGCTGGAGAGGGAGTACTACAAAGTTTAGGGTAAATGGTTGTGTCTAGATCGTTACCTTTTGTGCCATCAAGTTTCAGATGAGCTCAATGCCATGTTGGTCAGTTCCCAAGAGATGTAGGTCGGTGGCCAGAACGTTAGCTCTTCGAGGCTCTTCCAAGTCTCTTGCAACAAAATATTCACCCCTAACCCACCATCAATGATTGTGTTAGTGAGAATGGTGCCTAAAATGCCAATCTCAACCACGATAGGGTGTCGTCCACTGTTCGGTTCGTTCTGGGGTACTTGTTGTGGTCGTTGGAGTGTTTAGGAGGGCTTTACAGAGGTGGGGCATTGTCTCAAGTAGGTCCTTGACCTTTACTAGAACTTCTAGATGCATCACTTGCCTTAGAATATTTTGTTTTGCCATCGCTTGAGCGGCAATACCAACTGTATCCCTTGACTCTCTTCGAGCCTTCATTTCTTTCTCAATTTTTGTCTTCGCCTCCAGTGCCCTCTGTTTTTCTATACGAGGGTCAGAGTACATGACCTTCTTGGCCTGTGCTTGTGTGATTGCTAGAATATCTTCTTCCTCGCTTCTCCCTTTGACGTCAAGGAGGTTGACGCAAGGCTTTAGGCAGTTAGCGTCTTTGTGGTCACTAGGTCCACACCACCTACAAAGCTTTTGTGGGGTTTCTTCCTTTTGGCGATCCCGAGAAAAGTGTGCCCATTGATTGTAGTTTCTACACTGTATCATCAGTCTCCTTAGTTGTTATTCCCTTGGCCTCCCCTTTGATTATTTCTGTAGCCGCTAGAAGTCACATTATTGTTTATTTTGTTGGGCACCCATCCTAGACGTGGAGGGTTTCTCTTGTGTAAGCAATACTGGTTGGTTTATGGTCCTCGTACTGTAGAGACATTCTTTAGTGGAATGTCTCATAATCTGGCCGATGTCGCAAAAAGACTTCTTAGGAAAAGAACCCTTTGTGTGTTCGGCTTCTTTGGTACACCATGCTTCGCCTTCCTTGTTTTTGCTTGACCCTCCTTTCTTCGCCTTCAGTTCTTTCATCATTTCCTGAAGGTCCTTCTACAAGGCTTTTACTTTTTTACTTGAGTCCTCATCGTTGCTTCCTTCGGAGGACTTATCATTTGATGATGACTTGCTGATTTTCTTTGAAGTCTTGTATTCACTCTCCATATCCATGGCACGGTTGTATGCATTGTTATGAAGTAGGAGGTACGATCTTCATCTTTCTTCGTAGGGATGTTTTGAGTCCCTCGACGAACTATTGCTTCTTGAGTTTTCCTGTCGGTGTAGACTCCATTTTACCAAGTAATTCTTCAACCGTTATCTATAAGCTTTAACAAACTTGCTCTTCCCTTGTTTCATACCATAGATTTGTGCGAGTATTTCATTCTCGTCTTGAGTAGTTTGAACTCCTTCTAAATTCCTTTTTCAATTTAGCCCATGTCGTCAAATTGGTCTTATCTACACCAGAGAACCAGTCAATGTCTCCCTCCCTGAGTGTTGTGGGGAATCGTTTTGCCCATTCATCTTGGTCGGTAACCCCATTTTCTGTCCATATGGTCTCACACATTCGACAATGGTGGACAGGATCCTCCTTCGTGTAACCCATAAAGTTGGGCAATTTCTGCTTATTTGCCGCCATGGCTACTGGTTGAGGTGCTATACCATCGATTGTACTACTAGTGCCAATTTTGTCAATTGTGCCTTTTGTAGGGTTTGCGTTTGCACCTACGCACCCATGTTGCCTGTGTTGTACTCCAATGTGGTTGAACCAGTCAATGTCTCCCTCCCTGAGTGTTGTGGGGAATCGTTTTGCCCATTCATCTTGGTCGGTAACCCCATTTTTTGTCCATATGGTCTCACACATTCGACAATGGTGGACAGGATCCTCCTTCGTGTAACCCATAAAGTTGGGCAATTTTTGCTTATTTGCCGCCATGGCTACTGGTTGAGGTGCTATACCATTGATTGTACTACTAGTTGTGCCAATTTTGTCGATTGTGCCCTTTGTAGGGTTTGCGTCTGCACCTACGCACCCATGTTGCCTGTGTTGTACTCCAATGTGGTAGGGTCTGAGAAAAGGTTTCAATTACCAAATTGTATTTGCTCGTTCGACATGTAAGGAACAAAGTGAGTATCTTGGTTATCCCACGCTCATGTCGCTTCGATACCTCTAGCCACGCTGGTTCCTTCTTCACTCCTACTTCGGTTCTCCACTCATGGTGTACGAGACAAATTTATGAACTCCTCTTATGTTTCCTCAATCCAATCTAACCTTTATCGTGTTTCTTCCAGTAACTCTTCACTACTTCTCACCAGTCAGTGTTTTGGCGAATCATGTTCCCCTTCGATCACTGCATCTTCCGCAGTACCACCTTCGTGGTCCCCTTCGGGCAACCCTTGACCTGGTTGTCCTTTGGTGAGTTTCTTGAATCTCCGTCTTCATTCAGCTTGTTGTGCCAAAATTAGGGCTTTGTGTGTGGCGTGTGTGACATCATTTGGCTCCTTCCTATTCCTATCTTTATTTAATAGATTAGGCATCAATTCCAAGAAAACATTGTAAGTAACAAACAAGTCAAGTGAGTTAATTGTGTGACATTGTCATTACAGATTTAGAAGTGTTCTTTTTATTTGCCGCTTCCAAGGCTTAAAACTCATGGGTTGGTCCTTTGCCAGGATGCATTTCGTTCAGCTCCCTCCCAATGGTTACTTTCAACAAAGATCCGAAGGATCTATTGTCGACAACTCGGCGATGCTCACTCTCGACTTCTTCCCTTTGGTTTTGTTGTGCAAGGGATGCTTGCGCTAATAGATGAGGTAGTTGGTGCAAAAGCCTAATTGCTGCAGGATTGACATTTAGTGCATCCCACACAGGCTCCTCCATAACTTCCTCTTGTGCGGCCTCCCTTCGTACGAATGCCTCAATGACTGTCCACAAAAAAATACAGAAGTAGTTGTCAAAGCGTGCTTCCCTTCAAAATGTTCTGTAATTTCTTCTTCATTGGTTGTTCTGTTGTTGTTCATAGGTAGTCCCATCTATTCCATTACCGTGCTTCCCATATTCAAATCGGCAATGACATCATATGTTGACTATCGTAGGGTAACAAGAACTCAATGCATAGATACCTGTGCAAGGTATTCAATATAGTAAATATAGAGAACTCAGAAGTAATTCATACATTCATTAATCAATGAACACAAGGTTACATTCACAATACACAACGTCTTTTCTTATGGAGAAGATTCATACATATAGTGTCCAAAAGGGTGTGAGGCGAACCGTCGCACCCGTGTAACTTCCTTGGTTATGCCAAACTGCCTAACTACCCAAGTTTCCCGAGAACACCCAAAAGCCCTCCTCCTTAGTAGCTTTGCTGGAATTCACAGTTCTGATTGCCTCCTTGATAGCGGTTTAGGAGAAAAGGTGACAATAGGGGGGGATGACTTGGAAAGGATGCTGACCAGTTCATCATATAGCTTAGTGGTTTGCGAAACCTGTAAACTATGGTCAAGCTTGGGGGGCAGGGGAGAACGATGGGGGAAGAGGGTACATCAGAAAAGTTTGGGTGAGCGTGGAGAGATGCAAGAAGGGTATGTCTGTGTTGAGAAATGTGGAGGTGCTTCTTACAATAGAGGAGTTGGTGGTGGGAGGTCTAGAGGAAGGTGTAAGAAGGGTGGTGGAGTGTGAAGGCCAACTGCAAGGCTTGATGAGAGGCCTTACTGTCATCATTGTAGCATTTGTTCATAGGGTAACTGTTCTTAGGCCCAGGATGGGAGAGTTGGGGGGTGGACAAATGAGGGATGGAAGACAAGGCAGGATGCCAGATGGAGGTGGGCAGACAAGAGAACTTGGTGGTGACGCACTACAAAGCAAAGAAGAGGGGAAAGGAAGGGAGAAGATTGAGAAGGTGGGTAAACATGTCAGGGTTGCCATCATCAAACTAAACAGCAGTGCTGGGAGAGGGAGGATGGGGGGGGGTGCAAGGTGGTACATTTAGTGTCCTTACATGATTTGTTATACCTGAACGAAGCTCTAAGTTGGGAGCTGTGACATTACAGAATTGATCACCCGATGTTTTTCAAAGATTCTCTCTGGCACATTTAGGGTGCTTAAATGATTTGGCATACATGAAAGCAGTCCTAAGATGGGAGCTGTGACATTAGAGGATTGAGCATCCTGTTTTTTTCAAAGTTTCTCTCTTCTTTCCTCTTTGTATCCTTGTCATACATTTTCAAATTCTTATTATTTGGTTCTGTATATGTGATTTATCAATTGACATTATATTGCATATGGATGATCATGATACTAGATGGCTGCTGATTGCAATGCATGACAGTTCTCCCTTGACACTGTTAGCATTCTCTGCTGGCCGTTGGGATGAATTTCTCAGGCTATCAATAGTGGAATGATTGTTAGATTGTTTTAGCTTACTAAATGAAAAATCAAAATCCAGTTTATGTTGTGAGGATGAAGATAATTGTGTTTCAAACTGATTATTTGCAGGCCTCTAAATGATATCCATTGAAAGTTTTCTTTACTCGCAAGATTTGGTTGATTTTTAAAATTATTAGTAAGTATCATTATTAAACTGCATGTTGAGAACAAATTAGTAGCATCTTTCTCGCTTGAGAGGAAACTTCTATTCTTAATCTAGAGAGCATGTATTCAAGGATATTCTGATTTACAAGTGTATTCAATATTTGATAATTTTCTTTATAGTAGTTAGGTAAGTTCCATCTCTGGCATATGTTTCTTTGCACAATGTACACCTGGTGTCAGTTTATTACCATTTGCCAGATCTATTATATTCCATCTTAATAACAATGTTCACTTAAAGGAATTTGTTTTATGCACTTACTTATGATTGCCATTGCTGATGTCCAAGCACATTTTTTTGAGTTAACTCTTTGTACCCTTATAACCCTGCGCTTTGTAACTAAACAATTTCATTTTAGTGGGACCTCTGCTTGTGAATGATTTTGATTTTCATCCATGTTTGAATAATAATCTCAGATAATATGTACTGATTGGAAAATTAGTTCGAACTGCATGGGTTTTTTGTCAGTGTTTTGATTATGAATTGTGCAATGATTGAATACTTTTCAATATCAAATTTCATCTGTGTGTTCAGACAAGCTTCCTGAAAATTGGTACAATGCTCCAGATCTAGATTCAATTAACCGTTTGGACCGGGGCTTTGTTTTTCCAGGTGCTCAACTGTTCTCAAGTTCTCAAATTTGAAATTATGGTTTTAAAGGTTTTGTTACCTTACATCTTTTATTGCTTTAGTTAGGGATATGGCTGCAAAATTCTTAAGATTTGGATCCAACAAGAGTTAAGATCACTAATCAGTCCCTTTTTTCTATGCAGGAGAACAGCTGCATATTTTGGTATATATTTCATCTCATGATCAAGAAGCAGCAGAAATAATCACACCTTTCAAGGTTGCAGCAGTGATGAGCAAAAATGGTTTCTTTAAGCAGAAAGATAGTAAAAACAAAGGTAATCTTGAACTTGAAACACAGTCTGCTGCTTATAGGGAAAACACGGATGATGTAGGTACAGAGAATGGAGGGGTTGGAGCTGCAGAAGAGAATGTTGAATCTGCACTAAAGAATCAACAAGAAATTCAAGGGGACATCTCTTTCAGTGCCTCCCTTCTCAAGATGGAAGGCCACAAAAAGAGGAGTGCCATAATATTGGAAAGTTTTAGAAACTCACATTTTTTTGTTAGGATAGCTAGAACAGATGAACCACTTTGGCACAAAAGGAGATTAACTGATCCATATTCAGAATCTTCTGAATTTGTAAATGGGAAGGAATCAGCTGATAGGTTGGAAGTTCCAAAGACAATACAAAAGCATAATTGCGTACCTGCTGTATTAGAGGGAGGCAAATTTGATCCCAGTTCAGCTGGCGGTGTAGCGAGAAATGCAGTCAAATGTTGCTCACTTTCTAATGGAGATGTTGTGGTATGCCCAGCTATCTTATTAAGGACTTGAGAAATAAAGGTGTTGTATCATGACACTTCAAATCAAGCAAAGAGTAGGGAAAAAGGCATGCATTTATAATGTTCTCAGTACTTTTTGGTAGACATTCTTATACATTTTGAGAGGTCATCAATTTTGAAGTCACACATTTTGTTTTGTGCAGAAATGTGGGAGAGTTAAAAAAAAAGCTGTTTGTTATTGTGTTTATAGGTAGAACTAAGGTAGATTTGGTCTGAGGCATGATATGGGTTAGAGAATTCTTACGGTTCATTATTATAACTTTTGTAAAAGGCTTTGATATTATTTTATATTTACAAAAGCTTAAAAATCAAGTACATCTTATGATTTATCTGGCTTTATAATTATTTAATTGTCTTCACTTGACCTTGGGCTACAAAGCTGTTTGCCTTTTTCTATCAACCAGGATCTAGACCTACTCATATTCTGATATTTACAATGCTATGGGGAATCTCCAACTGAACAGAACAAATGGATGTGCAGAGAATGGAAAGCAACCCAAAACTGTAAACTCCTGCAAGAAGCTGTGTTTCATAATGCATATTTCAAATAGTAATTCTTTGAATAACCCTAGGAGGAACCAGGAATAGCAAGAACATCACCATGTTCATAATGTGTACCAAGGAAGCAAACTTCTCAGAGTGCACATGCTTGTTTACACAGGTCACTTTACTGAGAGTTACCTATGTTCTTGTGGATATCCTGTGCACTTTCCAGTTCAACCGTAGCTCAATCAAGTTGTTCTCTACTTTGGAGGAAGTTGTAAACTTGCTTCCTGCTCAAGTTCAGAGTCTTGATCACCTTGGCAGCAGTTTGCTCAGCCCCATTGAAGTGCTTCAAACTGTTGCCTAGCCTGGCTGACAGTGGTTTGAACTTTGAATGACACCAAAGCAATATCACAGCTGCACACAAGGTAAGGCCTCTGCCATGAAGAGTACAGACACTGTCAAACTTACAACATTCTTTCAAGTCATTTTTGGTTAGCAAGAACAGCATTCATCCACTTTGAACCACAAATAGAGTGCCATTTACATATCCTTAACTCATGCAACAAAGGTATGGCCTGGTATGAAGACCTACAAATCTCATAGAATATGTATGACCTTCTTGGAACATGATACTTCACTGAAATGTTAGAAGATGATCATGAAATGGATTAACAAATTAAACTTCATCAAAATACATCGAAATTATGCATCTCTGCAGGACCTAGAACTACAACTCTGATTTGAAGCAAAATGGTTATCTATGAATGAAACTACTCAGCCACTAGGGTGCTTTTTGCCCCTGAAAGTAGTAATTTCAAGAAGGTTTTTCATTTGCAAGAAGCTTGGAAGAATGCAGGTTCATCTGAGCAGCATAACAATATCATATTCAGCAGTCTAACTTCTCAAAAAAGCTGACGTCCTCCCATAACTTTTTGGAGGGAAAATATTCATTTAAAAAAATAATAATTCCCCTTTTCTTTAAAATGACTTTTTTGCAAAACAAATATATTTGAATGTGCAAAAAGGACCCCCATGTCCTGGGTGACCAACTTTGAGATCATTTTTGCAACTTTGAAAAAGATATTACGCTTAACTGTCACTTTAATATTTATCATTATAAACTATAATGTTTTAAATTATTTTGCCCAAGTTTCAGAAAGCATTGAAACACCATTGGAATTAGACTTATCACAGCAACATGATTCTGTAGACTTGCGATGATGATCAAAGCGAACGATGATAAAGTTAAAATAGACAGCTCGTCCAAGAAGTCTAGAGAGATCACCAAAAGGCAAAAAAGTGTCACAATGACTCACATTGCTAACCATGCACATTGCCAAGAATAAAAACCCTACAAGATTGGTTTTATGCACTCCAAGAAGTTTGGCATTCATCCTAAACCAGTGATTAGCCTACAAAAGACTTCAGAAAGTAGACTAGTTCTTCACAATTCAGTTACTCTTAAAATGGGTACATTGCAGTTTTCTATGGAGATTATGCTTTTCTAATTGTGGCTAGCTTTGGTTGCTACCAACCAACTTGATCAAGCAATGCATCATATGCTCTCTTCCACAACTAGAGGACTTTGAAGTTAAGGAGAAATGGTTGAGATCCAACAATTACCCTATGCTCCATGAGGATTTTGAACACTTCATTTCCTTGTTGATCTACTCTTACGAAATGAAAAGTTGGTGACAAAATAACCTGCTTATCCAAACTTTGCCAAGGGCCTTTTGGAAGGACCCTCAAGCTAAACCTACCATGTATACTTTTTTCGTAAGATTCCTTCTCAAGTTCTCCATGTGCACCATTGTGTGCTTATTTTCTGTGTTAACGGTTAGAAATATAGGATTGATCGGAGTTTTTGTTATTGGTTCTTTATTATTTCTAGATTATAAATGGGCAGTGAGATACATTATCTGATGCCTCTAAGTTTGGAAATACATTGTAACAAATCTGGTTATGGAGTTTGAAATTTTTGCCTTGCAATAATATTCTAAGTATGCTATCGATTTCTTACCATAGTTGCATTTGTATAGTGACGTTTGTTGTCCATTGCATACTCCACCTTGTTTCTTGCTTTTTGAAGTCTCTTATTTAGTATGTGATTGTAGGCACACAATCTTCTTTTCTTTGGTTTGAGTAGTAAATAATACTGTTAGGATTAACCACGGACAGAAATAACAGTTACATGCAAATATAACCAATATCAAAAAATAATAAAGTGCACAAATGAGAACACAAGACACAAAGATTTTACGTGGTTCACCCAATCCTTGAGCTACGTCCAACAACAATAAGTCCAATATTATTATTATCCAATGATTACAATCCGCAATCCTTACAACTCAATATTGCCGCAAGAAGCTACAATATCACCATACAGTATGAAATCCCTAACCCTAATCCATTTTATAAAAGCTTTTGCCGCTTAAAAAATTAGGGCTAGAATAAGTCATCTAATAGAAAAATAGCAACTGATGCCTTTTACAATATAAGGTCATTTTTGGCTTTGGTGGTGTTGCCTTCGAAAGACCCCCACGGGGGCATTGCCTCTCAATCCCACCCTGTACTGCGATAGAGAGTGCACCTGGGGCGCTGCCCCAACACCCCACAAGACCCCGCAAGTGGCGCTGAACCTAAACCCCTGTAGAAATAATTTGGAGGGAAACTGTGCCGAATAAACCTCCAAGTTTGATTAGACTCTACATCACAACAATCTCCCACTTGGAGATTGATCAGACTCCACAACAATAACCTCCCACTTGGAGACTGATCATAGCACTGCTAAGCCTGTAGCTCCCACTGGAATATCAAACTACCGTAGACTTTGCCGTTCTTTTATTCCGTTTAGTCTAGAAGACCATCGAAGTTGAAGAGAGTTTAACTTCTCCCTTGTTATTGCGTTGGTAAACAGATTTGTTGGATTATTATCTGTATGTATCTTCTCCAGCTTTAACTGTCCATCATCCAAAACTGACCGAATGAAATGGTACCGCAACTGTATGTGTTTTGTCTTTGAATGTAGAGCAGATTTCTTTGCAAGATGAATGACACTCTGTCTATCTGTAAACAAATAATTATCCCTCTATGGGTGTCCCAATTCTTCCATGAAGAACTGAAGCGATATCATCTCCTTGGCTGCCTTTGTAGCAGTAACATACTCTACCTCTGTAGTGACTAAAGCATTAACCTTTTGCAACCGAGAAATCCCATTCATTGCTGCCCCACCAATAGTAAATACATAACCTGTAGTACTCTGCCTGGTATCAATATCTTCTGCCATTCATTATGAAATCCCTAACCCTAAGCCATTTTATACAAGCTTTTGTCGCTTACAAAATTAGGGCTAGAATAAGTCGTCCAATAGAAAAAATAGCAACCAATGCCTTTTACAATATAAGGTCATTTTTGGCTTTGGGAGCGCTGCCTTAGAAAACCCCCGTAGGACCCCACCCTATACTATGACTGGGAGCGCACATAGGGCGCTGCCCCTTGACCAAACCCCCATAGAAATAATCTGGAGGGAAACTGCGCTGAATAAACCTTCGAGTTTGATTAGGCTTCACATTACAACAAATACTTCATTATGTCTCTCTACATCAATTGTATTGATGCATGCCTTTTGTTTTAGACATTTGACATTGTCATGATCCCTAGGTCTACAACATTTACTAAGTATTTCAATTTTGTCTTGATTTCTTAGATAATCCCCAACAAATTTGCCTTTTTAATTGGACATTCAATATCATATAATGGAATGATTTGTGGAGCTGTAGTATTCTAACTTTGCTCCCCCTTCTTTGATTTTGATAGCCACTTAAAACATGCCTTCTTGTTATTTTTGCAATTTGGGTGGATTGCTTGGTGGAGTGTATTGCTCGCCTAGGTGAAGAGTACTTGTGGATTACTTTTCGAATTATATTTGAACTCTTTGATCAAATGTCCCAAAATTTGGCAAATTGCACAACATTTTCTTAAGGCAATGTTCTTTCATGTGACCTTACTTATACAATTTATACACCATATTTTTTAATGCTCTCTACTAGACCCATTATTTGCCTCTAGTTCATTAGATGGAGCTTATCTGTTTGCAATGTTGTTAGGGCCTAGATTTTCCATTAGTACTTCCATCCAAGTCACCACCTTTATCCATATTTCTTTTAGATTATGAAGACATCTTATCCTCACTTTCTATATCCATCCTCTCTAGTGCACGCTTGTAGATATGATGAAGGTTACAATTTTTATGGCTTCCTTGATGGAGTACGATGTTCAATAAGCCTTTTTTTTGTTCGAATTATTGGTCGGTTTCTTTTCGAATTTTACTAATAGTTCCTTGAACCTACAATCCAAGACCTTACACTTTCATGCTTCTCTTGTTGAGTATTATAGATATATGCCACAATATCATTGTCATCTCTAAGTAGTCCAAATTATTCTTTAAAATAATTTTGTGACTTCTTCCATTATTTTGTTTGGATCAATTTGTGTACTAGTCAGTGGCCACACCTCTCAAAGTGGTTGGAAAGGACCATAACCAATATGTCTTGTCATTTTGACCATTTTCTGCCCAAATGGTTTTGTAGGTCTTGGAGTGTCTTGCTAGATTCCGTGGTCTGTCTCTTGTAAACTTGGGCAATGTTTGCCCCTCTAAACATTGGGCTTGTTGGTGGAGTCACCATGTTTTTAGCTTGATGCAAATTTAGTGTTTTTAGACATAATTGTGCAACCTTGGCACTCTTAGACATTTGTGAATCATGGACTCTTAGTGGTCTACAAGTTTCACCTTTATATTCGCTTTACACCAAAAACATCTGTCTTCCTTGTAGATTTTGGCTTTGTTTCCTCTTTTTTTAACAACTCTTTGATACCTTATGGTTGTCATATGCTTCCCTCCGTTTGAAGAAGTCCTCTGGGTTTTTTTCCCATCGAAGACTTTCCTCATATAGAGGAGTCAGTGTTGGTTGCGCATACTTGTTGATGGATTTTTTGTGACCACACTAACACAAAATAAAGTGCCGACAGATACTCTATCCTCTCGTGAACAAAGACCCCTCATATACTAAAATCAGAAAGATTATAGAGGTGATTCCAAGGTTCTTACTATGACCATGCAACTTTTTGATGGATATGATCTCGTTTGGCTTGATGTATGTTGGTAATCAACGAAGGCTTATGTAATTTCCTTCAGGATGACTTTGAAAATACTGATGGGAGCTATTTGAATGATTTGGCAATGGAGAGTTTTTCAAAATAATTCCACAAAATTGCTCAAAGTAAAGAGGATAAGGGTTGAGAAGTCTTATTCTAATCCTAAGAACTTGAAGGATAATGAGTGCTTAGGTGAGATCTACTACGCTTTGTGTTGGATATGTGTAAAGAACCTTGCTGGCTCTTTGATCTGATAATGCTATTTGATGGAGATATTTTGTTTTGATTTTGCAATTGTTTGCAATTTTTTTTTGTTTTGATAATATTTGCTTTTTCTTTGTTTTTTTGACAATAATAAATGAAATGAACAACACAATGATAAAATTGTAAATTCTAATTGCAACAATTCCTACAACAAATTTATTTAAATTTTTACAAACTTCGAGAATGCAATTATCTAAATGCAAATATTCACTATGGATTTCTGTGAACCTAGAGATTGAATGTGCATCCAAATAACCTTCAGTAAAGTTGTAATGCAGCTGTACTAGTAATAAATGCTGCTTTACAAAGATGATATTGCAGCTGCAATGATATATTCGCTGCCTTAGATAATCAACTAGAGCAACTAAGGAACCAATCTCAGTCTTCTACAACAAAACACAGGCAGGAAACAATAGATCGTCCCTCAAACTATGGCAGTGGCGCCCTCTATATTCAATCACAGCTCTATTATAATACATTCGACAATTACAAAATAGACTTCATTCTTCAAAGCTATTAGATTTCCACAATCCATGTAAATTTGTTTTTCTCTTTTGGGTTCGATTGTGTAAGTTTTTTTTTAACATCAACGTTTCGGATCATACTACCTGATCCATCATTAGGATGCATGAGAGTCAAGGAGCAGTAAAATGAAATTGTGAGTCTTGTCTCTTCTTCACAACTTAATATTTGTAATTTACAAATACTGAGTCTTCTTCATAGAATGTTGAGACTCCATTCTTGTAAATTATATTTGATATGAAATGCTGACTCTTCTTCACAACTTGGTCACCAAATTAAGTACTATCATAATCTTTGGATGAGATTATCACTGGCACAATTCACTGATAGAGAACAACCAATTCAAAGTGCAAAACACTCAAAAGAATTTCCAAATCTTCAATCTTTCAATTACTGAAACCCTAGGCACAAAATCCTTGACAAATTCACTAGATCAAATGCACAATAGAATGGCTCTTTTTTTTGCATTGAATTCATTTATAATTCTCAAATGCAAATTGAGCTTGAATCTTCTAGCACACACCTCGCATAATTTACATATGTGCCTTTTGGGTTGCAAAGTTTGAAATATAATAGTATATTATATTTCCATCCAAGAGCAACTTCAAGTTAAACTATAAAGTTGACATATAATAAAGTCACTTCAATAATTTAAACTCCCCCATTGCTCCAAAAATGACCTTTTCATTAATATAATGATATTCTGACACACAAGGTCCTTGTTTCACGAGCCCATGATTTTAAACATCTCATCTCGGTTCCAATGAGCTATAATACTAAGGCGCTCATTAAACAATTTCAATAGAAATAGCAACCTTAGTGCACATAATTAAATTATAGCCAATAATGCACTTGACTTTGCGAAAATGGCCCAACCACATCGGAAGTGAAATCCGACAGCATAGGAGTGATCATTATGATGAAATATGATAAATGATCACAATTGAGTGACTTTCTAAAAATACACTCCCTCCAAGAATCTTGGAGCCCAATCCGGAAGTCAACAATAGCATCTGAAAGCGTCATATAACTCCTCTAAATCATCTGAGCTCATTGGAATCATCCATTCACTTATTATAACTAGTATGTACCTCAAAACAAAGCCAAAACCCACCTCAAGATCCTCTAATCACAAGTATTAGACTGTAAGGACCTGTGATAGGCTAAATCCATTATCTTTGATGCTTGCTTAAAATGGGGACATTACAATATGAGCTTGTTTGGCTTAATGTATGTTGGTATTTCCAGTGGGCTTATGTAATTTCATTTAGGACGACTTTAATAGTTCTGGTTTTGGGATCTATTTGAATGATTTGGCAATGAAGAGTATTTCAAAACATTTCCATGAAATTGGTCAAAATAGAGAGGATAAGGGTTGAAAAGTCTTATTCCTAAGAACTTTAAGGATAATGATTGCTCAGGTGAGATCTACCATGCTCGCTAATTTGAATCAACTACACAAAGCAGGTAATATCTTCAAAGTTTTGTGCAAAGAATTTTCATACCACAAATGAACACCATCATAAGAATAATGCACATTGAGTGATCAAAGTTAAGCATCCACATATAAGGCTCAGACCAACCTTTTGTGCACATAAATAATGTAATTGGAAAAGTTACAAGACAACAATTTCATTATAACAATATAATTAATCTCATTCATCTAACAACTTGAAAGCAATTCTAGGATAAGATAGGAACATGTAATGTCCCCACTTTAGCAGTCAACTGAGTATGTGTGCGTTAGCCTAGTTCTACATGGTCTTGATGGCTAATGAAGGGATTAAAAGGGATCCTAGAGTGTTTTGGCCTAGTCATCTTCAGTTTGGGCCAAAACGGAGTTGATATACACAGTCTCAGGCATACTTACTATTTTTAGTAAGTTAGAAGGATAGAAGGCTAGTTTTGGTGATTGGATTTGATACTCCTCGGTGAGAGCTTTCTGACGAGCTATCAGTCGAGTTGAGGTCTTGCTTACATTTAATAATATGATGGTCTTCATCTGTAATTAGTAGATCATCAACATAGAGAACTAGTATTAGCATATCTCTCTTTGATTTCTTGAAGTATATGTTAGGATCTGCTTCATTTATTGAGTACCCTAATTTGGTAAGGTAGTTGTCTATTCTCTCATACCACGCCTTGGGGGCTTGTTTAAGACTGTAAAGAGCTTTCTTTAATTTGCATACATGTGACTCTTTCTTGTGGATAATAAACCCTTCTTGTTGTTCCAAGAATACCGCTTCATTGATTACTCCATTTAGGAATTTTGTTTTTACATCCATCTGATATACCTTCCAACCTTTGGATGCAGCTATTGCACGTATAGTCCTGACAGATGTGTATCGGGCAATTGGAGCAAAAGTTTCCTCATAATGATCCCTTCCTTTGTGAGAATTCTCTGGCCACAAATTTGGCTTTGTGTTTCTCAATACTTACATTAGGTGCCTGCTTGATTTTGAATAGCCATCTTGAGGAGACAACAGATTTGACTTTGGGTCTTGGCACAATATCCCAAACATTGTTTTTTATTATTAATTGATATTCCTCAATCATGGCATCTTTCCAGGCTTGAGATTTTAAGGCTTCTTCAACATTAGAAGGTTCAAACTTAGTGAATTCATTTATGTAACATAACATGAATGATTCCTTGTCCTTTTGGTTTCTCTAAGCATTTCATCAGATATCACATTATTTTCTTCTATCGTTTTCCTTGCTCATAAGGGTCTTTTATTGTTGAGTTGTTTTGAATTTTCTTCAGGATTTGATGTAGTGGTTTCATTATCTTCAATGCCATTCTCAATTATAGCACTTTCATCATTTCCAGGAATGGAATCATCATTGGGTTCTTCTATATCTTTAGAAGTTTTGAATGCAACATCTTCATCAAACTTGACATCTCTACCGACTTCAGTTGTTCTTGATCCTGGCATATATGACCTATAGGCTATAGAAGAATCACTATAGCCAACGGATATGCCTTTCTTCCCTGATGGCTCTAGTTTGGTTCTTTTCTCCTTAGGAATGTGAATGTATATAGGACAACCAAAAATTCAAAGATGACTTAGATTAGGTTTAATTCTTGAGAAAACTTCTTCAGGAGTTATGTTTTCTAAAATTGCATGAGGACATCTGTATTGAATATATATGACAGTATTAGATGCTTCAACCAAAAATGAAGTGCGTAAAATTTGATCATGCATCATTGCTTTAGATGCTTCAATGATAGTTCTATTCTTTCTTTTTGCTAGTCCATTCTGTTGAGGATTATATGGTACAATATACTTCCTCTTAATCCCAATAGATATACATAAATCTTTGAAGTTTTTGGAGATATATTCTCCTTCATTATCAGATCTTAAAATTTTGATTTTTCTTTTAGTTTGGTTTCAACTAGAGCTCTGAATTCTTTGAATTTGAATAGAACCTCATTTGAATCTTTTAATTTAAGAAAATATATCTAGGTTTTCCTAGAATAGTCATCTACAAAGATGATGTAGTTTGAAAATCCTCCTAATGAAGGTACCAATATAGGCCCACATAGATCAATATGAATGAGTTCAAGAATGCTCTTAGATTTACGTTCACTCGAGTGGAAGGGAGTTTTAGGGTTCTTTCCTAATGCACATCCTTACATATGCCTTCATGTTCAGGTTTAAGGTTGGGTAAACCTTTTACAATTTACTTTATAGAAGGTAATGCTCTAAAATTTAAATGTCCTAGTCTCCTATACCAAATCTCATTTGACTTTCCAGTTTCATGACTTAGAGCTAGATTTGTGGAATTACAAAATTTGTATAAACTTCCTTCTCTAACTCCAATAGAAATAGCATTTTTAATGTTTGAATTTTTCATCTAGCACAACACTTTATTATCTGGAAAAGCAATTCGATATTCTTGATCTGCTAGATTGGATATAGAGATAAGGTTTCTTTTGATTCTAGGAACAAATAGAACATTCTTTAGGTGTAAGTTAACTCCGGTACTCAGATATACTGAACAAGTCCCAATTCTTTTCATGGGATAAGTGGAGTTATCGCCTATGGTCACTTCTTCAGTTGACTATTCTTCAAGATTCTCAAATTTATCTCTAAATCCGGTTATATGTTTGGAAGCTCCACTATCAACTATCCAGGTGTTTTTATTAGAGTTTATCTCACTAGATAGAGCAAGGTAGTATAAAGAGTATTTTTCATCCTTGTCTTCTACTTCCTTGACTTCGGCCATGTTGATAAAATTTTTCTTCCTTTCTAGACAATACATGTGAGTATGTCCTAATTTGTCACATTTATAACACTGAACTTTTGACAGATCTCATTTCTTATAGGTTTTCTTCCCTCTCTTCCTTTTGAATTTTCCCTTTTTATTGCTTGAATTTATTTGCAATGCTTGAATCTTGTCCTCTTTGTTGGAGATGATACCTCTTGAGATTAATCAAGCCTCTTCTTGGGTACATTCATTTTTGAGTATATCAAATTTAGGGATAGATGGACGACTTATGCACTGAATAAATGATTCCCATGATATTGGTAATCCTGTAAGTGCTATTAGAGATAATTTGACATCTTCAACATTGTTTCCAATGGTAGAGAGTTGATCTCTTAATTCAGAGATTTTTGAGAAGTAGGAGGTGATTGTATCTCCATTGTCCATCTTGATGTTTAGAAGCTTTTGTTATAATGTAAGCAATCTATTTGCGTTGTTTATCTCAAAAGTGTCTTGAATAGTTTTGAACACATTATAAGCATTTCTAAATTTTGCTATCGATGGAAGAATATGATCTTTTACTCCATCAATGATAATTTTCTTGGCCTTATTATTCCGTCTTTTCCAAGTTGTTAATTCTGTTTCATCTTTGCGTAATTCCTCTATTTTCCTCTATGAATGATTCCAATTCAAGTTCTTGGAGTATTGGTGTGATTCGAATTTTCCATGAAATGAAGTTGGACACACCTTCTAGTCTATCCTCAACTCTGATATTGTTCACCATGATTGATTTATTAAATAGGTATTTCAGTGATTTTGAAGCAAATAAAATCACAGTTTTCTACCAACTAGGCTCTGATACCATGTTAACGAATGGAAGATCTTTAGATAGAGTATTCTTATTTGTTTATTGTCAGATATTTGTTTTGACAATCTGACTTTACTCGAATAAGATAGTGACTGATATATCTCTGAGATGATTGTGCAGATTATCAATGCTCTTCCACTGGATGGTGCTGTCAACAGATGTATGAGAGTAATTAATAACAGAACTATATACCTGTGCAAGACTGCAGTCTATAGTACTGATGTATAACCTGAAGATGGTTAATGAGAATGGAATACACATATATTGAGATCGCAGATGCTTAAGATAATAACATGAATTGTATTGATGCTTTCTCTCAATCAATCGAAGTAATATAAATATTAAAGGAGAAGTCATGTTCATGTAGAGACATGATTCTATGTGGCATGTGCCACGTAGGGTCATGTCCCTATGTGGGCATGATTCTTGATAACACAATATGATTATGGTTAATAGCATGATAACCTCAGGGCAATATAACTCTCCATAGTAATCATTTCTGGGCGCATAATATACAGACCCGATCTCAGAGAAATATCTATATTGATACACAAATAATGATCACCATCCATATGATCGCAGTTATGTAATCTTGGAGATCTTAGATCAGAAAAAGCACACGGATAGATGCCCGATCTGAGCAAGGCAATGAGTCATAATGTAGTTTATCGGGTCTGATCAGAATTCGATATATATATATATATATATATATATATATATATATATATATATATATATATATATATATATATATATATATATAACTTAATAATCAGATCCGACTGAAACTATATTTCAACAAAAGATGTATCTTCACAGTTTGTTATAATATTTTTAACAATTACTTGACTTCATTTGATATTAGTTAATTGAAGCACTGCTGTTCATATTGATTTTTATTAAGATTGGGTCAATATTAGTCAACTCTAATACTTCAATATCTAGGTTTACAATTATTTGATATAACAGTTATATAATTATAAGTTTATAGAATCTTGTGATTCTAATTTTTTATCATTATGAATTGATAAATGATTTTTAAATACAAATTTATAAATTTATGGATATAAATTAATAAATCTGTATTTATATATATTCATAAATTTCTGTATTTAACTTTAAGCATTGATTAATATATAATGGAAATCCTAAATCGTAAATGAGGTGTTTGTGTTTTTTAAGAATAGTTTAATAAATTATATATTTTCAAATGTTTAATAAAAGTGCCATTGTTTCGCTGAGTAATTGGTGAGTCCAAGCTTTTCAAATTTTTTGGGCTGGCCGAATTATTGTGGAGTCCGAGTTTTCAACTATACTTTGATCTGATTATTGCATCAAAGTGTCTTGTATTACTAGTTACCTTACGATTTTTAAGTTGTTGAATATATTTAAATGCTGCTTATCATGCAAAGAACATGATCTTAAAATGACTTCTGATTGTATCTATTTATCTTTAGGAAAATTTAATTAAATGTTAGAAGTATACTTGTATCATATTGGAGATCTTTTTTTTCCTAATGAATGGAAGTATGTCACAGGTGGACTTGCAAGTCACAGTGGCTACCGATATCATGGAAGATGTTATACTTGAAGTTCTTCAATTTGAGAAATATCAGAGCAGCACTTTAGGCTTAACAACAAATGTAGGTGGCATGTCTTCTCAACTTCATCAGGAAAATGTTAAGGATTTACAGGATCCTTGTAAAGAACTACTCCAGTGGTTGCTCCCTCTAGATCGACCTCTACCTCCTCCTGTTCCTTTATCTCCACCTTCTTTAGCCATCTCTAGTTCATTTTCTGGAAACTCAAGTCAGCGCTCTCATTCTTCCATTACTTCTGCATCCAACTTTTTTTCTTTTGGACATTATCGGAGCAATTCAACAAGCTCACTTCCACAGGGCATCCAATCTTCAGCCCCTAGTCTTTCTCTTTCCAATTCTAGCCCAAACTTTGATCTTGAAAATTGGGATAGATTGGCATCACAAAAACTTGTCAAAGCACAAGAAGTTGGGAGTGAAGGTCTCCTATCTTTTCGAGGCGCATCCCTAGAGCCCCAGAGGTTTTCTGTTCATTGTGGGTTGGAAGGTCTGTATGTACCTGGTAAAAGATGGAGAAGAAAGATTGAGATAGTACAACCCATTGAAGTGGATTCTTATTTTGCTGATTGCAACTCAGAGGATCTCATTTGTGTCTTGATCAAGGTTTGATTTATGTTTACCTCTTTTACCATAATATTTATAGACAGTAAAACATCATGGAATAGAATAGTCCTATAATGAAATAGGACATACTTTCTCCAAAAGAAAGTTATCATTGCACAAGTCTAGATTGTTATACCTTTACATAACAGTATCTTAGGAAAGGCGCTTTTGAAAATCTGGAGTGACAGGCTTACACAGGAATAGCTTACAATGGGTGCTTGTTAGATAAGACCTTATTTTTATTTTTTAATTTTATGAAGCCGAGCTGATGCCCATTGTTTTATGTTTAAGAATGTTGTTCCAGCACATTTGGCAGATGTCATTATATTTGTGGATTCTATAAGCATAATTTGTGAGGCAGCAGCTCCAGGAAGTCCGCCTGTATCTGTACCAATTGCCTGTATTGAGGTTGGAGATGAACATTTATTGCCAGACCTTCCTCTCAGGTGTGTTTTTGCATTTCTATTCGCAATGCCGTGTATATGAAACCATTGACCCAAAGCGTAAATGCAGATGATTTATATTTCTGTATTGCTTTGTGTAATTTCATACACATGCATAGTTGATTCTGTGGAAATGCTGATATAATTTGTATCACAGTTGCACCTAAATTTAGTATGAATAGGTTCTTAGTTTAGGTGTGGTTCATGGCACATGCAGATGAATTTGAGCTTTTTCCTTTAATAACTACAGCATTTCAAAAAATTCAGGTGATGAAGATGATAGTGTGGAGTTGTTTAACTGCAATTTTCTACTGGTATATCTTCAAAGCTTGGATGAAAGAGCATAGTGTTGGATGCTAGAGGGTATATTGCTTGGCATAATTGTTGTGTGTAAGCTAGACATATGAAATGCACACAGTTATCTAGATAAGTGTTCTGATACAGGTTGATTTTTCTGGAGGTTCTAGGTACAGGGAGATATGGGAATTTAGAAAAGATTTCTGGGAATCAGTCCTATCATGGTTTTAACCAGCATTATAGATTCTGGCATATTTAAGATTACTTGAATACTTAGCCTTTAAAGAGCATGGCTTGCTAAGAGAAGAAATCCTTAGCATCCTGCACTAAGGCAATGTCTTTCTCATTAGCTGAACTTAAATCACTATGAACAATGTCAGTGCTGGCTATATGAAAATGGCATATGCGAGTGAACAACATGCATGAAGTGATGTGAATTTAAGTCATGGGTAGAAGGCTACTATGATGTTCATAAGATGTTCTCATATGGTTTAATTTCAGTACTGTTCTGTTCTTTTGCACTAGTGATAAGTGTTTGTTAATGTTCAATATATTGTTAAATTGTTTTAACAAATCATTAGTTTTAAGTTGTAAGGACTAATTGACTGTCAACAGTATTATTTTATCAGATCTTAGCTGTTGGCCTCCGTTCTTCACTAGAACAAAGCAATTTTTGTTTCCTGGACTGCATCAGTGGGACAGTGGTTTTATAGTTACTGTATCCAGTGAGTACTCACATGACTTGTGCGTCTGTTTCAGGGCAGAGAGATACACACCTGAACACATAGGTGTGTTCACATAAAGCCTCGTCACAGACTTGCCATGAAGATTCAACAAGTATATAGACTCCCAGGAGCAGGAAAGACACTAAAAAAGAAGAATAACATGCTAAAAATGTGTCTAAGTGTCCTAAATTTGAAACCCTGCCAAATATATCTGAAGTGCAATTGAAGGCTTCCTTTGTGATATGTTTGAGTGATTTTAGGTCTTCTTGTGTTATTAAGATTTGGGTTGTGCAGTGCTGAGTGTGTATGTGTTTGTTTGGGTCAAACCTTTGCTTTGAATGGCGGGCATGGCAAGTCAGCAACATGGACTCAGACATGGTGCACAAGCACTCAAAATGGTGCATATAAATGTGCTGAAATGCTGCAAAACTTATTTGAATCATACTTGAAGCTACCTCTGAAATGTGGCAGAGTGGTCCTAGGTCTTCCTTTCGTGTGTAATTGAGATTTGGGTTGTGCAATGCTGAGTATGTGTTGGTTTTTGGGGTTTGGGGAGGGGTTCTGAGGCTGTCAAATGTTAAGTTTTCAAACCGGAATAGCATAAATAAATAACAGTTATAGCACAAAACACAAGGACACCAGAGATACCTTGGGAAAACCCTCCTACTCAAGGGAAAAATTCAGACAACGAAAAATCTCCTTTATTGTTATTAATGCTTAACAATCTCACATAGAATGCCTTTTACAATATAAGAAAAATTGCTTGTCATCTAAAACGCACAGAAAATCTCAAGTATGTCACAGATACTAAACAAAGAAAGATTTACACACAGAAATCATTATGCACAGATCATACACAAAAATCTGTAGCAGACATCAAGCTCACTATTGTAGGTAACATGATCTCACGCGGTCATTGAAATCACTGATTTGTGTATACTGAAATCTCATGCTCCGCAATGTTACACCACAAGAGCCCGATAACAGATATGACGCAGCACCCACTAGGTTGGAGGGTCTGAAAACAGACCATCCGGCCAAGCTGCTAAACAATCTCAGTGGAAGCACAATGCAACACAGGATATAACGGAAATTCAAGTTTTTACTCCTTCAGTGACTGATTACATGCAATATGCTGGGCTGTAAGGCCTTCCTGGTTACAGTCAATACATTAGCAGTTACAGCTACAGTTCAGCAAGATCTGGCAAGATCCAAACAATTTCTAGCTAGCCCAGATCTGTAACACCACAACAATCTGGTAGAAACCCCAAGAAAGATCTAAACTTGTGCTCGCAAGCCACCAAGCTACCTTTTTGTTTCCTAAGTCCACGCTGAGCTACTAGCTCTGCTAAAGGAATCTCCTTGAGCCTCCTTTTGCCCCCATTCTGCCTCTTTTTTCCACTTTCCTACTAAGCTACCTATACCCTCCCTTTATATGTAATGAACAAGTGGGCCTTACAAATAGAAACTTCTAGAACTCATGAAAATACAGATTATGCCTTAAGGCGTCTTACTACAATCATTGAATGCACATAGGAGAAAGGACCAACACCAGAAATAGGTCCTCACACATGGCAATGGTCAATTCATGTCACAAGCAATGCATCCAAATTAAATGCACAGGTTGGCCAACCAAACAATCAAGAATGCACCCGTTGGTGAACATACCAACTGAGTTGGTCAGCACAACAACCGAGCATGCAAGCATCACCAAGCACAAAAACTAACCGAGCTAAACATCAACCACCGGGCACGTTCGGTAAGGCAACATCCTTGATCAGTCACTGAGTCTGTCGATGAAGCCACATATTCCAACTGAGAACCACCACCAAATGACCGAAGAACACAATTCTTCAATTGAGCTCATCAACTCCCATCACTGAGAGCCAAAACCAAATTCAAACATATAGGATTGCCAACTACCCTAGGATGCTCCTACATCAAAATATCTCACACTTACACTAGACACATGATTCTGCCCGAAGGGTAATCATACAGAGTTATACATATGATGAAAACATAGAACAGATGTCGCAATACACAAAATGGGATTAATAAAAGCTATCTCTTAACAATATATCCTTTTACCTCTACGAGCTTGAAACCATTGGAGAGTTGGGCAAAACTGAAAACCTGTTGTTTCTCATTCTATCTAACATACAGGCCACATGAACATAAAGAACTGGCGATGCTTTATCTTTAATTGATGATGATTACTAATATAAGTTGTTCCCTTTTCTGAGTTGTTTTTATTGCCAACCTAATACCAACACAAAGGATATGAAGCTCCACGTAGATAAGACTGTTTAGAAGAACACTTAGACAACTCAAACATGAAGAGAACATTATGCCATGTCACGATGGCACATGATCATGCTGCCATGCCATTCATGTCGAAAACGACTCCATTTGAGCATGTTGAAAGATAATGCTTGCATCAAAAAGTTTGGGTCGTGATGGTAGAGACAAGAAGCCAATTCACAAGAATATGAAACATCTTCATATGCATTGGCTGCTGAATAATATATCTCGCAACTACAAAAACAGTAACACTTCCTCTTAGTAAGAGAGAGATAATTCAAATGTCATTGTGTGTCTCAACTTGACAAGCACAATGAAGCTGCAACAAAAAAAATGTCATAACAAAATGGCATCACAGATTTTCTCAATATAAATTGTTATCTCAGCATAACAATATTCACCATACGTACTCCTAGAGGGTGAAATAGGAATACAAAAATTAAAGTCATGGCTTTACACACATGATTTTCACCATGCCTACTCCTAGAGGGTGGATCCATAATAGCTATAAGCAGAGGGTGGAACAGGGGATTTCACTTCAAATTTCTCTCACAGAGAAGAACTCATTAACAAGAGATTTCATGTCAAACGTCTCTTGCAAAGAACTCATTAAAAAGGGATTGCACCTCAAATTTCTCTCATAGAGAAGAACTCATTAACAAGGGATTGCACAACAAACTTCTTTCTCTTAGAGTACTCACTACCACATAAAAGACCATCTGAATACTAAGACTCCCTCTTGGCTGAGACTCCCTCTCAATAGGGACAACATACTCAAGCTTTGATTATCACAGAAGGAGCTCATTTCAAGTGTGCAAACAAGGAGATTCAACAGTCACATTGATACACTAGCTTGTTGATCCTATACAATGGACTTGACATTCCACATCTACTACTCAAGCTCCCTTTGAATTTGATTTTTGCAGCTGAATAGTCTACCTTTGAATGTCAATTCTTCCTCTTCAAAGAAACTAATCACATTGACAACCTGTATAGGTTCTTCATCTCTAATGGAGTTATGTGCCACCAATTCAGTCTTGTGATTGCAAGCAATGTCCTCATGTCCATTTCTACAGCCTGCATGGCTTTGCATGTAATCTCTCATCTTCTTGTTGCTTCTTGATTCATCTTGGAAGCATTTTTATAGAGATTAGCAATAGTTCACATATTCAATAATATACAACTAAAAGCATACATTATTCACTATGGAGAGAGGTCAAAGAAGTATAAGACTTTGCAATGTTAAGAAATCATTGCAAACCTTGTGACTACAGGTCTATCCAATGCCTTCTCATGGGTATGTTCTCTCATCAAGTGGAGAATCCAAAGGTGATTGTAGATATATTTTGTTATCTTTCTTGCATCATCTACAATCGGTCTTGCCCAATCGCTATGTTCTCCAAAAGAAGGTCAAGGATATGTGCTACACAAGGAGACCAAAAAAGTGTGTTATCTTGACGGATCCCACTAGCTACCACATATGCCGCTACATTGTCAGTTGTGATTTTCACCACATTAACCCCCACCTTTATTGTAGCCTACTCTAACATTAGAGCCAAAGTTTCAATTGTCTTTACCTTGTTCGAGGCAGCCAAGGATTTCGAATATACCTCTTGATCCTTGTAAGATACCAAAAAATGGGTTATGGTACAGTTTCTTCTATCTGTCCATCCATCTAAAACAATGGTACAATTAAATTGTTTGCATTGTGATCTTTGGTCTTCTACCACATCTTTGGCCTTAGAAACAACATCTTTGAACAACCTACAAGCACATAATAAAATGAACACTAAATACACAATTTTGACTACAAAAACCTAAATATAACAAAAATAAGTAAATTGTAAAATTGTAAACTATTTAAAAATTAAAACAAGTGAACTAACCTCCCACTCAAGCCTGTAGATGTAGGCGCCTTGTAGCCCTTTCTTGCTAGAGTAGTTCCTATCACCAAAGTTGACCAATAGGGACTTTCCGCAACATTGTACCATATGTCAAAAAATAAAAAATCAGCACATTGAATATCAACTTGTCAATGCACATCACTGTTCCACCTAGTACCCTTTAGTGATGGCTATACTCTAGGTATGTTTCTATGTACAAAAAAACTATCTATAAAAGATGCGTGTAGCGGTGGTCTACTAGAACCAGTGGAAGTGGAAGATATCCATAGGTCACGATGAGAACCTACTATGTCTTGAGGTGCTTCTTCTTCTTCAAGGGTGGTTGGGAAACCTAGTCACAACCTACATTATTTCATTATGATCATTGTTGTAGCAAAATCTAAACTAATGGTGGTGATTATAAAATAACAAATAGTTCTAAAAAAGGAGACAATGCAAGATACCTTGCGATTCTGAAATTGCTGCCCTCATGGTCAATTTTGCCCTTTCCCTTTGTGACTTCTTCCCTTCTGGGTAGTAAGCAAGGCATTCATCTCTCTTTACTTCATCCGTGGTCTTATCACAAACCCTTGTGTCAAGCTTTGTGATCCCTCCAAGGTGGTATTTCAAACAAGACATGCTTCCACTGCTTAGTTTTTCACTTTTGATGCATATCATAGTATATTATATCCAGGTACTTCAAAAGCATATGCCCATGCCTTGTCTCTAGCCTCTTTAGGGTGCATTCCTGTATATCCTGATGGACATGCATCTACTGTGGCACTAGCAGACCCTATAGGTGACCCAGTTAGAGAAGTAACCCTGTTTGCCATTTTGATGAAGAATCAACGTGCACATCTCACATACAAATTGAGGGCACAAATTTAGAAATTGAATAAAAAAACTAGAAACAAGCTAAGTTAGTTTAAAATTTCAAATAAGTTAAAACAGAGCTGAAACTTAGGTTATGAAATAATTAAGAAAATATGGAATTTTTGAGAAAACTATGAAAAATTTGCAAAAATTGCTAAAAACTGTGTTAGATCTTTTTTATTATGTTATAAAGCCAGTTAGAGTAGAATTAAAACTTACTTGTGAATCCATATTTGCTTTAAACATTTCTTTGAATCTGCTTCAATTCCACAAGAAATCGATCTAGAATGTTGCAAATGATGACTTTTCTCTTCCCAACCCTTTCTTAGCTCTCCAAATCTGCTCTTCCAAACAAAAAAGATGAATTTTGCTCTTTTGTTGGATCGTCATTGTCTAATAGTAGGCGTGAGCGATATTTTTGCAACTTATCGGGATAACTAAAGCGATTTGTCGCCGATAAGTACCACAATTCTTTGCTATATTCCAAACTTATCTGCAATAAGTATCCATGATAACATGACAAGTTTTATTGACAACGAAAACTAATTGTGATATTTTGATTTATTGTAGATATCTCTTTGATATTTTAATCCATGGTTTGAATCATCATGCCAAGTTTCAGCAGCAATAAGCAGAAATCTTCACCACCTTATAAAAAGGTGAATTAATCTTCACCCTTGATATTCCATCTCTTAATCCAATGGTCTAAAATAAAAACCCAAAGTGTGCACCAATGAAATTCTTAAGTTAGGGGCCTACCTTGTCTTTTTGTCACATGTTTTTATAAGTCACTTAAGTTCATAAAAGAGGGGATAAGTCCCTTGGTTAGGCATCGCATAAGTTGGCTAAAAAGATGTCCCTATCTTAAATAACTTAAATTCACTTAAGTTGCATCAAAAGGTGTGCACTCAACTTAAAATTAGAATTTAGAACAAGCCAAGGACTTTGTTTTACTCAATGATGCTCTACGCCTTCTTCCTCTTGGGTAATCCAAGGAAAGGACAGCCTATTGTTGTTAATTGTCTTGCTTTGAGCTAGGGACATTACGTATTGTGTGAAAAGATTGAAATCACATGAAAGCTAGATATTGCCAATTCTTCTTTGGTTTATTCCAGTCTTGGAAACTGTAGTGATTTACTAAAGGAGAATCCCACAATAAATTTTCAAACCTTTTATTTCTCGTTGGTCATTGACTATGAAATTGCCTTAGATGTAGCATAATTGAGCTCTAGTTAGGGTGCCCCCATCTTTCAGTGGTTTTGATGGCCCACTTCTCACATACTTATATTCAATTATATACAAGTTTTAGTAACTCTATTGGAAATGACAGCCCAACATTCTCTTAGAGGGAACATTGATGAATTAGTTTGCACTTCCCAAAACTTAAGGGTGGAATTTGAAGACTAGAGGCAAAGATCCCTGACCCAACTTTCTCAGCAACCTCAATTGAGGGAGTTGGAGAAAAATAAGTTAGCTGGAAAAGGGTTGAGAAACTTTTGAACTCTAAGCTACTAATGACAAGGCCAAGTCTCTACTAATGGAAGTAGTTTGGATGCTGAAGAGCTAGTAGGGATTGAGAAGTTCTCGCTACTCACCTTTTGAAGTAACAAATTGAAGAGGTTTATAAGTTAAGTGCTTCTATCTCTTGCCACTTGACTCCACCTATTTTTTGAATATGCTTCTCTACCTTCCCGCACCTCTGTCCCTTCGCCCTTAGTGATGTTAGCCATTTTTTGTTGTCCTTTTCTGTCTAGGAGATGGTTTTTCTTTTGGGGCCTATGTATTTGGCATATTCTATCTTGGTTATGTTTGTTGATTTTTTGTTAATTATTTGTTTGCTTGTGGGAGTTTATTAATGTTAATTATTTGTCAGATTGTGGCATTTATTAGTAATTAGTTTCTTAGTAGTTGTTGATGATTGTGGTTATTCGGTAGCCATTGGGTTTTTTCTATAAATCTCTTGTAATCAGGGAAGGAATTTCAATATTATGAATGCTTTTGGACTACAATTTTGGATAAGAAAATATATTGAATGAATAAGGCAATTGCTGGTTTTCCCATATTCCCCTGAAAGACAGTTATAACAGATTCATATGAAAGAGAGTTAACGGCTCTAACAAAATAACTGAAATATCTTTAACAAACAAATGAAAGGAAATATCTTTAACAAACAAATGAAAGGAGGATTCGTAACTAGCCATTACTTGATGGAAAGGGAGATCATTAAGTACTTTCTAATTAAGAAGAAAAATACTTGCAACTATAAATTGAACTTGATTTAAAACATAAAATACTAATACCCAGTAATTTGGTGATGAAATAAGAATGCAGATCATGACCTTGTCTTGTGCAAGTCCTGGCATTTGAGGAGAGGCGAAGCATTTTCAGCGGCTTAGCCTCCCAACCACGGACCCTAAGTATTCCCACGCAATCTGAACTAAGAAAGGCCCTCCTTGCGCGAGACATCGCTCGTCTTGCCACCTGAGCATCACAGTGTTAGAGTGTCAGCCATACAACCAACTAGGCTATGGAGTCCTTCCCATCAACCCATATATCCGGCTATAAAAAGGTTCATGGTATTTCATAACAGTTTTCCTAACTCTCTGATAGTGCTATCTCTTATCTTGGAGGCATATGAATGAAATCCTGGATAAGTATTGCACAAAGTTGTAAATTTTTCCAGTTTATTTGAGTTTTGAAGGAAAATCATGACAGTACTCTACAAATAATTCAAATCCATTTGCATGTACACAATAAATCAAACTTGTGGAAACAAAATATTCTAATTCAGACCCTAGTTCCTCTGGCTCTATTTTTAAATTATTGAAAATTCCTTTAGGTTACGAGCTTGAACTTGTAGAGCCTTCAAAACATAATAGAAGAGAAAAGAAAAGTGCAAAAAGATGCATGACCTGGCTTGTAAGGTAGAGGTATTATTGTTCTTAAGTGCTGGTAGAAACTTTCAATGCTTGATACAACTTCTTGACTGTAAAAACCAGAACCTCCAGCTGTGGCTATGAGTGCTGGTTACAAGAATTAAAGCTTGGAATGGTCCATAGTCGCTAGAAGAATATACACAATTGTAGAAATAACAATAGTGAGTTGCAAAGGCTGTTTTTTTGCTCAAGGAAGTAAATCACATGCATAGAGATGTTCACAGGAAATGGAAACAATCATAGATATGGAAGCAAACACAAAAATGGGAGCAAATCGCAGATGTGTGATGGCAAATTGTTCTTCCATCCTTAAGCAATGTATGGTTCATAAGTTGTTCTGTCGGAATGGAGTTACGATCAAGATGATCGAAAGGTGGCAAACATAAGTTACTTTCTTGACTTGCATAATTAAAAGCCACAATTGAAGGCTGATGGAAAAATAATATAAAAACAGACATAAGATGGAATTAATAATTTTCTCTTAATGTTTTAATATAAAGACACCGTCTTGTATCTATTTATATTTGTTTATGTATGTACACATACATATATATACTTAATATTCTAATATACGTACCATATGTACACTTTTAAGTAAACATATACATTCACGTACGTCATATTTGAATTTACGCATATGTACGTATATATGTTTGTACATGTACAAGTACGGGTAGGTACCATGGTATCATTGTATTAAAACATGTCTTCCATAATGGGAAGCTCTGAGAGTGACCCCAAAATCATATAGGGAACAATTGTTCTTAGTTTGTTCATTTTATTATTTTATAAAATGTGTTGACCCAGTTAGCTCATGGTGTTTATTTCGTAAACCCTTGCTTGCCTAGTTCTTTTCCTTGGTCATGGTGGTTAGGACTTGTACTTGTTGGCTCACTGGTACGTTGGCACCCATATCGAATTCCCTCTCTAGCAATGCTTTCCCCCCTTCGTCGGGTTCCAACATAAGAAAATTTATCATGGTAATAACATATTTCCAAATCATTTAATCAAAATCAAATAATCATACTAGCTAAACCACTTGCCATTCATATAATATCATAACAAAAACCGGTATTTCTAATTCTCATTAATCATACCAACTCTTCAATTTCACATGAAACCATAACAAACAACTAACTCTTCATTTTCACATGTAACCAAAATGAATAACGAATTTAACCAACCAACTCAATTTCGTTTGAAGTCTCAATGGCTATAACTAACATTTTTTAATTAAGCAAAAATAGGGATGTAACATCTCTATAATTTCGATATATACCATTTATCTATTAGTATGTAGTTTACTTCACAAGATTTGTTGATGTGAGTTTTCCACTACATGTAGAACTGAATACTTAATATTCCATGTGAAATACCAAATCTCCAACTATCCCTTGAATAAGGATGCTCATATGCTAAACAATGTATACAAACTGTGTTATCAAATGTGACACCCCCAAGGTTCATTCTTACTGTGGATTTTCACTCAGTTATAATGATGTGATATGCTAGTTATGACAACGAGACTTACACTATTCATTTAATGGATATCATGTTGACTTTAACTTCTATTGACCAACAAAACTGCAAGGGAAAAGGGTTTAGAAAGCTAATCTACTCTTAGAAAGGAAGAACCGGTGGGTGTTTTTTATGACTCTACTAGACTTAAACATCAATTAAGCTAGTGTAATGTCCTAAGGTAAATATAAGATGTTCAAACTATCACCATTTCATTAACACAATCCATCAATGCATCTAAATGTGCAAGCAATATTTAGAATTAAGTTCATAAATATGCCATTCAACTATGCAAGGAAAACTTACAATTAGCAAGCAAGTAGTAGTTTGGTCTAAGCGAGTTCACCAAAGATGCATCCAAAATATCTTCCATTCAATTAAACACTACTAATTAACAAGAAATAAAATCCTATTCTAAGTGAAGAAATGTAGAAACCATGCAATACTCCAAAGAAATACAAGTAATCCACCTTGAAGTACAACAATGAATTGAAAATTACTTTGATAACATTATGGCAACAATTTCAACAAGTGTTGATAAGTTAGGTAGCAGAGTCATGGGTATTGAGAACACACTGAAAAAAAATTGCTGAACAAAGCTGCTTGATTTTAAAGGCCACTGTTGAAAATATTATGATTCTCTTGGAGAAGTTGGAACAGGGGAGAAAGGACCATGACAATAAGTAGCCGAGGGATGATCCAGGACCTAGTAAATGTACTAGGGCAAGTTCAAAGAAACTTGAGGCTATGGAAGATAAAGAGCTTGATGAGTTAAGGGCTTCTACAGTTAAAATGAACATTCTGGCTGATTAGGCAGTGGACCTATTGAAGATTTTCTAGCTATTTTTTTGCTGTCTCTGTTGTTTGCCCTTTTGTTGAGGGTTCTTTGGTTCTGGATGCTGATGCATATTTTCTTTTGGACTTTTAATGTTTATATGCTCTGCTCTTTGTAAAGGTTTCGGGTCCTATCAAAACCTGTTTTTACTTAATCAAAGCAATTTCAACAAGTCTCCTCTCATGCTTCACTATAACGAGTTACAAATGGGAAGGCCTCGGCCTTTAAAAGTTGTTCAATTACAATGAAGGGGCAAGATCAATTTAAAATCAAGGGCCAAGATTATGCCAACATTGCCGTGATCTACCTAGTAGCTACAAGCATTAAGTGCTTATCCAATTACACGAAGGCAACACTCTATGTGCCAATAATAAAATTATAATGTTTTCCAAAACCAGCAAGAAAATAGATTAGATAGAGACTTCAGGCATACACATGGCATAATATGATGAATGTGCTTGAAGTTGAACACATCTAACTAGAGCTTTTCTGATTGGTTAAAGACAAGTGAGCGCCACCTCAACATCCTTATCTCGTAGACTTGGTCAATTCTTTGGTCAATGGTAATGGTAATGGCAATATGAGGGGGGCAGATTTCTGAGGTTCGAGATTGAGAATCTTGAGAAGTTAACTTTTCTTTCCTCTTTAATTTTTTGATTGCCTACCCTTAAGATTTTGATTTGGTTTCCACTCTTCATCTTCATTTTTCATCATCTTTATTGATTTGGAGTTAATCACCTTGGATTGCCTCTAGTTTTGCGCAAAGATTTGTGGATGTTGAGATTTTGGCCTAGGAATATGGTGGAATTTTGAGTTTCTCGAGATTGAGAATCTTGACAACTAGCGGGGTCCATCCTAGTGTCACGATTTCCATTCTACAAGTTAATAGCCCATTGCTCACTTCAACTCTTTAGCCTGGAGGGTGAAATAAATTTTATAAAATATAACATTAAGTTATATTTTATATAAATATTGTCAAGATGTTAGAGAGTGGTTTCAGGCTCATAGGAGTTATAATAAAGATTTTAGATTTTGGAAGATTTTTAAAAATTCCATCAGGGTTATCCTCAACTTTTCTTGATTTTCTAAGATAAAATTGAAATTGGAACAAGGAGTTTCCAAGGATTCTAACTCATTTCATCACAAATCCCTTGATTTTTACTTGACATCCTTGAGTAGCCTGGCCTAGCTCTCACTAATATCGTTGAATTAGTTGACTCCCCTGCAAGTCAAAATTGCTCAAAGCCATCCCTTAGACTCAGAGACTTGAATATTGCTACCAAGATGACCAAGACCATTACATTCTGTCAAAGCGGAAACGAGGTCCCTATTTGCAATGGGGTGATGGTGTGAAAACCTCACAACTAGATAGTTGTTGTCATCTTTATATGTAAACAGTGCATAGAATGTAATTGCTACATTTTCATGATGGTTGGACACAATTGTTTGTAGTACTGTACACCTGCGCAGTCATATCATTGAATAGTAGTTTCATAAGTCTAATGGATTTTTAGATGTTACTTTTTAGTGTTGCATTTCTTTGTTAGGATGGACATAAGTACAATAAATATAAGAAAATTACAATGATGAAAAACATTAGCTAGACAGTAGTTGTAGTTGTGCTTGATTGTATGGGCTACACCTGTGAATGAGAAATTGACCTTATGTTTCAATTGGTAACGAGGCAATGATGGTTCAAGCCCTATTGAAGGAACAATATTTATAAGCTTTGCCATCGAAAGATAGAATTGTAGACGATAGCATTAAAGCCTCCATATGCAAATCAATTTCGTTGCTTTAGTTCCATTATTTATAAATTATAATATGTTGATTAGTGTCAAAGTTCATCTAATTATTGTGCTTTCAGGGTCGCTTAGTCCAGGGTTCCTAATCATTCACGTACGATGATCATCATTGACCTTGCGTAGGCTCTTCCATGAAAATTGATTAGGATCTTTAAAGTTTTAAACATTATATTTTGATAGAGATTAATGTCAGTGTTAGCTTGAATCCTTCACCTATTCTTTGTTTTGAAGTCTTCATTTCCCATGTTTATTTTCAAAATATCTATTTTTGAGCCATATAGAAATCTGAGTTTTCATGCTACAATTCCAATCTTGGATGAACTTTCCCGTGGCAACAATAGAGTTTGAGGTTTTTGCAAGTACAATGAATTTGTTGGTGAGGATCATGCAATCGTAACTTGTGATTCAACTTTGATTGTGCCGTATGCTTTTTCTTTTGTTCCTTCTCCATGCATGTAAAAAAGGCCAACAATAGGTATGTAATTTGACAATGCTAAGTGAGCTTACCTATAGCTATGAGAGGGAACTGAAGACAAAGACATTACTCATGAAATGTTTCTTATCAAATAGTGGAATATCAAATTGGACCTTGGGGTGCCCATCATTGAGGAATATCAAGTGGTGTTGAGTTTGGTCTTGTAGGTGTATTATTTTCATAGCTATGCTGTACAGTTTGAACTTTGAAGGATATTGTTAAATACATTTGGAGCTCAATATATACCAAACAATGAAATATATGGTTGATATAATGAGGCATGGTTTAAGCTAATTCTATCTACTAAAAGTGCTAATAGTAGATTCATCTAAAACTTCTTGGAAGAGGTGGAGGCATGTTATTCTCAACCATCTAAACCTTTTGGAGGGAAAATGTTGGGAATATTATATTTTGAAACTATTTCTTACTTGAAAGAACATTTGTTCGGTGGAACTAAGCTCTTCAACAAAGTTGACCACTAGCCTATTCTGAAAGATCCCTGATAGATGCCCTTGCTGATCTGTTGTAGTTTTTAAATTAATAAACTATATTTTCTTGTGATTTCTTTGATGGTCTTTGAGAATAGACAGAAGTTGCAGAAGGTTTTGTTTTTGTTGTGTTTTTTGATAGTTTTCACAATAGTAATGAATAATGAACAATAAACATGAGAGGAGACTGAAAATAAATAAGAACATAGAGCCAAATCAGAATTGCTATAAATCGTACCAGGCAGATTTCTGATTTATAAAGCCAAATAATAAATCCAATGCAGTTCCAAGGAGCTTACATCCAACAATGATGCCAAACTGCTGCAAATGGCAGCCGCAAGACTGCAATGAATCACGTCCCAGCTGAAAGAATCAATCTGTAATGCTGAAACCATAAATCTGCAACCTGAATCCACAATAAAGAATGGTGTACTCTATCCCTGATAGCAACGCACACTGTCTGAAGAATCCAATGCCAATAACTGCTGAGGACTACGTCCTAGCCAATCCAGAACTTGGGGTTTGCGTCCCAGATGAAGAATTGCTCTCTCAGAGCCAATTCACAAAAACAAGTTTTTCAATATGTAAAAGATAATAAGAAATTAAGTCTCCATCTCCTTATATCCCCTTCCAATTGTAAATTGAACCCTAAAGGGAAATTACACTTTGCCCTTTAAATAAAATATAATAAAATAACATTTTCCCAATTAAAGTCATCCATGCTATAGGAAAAACATTACTTTATTAAAATTCCATAGCTGAAGGCACCAAAAAGTCTACAGATAGTAAAAATCATGTATAATAATTCGAGACCTTTCCAACGAGCTATAACACATAGGTGTACCTGATCAACTGAAGCCAAAATCCCCTTATTACTCCAAAATGGTTATATTATTAACCTTATTTTAATTTATTTAATCACCAACTTAGGAAATATTTAAATATATTAAAATATTTCCCAAATGGTCCCAAAAGGCCCAAAATGACCAATCAAACATGAATCTGACCTTGTCACCTGTCTGTGACTGATGCCGAACAAGATGGGTCAACTGGCAGTCCATCCCTAAAATCTATGGATGCTCCTAAAAAGTAGGAGATAGCCCCAATCAACCAAAATTGAGTCCCAATGACTCCCCTACTGTGTGCACCTCTGAGAGAACTGTCACTGAACTGGGAGTTCCTCCTAAAAAATAGGAGATGCACTCTAAGTCTCCAAAACGTTCGCCAAGGTCTCCAAATGCCTCCTAGACCACTCCTAGTCAATCCCTACAAATTAGGAATCCCTCCTAAATTGTAGGAAACTGTTGTCTACTGCTCCAAACTACTTGGGAAGCTCATGCATGACTCTCAAAGCCCCTGGGTTGGTTCCCTCTATGCTTTGCTGGCCTATGAGAACCAGATAATAGACCAACCTTGCTAAAAATGTTGTCACTAAGGAAGGACAGAAATTGGGGACATGACAGTCCTCCCTTCCCAAAGATTGCTTGTCCTCAAGCAATGTCAATCCAACTGCACAAACATTAGACAAGTCCATACCATAACCAAGAATGATCCCAGGGTCCCAAGCCATCCTGGAAGGTTTGTAGTTCCATCTTCTAGAAACACTGTCCTGCACTGCACCCAAACAAGTAGCCTCATGAAAACCCCCTGAAGGAAGAGCAATCAAATACTGTACCAACTCTGTCAACTTCTCAATGAATTGCTCTCCGAAAGAACCAAACTGGAATACTAAAGGCGGAAACTCTAGTAAGCCTACATTGGCTTCCACATCCTCAACTATTGAACTGCAAATCCAAGTGATTCCAAGATTCCAAATTCGCCTCAAAAGGGAACCACCATGCTGACGCTTCGTCACTCTGATATAAATATTAGTGAACCACAAGTTGTAAAGCAATTCATTAGGACCCTGAAGCATCAATGTATCAATGAGACCAGGGCCTGGATCCCAAACCAAAATACCAAATGTACTGAATGAGATGAAGAAGTATCTCAACCGCACTCCATGAAACATACATACAATGAAGTAGACCAGCAAGGTGTGAAAGTGAACTCCCATAAACCAGTATTCCAACCCACATGACCACCTAACAATGCTGCTATAATTCTGACCAGCAACTCGAATGATATCATAGACATCATCATACCAATTCCAAACAACAAATGTCCCAAAGAAACACTCCTCAGTGCCCTCATACTGAATCATGGATGTAGTCAATGCCAAGTCAAGTAGTAAATGATTCCGGCTTGGACAACCACTAGTCCATAAAGAATTGAAGACTATGGAATCACCAATCAACAAGGATAACACTGCCATATCAATGCATGTAGATGACAAACTCGAAGATGAAGTATGTATGCCATCATGAGAAAAACCAAAGCATGTGTCATTTGTACCCAACATTGTAGGATTATCAATTCCTGAATCCCATATCGATCTGAGAAATGTTGCTCTAGCCAACCACTGCGCTACTCTGATGTAAACATCTATATACCAAAAGTGAAGCAACTCAATATGAATCCACTGAAGAAATGCCCGACACATGTGGATACCAAGATCCCAAATCTTTGCACTGACACATCCCTCCGGCATGTTGATACTCATTATGTTGTTGTTGTGAAACTGTACCTCATCCAACCAACTAAGAACTTCACTCCAAATGAAGCCACAATTACTACCAACAACCAATGTTGTTAGGAATTCACAAATGAGCCAATCATCGGCAAGGAAAGTTTGTTGAATACTTTTCCAACTCTTCTAAATAGCTGCTGCAACTTTACCTATATTTTCACAAATTAGTGTGCCTTCATTAAAAGTTGTTAAGTAAATGTTTTGTTTAACCATGTAACGAAGGAAGTCCCTTATATTCTGATCTTGAAAGCCCAATGTAATATTTAAAAAGTCTGAATCTTCAATCAAAAGGTACATCGCTGCCCTATCATATGGAAGAGGTGATAAACCCATTGATGATTGAGAGATGTTTCTAATTCTCAACAAAGACAGGCTCTTTGTGGCTGGTCCACTAGGTATGCAACTTAATATGCCATCAACTCTTGGTAGGGAAGGATCAACTTCACACTTGAACACCCGAACTTGAATGTAACCAACCCAAGGTTCAAAGTTTGACTCATGAGATGAAAGAGAATTGCTGTTCAAAGTCAGAAAATCAGAAGTATGTTCATACCTTTCCACAATGTTTTTGCGGTCTTCTCTTGCCTCTCCTTCCAAGGTAGGTGACTCCTCTAAAGGTGCTGGTCCATGGGGTGTGTTCAAACGAATATAACATGTCCCATTAACTGCCTTAGCTGCCCAAAATCTGATCCATACCTCTATCTCCATAATTGATATGTTTTCCATTACTAACAAACTCCAAGGTGTAGTATGCCAAACAAACCAAACATTATCAAAATGCAATATCTTCTTAGTAAGCAGCCTCTTAGTCTCCCTAATCATCTCTTTAAGACAAGATGCTTCATATGATCTTAACAATTGTCCTTCCATTGTAGATGATGCATGACTAACCAAATCAGAATCAATAATGTTCCATTCCACACAAATGAAAATAACACACGTGGCTGGTCCATCAAGCGTGAAACTAATATCATCATTGTTTGGAGCCTTTAAGGGGCTCTTTAAAAGAGGAACGTCATAAATTTCATGATGCAAACTAGACCAAACTGAATTTTCTAAATCATAACTCTTTTCCTCTTCACACATCTCAACATGCTCTTCTTGTGGACCTACCTTAAGAAGCTCTTCCCTTGTATGCTCAACATCCTCACTTTCTTCCTTTGGAAGAAATAAGGATCTAATGTATGACTCTCTTTGTCTTCTTGCATTATCAAGCTGATTGCATCTTTCCTTGACCTCTTGTAAGTGTTGTCTTGCTTGGCAGCAAGCATCTTGGCCTTCTTAGCTCTATGTGACCATCCATTGCACGTCTCTTGAGCCTTTTTCACATCTTCTAAGGTGGGGTAAACACAATCAAAACCTTTGTGGTTTGAATCCACAATATAAATCTCATGTGCAACACACTTAACCTGAGTACCATCATAGGAAGACTCAACAACCTCATTACCTTCATGTGAAATGGATGATACCACATGACTAGAGCTACTATTGCAAAAATTAGAATAGGGATCAGACCTTGGAGACATGCTTTCAGCATCCCTAATGGACTGATCCATGATTGTAATCTCTTCCATTTTGTGATCAACTTGATGAATCAATGGTGTGCTATGTGTCTCCTCCTGATCTAGAGTTATTTCTTCTTTAGGAATCCCACATGATGACTGATTTTTGTTTTTCATAGGCTGCAACTCAAATGATAACACATCTTCATGCCTTTTTTCTGCATACCCTGCAAGTGACTGATCCATTATGGTGTTTTTATCATGAACATGGATAGGTTGACACAAATCTTCTTTCTCACATGAAAACATATCATCAACTATGGCATGGTATTCTTTTTTTGCAAGCTTAACCTTATGACAAATTTTTGGATGCATGTCAATGTAATCTTTGAAATGAAAGTTCTCCCTAACATATTGAGGAAAAATATTATACTCCTCAAGTATGTTAATTACTTCCGTTTTCCTGTCTAGTGCAATGGATCCTTTCTAGAAGAAGATGATGATCCACTAGCATGTCCAAATTTCCTTGACATAGAATCATTGAACTGCTGCAATTGAAGCTTGAATTTTTGTTGTGACTGTTCCCATTCTTTCCACAGGGTTATATCTCTTAACAATTTTTCCATAATGAACTACCACGCTGACCAACGGAAACTAACATGCCAGAGCAAAAATCGACCTTGTACTGCTAATATGAATTATCAAAACTTTTGATCCAGTACCCAAATGCCAAAATGAATTATCAAAATTTTTTAGCCAATACCCAGATGCTGAAATGAATTATCAAAACCTTTTATCCAATACCCAGACGCCAAAATGAATTATCAAAACTTTTAAGACAATACCCAGATGCTGAAATGAATTATCAAAACTTTTTATCCAATACCCAGATGCCAAAATCTGTTGTGACAATTTCTCACAAACCCTACAGGCTGGCAGGATGTAGGCTCTGATACCACTGAAAGATCCCTGATAGATGCCCTTGCTGATCTGTTGTAGTTTTTAAATTAATAAACTATATTTTCCTGTGATTTCTTTGATGGTCTTTGAGAATAGACAGAAGTTGCAGAAGGTTTTGTTTTTGTTGTGTTTTTTGATAGTTTTCACAATAGTAATGAATAATGAACAATAAACATGAGAGGAGACTGAAAATAAATAAGAACATAGAGCCAAATCAGAATTGCTATAAATCGTACCAAGTAGATTTCTGATTTATAAAGCCAAATAATAAATCCAATGTAGTTCCAAGGAGCTTACATCCAACAATGATGCCAAACTGCTGCAAATGGCAGCCGTAAGACTGCAATGAATCACGTCCCAGCTGAAAGAATCAATTTGTAATGCTGAAACCATAAATTTGCAACCTGAATCCACAATAAAGAATGGTGTACTCTATCCCTGATAGCAATGCACACTATCTGAAGAATCCAATGCCAATAACTGCTGAGGGCTACGTCCCAGCCAATCCAAAACCTGGGGTTTGCGTCCCAGATGAAGAATTGCTCTCTCAGAGCCAATTCTCAAAAACAAGTTTTTCAATATGTAAAAGATAATAAGAAATTAAGTCTCCATCTCCTTATATCCCCTTCCAATTGTAAATTGAACCCTAAAGGGAAATTACACTTTAAATAAAATATAATAAAATAACATTTTCCCAATTAAAGTCATCCATGCTATAGGAAAAACATTACTTTATTAAAATTTCATAGCTGAAGGCACCAAAAAGTTTACAGATAGTAAAAATCATGTATAATAATTCGAGACCTTTCCAACGAGCTATAACACATAGGTTTACCTGATCAACTGAAGCCAAAATCCCCTTATTACTCCAAAATGGTTATATTATTAACCTTATTTTAATTTATTTAATCACCAACTTAGGAAATATTTAAATATATTAAAATATTTCCCAAATGGTCCCAAAAGGCCCAAAATGACCAATCAAACATGAATCTGACCTTGTCACCTGTCTGTGACTGATGCCGAACAAGATGGGTCAACTGGCAGTCCATCCCTAAAATCTAGGGATGCTCCTAAAAAGTAGGAGACAGCCCCAATCAACCAAAATTGAGTCCCAATGACTCCCCTACTGTGTGCACCTCTGAGAGAACTGTCACTGAACTGGGAGTTCCTCTTAAAAAATAGGAGATGCACTCTAAGTCTCCAAAACGTTCGCCGAGGTTTCCAAATGCCTCCTAGACCACTCCTAGTTAATCCCTACAAATTAGGAATCCCTCCTAAATTGTAGGAAACTGTTGTCTACTGCTCCAAACTACTTGGGAAGCTCATGCATGACTCTCAAAGCCCTTGGGTTGGTTCCCTCTATGCTTTGGTAGCCTATGAGAACCAGTTAATAGACCAACCTTGCTAAAAATGTTGTCACTAAGGAAGGACAGAAATTGGGGACATGACATATTCCGTGGGTTTTTATAGGCTAATGAGTTAGGGTTAGGGGACTCATGATGATATTTTGATCGAGCAGTGATAGGTGTTTCTAGTCTGCGTAATTGTCGGGCCTGCATAGTTGTTGCTCATTAGCTATTGTTCCTATATAAAGGCATTCTCACCTTATCAATTAACTATATCGTTCTTATATAAAGGCATTCTCTCTCTGTGACATTTGTTATCAGAGTAGTTTGTTCTCTCCTCAGCACCTGTAGTGAGTATGAAGTGACTATCGGGTGAACTAAGTAGTTGAGAATCTTACAAAATTATCGTCTGACTTTCCTGAGAGAAAAGTTAATACTGTGGCATGTATGGTGTGGAATACTTTGTCATTCATGGCACAAGCAACAATAGTAACAATATCAAGACTCAGTTGGACAAAAAATGACATGTTTCTATAGACCCTACTCTAGGGTTTATTTGTATGGTGTAAAGACTCTAGCAACTGTTACAAGATAAATTAATCAATGGATTGGTCTGTTGTCCTGCATTTTGCCATCACAAAATGTTGGTAATAGCACGAAACTTTTTCAAGCTAGTTTCACGTTTCTCTAAGCTTGAATTTGATATTTAATTGTCTAATGTTGATCGATTGATCCACTTCGATTCAAATATCAAATTGTTTTACTGAAGGCCTTTGTCAAGTCTTTTTTGTTTTGCTTTCTGTTGAGCCTTTGCTTGATTTTTGAAGCCTTCACAGTACATTGTTTGCTTTTGAGTTTGCGTTTGCTTGTTTTTAGTCCTTTGATTTTGCTCATGTCATGCCTTTCATTTTTTCCTTCGATTTGGTCTAACCTAGAGGTCAATCGGAGTTGTCAATCAAGAGTTATGCCCATTTTAGTGCCTCAAAAGTGGACATTTTAGGTGCGCACGAATTAAAAATATGATGTTATATTTTCAATTTGACATTCACTTTTTTGAAAAATATAACATTATATTCACTTTTTGTTATGTTTTTAAGTTACTTTTACTTCAAATTTATAACTTAAAGTGACTATAGTGCACTTTACGCTATAATTTTAAGTTGAGTTACTTTTTAATTTTTCACTTAAAGTAACTATATGACTATTTAGTTTCATTTAAAATTTTTAGTTTTAAAAATCAAATGCTTATTTAAATGTTACTTTCAAGTGATGTTTATGTATTATATTTCATAATATGATTTATAAATATTGTTTTTGACCCATTTTGTAACATTTTTATAATTTTAAGTGAATTAAATGACTTAAAGACTTCATAAGTGGACATTTTATATGCAATAACATGTAAAATCCATCAAAAGTGGACTTTTTATATGCCATTGCATATAAACTTTACTTTGGTGGACATTTTTGATGTCATTACATCAAAAGTTCACCATAAGTGGACCTTTTTGATGCTATGACATGAAAAGTGGAGTTTTCATGCTTATGCATCTAAAAGGTGAGTTGTATTTTAAAATATGCATTCCCCTCCAAAAGGTCCGATTTTCACTTGGAAGCATATTTTAAAATATGCATTGCACCTAAAAAGGTCCTATTTTCACTTGATGCTTATTTTAAAACATGCCATGCACCTAAAAAGGTCTGATTTTGAAGGAAAGCATGTTTTAATATGCTATGCATCCCAAAAAGTTCGATTTTGAAAGGAAAGCATGCAGTTGGCCCTCAAGAACCCAATTTTGCTCATAACTTGAGATTTTCTTGGTGGAATTGCATGAACTCTTCTCCATTGAAGACGTTTTTCCTTGGCAATGATTTTCTTTGCTTCAAGAATGGATTTGACATGCTGAAAATTGTTTTTGGAGATCAATCCTAGGGCACATTTTTTAAGGAAAACTCCAAATACCTTCATTTTTGCTCATAACTTGAGATTTTCTCAATGGATTTGTATGGGATTTGTTCCATTTGAAATGTTTTTGAATGGCAATGAGTTTCCATGCTTCTAAAATGGATTCATTTATCTCAAAAACGTTTTTGAAACTTTCATAATGGATCATGTTTTTGAAGAAATTTGCAAAAAAATCCATTTTTAGTGCATGTTTTCCCTCCCAACGAAATCGTTTTGGCTTTTTTTGGGGATTACATGGCAATGAAGTTCACATTTTGAGGTTTAATGATCAAAACATTTTTATCTTGCAACATGAAGAAAAAATGTTTTTTGCCAAAAACGTGTTGCAAGCATAAATCTTCAAAAACGCTGGAATATAGAGTGTTTTTAGGGCATGTTTTGGCATCTTCCAACAACTTCTCCTTGTTTGCTGCCCTCTCCCATTCAAATTTGCAAAGTTGGAAAAGGTCTTACCATTTTTGAAGAATTTTTCGAACATTGGAGCATCTTTTTCCTTCATATTTGGCACTTAATCTTCATGTAAGTGGACTTCTTCCTTGCTTTTTGATTCATGCTTATCTTGCTGATTTTATGCATGAAATTACTTGATAGTTGCCATTTGTGAAAATCTTTGCTATGGAAAGTGCATTTTCCCTTTAAATATGAAGTTTTAATTTCATGTTTTTGGTTCTTTCCCAAGTCCCAATTTCAAATTTGAGTTTTGAAGTGCATTGCATCTTGGCATGTTTGAGTTATTTTCTGAAGGTACGATGTTTCTTTTGTGTTTTGTGTTTTATGTTTGCTTGCCGATTTTCTCCACTTGGAGAAATTGCAAGTGCTTTCCCAAGAACTTGTTTTTGCTTCATTACATGCGAAAGCATCGTCATATTCCACATTCCGTTTCATGTCACAACACTTCATCTCTCACTCAACGAAATACGATTACATGTTTTTTATTCCATTCGCCATCTGCACATGCATGTAATCCCATTTTCCACCTCCATTTTCACCTATCTCACTTCTCGCTTCCATTTGCACGACACAATTACATGAAATGTCTTACGTGTAATTGCATCCAAAAGGTCTGATTTTGATTAAAAGTCACATTTTGAAAAGTCAAAATGATGTCATTTTCACTTCCCATGTACTTTGACTTCTCCTTTTCACCAAAAGTGACTATAAAACTCATTATCTCACTTCCATTTTTCATTTTCATCCTTTCATATGCATTTGCGCTTTCGTGAGCAAATACATGTTTCCGCATTTTTCCATGCTTTCCATTTCGACCTTCATTCGCACATACATGTGAAGCATATCCTTCATCCACATTTGCATCTCATTTCACCCTTCACCTCCCGTTACATGTTGCATTTACATGTGTTCATTTTTCATGCAATAATGCCTTGAAAATGTTAAGTCACTTTTGAAATCAGCAATTTTTATTTATGCACATTCCCATGCATTTAACCTTCATGCATTCTCATTCCATTCCATTTCATTTTATTTTCTATTTTTTCACTTTCATTTCATTTCATTCTGCTTCTCGTTTCATTGCATATGCATATGCTTTCTCTTTGAAGTTACTTTGATGGATTTGTGAAGTCTCCAATCCATTTTCGAATCTTCACTAATGATTCGGAACTCACTTGTATGGAGATCTCTTCTAATGATGTATTTATGTTTTGAGATTTTTGTGTTGCAGCACAAACACAAGACATGTCCTTGCCATCCAAATCCAAAGACAAAATTAAATATCAATATGATAAAGAATTGGCTCATGCAGCTCCTTCTTCAGTCATATCTATGTTGGATAATGTGTTGGACACTAAGATTGGTTATGTTGATGTGGCTAATTTTCTACAAAGAGTTGAAGCTCCAACTAGTCATAAAATGAAGCGCATTAGGAGAAGCAACATTCATTTGGTATCCACATTTCCTATGGCGGCTATAGAACTTGACTTCATTTATGGATGTGCATGGCGGCTTACTCCCAAGACGAAAACTATCAAAGATGTTGATGGCAAGGTTATCATTAGCCTAGATCTTGAGGTTATAGAACAAATTTTTAAGGTTGCGCATACATTAGAATGTGCTGATTTGACTAAAGAATCATCATTGGAAAGTTGGAATGAGCAAAAAAGTAATTATTAGGAGTATGTCAACCTTTACTAATTAGACAATAAAAGAAGTAATTTCTCTAGATGGCCAAAGACTGTTCATCGGTCAAATTTCAAACAAGAGTATAAGGATCTCATTATCCTTCTCAGTCGGATTTGTGGCCTTAAAGATTCTTCTGATTTTGAGCCATGGATGTATAAGTACATGTTTCAGATTATGGAGAACAAAGAACACATATTTTGGGGAAAACTTATCAATACTGCACTTTGCTAGCAAATATGTCATGTAGGAATATCAATACCTTTTTACATGAATTCTTATCTAGTTTACATCGCTGCTGCTATGGGATCTTTCTTTGGTCTCTCTACCAAAGGAGATCGTCTTCAAGTTCCTATTTGGGATTACTATGGCCAAATCACTTTTGTAAATAGTAAGTTCTATTTTAGAAGAGTCCAAGATGCCTTCTTTGGACATTTCTGATGCTTGTTTGACCAGCAGTTGATTATCAAAAGAGTATCTGATGCAACATGGGAGAAGGCGAACCAATACGGCTATATTTTTCTTCAATTTCCCACTTTCACATACTTGAGAGTTGGAAATTTCAAGGGAGAGCCGTATACCTTACCTAGGTATGCTACAGATCAAATTATCTTGATGGAGTTAGACAACTCATGGACGTGTAGAATGATCAGCATGCTTCACATGGGCTTGGCTTTGGTATTACTTCAGCTAAGCCTTTGGCTATTGGCAATTATTCAATCATTTCTGTGCCTAAAGCAAAGAATATGGAAGCAGAGTTGCAATTGATCACTTAGAAGAAATTCAAGGCCAGATTTGATTTTGACTACCGAGAAATGAATTCTCAGATGAAAAGAGCCTACACTCATGTTCATCGCATCGAAGGCATCTGGATAGACATGAGGACAGAACTTGACATCATGAAGATGGATTACTGTAGATTAACCTTGCAATAAATAATTGATCTTAACATATTGGAAATCCCTTCAGATTTCCAAATTGAAGATGATGGTGACATTCTTGATCCGAAGTTTCATCAAGCCGACTTTGATAAGAAATGCCCTTTTCCTATCCAATGGCAAGAAAAGAAAGGTACATCCATCATAGACGGATTTCAATCCATCCTAGTAAACACTAATAAATGGTTAAAAAGTAAAGGCCTTAAAAGAGTAAATCTTAAGAAGGGCTTGGATTGTGGAAGTTTTGGTCCTCCTAGTAGGAAATCACAATTGGAAATTGCAGGGAAAGATGGTGCCTCATCTTTTGATGCCAAGGGTTCCCTCAAATTCAAATTGAAGGGCGGAAAAGGAATAAAATCATCGCAAGTTCCTAAGCCAATTCAAGAATCAGTAGCAGAATCAGAAGAAGAATTGGAAACAAAATTTGATAAAGGAGATTCAAATGAAGAAGGGGAAATCATGATCATATCTCCTTCAAAGCTTGCACAAGCCTGTACGTCTTCTATACATGAAGTACCTTTTTTGCATGAGGTTGATGATGATGTGGATTCTTTTTCCATTGTTTTCACTCCTTCCATTCCAGTCTTGGAGATTAATATCATGGCTCTTCCTATTTCTTCTTCTGCTACTTGTGTCCCTGCATGTGAACAGTATGATCTCTTAGCAAATGTGTTTGAAGATTTTCCAACTCTTACCAGTGGTCAAGTTTCCCAACTTGATATATCTTTGACAGGATTTGAACTCTTCATGATGGAGTCTTCTCAACATGTTCCTATGCCTTCAACAGTACAGACTGAATCTTGCTCAGTCACTACAGATATACAATCTGGATCAATGCCAATGGTCTCCATTGTGCCTGCTTCTGCAAATGAAAGTTTTAGCCTGCCTGCATGGTTGAGTAAAATACTAACAAAGAGAAGGAAAATGGTTGTTCCTCCTGACAATCTTCCTGTTAAGAAGACTAAATCCAAATCTTTGAAAGATAAGATTGTTTTCAGAATTTTGGTTGATTTTGATAAAATCAAATTTGTTGAGGTTGTTGAGCCCTTGGTATATAAACTTGTTGAGGAACTTACTTGCTCTAACTACAAGATTATTAAGGTTGAAGTTGGAAAACAATCACATTTGGGTTGTTTGCAAGATGCTCAAGATGCATTGGCCAATGTATCAAAAAGCAATCATGAGCTTTGGGAAAAGAAGAATCGGCCAAAACAGGAGATCTCTCGTTTGAATGAGGTTATTCAAAAACAATCTTGAGTGTTGTTGTTATGTCTCAAACATCTAAAGAGAGAAAGCTGATTGAAGTTGCTAAGTCTTGGATACAAGAAATTATTTTTGAAGGAGTTCGAGCCATCGTAGAGATATTTGCAATTCTTAGGCATGTCAAGAGATGAATGAAATGGAGCAAAACTTAATGTCTTCTTTGACTTTGGAAGTAGATAATTTGTAAGAAATCCATGACGATTGGGATGAAATGGTGAAATTTGATTTGGATGTCTTGGTTCCATGTGACATTCTTCTGTCATGTGAAATGTTCTTCAGATTTTGAGGGCTCATTGGTTACAAGGAGGAGACATTAAGGAAGCTGATCACAAAGTTGCAGGTGGCTTTTGGAGATTGTTAAGCTGTTGAAACAAGTGTTACTTGTGATTTGGAACATATGGGATGTCATGTTACTGATGCATATGGTAATCTTAGTGCAACAGAGATAGTAAATTTAGAATATACCAACAGGATTAATGCTGATGTAGATTCTGAAGATTTTGGTTCACATACAATGAACAAGTTTGTTTTGTATAAATCCTTGATGAAACACTTGTTAGATACTACAACAGCAAATTCCAAAATCGTGTAATCAGCATATGCAAATGCAGTAAGAGTTGAAGCCATATCGAAGACTATGGAAATTGCTGATCTTCCCACAGTGCATGACATCGTTGTCAAATTCAAGGTAGTGAGAAATAATCTCTAAGATTGTTGTTTTGTTTTTATTTCATGTTAGTAGTTGTAAAGAACACATTACATGAAAAAGCATAATTACATGTAATGCGAGTTACATGTAGGTAAAAGGATGTAATGCGAGTTGCATGTAACCCTATATTTTCTCCTATAGTTAGACTAGGCCAAAGTTGGTTGAGTTACTCCCACTTTTTTCTCCATCTTTTTCTCAACTCCTTTGCCTATATAAAGGAGTGCTCCCTCATTGTAAAATTACCATTATCTTTTATGCAAGAGAGCTCAGGAGAAATTGTGCCAGCAGAACTTTGTTTGTGTAAGCACTATTTTGAGAGAAAGTGAATACAAAGGAGCATTTGAGACTTAACTTTGGTTAAGTGAGATTGTTATTTGTGTAAATTGTAAGCTTTGTCTATAATTCATCCAAGTTGCTTTTGATTCATGTTATCTTGTGTTATTGGTAATTGTATCTTGTGAATTGAATAGAAAAGAGTCAAGAAGCAATTGAAGCCAGAGCTTTGACTAGGAGCAATTGTGGAAGTGTATAGCTAGAAGCTTTGTTTGTAGCTTATACTTCTCTCTTAATTCGCAAAATAGCTAAGTATTCTTTTAGGAATATTTGTGCCCTAATTGTAAAGTTTTTCCATATAGAAGTACGACCGGACTTAGAGCCAAACCGGTACATTTTCAGCTAGCCTTTGAGTTAGTGAAGGTTTATCGGTATCACTGTTTCCAGCTCTTGATAGAAGTGTAGTTAGAGATTCACCCTTCCCATTACTCACTCCACGAGTAAGTGGATTTTTTCTTGAATACGCAGCCTTGTTATTTTTTTAAATTTATAACTTAATTTGCATCCAGTTTGTATCACTCTCGTAAATGATTTTTCTTTCTCTTCTTAATTATTAACTGAATTTAACCATAGCATATTTTGGACAAATGTATGTTCGCCAATGTCTCAAGTAATGAAGAAGGAAGTGGTTGATTAGAACGGTTTCATGCTCAATAATACTGCTTTTGAAGGTAGTAGATTAGTTGTAAGCATAAAAAGTGTGTTTGCATTTTACACAACAGTTATTTAAATTGAATGTAGTTTAAATGTTGACAGAAATAAGGTGAGTGATCAGCATAATGTTGTCCATAAGTAGGTTTCATTAGATAAATATTTTGGTTTTAACTTTGATACATGGAGAATGAAATCCAAATGTGACTAATGAATAATAATTTTTGGGGAATAATAAGTGGAAAAGAAAACCATCTACATATGCAAGTAAGTTGCTGGATTGGAGTAGTGGAGATGATAAAGCAAAGACTATTATTGGACTCTATCATATAGACTTAGATGAATCATTTGTGGATACTTGGGATAATTTGAACAAATTGTTCAGAGCATAAGTAGTTAATGTAAAGTCTTTTTTAAGCTTCAATTGTTTAGGTCCAAAATGGAAGATGGAGTCGCAATGTCAAATCATATAAGCAATTTGAGATCTCTGATTAGCAACCTAGTAGAGGTTAAGGCTCCAATGGATGATGATGATGATGCTAAGGACACCTTGTCAAACAACTTGGCTTCAAAATACCATTATGTTAGTTTTACACCTAGTAAAACCACTTCACAAACTCTAGAAGATAAGTTTTCAGACCTTCTAGTAGAATGTAACAAGCTAAAATTCTGAAACTAGTTAACCTTCAAATAAAAGAGATAACATCACAATCTTAACCGAAAGAAAAGAGATACAGTTAAATCAGTTATTCTACTCTTTCACATGAAATGGAAATACGAGCTAACTATAATTTACATGTCTAAATAATTAGAAACAAGCAATCATTTAACTACTGGATTCACATGACATTTAGTTATTAACTACCATTTCACTTGCGTTTCCTAATCTAACCTCTTGACTTTAGGAAATATTCAAATACATGGAAATAACATGTTTATCAAATGAAATGCGAAAAACATGAAAGGGTTACCAGAGAATAAGCAGTTGATTACACTAAGTTGTACAAGCCTTGGCGTCTAGAAGAGAAGAGAAGCATTGGCATGGGCTTAATCTCCCAACCATGGACCCTTAGTATCTCCACACAATCTTCATTGAGAAAAACACTCCCTACCTCAGCAGTTGGCTTGGGACACCCTTATTCAGCCATTGAGCATCTTGGTGTTAAGAGTGTTGACTAGACAACTGTCGAAACTGTGGACACTTTCCAATCAGCCTATGACCTTTGGTGATTATGGTGGTAAAAATGTCATTAACTACCTTGGCCAAGGATTTCAGATTTTAAACTTATATGCCTGATCATCCACCGCTCAACTTGACAACAAGATTTAATACAGAGGATTTCCATGAGCTGTCTTATTATTTATTTGAATGTTTTACAGATTATATTTTTCTTTCATTGCAGAATTCTTCCCACTCTCTCCCTTCATCTCGATTATGCTGGTCCTCATGGATGTTTGTTTAGGTGGTTCATTACATGATAATTGTTTAAAATAATTCTTATTTATACATTTGCCATCTTCATGTCATTTCTGGCCTATGGCATCATAAGAAGGTTAAGCCTTTATTCTGAATATTATTTCTTACATATAAAGAGCAACTTTCCCATCTGAAGGACATATAAAACATATCCTTGTATGGTTCGGTACTCATGATAGAGGAACACAAGTGCATACGAATTCCAAACATATCACATGCATAACCCTTCGGTAATCATATATTTACTTCTCTGAGAAAAATATAAATGGAAGTAAAATACATCGAGCAATTTCATTCGACCATGGCTTTTAGTAATAGCAAGCAAGGCCAGCTCTAGAGCAAAATGACAGTTCAGAATGCATGAAATAAACATGTTCAATTATGTACGAATATAAGACATGACCTGATTGGTTAGTTACGCATGAATATAAGACATGATCTGATTCGACAGATACGATTTGCTGAATATAGTTGGAATTGGTGTAGAAAGATGCCGCTGCTTTTGTTAGTAGCAATCAAATTTGATCGAGTGCAATACATTGGTTTCCTCACAGGCTCGACAATGTTTAACCTACTTCAATCACAATATCACCATACTAGTTACGGGACTGAGAAGAACTTAGCATGGATGAATAGAGTTTTGTGAAATTGAAAAACAACAATGTATGCGGAGAGTGCCTGAGAGGGAATGGGAGCAATATATAAAAATATCCTCAAAGAGGGGAGCCAAGAAATCAAGAAGTCACCCACACATACTCAGTTATGAAATAGAGATTGAGGTGGCAAGAAATATTGCACGGGTCTCCAATTTCTTTTTTGAACAATGATCAACATAAAGCCTGATGCCTAAGAAGGGTCATGGCAAAAAAGAGCTGGCTGCCCAACAATTAAATAAATACATAAATGACCATGGTGAAGATCAAGCATATAAAAATAAAGGTGGCAACATCCTCTACACCCATGCCTTAGTATATTAGTGTCGTTCTTATATATTCATGCTTTCTTGAGTAGCTTTAATATGTGTGTGTGTGTGTGTGTGTGTGTACACATATTTATGCATACGCTAAAAATGAAATTCACATACATATATACATACATACATACATATATATGTATATATGTATGCATATATATACATGTGTATACATAATGTACATATTTTATATCCACACAAGTATGAGTATAGACGCGATATTACTATACTAAGACATGATAGCATTTGCAAGATATATTGAGATCATCCACATAATGAAGGTAATTATTCTTATTCGAGTTTATAGTGTTAGTTTAATTGGATAGCTCATGGTCATCCTTGTATTTTCTTGCTTGTTTAGCAGTTTAGTCCTTGGTCCATGTGGTTAGGTTCACACCTGATGACCTGACAGTGGATCTGGGTGTCCCCTTTCTAACTCTCATTTTGGCAACATTTCCCCTTGTCATCATGCTCCTGCAAGATGGAAGTGATTCTGGGTATGACATATTTCCAATAATTTGAAATAATAATAAAATATCACATAATCATTTTCAATTTCTAAGATATTCATTTTCCAATTTCATCATAACGGCTAACTAACATGTCACATGAAACATTAACTAATAACCAAATTTCTTATTCACAAGAATCAAAATATCTCAACAACTTTATTGATAGACCAATTTCATATGAACCATTATTCTCAACAAATTTTCCCAACATCTAACTTCACATGAATTTTTTTTCCAACGGCTAGAAGATTATTTAATGTAGCAAAATTTGGGATGTAAAACAAAAGAAAAGATACAAAACAAAATTCAAAATGTCTTCAATTAGATAGAGGACTATATTCACAGTGCAATAAGAAGTTGTTACATAAAAATGTGCATTGACACTGCATGTTTCAGTTGTACGAAAAAGGTTCCCATGTCATGGACTTGTAGATCTAGAGCTTGTGATGTTCTTGAGGGAAATTTGAATGAACAATCTAATGAGGCAAACTTAGCTTGTTTTGAGGATGAGGATCCATCAAGTGATGAAACAATTGTTGATGATTCTTATTCTCTCCTAAATCACAAGCTTATCCTTTGAGCATTCACGTTTGGAGGTTGGTGGCGCCAGAGAGAGGAATTTCCATCATCTCATGCTAGTTTTTTGCTTTTAAATGATGTTTTGCATGAGAAGTGTTTTTTGGTATTTTTGCTTTATGCTTTCCATTCATGTCTCTGCTGATGCTGAAAAATTTGAAATAGGCATATATTGTGAAGGTTAAATTTTGGAGATAAGTTTTGTATTTCGTGTCTAGTTCAGTATCAAGTATTGTCCAACAAGTTTCAAAGTATATGATCAAGAATTATACCTTTTCGCGGTCATTAGACAATTATAGAGATTTGTTGTATCTCTTAGGGATTGTTGTTGAATAATTCAAAGCTTTATGATTTAAGAGGTTAGGACTGAGAGCTTAAGAACACAGCCTGAAGCTTCACCTTTCCAAGCGTCAAGAGACAACTTGATGGAGCTTTGCTTGATTCAGAATTTGTGTGTATAGGAGAATATTTTCTCAAGATGTGTATTCATGTTCTGTAATCAGCATGTTTTGTTATATAATCTTTAAGTAATCAGCATATTTTGTTATATAATCTTTAAGTGAGGGTCCCTAGGACAAGGTCAATTTGATGTTTTTTTAAGAATAATGTATTAAGGGGAAATATTGGCATAATACTAGTCTGCATAACCATTGGGTCTGTGTAACTATTGTAGGTCTGCATAAATGTTGTTCATTATCTGAATTGATCTTGTATAAAAAGGCATTCTCACCTTACCAATATATCAATTCATCAAATGTTTATCTACTTCCTCTGGCATCATTGATCTTTAGCTATAAGAGCCCTGCTGTCTCACTCAATAGCTATGCTGAAGAATAGGATTTTTTTTTTGTTTGCAATTTTTGGATTTTTGCAATATTTAGTATTTAGTATTTTTTCAAATATAGAAGAGTACTGAAATGAATAACAAGTAATAACTACCAACAATGCCAGTATAGAACTAATGAATTGCAATTATGTCACTTGCAATTTTATTACAAATAATTCTCATGTAATTTGCAATTAAAATAAGGTCCTAATTGATATGGTAGAATTCAATTTGCAGCTGGTTGAATGTGTAACTAATGAATTTTTTTAACAGAAAAGAAAAGAACTAAAAACTGTTTCTAAGTAGAAATGGAAATAATACTTCAACTAACTTCCGAAAACATAACATCTTATAATCCATTTCATGAGATATCAATTGAAATAACGGTTAACTGAAATAATGATTTATTGAAATAATGATTAACTGAAATAATGATTAACTGAAATAACCATTCCCTAATCATTCTTTGAATACAAGTAATTTATTGTCATTATTTACTATAATGCAAGAGAAAACAAATGCATAACAAGGATATAGAAAGAACATACTAAAAAGTAATTGGTGAGTCTTTAACTGGTTGTGTAAGCCTCGGCTTTCGGATAAGAGAAGAAGTATTGACTTAGGTGTAACCTCCCAACTGCGGACCATGTTCATCCCCACACAATCTTTTGGAAAGAAAGGCCCGTCCTACCTTAGGGCTAGGCTCGAAGTACCACTAGTCCAGCCATCCAAGCAATACCGATGTTTAGAATGTCCGCATAGTTATGGACAAACATGTCTAAATAACTGGTACTACCGACATCATGTGAGCTTAAGAAGGCAAGCATGCCTTTAACGACCTTGGCCAAGGTTTTTGGATGGGTTTTAATACTTGATCACCACCGCTCGTCTTGACAACAAGAAACAATATAAATGGACATGCATGAGTTATTAAGTGTTTTAAAAAAAATATTAATATCTTTATTGTATCACATCTGATCTTGTTTCATGTTATTGCAGATTGTTCTCTCACCTCTTCACCCTCTTCCTTGGCCATACAGTCGGGTGAGTCCTAGGTGTTTAAATCTTTGAGTAATGCAACTCTTTTTGCTGAACCTCAGCTGGTGTAAAGAATATTACAAATTTCAGTATGTCATGTCACAGTCTTTATGACTTAAGGAATGATCTTAATGGGCTTGCAAGGAAATAAAATCTAATTCTGAAATTCATCAGTAAAACAGAGAAGCATGAACCTATTAAGTACACTTGATCTTGACTCAACATGGGGAGAATAGACTTATCGAATATCTATTCGATATTGCAAATCAGAAGTAATGTATGGAACTTCATGGACACATTCCTTGCTGCTGTAAATTTAAAAAACATAAATAAACATAAAGCAATCTATGATTGGTAAGGCGGACCACATAACTTGGCCTTTGGAAAATGTGAGCTTGGCTTGACTCAATGCTGCTGGTTCTACTTGACGTGAGCAATCCAATTGCAGAACTCAGGAAGAATACGTCTTGTTTGAATAACTCGCAGCAAGAATAGAATAAGGGATATCGTAGGTGAGAAGAGTAAATCGTGTGGAAGAAAATAATAATAATAATGTCTTTGGCTTCTCTCGACTTCCATAAATAAAGAGGCATCTGAAGATAACAAAGGCTTCCAAGAAGCCGTAACTCTTGAGCAGTTAAAAAAAAGAATAATTGTCTTCTTGAATCACTGATAACATATGCCAAGTGTACATTTCTGCCTCTTATAAGGAAATAAATAAATATGGAAGAGAACTCGAAGGTTACTAATCAAAACGATAATTTATAAACATATATATTTACTTGCACATATATATTTTATTAAGACGACATCATTTTTAATGTTTATCCAAGGTTGTACCTATTAAGTATGTATATCTAAATACATGTTTCACCTGGAAATTTATTTTATCTTCTTATCCACTCATGGTGTGCATGCATTTAAATGTACGTTCTTAAATAGATATAATATTGTATAAAATAATACTATGGTGTCACCTTATATTTATATCTATGTGCACGTACATAAATATGTATCATATTGAAGTGACGAAAAAAATATCAACTATAAGCCATCAGGTATGTACTTTAATTAAGTTAAAATGATTACTGTTTTTAATGTTTATCTAATAGCTCATGCATGTCCAATGATTGTATCTTGTTATACAAGTCGTTAGGTCCTTACCAAGATAGTTAGAGGTCATACCTGTCGACCAGATAAATGCACTAAGGTAGTACCCCATTCCATAGATCCTGTTAAGCAATGCTTCTCCCCTTCGTCTACTCTTGCAACAATTTTCTACAATAATACCAAGTTCCATGATAAATCCATAATAACATTTAACACTAATATTAACAAGGAATTTAGTTAATAACCATAATTCCGAAACCAACTAACTGCTAACTACTATCATCATATGACAAATAACGGACAACAACCATCATCATTAAACAGTTAAACAAAATAATTGACGACAAACAATTTCATAGGATACAACGGTTATATTTAACTACCCTTTTTACATGAATAGGAGAGAAAAATCCATTCAACTCAACGACTATAATAATTTAAATTAGGTCAAAATGTGGGATGTAACAAAATGTAACTTCCACACCAAACCCAAGAGGATGCAACCTTCTGATGAAATACCACTAACAAGAAGGTAGGCATTGGTAATTTGCAGCAGATTCTCCTTGGGATTCCATGCCCAAGCAATAATTTCCCTAGCAGATAGCAATGCTGGAAATTTTAGACCCTGCACAGCCCGAGTATATGCTGACACTGCTTCCTATTATCCATGGCCTATGCTAGGAAACTGGCCGCCTAGATGTATATGTGTTTGCAGGCTGTTAACACCAATTTGTAGTGGCAAATTAATGCCTTAAGCAACAGAAAAATCACAGAAATGAAGGCAAATACCTAGCATCCAAACCCCAGATCAAACAGTAGCAAAATAACGGGCAATCTGGTATACAACAGCACCAAATTCCCAATCAGAATAATCAGAATTATCTTTAGAAAATCAGAGCACAGTTTACCATGTCTTCCAATGTTTAAAATGCAATCATGAAGAGGAACCAGTCCTCACAAACCCCTGGTTGAATCTTTTACGAAAAGAATCAAGAATAAAAACCAATAGTCAAGAATGAATCGATTTTACAAAATGACGTTTCTTATTCTTTGCACATTTCACTTAAGATGCTTCTTGCACACACTTTCAAATTCTAATATTAAAATGATATCTATTAAGATACTCTTAATAAACACTTATAACATGAAGCTCCATTGATTGACTCAATCAAACACTGATGATGCCAAACACGACATGCCTCCGTTGTACTTCAAAAAATAGTAATCTCCCACAATTGACTTACTATAAATAGCAAGTCAATTAACAAAGGCCCTCAAATCAAATTGTCAGATCATGAGGGTTACAATGATGAACTAACCTTGCCTTGCTACAGGAACTTGCTAAAATGGGGACATTAGAGTCCTCCCTCCTCAAGATTGGTTGCCCTCAAGCAATCGTAATCGAGTAACACATTGGACCCCAATCTCCTCTAGGATCTCATGGAGAACTGTGTGTGATGTTCCTGACATCACCAAAATAATACCTATAAATACAACACCCTTTGCATAAACAACATAGTCTGTAGAACTATACTCAACACCAATGTTGGTGATACAGAAGTCGGAACATTACAAGGAAGCAACTCAATAGGAAGTCTAGAGTTGCTCCCTTTCTCTGCGCCAACTAAACTATCATGACTTAGGCACAGACAAACTTTGCACCTAGTAAATATCCTATACATGGGGATCAAATATGAAACTGTACAGACTCCTCACTATATACACCTCAATAAACTCCTCAACAAGACCTATCTAGAATTTTGTAGGGACTAAATGACATCCTAATGTATCAGTGTAATCCCAAATAACATCTTCACTCATTGCCCGAGGGAGACCAGTATCAACCTCAAATAGTGGATTGTCATATGACAGAGTGACATCCATATCAAATAGAGGATTGTTCACAAAGTAAATTACACCCATATGTTGGTTTGGACTAGGTAACTATATACTACAGGAGACGTGGCGTGTAACCGTCTCCACCTGAGCTGTATCATGCCTCTGTAAATCCCCACTATTCACTGCACAATGAGAGATAATTCATAAGCTCCCCTTTGGAATAACATGCAACACATACTTCCTGCCCCGGTGCTCAAACTTCATCTCCAGCGAGTGCATACTAAGGAAAAATCCCTAAATGCTCTGTATCCATTGCATCCCTAGCACCACATCCATCCTTCCCAAGTAAATCACATAGAAATCAAACTACAACTCATATTCACCAAGAAATAAGGGTGATGTCATAAGCGTTTGGTATAGGTAAGTGTGTAGCTATTTGCCAGCCTGACTCTAAACCCATGAAACTCCTCTGCCTGAAGACCACATTGACTAACAAAACCCTTATGCATGAAATTATGTGTGGCCTGGTGTTTATGATGGAGATGCAATGATGTGCCCCTTTCAGTCCTTGCATTTAGAAAGCGAAGGGAAGTGGTGCGACAATAGATAATACCATGGGAGATAGCCTGGCCTCAAGACCAAACTTAGTAGAAATCCCATGATCATCATCATCTAAACCAATAGACTACTGTGAAGATTTAGTCTCAACCTCATCATAGTACACTCACATAGAACTTTGCCCCTCCTTTAGGCCTCAAAGAATAGGTGTGTCCACTATCATAAGGTCCTTTGCACCAATAGCAAAGTTGTCTCCGTCTGAAATCCTCATGTGATACCTTGTAATTCTTCCTAGTTGATTTTCTTTTTTCATCAATAATCGATGGGTGTTCCTCATATGCAGGTGGAGTGGTAGATTTAGGTTGTGCTTGCTTCTTAGGAGCTAAAAACTCCATGTCTCTGGTCTTCTTGATGGTCCCTTGCAAAAAAGGCGGATCAAATTTCTTTAGTCACCATCTAAGTGGCTCTTGTAACCCCTCAGGAAACAACATAACCAAGTGTTTCTCTGTCATATTGGGAACCATAGAGAGTCTAAGAAACTCACCAATGAAAGACTATAAGTTGCTTATCTGCCTGAATTGAGAAAGATCTAGAAGTAAGTCTTTGGATCCTTCTGATCAAATCTCTCCACCAGTCTATCAACAAACTCCTGGTAGGATGTAACTTGGTCATGATTTAAAGTGGCCAACCCATGGTACCACCTGTCATGAGCTGCTCCGTCCAAATGCAACACAACAAAGTGGATGGCGTCCTCCTCAAGCATGGGACACAATGCTAAATTAGTATTGAGCTTATGAACCAAAGCTTGTGCTATAACCTTGCCACTGCCATCAAAGTGGTTTAAGGTCATCTTGTTGGTTGCCTCTCTCAAATCAGTCTATCTAGGCCTCTGTCTCTTAGGTGCAGACCTACCTTTAGTGTGCTCCTGCTTCTGTGTCAAGAATCTATCAAAGTTTAAATTTTGCTTAATAGCCTGCAAAAGATCATCCCACTCAGCATAGTGAGCAACAACATCATCTACAAATGGCAGCCACAACCTTAGTACTGGCCCCACCAATCTCAGGTCCCGGTAAAGTAGGTCGTTGTGGCCTATAATAAACACCTATATATCCAGTCCTGTCAATCCTATTCTCATCTGTAATCCAGTCCTCAGCTCTAATCCTGTTCCCAACTCTAGACCAGTCATATGCTTTGGATCTGTGTGAACTGACAGAATCACTCCTAGTACATGTCTCCCTACTTTGGCCTCTGGGGAGTGCAATGCGCTGTAATGTATAGAAAGTTTCTGCAGCACATCAGCAGCATGATGCTGACCATGTGCAAGGTCTCTTAGTGTTTCCCTGGCCTCCCTGTCAATATCATAACTAATGTCAGCATCCCTGTAACCTGTACCACTTGAACCTCCAGAACCACCAACATCCCTCTCACCTATGTTGCCAAACTATTTTTCAGGCTCTCCATCGATACGTGGAGAATTATGACCTCTGCGAATGTACTACATACCAGGTATGGATCTCTGTGCCATGCTGAACTCCAATTCCCTGCACATTGGCAAGAAACCGTTCTAATACCACTGTAAGAGCCCCGCTGGCTCACTCTGCAGCTATGCTGAAGAATAGGTTGCTTTTTGTTTTTGAATGTTTGCAAGCTGCTTTTGCAATATATAGTTTTTTTGTATTTTTTCAAATATATAAGAGTACTTGAAATGAATAACATGTATTAACTACCAACAATGCCATTACAGAACTAATGACTTGCAATTATGTCACTTGCAATTTTATTACGAATAATTCTCAAGTAGTATGCTATTAAAATAAGAACCTGATTGATACGGTAGAATTCAAATTGCAGCTGGTTGAATGTAACTTCCACAGCAAGTCCAAGATGATGCAACCTTCTGATGGAATGCCACTAACAGGCAGGTAGGCGTTGGCAATTTGCAGCAGATTCTCCTTGGGTTCCACGCCCAAGCAAAAAATTGCCCAGAACGTTGCTAATAGATAGCAATGCTGGGAGTTTTAGATCCCACACAGTGTGAGTATATGCAGACGCTGCTTCCTATTATCCATGGCCTATACTGGGAAACTAGCAGGCTGTAAACGTCAATCTGTAGCAGGAAACTAATGCCTTAAGCAATAGAAAAATCACAGAAATGAAGGAAAACACCTAGACTCCAAATCCCAGATCAAACAGTAGCAAAATAATGGGCAATCCGGTATACAGCAACACTAAACTCCAATCAGAATAATCATAATTATCCTCAGAAAATCAGAGCACAATTTACCATGTCTTTCAATGGTTCAAAGTGCAATCATGAGGAGGAATCAGTCCTCACAAACCCTTGATTGAAACCTTTAGCCAAAATTCACAAGTCGCAAAAAAGCAATAGCCAAGAATGAATTGATTTTCTCACTGGATTCTCTTTTATAACACAAAGTGAAGTGTGTCTTATTCTTCACACTTTTTATTTAAGATGCTTCTTGCATACACTTTCAAATTATAACATTAAAATGATAAAGTTATTTAATAAGATAGTCTTAGTAAACACTTATAACATGAAGCTCCATTAATTGACTGAATCAAATACCGATGATGTCAAACACTAGCTGCCTCCACTGCACTGCTAAAAATAGTAATCGCCCACAATTGACTTACTATAAATAGTGAGTCAATCAACAAAGACCCTCGAATCAAATTGTCAGCTCAGGAGGGTCGGAATGATGAAATTACTATGCCCAGCTACAGGAACCTGCTAAAATGGTGACATTACATTAGGTGGTTAAGACTTGCATGACACCCTCTTCTAGAGTTTTTTTGGGTAGTTTTCATATACTATTTTTACTAAGTCATCCTGGGCAGAAACGAAGCTAGCTCTAACTGTTATTATTTTTAGATTTATTGATGGATGCAATTAATATTGATATCTTGATACAGTTTGGTGCTTTAATCTAACTAAAGATAAATAATAATGTTGAGTTAAATACTTAATGTTATGGTTTATTTAAATATTGACTATATTGTATCGAAATTTAAATAAAGAGGGGCTAAGTGTTAAATATTAGATAAATGAACTTGATGGGTTTGGGCACCCACTTTTTGAGAGATAAGAGGGTTTCAAATTAAATAAACACATCCCCAACTGAGCATATCTTTTTGAGGACTATAAAAGTAAAATTTATCGCTAATTTTGTCTGCTTGGAATTCATATTTTGAGATTTTTAGTGCTGGTTGAGCATATTTATCCTACGGCTTTGTGAGGACAAATGCCCTGTCATGGAGCATCTTATATGTTGGTGAAAGACCCAATTTGGAATATCACTAGGTGATTTCATACAAAAACCATGGTTGGACTTCATAGTTGATTTTTATCTTCATTTTTCTTCTCAGAGATCTTAGGATAGATTCAGGAGAGTTGTTTGGAGCTAATTTTCTATGCTTGGCGTTTTTATTTTGGAGATTGGCTGGTTGAACTTATTCATCCTATGGCTTCCTGAGGACAAAAACCCTTTCAAGGAGCATCTTCTACAGTGGTGGAAGATCCAGTTTGGAAGATTACTTGGCGATATCATATAGGAATCACAGTTGGATTTCATAGTTGATCGATATCTTCATTTTTCTTGTAATAGATCTTAGGACAGATTCAGGAGTTGTTGGAGCAGATTGGAAGGGTGTTAAGAAGTTGGTTGAGAAGATAAATGCTGTTGTGGCTGGCTGTACCATCCTTAGGCCATACCATATGTTGGGAGGGGTTAGGGACTTCTTGATGGAGTGACTGGGATTTGAAGTGATTACTTTCCATATTTTGTGGCATTTAGACCTTTTCAAATCAGATCTTTACTGGTTGCCCCCTTTGTTGGTGTTTTCACGGTGGCACCAAGGGTTTTTGGACACCACTTTGCTAGTTATTTGTGGTATTTTTCATTATTTTATGTGATCAGCAAGTGGGTATGCTGAATATTTGATTGTAATGAGATTTTAATCATTTTAGTAACTTTAGCTTTGCTACTGCATTCTACTTTAAAATTATGGCTGGTTGTGAGCATTTAAAATATTGTATCTGCAAGTTATATCTTTTCTTTATTTGCTGCAATAAAACAATATATTGTTATACCACTTCTGCAATCTAGTCTTCTTCAATCAAACACATCAAAAAACAAAAAGCAAAATAAATAATCCAAGGGTGTATGTTACTATGGTATTAGAGTAGTGTATCCCTTCATGTGGAAGGGTTCAGATTGATACAACATTGATATGCCAGGGTTCGAGCAGCAGCCATATACACATCATTGCAACACCTGCCTGAACATGTCTCATCCTTGTTTAGTTGTAGATAAGATAAGCTAAGATAAGATAATAATATTAATGTCCAACAAAAGACCACCAAAAGGTTTTAGAATAGATGGAGGCGTGCTATACCAGTTAGGGACCAACATGAAGCCTTTCTATTTGTGCTGCATTTGTACAAGTCTTAAGTCTTTTATGCATGCGAGTTTGGGCGTGATGCAAGGGACCTTTATGATGTAGAGATGGATTAACTAACCTTGTGAACACGACTGGCCTGAACTCAAGATGGCCTTGAACTAACTGGTCAATTGGAAAGCGAGAAGGTGACAGAGTAGAGATAAGATAAGATAAAAGTATTAATGTTCAACAAGAGACCACGAAACGTGTCTAAGGGACTGAAAGTGTACAATCAAGGAGGCAAACATAAACAAGATTGCCAAATGGTGTCCGGAAAGAGTAGAGCAAAAGACAACAAGAAAGTGAAAGAGCAGCAAGAACAAGAACAAGAACAGGAACAAGAACACCACCAAGACAAGGAGTAGGGATCCTTCCTTGGCATAAAGAAGTCCAAAACAGAATGGTAAGGCCTAGGGCAACCACGAATCCTAGTGCATCTCTGAGTACTCTTCGAGGGGTGACAATGCCAAGTAAGATCGCTGCAAAGTCTCACAGATTTGGAATGACTAATGGTAGAAGTGTCAACCATATGCATCACACCCCAAAATATGATGGATTGTTCGTAGAGGGCATAGATGTAACAAACAGATTTTCATAACGTAAAACATAGATGGTTTAAACTAAATACTCTCAACATTCATAAATAAACAACTGAATCCTTTTCACGTGACATTATCAGCTATTAACATTTTATAGAAAATAACCGAATTCATGATCAACTGAAATAACTAGATTAACGAATAACAAATCATAACTGTATTTATGATCAACTGAAATAACTTGATTAACAATTAACTAATCATAACTGAATTCATGATCAACTGAAATTACTTGATTAACAATCAACTAATCATAACTGTATTCATGATCAACTGAAAATAACTTGATTAACGATTAACTAATCATAAATGTATTCATGATAAACTAAAATAACTTGATTAACGATACAAGTAAAGTAAATGCTTAACATGAAAAGAAGGAATGGAACATACAAGTATCATTGTAGGATCTTTAGCTGGTTGTGCAAGCCTCGGCTTTTGTGAGAGGAGAAGCATTGACATAGGCTTAACCCCCCCAACCTTGGACCATACTTAACCCCACACATTCTATTAAATTAGGATGACCCTCCCTACCTTGGGATCGGGCTTGAGATGTTCTTTAATCTAGCCACTTGAGCCTCTTGGTGTTTTGAATGTCTGCTTAGTTATGAAATGGACATGCTTACATAACTGGTGCTACTGACATCAAGTGATCATTAGATGGCAAGCATTCCTATAAACTACCTTGGCCAAGGATTTCCGATGGGTTAAACGACTCGATCACCACCGCTCTACTTGACAACAGGTTTCATTACAGGGATGAGCATGAGCTATTAAGTATATTTCATGTAAGTTATTCATATTTGATTTCTTTTTTGTTTTCTTGCAGATTTATTCCATCTCTTCACCATACATGACTACACAGCCGGTGATTCCCAGGTGTATTAAAAGATTATGAGCACTCTACCCTTTTACACCTCTTCAACATTTCATGGCTACATTGGCGGTGAATCCCAGGTGTATTAAAAGATTATGAGCACTTTGGCCTTTTACACCTCTTCACCATTTCATGGCTACATTGCCGATGAATCCTAGGTGTATTAAAAGATTATGAATATTCTGCCCTTGATATCTTTCATCATGAGTTGAGAAATAAAACTTATTCTTGAGATCGACAACAATCATACAGGTTCTTATTGTATCTAGAAACTCTTCTTTATGAGATACTATTCAACTGAATACAATGAAAGTAAGAAGAAAGTTCTTTATAAATCTCAGGGATTATTCAACAAGTTAAATAACATGATTATAGACATAAGAAAGAAGTTATTATTCCTAGCCGGCTGCTATAGAATTGTATTTAAAAACTTTGGAAGGATAACTCATGACCTGGTAAGAATTTGATATTGTTTTGAAGAACATAACTTTGATCGGTCCTCTCCAGTTGTTTTGAGACGTTACTGCAGAGCATATGGTCTTTGATCTTGGCCGGAATGCTTGCACGATAAGGAGTAGTAATTCAAATGCTTGAACAAAGCTTCAATGGATGGTATTGCAGGTATCAGCAAAAATTATGATGAGGAGAAGTTGGGTGTGGAGACAATGGAGTTTTGAATGCAAAATAGAAAGAAGTTGGGTGGGGAGGCAATGAAGTTTGAATGTAAAACAGAAAGAAGTTGGGAGAAAAGAATATGGTGTCTGACTCCTTTCACGGCTTCCATATAAGGAACAAGCCGTGACTTCTTGGCTTCCATCCGTTAAAAGATTATATGACAATTCAAATTGCCAAATGTTTAAATCGATTGTAAAAGAGAGGAAAAGATAAAAGGTTACAAGAAAAAGTTGGAAAGGTTATAATTTCAACTATTATTATAATATATATATATACATACGTTCATGTAAGTGTATCAATGGGGTGACATCATTTTATTAAGTTATTATAATATAATTGTGCCATTTCATTTTTATATTTATATGTACATATATAAATATATATATAATAATAATATGATGAAAGATCAATTAAAATCTCTTGAGGTATGTTTTATATTTTAATTAGATTATTTTATGTTTTCCTGGATTATTTTCTTAATAGCTCATGTGGGTCCCATAAATGTATCCTGTGATCGAGTCGTTGTGTCCTTTCCAAAGATGTTTAAGGTCATACCTGCCAATCTTGATGACTGAACTAAGCGAGTATCCCATTCCGATGATCCCGTTTAGCAATGCTTCCCCCCTCTTCATCTTCTCCTGTAATCACCCATGGAAACACTTTCGCCATAATAACAATTCTATAATAATTTCATAGAAACATTTTAAAAGACCTTAAATTATTAATCATTATTTTAAATCAAGCAACTGCTAATCATCTAATAATAGTTAATGGTTAATGACCATCTTTATTAATAGTTAATACAACATATATAAATAACTACCTATTTCACATGATTATGAAAGAATAAGCCATTAAATCCAATGTTTATGAACAAGTTTAAAATTAGGTCAAATTTTTGGGATGTAACAATAGAAGACAATTCATCATCTTGGACATCTGGTAGAAGTTATGGTTGGTTAGTTGGGTGGTACTAATAAGAAAAATAACAATGTGGGTGCAAACAATGGAGGCAATAATGCGCAATAGGGTGGTGTAACGGACACCCTAGAAATGCCCAAAAATTGAACCAACTATTGATAGGAATTTAGTCAAATAATTTGCATCCAGCTCTTAATTTCTCTGTTAAATGTTCAAACCCCTTTAAGGCTCCGAAAATAAAATGTTTGTTTGTTTTTATATCTTTGCATAGATTTGAAACCACATAACATGAATAAGGAATTTATATTAATATGCAAACTGAAGATTGAACTACTGCTGAAATAATATTAATTTTCAAACTAATAAAATCAAATACATAGCAGACTTTTCAACTCACTAATTACTCCAACATTATAACATAATGTTTCAGTAATGACTTCCCATCTTGCTGCTACAGTAACATGAGTAGTGTTGTGCTACAGTGACATGAATAGTGTCACGCTATAGTAACATGGATAGTGCTGTGCTACAGTGCTGCTACAGTCAAATCTGCCTTCAATCAATTCAAGACCCTCATAAAATCATCCCTTCAGAATAGCATAAGCATCGGTTAAGAAGCGGGAATGATATGAGCAAACACCCAATCTGCCTGTAGATGGAAATGTGCCCAATCTGCCTTTAAATGAAGTTGATAGCAATGAATTCCAAAGGCTAAACCCTAAGGGAATGACGTCTAGAATGTCACAAGAGAGCATAGACGTCCTATAATGCCAAGAATGAATTTGCAAGTCACACATCAATTTTCTTCTCATATTCAACCTGTCGAATGAAGCCACTAACACTCCCTTTTATTCTTTCTCCAAGGGTCGATTCAACTCACATGAACAATGTGGAATAAAAGATGTGCAATATAAAACATATTAAAATAATCACTTATGTCTCCCTTAGGCTCCCCCTTTGATTTACACACATTCCCATAAAATTTAATATTAAAGTAACACTTTAATATATCACAACTAAATTGAATGTTACTTTAATAATACTTCAGACATAAATATATTAGCTATCGGACTTCGAACAACACAATTGATAGCTCGTTGGAAAGCTCTCGCCAAGGAGTATCAAATCCAATCACCAAAACTAGCCTCCCCTATGTCTTGCTGAGTTACTAAAAATAGAAAGTACGCTTGAGACTGAGTAAATCAACTCTGTTTTGGCCCAAACTAGAGATGGCTCGGCCAAAACACTCTAAGATCCCTTTAAACCCTTCGTTAGCCCTCGGGACCATGTAGAACAAGGCTAACGCACACACACTTGGTTGATTGCTAAAATGGGGACATTACAGGTGGTAATGACGGTGCAGGACAATATGTAGTTCATTGTTGAAATGCGAATCAATGGGCAAGAGTTGTTGATTCTAGGCCCCTTATGCTAGTATTTCAACCTAGGTTTCAACCACGGGTTCGTAGTAAACACCTGATTATAGAATTGTTGAATCAATTCATGTAGGATTGGACAAATAGAGCTATACGATTTTAGGCAACCATATCACTTAGGGACTGTGTTAAGGTAAGAATGAAGCATAGACACTATGTTGGAGGTAGAACACATAACTAGAATTTTTATAAATATGTTGAGAAATTAACTCTTTCCTACCATATGGTAAGGTAAACTTCACCAAGAGCTTGGATATAGAAAGTGAATACTTATTCTTGGCTAAATCTCATCCTAGAAGAACAAATCAAGAATACAAAAATGCACTTTAATGGCATTGCATACAAATGGTGGCATCGTGGGATGATCTTTGTGGGTCATGATCGGATCACTTCCTTTGCTGACTTCACATAGATGCTTATTGAGAGGTTTGACAAAATGGACCCAGAGTTGCATTTCAAGGAGTTGCATAGATGCTTAGTTGAAATAGTGGGGTTTTCTAGATGCATATGTGGCTGATTCCCAGAGACTCTTAGTGTTGTTAAAAGATATTTTAGAGAGTACGCTTATGGTTCTTTCTATGGATGGCCTTACAAATTCTTTGAGAGGTTGGATTAAGCCACTTGATCCACCTAGGCTACAAGAAGCCATCAAGAAGGCTAGAGACATCGAGGCTTCTGCTTCTAGAAGCAAATCTTAGTTTAAGAGATTCCTTGACAAGAAGGATAAGGCTAAGGAACATTTTCACAGGGAATCAAATTAGACACAAAATGAGTCTAACAAGGTGGATAGTGAGCAATTGAATGACTTTCAAAGGAAGAAATTGTGCTTTCATTGTAAAACGCCTTGGTACCCATCTCATAGATGTGTAAAATTGTAAATTTTAAAGCAAAGCAATTAGAGTACTTTTCAGCTCAAGAATCTGCATAAGAAAAATCAGATCAGAATCTCGTTCATAGTTCATCAAAGAGGAAATCTTATCAAAGGAGGGGCAAAGGAATGGTGGTACCATCACCCAAATCTTAGTTCCCTAAAAGAATTACGTTCAAGGATAAAGGTGAGCTACAGGGCAGTGAATAATGACAGTTTCATAATCTCATTAATGAGGGCTTTTTGTCTAGAGGACTCAAAATAGAAGAACATGATGGCTTCAGGATGATGGTAGTTGATGGGTACAATCTCTCTTGTACTTGTAATGTTTTTGATTTGAGCACACAATTAGGAGATTATGAGTTGAAGGATGAGTTCTATGTGGTTGATATTAGGGGCATTGATGTGGTCCTAGGGTAGTATTGGATGCTATCTCTTGTGAAGTACTCTTTCAACTTGCAGAAATTGGAAATGAAGCTCAAATCAAATGGTAAAAAGATAGGGTTGGATGGTTACCATATTGGGTTCTTGAGTTGTATCCCTTATTAGACATGATTGAGGAGTGCACAATAAACTGTCTTATCAGGCCAACAATTGTAGATAAGTGGAAGAATGATCATCTAGATATCCAAAAGTTGCTATCAAAGCATAGCAAGGTGTTCGGGAGTATTCTACTTGACGTACCACCAGAGAAGGATAAAGCATGCTATAGAGCTGGATGTGTGTGCCAAACCAGCAATCACTACACCTTATAAATATCCAGAAGGCATAAGGATGAGGTAGATAAAGCTATTTGGGAGTTACTAGAGATGGGGCACCTTAGATGCAACAAGAGTCGATTCACATTAGCAGTGGTTTTGGTGAAGAAAAAGGATGAGACAATGTGGATGTGGATTGATTGCGAACTAATCTGATTATATATTCTTCTCTATTCACCTATCTCTTATTTGTGACTTGTTTTTCACCACTCACACTTCCATACTTACGATATTTCCATTCTACGTATATATCTTTTCAATCCATGTAAATGGTGTGACTTTTGGCCAAAGGAAACATCATTTATGACCTTCGCTCCTTTTCATTAGTCTCTTAAATGCACCTTTGTTTTGTCTTATTATCATATATGCATAATACTAAACTTTATGATTATCAGGCACTTCTTAGTGTTATCGAAATCACCATATGTAAAACACTAGTTTCCAAACTTAAATCAATCTTCTATTATAATTTTGCTGACAGTATATTAAAACGAACTATGTATCCCTTGAGACATGGGTCATCCATCTTTGAAGTCATCATGTCTGTCAATGTGGATTCCAAACTTAGTCTGATCGCTCCATGTTTTACCAATGACATGCTATTTTCCCTTGACATTTTTGGTCCGGATGCTATTGCTCAAACATCTCTCACATCATTGATCATTACTGATGCCACCATATACTTATTGCCTCTTCTTACTGATATAAAAATCACTGATATGCTAAATGTGCATATGCTACTTGTAGTATTCATTTCTTTGACCTTGGTTCATTGCTGTTTGTTTCTTTTGTTTGATACGGCTGTATTAAAGCCGTGCGTTGCATACAGATCACTCCTTGTGAAGTGTTCACTATTACTTTTTTTCACATGGCTCTCTAACTTGTCGCTGGAATTTATCTTCATGTTACCATGTAAGAAACCATATCCTTTATTTTTAAACACATTATCTTCTGCCATATTTGTCCATCATTTTAATATCTCTCTATTGCTTTATGTTATTGCTGTATGATATGCTTTAATACTCTGTTATCTTCATATATATTTTAACACTGCTTTTGTGACGAGATTGCTGCCGCACATAGTAAATATGCATCTTTCAACCACTCTTCATCGAGACTTTCATTTGTCCAGTCTGTATTATCGATTTCTTAATTTGTATCTTCTAACTCTTAGTTTATGGGGTTATTAAACTTTTCTAAGTCTCCAGCGTCAATGAGACTCAACTTGTACAAATTGGGATATTCTCTCAGTTTAAATTTTTTAATAAATTTGAAGAATAAGCTTTGATAACCGTGCAGATGAAAGTTTAATGTTCTGAAACCTTTTTTTATTGCTGTCTTATGTGATGAACATGCCAGTCTTGTCTTTCATCAGGCTCCCTTCTTAATCACCGTCTTTCTCAATTTATTGCTGTTGATTCTAGAACAGAATCATTTAAGTCACTCATCGCTGCCAACACTCATTGCCACCAACATTCCTCGCTTCCAATAGTATACCTCATCATTGTCTGAAAGGAGTCATGCTTCTGTATTTCTTAATGTAAACTCTCATATAAATTGCTGTGTACTTCAAACAAATCAATTCTTTTTATATAAGTTTTGTTGTTTCCATAGCTTCCTCATGACATTAGTGGCTGTCATGATTGTTATGATCTGTAGCTTATGTCAGACCAATAACATTGGATTGTAAATATTGTAATCGCTATTTTCCATTTCCTTTGACATTGATGATGTTTGCTCATGAGATCCTTTGACATCGATGACGATACTTCCATCAATCTCCCCCTTTGTCATTGATGGCAATGCTTTCTCATTTCTTCCAGTTCGTCCCTGTCTATATCTCTCCCCCTCTGACATCAATGGGAAAGGGATTCCATTTGCAAACTATTCATCAAATGCACAAATTGGGATATTCTTATCGTTTCCATAACTTCCTTATTACATATGTGGCTTCATGATTGTTATGATCTGTAGCTTATGTCAGGCCAATAACATTGGATTGTAAATAGTTCAATTGCTATTTTCCATTTCCTTTGACATTTGATGATGTTATGCTGACGAGATCCTTTGACATCAATGACAATACTTCCTTCAGGACCAAGTGTTGATCTTTTGGGAAGATCAAGGCTATTGTGAATGGTCTACACCTTTGAATTGCACTGAAGGAATTCTTTTGTTTGTGTGGTTTTTATAGGATGCTAGTTGAGTGCTTTTCACAAATAATAGCTCCATTTACAAATTTGACTATGGAGATTTTGAGTGATTCCAATTCAGCATAGAAATGTTTAGGCACTTCAAACAGGCAATGCCTAAATGCCTAGTGTTGGCAGTTCCATATCTCTTGAAACATTTTGAGTTGGAGTGATGCTGCAAGAGAGGAGATTGGTGGTTTTTCTGATGTGGGAGAATCATCCTGTAGCTGTAAAGAGCAAGAAGTTTAGAGGTGTGGAGAAGAGCTACTCTATATATTAAAGGGAGATGCTAATAGTCATCCGTGCCTTGGCCACATTCAGATCATAATTACTAGGGGGGGAATTCATCATCAAAATGGATCACAGTAGTATCAAATCTTTCTTTAACCAAGAAGATCTCAATGATAGGCATCAAAAGTGAGTGAGTAGACTAAAGGCATATGATAGTGGCTGATGCACTTTATAGGAGGCCTCATTTGTGTTCATTGGTTGAGATCACTTCTGACTGGGGAGAGTTGATACCAATAGAGAATGCAAAGGATTCATTGATAACGAGAATCATTAAGGGCACTATTCATAATGACAAGTACATAGTGCTCAATGAGCTCATCATTTACAAGTATAGAAAGTATTTGGTGCTTGATTCACAACTTAAGGTGAAGATATTGAAGACTTTCCATGATGCACCTATGGCTGGTTACCCAAGATTCTTCAAGACTTACAGGTAGATCCAAGAAGGGTTGATATAGAAAGGACTCAAAAATGAAATCCTTAAGTATGTTAGTAACTGTCCTATTTGTGGTGCAGGGATACTTATGGATAAACAAGGAGCCCCATATCAGTCCTTAGGACCATTTGGAATTCTTTCTTACTGATTATGATCCATTTTGTAAGGTCATTGACCCTGATAGGTCACAATAAGCCTACTTGGTCAACTCTGGTCAACGGGTCCCTAGGAGGTTGGAAATTAGGAATGGTCTTGTCAAGTATTTTGTGTCATCAATAACCCATTTGTATGGTCTTTGGGCCAGTAGGCCAATTGGAAAGACAAAACTTTGTAAAAAGTTGTCAAATTTGGTTTTAATGGCTAACCAACTCAAGAGTTGGTTGGAGCCGGTTGGGAAGGGTGGGAAATGGCTTAATAAGCCTTTGGAGATTGATTGTAAGAGGTTGTTGAAGACTGTGTGAAGATAAAGCCAAAAATTCACTATTTTTCCAGCAAAACTGATTGTTAAAGCCAAAAACTCACTATTTTTCCTGCAAAACTGATTGTTCTTGGTAGATGTACAGCTCTGAGCAGATTGGCTTGTGAAATCAATGCACATATTTAAGTAGGGTGTTGAATTCACTTCCTCTCACTGTGGGTTTGAGGTCCATATCTGTTATCATATGAAAGTTACAACACTTTTTCTGTAACCGACTGAGAAATCCTCAAACACCTACAGTTTTGGTTGGAAATGTGATTTTTTTTTTCCACTTTCCATTGTAGAAAAATTATGGCCTTCAGTGGAAAGTGAGGTCCTTGAATGTACTATAGGATTCATGAGGTTTGGGACTAGGAAGAACATGGAGTTGGCAGAAAGAGGAAGGCCTAGCTAGGCATCATTATGTGGCTGGTTGGTAAGAAAGGGCTAAGGGTAATGCAGAGATAAAAGGGGTAAGTCAAAATTTGATGGTGGATTGGGTAGTTTTGCATAGGAACAAAGGTGGACAAACACGTTGCAGAGTTTGGGCACTCCATTTGAGAGGGGTTGCTTTTTAAAATAACCCAAATTAGACCTATTAGGTCTAGGAAGACAGTTAGGATTCAATGCCTTGGATTTGGAACCATGAACCCTAGTTGACAAATGTTGTGTAAGGCGCAAAAGGGTACCCAAAACTGTGTTTTGTTCCTTGGGTTGTTGGGGACAAATTGGAGTTGAGGGCAAAAAATCAGATGAGCAGACCTAATAGGAAACTGGGCCTAAAGGCTAGTTTACCAGTGGAGATTTGGACAGAATTGTGGAAGTGATGGAGTTGAATCAGCAATGATTCATATACCCAAAAACAAATTGGAGGAGGAGTCTAACTCATCCCATGAAGAACTTGGATGGTTAGACCTTGGCATTCAAAGTGGATGGTGCTAACCAGGGAGTTTGGAAAGGGAATTCAAGAGGAAAGGATAAGTTTGTCTTATGACTTGTGAGGTATTCCTTCAAGGAAGCAACATATGGGAGTCTTGGAGTCTGCATGTGGCTCTTAGAACTAGGGAGGATAAATAAGGAGATTCTTGGAAGGGTTAAGGGTTACAAAAAGGAGTAGAGGAAGTGATAGTTGAGAGGGAATGTTTAAGTTCTTTGGGCCACTCTACATCAATTTGTCAGCAAAAAAAAGAGCACACTTATTTGAGCAAGTGATAGGTGAAAGGGAATGTTTAAGTTCTTTGGGCCACTTTGCATCAATTTGTGAGCAAAAAATAAGCATAATTTCTCTAGTTTTGCTACTGTTTTATATTTTCAGATTATAGCTCGTTGTGAGCATTTGAAGTATTGTATTTGCAAGTTATTCAGTTGTTTGTTTGTTGCATAAATCTATTTAATGTTATACTACCTATGCAATCCCATCTTCTATCAGACACATAAAAGAAAGAAAAAAAGCCAAGAGTGTATGCTTTTTTTTTTGATTGGTAATATTTTGCTTTTATCTGGAGCCACTAACCAGTGAGGCCACAAACCTAGGGGACCTCATCCCCCGAGTCCAACACTCGAGACCTGCGAACGCAGAGTCCTAGCAGGGACTAGGAGCCTAGGGGCACAACCAATACACTCCACCGTGCATCTGGCACAGGGTCTGTGAGCAGTCCTAGCCCAACAACGATCTTGAGCATTGAACAATGTTGTCTCTATCTCTGCTAGCATGAACATCAAATGACATGACCATTGCCTAGATGACGCCAACCCCTTTTACCTCCCTGCCATCTTATCTCTCCATATTGGTGACCTCCTCATATCTCCCAGCAGCCACAACGACAAACACCACCCATTAGCAGTCATGGGCAGCCAAACAACCGCGATTGAATCCACCTTGGCATGGGCCTCCAGGAATATTCCAGCTGCCTTTAGCATACGGAGCCTACCACCTGCCTCAGCCTGAAACGTCCACCGTAGTCACCATTGTATATGCTAAGTCTGTGAGATTCAAACCAGTGATGCCCCTATCAATAGGGTTTTCAACTAACCCTTGTGTTGTGGGCTCATACCCAGCCAAGAGTGTATGTTAAAAGGTATGCATGAAATTGAATTGAACTTATAGCTATGGTTGACATTGCCTATAAATCTTTGCTAGAAGGTTCCAGATGCCATTTTGGCATTTTGACATTTGGTCTTTGTGAGCTTGTGATAGACATCAAATAATTAATTATATCAAGCAGCTAAATATAAGAATGATATTTTGTCAAAGTTACAAAGCCAATGGTCACGGCCTTGGCTCTATCTAGAAATGTTATAGAAGGTATTTAGTCATGGTATTTGTTATTGGACCAATTTAGAGTTATTTGACTTAATGGAGGGCCACTTGGACTTCTGGAATCATGTTCTTTCCTTGTCTAATTAATTTAATGAGACTTCATTACTTTCTAGAACCAAAGACCCTCATTATGGGTGTTATGCTAATTAGTCCAAACTTTTTATAGTTCTGTTAGTTACACTTTTACTTTTCCACAATTCTTAAATTATACTCTTAAACATAACAATGTGTTTTTTATAAAGTGCCCAATCTTTTCTTGCTTGATGACGTGTTTATGTTATAATGCTTTGAAAGGGAAGTTCTTAGCATTAAAAGCTTTAATTTTCTTTACATCTGTGTTCTTTTTGTCAGGAGAGGGGAACAGCATTCTTTCATTCTAAAAGCAACAACATCAATGTGGAAAAGTACAGGTATTGGAAGGGAGAAAAATCCTCCTAGTGCACAAGGACGTTACTCATATGCACCTGTTAATTCAGCAAGCAGCAGGAATACATTTCCAAGAAACAGGGATGGGAAAAGGGGAATCTTAGAGAGTGATCAACAAGAGTCGGGCCAGTATGCAATTTTAGTGTCTTGCCGATGCAGTCATACGGGTACATATTCTTGAACTATACTTTAATATTGAAATGATTTGCTACATGTAAGATTAAACAGTTTATGAATGGTCTCTTACATTATATGTAAAAGTGGAAAGGCTTTTCCAGATATATGAGTAGGTAACACTTTCAGAATATTAATTGTTCTCAGAAGTAGATAAATGTTTGTTATTTGATAAATGGAATCAGTATTTTGGACTTATATTAAATTGTCCTCAAATTTTGACAAGAAAATTGAATCCATTACCAGAAACACTGAAAGATCCCTGACATTGTATCTTCCTGACCAAACCAATGACATCCTTTTTTTAGGTTACATGTATGCATTCATCTCTTAGCAGCCTAAGTCTTTGTTTGGTTTCAGCCACATACTTCCTTTGTGTATATTCAGCCACATACTTCCTTTGTGTATATGTGTGAGAAAAAAGCAAATTTAATATGTAGTATCACAAGGTTATGAAGTTGCATCTGAATAAATTTAAGTTTTAACCATTGAAAATTTCAAGTATGTTGTATTACAGGCAATTCCAATTGTATGTCTAGACTCTACTGACATCAACGAACATGACTGCTAACACATAAAACTCATTAGGGTTGGGTATTTTGGTCAAAATTTCTACCATAGACATGCCTGACTACAATAAATTGGTTTACCCTACCACTATTTTTGATAAGGCTTATAATTGAACACAGAGAAGATTCGAAAGCTACTATGTAGATAGAATTTGGAATTAACTCGTTGATGACCCATTAAAGAAATAAATGGAATTACAGGCACTCGGACAACTCTGGTTGCTGTCAATTAATAGAGTGAGTTTTGCTAAGATCATTATTTACCCTTAACAGTTTATTCAAAACTGAAGCATTGAGGTTCCCACACTTTATTGGTTTTAATGTGAACTTTTGTGCATCCTAGGTAAAGGCATGTGAAACCCCTAGCGTGGGCAACTAATCTTGGCTCCAAGTTTTGAAACCGATGAGATGGATTCAAATGGTCAAGAGGGTTTGTAGCCATAAATTCCAATCAGTCCAAGTGTGACTGAGTCTAGTTCTTAGAAGCTTGACGATTATTTTTTATTGACAGATAAAGCTTGATGAATATTAGTGCAGTTGTGATTTGCTTTTAATGAATATTAGTGCAGTTGTGGTTTGCTTTTAGTTCCCTTTCTTTCCAACCAGACAAGTGTAATGTTGTACTCTAAGAGGCAGGTTTTAGAATTCTCTTAATGACTCTGAATGTGCTTTGTTGTTAGAATATGATGTTTCTTGCTTTGACAAGTCCAAAATAATTCAGTTTATTTTTGAATCATTTCTTCATTTGTTTTTTTCCTTCTTATGGAACTCCAAGCTGATCTTGGATTTCCCTCTAGTTTCTGGTACCGGTAGAACAATTTGTGCACCATTTCTGAAGAATATTTGGTACCTAAGATGCTAATTGAAATGAGATGATTTATTTTGTGGATTAGACTTCCAAGAGAACCAGTGCTAGATGTTTACATTTTCTTCACCCGTCCCTTGAACTCCCACTTCTGCCCTGCAGGGAAATGAAATGTTTCCTCTCACCCCTTCTATTGTTGGTTTTTCAAACATCTAATACTATTTACAACTTATCATTGCTGTACCTTAAACCCATTGCACTAATTAGTGAGACATCTCTTCATATAATAAATTTGATCAGAATGAGGGGGTTTGGGAGTGGAGACCAAAACTGAGAACTTAGATAACTAGTTTTATCTCTATCATAATATCATTTTTCAATGATGGAAGATCATACTATCGGTAGTGACGATTCAAATGTGATTATTAGAAACCTAGAACCTCTCCCAAAGTTTTACCTAGAATAGGAAAGATGATGATGCAAAATGTTGTAATATGCAATTTATGAATTATGCTGAATCATGATGATGTTCAAAAGCGACGATCATAAATTCATTGTATTAATGTTCCACATGAGAATGCAAATTTGTATTCAATGTGCATTGAAATCAATTAAATTTAATAGAAAACACTTTTGTATTCTTTGGATACTTCTTGTCATTGAATTTTGCAAGAAAATATTTTTCTAATGAAATTTAGACACTTTATAAAATTGCTGAGTTTTCGTTGAATTTTCAAAGACTCACATTTTTTGGGCTTGCCAAGTCTGAGTTTTTCAACTATAGTTTTATTTGGCAACTATTGAGTACTAAAAATAGACTCGTAGTTAGGGAAAGTTTTCTAGTTCATGGTTGATCATCCCCAGTCTATTTTTATGTAAGAATTTAAGATGAATATGATATACTAATGCTACTCTTTCTAGTATACATTGTTATTGTTATTTATATTCATTTTTTTGTAGTAGTCTAATAGGTTAATTTGGCACGTGTGTAGTGTTTAGGAGCTAGCTGTCAATGGTTGTGTTTTGCTTGGCAACTTTAAGTTCTTTAATTAGACTTCTCATAGTCAAGGAGAAGAGTTCAACTCATGGTTGTCCGTCCTTGGTGTACTTCTGTGTAAGATCTTTAAAGAATAAATATATATGTAAGTTACTCTATTTGGAACATCTTGTTATTTACATTCATTTATGTGGGTACTATTATCAATTTTTCTGGGATGTGGCTGGTTAGGGTTCGGTGATAGCAGTTGTCAATAATTGTGTTTTACTTGGCAACTATTGATTATTTAATGCTTGGCTAATCATTCTTTTACTGTTTTTGTGTTTTTACTGAACATGAATAAGATGTACTCCTTTTATTCAATCTTGTATGCATTGTTATTTAGATTCAAATATGTAAGTTCTAGTCTTATTAGACATAGGAGTAAACAAACTCCCAAATTTTAGAATTTGGGAGTAGGATGGAAAAACTTGAATAATACAATTTTATATTGGCTATTCCTTTTGTAGCACAAGAACAAAGTGTCATTTTGAAATCAAATTTATATTTTGTTTTTCTTCCCACTATGATACAAACTTTAGAATTACTTGGAATAGTTTATGAAGAAAAAGATCACAGAGTTTGGAATTTTACAATTGCTTAGCTGTGCAATTGTTCAGGAAAGGAGTCATTCCTACAGGTGGAGAGGATGATGTGACCTTGGGATTGGAAGCCAAAGGAGAGTATGAATAAACTAAGAAGGACACTATTAGATGAAGCTTGTGAGGAATCATCCTCATCAAAATTGATCAATTTGTAGATGTGGTAGTTCAACCTAGTTCCACCAATTGGCTTTTCTTAGGGAGGCTTGATGATAACCAAGTGGTTTTCCTTTAGGGACTTTGGTTGGGGGCGGGGGGCACAGGGGGAAAATCTCAGTTGGAAAACTCACACTCAACAATAACTCGATCGACCCAATGTTTTTGGAAAACTCCGACTCGCCAAAAGCTCGGCAGTATATAATTTCTCACAATATTTTTGAAAAAATCTGAATCATACATTTGAAAATATATAATTTCTCACAATATTTGTAAAAAATGAACAATACTTGCATTCTATAATTATATTTTAGTTCATAATATTGGTTATTATTATATTTACTAATTGTATTATTTATTTTTATACTATTCACTATTTTCTATTGTTTATTGATTTTATTGTAATTGTATTCTGTATTTTAAATAACAAAATACAATAGTATTCTAATAGTAGTGTTTATTGTAATATTTTATTTTTAGTATTTAGTATTTACTTTTATTTATTGATTTTATTGTAATTGCATTCTGGATTTTAAATAATAAGATACAATAATATTTTACTATCATGTAATAATATATTCAAGGAACTCTTAATATTTTTGGAGTTTAGTAAAGTTAAAAGCACAAACAAACATTATTATTTTGTAATAATGAAATCCTTGCAAACTGTGATTCTTGCTTTGGATTCACAAAGAAATCAGAAGAAACACTCCCGTTTTTGTTTGCACTAGTTTGTATTTGGGAAAAACAAGCATTTTACATTTTTGTTGATTGAGTTTTTGAAAGAGTTATGTCATCTCTGGCAACTCATTCATTCGAATACAACTGCAAGTTTTCCAAAAAATCGTTGCTGATTTTGTAGTCAAGTATATTGCAGTCAGAATGGTCTCACAATTTCTTGTGACATTGGTGATATTTTGGTGTTTTTTACAACTATGGAACAAATAGTGGACCTTAGAGCTGCTTTCTTTTCAAGCATTCTTTTCGAAGTGGTATAAAAGAAGACAAAAATTGTTTAGCAAGGCTTCAACAGCTCCATAGATGTGTCTTGGAGGGCCAAATAACTGATAGGTAGGGTTTTAATAAGTATTTCGTTGTAGTAAATCTTTCTTTCACCTATAGAATTATGGCCAAAAAATGAGGGAAATTAGGTAAGCATATGACTTCATATCAACTATAAGGTGGGAAAGTAGGAACGTAAGTTACTAATCTTAGGTAGGAACTTCATATTAACTGCTAGGGTTGTCATTACACCAAAAGATCAACTTGCAATGTCTGATACAATCTTTAGACTTATAGACTACAGAGGGGTCTGTTAAACCATGTCACGAATCCAATTGAGAGATACTGACCCACTGCCAACAATCCCCTCCCAACGTTAGTCGCTGTGACTTGCAAGGATTCAAACCTTTGATCGAGCTCTGATACCACTTGTTAATCGCTAGGGTTACCATTGCACCAAAAAATTGATTTATAGAAGACATAGGAGGCTTGTTGTGAGGTTTTCACACCATCGCCCCAAAACTTTGGGGACCCCTTTTTCGGGCAAGCCTTGGCATTATTCGCGGTTCATTTTGGAATTTTTTAGTTGCCTTAGCAAAATTCGGAGTTGTCTAGAGGTTTTTTTTTAATTGACAATTTTACACCTTGGACGCCTTCGGGCCAATATTTGATTTGGTTTGTTTTCATCTGGTGCGAAACTTGATTTTCTGAAACATGTAATTTTATCCTTGGGCCAAACAGGTTTCAACAACATTTTTCGATGGTTAGAACGATATCTGGCAAGATAAAATTGCAAATATTAGACTTAGATGGTTTTTGAAAATTTGGTATAATTATGGGAGCTTGAGCATTTTCAAAATAAATTTTAAATTTAGTCGTTTTGGAAAATCTTGAAATTTTTCGGTGAAAAGAAATTTGTTGACAGTGAAATTGGAGTTTGAATTTTGACTGCCAGGAAAAGGATTTATTTTGTTAAAAAATTAAAATTTTATTGCAAGATTGAAATTGAATTAAGTTTCAACATCGCATTAATTTGGTTGAAATTTTGCCTAGGGGATTTTAGAAATATTAAAGGAAATTGGTAATTTGGAATTAAAAATTGATTTTGGCTTGCTAGATTTGATTTTAATGATATTTTAATTGCCAAAACATTATTAAATGAAAATTTTGACATCTCCTAGGCTTACCTTGTTTCTATTTTGCAATTTTTGATCAAAACTAGCAATTAAATGGGCCAATTTCACTATAAGGCTAAGTAATTTTAATGTTGCATTTAAATTTGGGCCATTAATTAAGGGACTAATTTAATTTTGTTTTCCCTCCAGGCAGGTTGGCCCACTTGGAGAGGTAAAAAATTTGGTATAAGAGGGGCTCCCCCTATTATTTCCTCATTCCTTTTTCTACCTCCTCTTGCAAGTTGGAACGAGTTTTCTTCTAGGGAGTGAATTTCCAGCTAAGACGATTTTTGGGGATCTGATTTTGCATTTTGGCAGTGATTTTTTCTTCCTTGGATGGGCAATTTCTGCCTAGGGCGAATTTGAAGGAGCAGATCCGAATTTTTGCAAGTTGGGCGATTTCTGCCCTAGGTCAAATTTTTGATGAAAGCCTGATTTTTGCGAGATTGGCAACAATTTTGAAGTTTGATTTTTTCCTCCAAGGGCTGCGATTTTTTTTCTTCAGTTTTGGCAATTTTTATTTGGTGAATTGGCAATGTGATTTAAGGTCTGAATTTTGACAATTTTGGGCGAATTTGGAGAACTGAAATTCTGATTTAGAGCAGATTTTTCTGCCCTAGGGCAGCGATTTCCTTCAAATTGGGTGATTTTGGCAAGGAGGTCAAAATTCAGTGGCATGAGCAAATTTTTACAAGCAATTTATTGGCTTGGGCATCACATTTTGAAGCGGGACTGAATTTTCTAAGATCAGATCTAAACTTGAAGAGGCCCGGTTATTGGTAAAGGCAGATTTAAGGTAAAATTCTATTCATTTTTCTTGGTGAAGATCTGTTTTAAAGGCGGATTCTTTTCCTTGTTCTTGCTCGGTTCGTTTCCCTTATCTTCTTCTTGCACTATTCATCCACCACTTCATCATTTCCATTGATAGGCTGAAGTTGGGAGATATAAGTGTAGATTTCATTATAGGACTTGAAGAGGCAGAAATAAGGTAGACCACCCTAGGATTGAAGTTTGGAGATTGACAAGTGTAGTCCATCCTAAGGTAATGAAGCGACAGAAATAAGTGGTAGTCCCACCCCTAGGATTGAAGTTTGGAGATTGACTAGTGTAGAGATAGGACTTGAAGAGGTAGAAATAAGCTAGATTCCATCGATAGAAAGAAGTTTGGAGATTGATAAGTGTAGTCCATATCATTTAGAACGAAGGGGTAGAAATAAGTGTTTAGGATGGTAGATGTTAGTGCAAGCAAGAATCCAAAGGGAACAAATACCAAAAAAGACAAAGAAGACATGATGCCCAAGACCACCTTTTTCTTGAAAGTGAGGCGAATAAGTGATACCAATATTAGCATGGTGAACATGGTACAGTTGAAGGACAGATTGAAGGAAGGACAATCCCCCATGGCAAAGAAGATCTACAAGAGCGGAATTGTACACGCGGCGACTTTCCCTCCTACCTCGTCTTGTCTGGAATTGGTAATGGAGTGTGCATCCCGATTTGATATTATTACCAAGTTCATCACTTTTGATGAAGTGAAGAGAGTGTTGGCTAACATCAACAGACAAGTGGTCGGAGAAGTATTTAATATTCCCCAGTATAAAGGCATGACAGTGGTAATGATGGATCAAGCGGCCAAGTTATTTCAGGATAATCAGGATGCCTACTTCATTCATCTAAAGCAGAATTGGTTACACAAAGGTAAGAAGGGAGTTACCAAGTCGTCAAAGCTCACTAGGTCAGATTTCAAACTGGAGTACGGCGACCTTATTGTGCTTTTCAATCGGATCATGGGTGTGGCTCAAGGTATCCAATTCGAGAACTGGATGTACTACTTTATTGATGAAATTGAAAATGGAAAGAGAAAATTTGATTGGGCTAGAATCATAAGTGAAAATCTAGAGTTGCAACTTAGGACAATGCAAAATCAAAAGCAATTCTATATGGGATACTTTCTTTTCTATCTGATTGCGAGACTATATGAAAATCTTGGACTTAAGGCCTTAGGAGTGATTGGCAATGGGCCGGGGCAATGTTTGGTGCCTGAGTGCTATCCGCAACTTCATTTGCACAACACCAAATATTATAAGATGTTTTATGACACCTTTGCCATGAAGATGGTAAGGATATTACAAGGGACACCTGCTGGGAGGCTTTCAACGGAAGCAGAAGTAAAAGTTAAGAAGTATGGGAGTTGGTTCATCCAATTTTTGCAATTTACATACATTAGAGTGGCAGGAAGTATAGTTTGTCCCAAGAGACTTCTGAGGTACCACCCGACAAGATGGTTTTGATGGAGTTGGCTAGGCAACTTGAACATTATGACAAGATGATGAAACTTAAAAGTGAGACAGGGATTACCTTCTCATTTGGAATAGGCAATGATACTTGCCTCAATCCTGTCGCCTTTGCAGCTACGGAGAAGGAGATAGAGTGGTATCAGCTAGGATGGTATAGAGCAAGACAAGGGTTCGATCCTAATGGCCTTATCAAGACATCTCACGAAACACATTCAAACATATTACTACTCTAGAATATTTTTGGGCCAACACACAGGATGACTTTCATGTGAGGAAGCTAGCTTTCTTAAGATTGTTAGTGGGCATGATGAGGGCAATCAAATGGAGAGGCCTTGATATTCCCGATCAACTGGAAGATGATGAAAATGTGCTAAGAGAAGATTTTGATACAATGGATGGAATGGAGTTGGGTCCAGTGGATTGGGATGATCATTAGGATCCTTCCTTAGAGATAGTTACAATGATAGTTGATCTACACACAGAGTCATGGTACAATGAAAGTTAAGGCAATTACGAAATCGGTAGAGGTGAGCTCTGATTTAGAATCAAGTGGTTACAACGACAGTATTGAGCACTCTCTTCTCTTAGAGAACCAACATGGAGATGATGTGACAATCACTAGTAAAGAAGAGGATAGGCCAATTGATATTGAGGAAATAAGCCAGGTGCCTGAGGCCATTGGTGATGCTTTGCTAGTCGAACCAAAATCAAATTTGGGGAGATGCACTGTACCGCTATGGTGAAGGAAAATGTTTATGCCAAGAGGCGAGGTGGTGACTGTCTGAATAGTTGAAGATATTAAGGGGTTAGTGGAAAAGGAAGATGGTGAGAAACAAAAACAAATTGCAAAAACGGTGGCAAAGGTAATTAGGAACAATGATGAGGGTCACCGGAAAGTTCAGATTGCTATACCAAAGGTTAGCAAGGCATTGGATGAGATTGTAGCTCAGGAGTATGAGATAGTTGAGCATAACTTGGGAAGAATCACAAATGACATGGAATGTGAGGAGATCCAGGAAGGCATGGTTTCAATTAGAGAAAGGTTGAGGAAGGCAAACGAGAGGATTGTAAAGTTGGAGGCTGAAATTTTTTTTTGGAGAGATTGCCAGCCTATCCAATTGTTGTATCAGGCAACCTTCCACAAGAAAATAGGAACAATATAGAAGAGATATCGACTTAGCTGCACAAAGTCAAAGATTGGACTAGTGATAGAATTCAAGATGGGTGAAATTTCTTGCCTTCCTTTATCTCGACATTTAGGTCATTGGTGGCTATTAGAGACAAATTTAGAACATTTGAAGGTGAGTGGAAGAATTTCCTTCTTGTCAAGGACTTAGCCATTACCAGGCTATAGGCATTTATTGAACTTCTGGGGAGATATTTGGAAAGAACCAAGTTGGTGGATGAAGGAGGAATGAGTGCAGTGGAGTCTTGGTTTGTTGCCTTGACCATCAGATTGAGGATACTTGAAGGGATATGGAATGAGATTGCACAGCATAGCCCAAGTGTTGACACTTCCATTTCAACCATGTTGGGCGATGTTGGGGTTGCACTTGATTTTGAAGATATCAAAGAGGAGAGCACCAATATGACAGTTGGGGTCGAGATTGGATGAGTTGGGGAAGGTTGCCATCAAGAAGAAACATTTGGGCACCCTTGCTTCCCTCAATGCCGTTATCGGATATGCGAAAGAGTATGAGAAAGATCGTGAAAAGACATTGCAAGCAGCAAGCAACATGCCAAATTCAGTGGAGCTCAAGATGAAGCACACGCCTTGCCCTCCCATGACGGAAGCCAACGATAGGCTAGCCAAATTCATTGCCTTGGCTAAAAAGATGAAAGAAAAGGGTAGAATTATATTAGAAGTTCATTTGATGTAAGCCCAAGTCACAAATTCTCCTTCTTGGGTAGGATAGTTGTTTGATTCTGATTGACTACTATTTTGGTGCCTTCTCATTGGTTGCCACTTTTTTTTTTTTTTTCATTGGTCCATTGATGAGGTGGCGTCTTCTCATTGGTCGATGGGGTGGACACCCTAATTAGGGTTTTTGGATTTTGATCTGGATCGTTGACTTTGCCTCATAATCTCTACCATTGGTTGTAATTTTGGCCTCTATATAAGGCCATTTGCTCTCATTTGTAAAGGGTTGAAGAAAATTGTTGCTTAAGATAATACCTAAATTGCTTCTCTTTATCATTGTTGTGATTTGCATGGTGATTAAGAACACTTGGTGTTATTGCATGGTTTCTACTTCCAATAGTTAGAGTTAAATTTCATTGAAGTTGTTAAAGTAGATTTTATTTCAAGAAGTTGCAAGTAAGAGTAAGAGTAGATGCATAGTTGCATGGTGATATTAGTGGATGTTTGACAGAGATCCATAAACTAGGCCACTAGCATCCTAGCGGCTTGTTTGGAAGCTTTGCGTAGTAATCTAGTCTTTTTTCCTTGAATCATTACATCTATGGAGGTAGCGCCGTTGGTAAGCTTTCATTAGATTTGATCCCCATCCATTTGCTAATCTTTCCATTCATAGGAGTAGAAGTAAAGCAACAATTAGTGTAGTAGTTGGATTTCATTCTTGGAGAAAGTTAGAAAATCAGAGCATTGCTGATGGATATACCCTCCATCATCACCATCAACATCATTTGGTGCTAGTATACTTTGCAAGGCTAGATTCATCACCATCACAACAAAAGTCCAAGTTATCTTCAAATGAATAACATAAGCCTGCCTATGTGATTAACCAACAAATCACATTAATATAACTGAGCTAGTATCCACAGGTGTAAGGAACATTGGAGTTTTTCTCATGTCTTCCTGAGTATTTACTTTTCAAGAGAGGGTTGAGTGTTTGATATTCTATATCTAGTATTCAATCGCTATATGTTATGTAGTGGTACAAAACTGACATCAACAAGGCTGTTAAACCATGTTGCAAATCCAACAAGGGATGCTGGCCCATTGCCAACAATATCTTGAGAAAGTTGGCTTATTTCATTGCAAGCTTCAACTCCTTTCCTAGGAATTATAGACAATCCTACCCTCGTGTGATATCATGGGAATGGAAAAGAATGAGTTAGGAAAGAATGAAAATATATAAAATAGATCTCATGCCAGAAATGCCAAACTTCAACATATTGTCATCAAAACATATTTGGTCTAGATGCTGCTAGCTATAAAAGAAATAAGAGATTGGATGCTTTATGAAGTTTTAATCACCTGGATGCTCACTGATTTTACTAGTCTTTGGGGTACCTGCCATAAAATTCATGGTATTGAAACCCACTACTAGAAGTCAAACCAAAATCTGAAAGGAACTTTGTTCAAAAGTTTAATGGGATAGATTAAATTAGTTTAATGATAGCATAAATATGGACCAAGGGATAAAGGTTTGACATAAATACCATAAATAAAAGTTTGACCACAAGAGAATGACATTATGCAATAAAATGTTTTGTAGCAATCTAGTTGGTGGTCACATGTTTGTTGCTATCTTGGTTGGATTGCTAATTATATGATTGCGCTAGCAAGGGTGTAGTTCAATCTTGGGGATAGTAGCTGTTTGCTTGGATTTATTATTTTCTTTCCCTACACCACAAGGGTTTTTTTATCACTCAACATGCCATTGAGCTATTTTAGGACTTAATCTACATGTAGGAAACACTCCATGTTGACCTTTGAGCAGATCCCACCTTATGATATATCTTGGCCATTTTTCTTTAGAGGACAAGTGTAGTTGCACAATTTGTATATGACTATAAATAGAAGGAACTTCCAAAGAATATAATAGAAATATCAAGAAATGAATATAGGTGATAATATAGGACATAGCCTGAAAGGAGAAGGATGCAAGTAATGTGGTAGAGGGAAGCCAAGCACTTGCTTTCTTCTCCACTCCCACTCTTGTCTTACTGCTATTAGATGACAACAACCATAGAGAGGAGTGGTTGGATCAATTAGGTCCTTCTATGGATGAATTAGCTTTTTTGCTAATGAGCCTTCCTTACTTCTTATAGGCTTCTGACTGCAACAGGTTCACTTGAGCTTCTTCAATAGGTGCAACATCCACCAGTCCTAGAGCACAACTCTTGGGAGTTCACTACTTCTGGATATACCTACATGGTATGGGCCAATTCATTCACGTTGTTCTCTTACAGGTTATTTTTATCTATTTTCGTCAATTGAATCTTACTGATTTCTTAGTGCTTTTTTATTTCCATGATAGTACAAGGCCAATGGTTAAAGCTATGCTTGATGTGGCAAGCACAATTCAAAATGTGAACTTTTTGTTTTCTATGGTAATCTTGGAGGAGACAACTTCTTGTATGAAGTTTGAAGCGAGGACTAACAGTTGGGGTAATGGTAGAGAAAGAGAAGTGGTGGCAATGGGGCAGAGGGTTAAGGTGGAGAGGTGGCTGGTTGGGAATACCATAAAGAGTAGAGGTATGAGAGGCAAGGGAGCTATGATCCAAGGTGGAGGGCAGGAGAGGGTGGTGGGGAAACAAGGTGTGCCGGAAGAGCTTTTGAGACTGTGTGAGAGAAGCACAAAGGGATCTACATTGCATCAGATAGAACTTCTACTTCTTGTGGTGGAGAAAGCGGCAATAGGTGAGTCTTAACTGGGTGAAAGAGGGGGACAAGGTGGAGAAAGCCGAGAAAACCGAGCGGTGAAAGGACTTGCAATCCTCGTCAAACCACTGGTTCATGGGGAAAGTATTCTTGCACTTGGAGCTATGAGTAAGGGTGGAGTAGTGATGCAAAATGGAGAGAAGGGAAGACTCCCAAAGGGCAGATGCAGTGAGTCAAACATGGAGGAAGCAACCTCGAGTCAGTAAGGAGTCTTGGGGAAGGATATGTGTGATGTGGTGGATAAAGAGTTTGGGTGCACCATTAGTGAAGTGAAAGGAGGTATTGGTGAGCTGTGGGACGTCTCCACAAGCAGGGGTGGACAAGGTGAAAGGAGGACCAGGTGGTGCAAGGACATGGAGGGTTAGGCTAAGGAGGGCGTGATTGGCAAGGGGGATGCAAGAGATGGTGAAGTGATCAATGGAGGGGATGGATGAGGCAGTATCCAGAACATAGTCAACAATGCTTGCGCCTCTGTAGTGAGACCACTAGGTGAAGAGACTTGAACCAAGGAAGCAGGAAAATCCATTCAGGATCACTAGATTCGAGGATTGTAGTAAATGGCGGGAATAACAAGTGAGGGATCCCTGAAGGTCCTTGGAGGTGCGCTGTAACCCTAGGGAGTTTGTGTCAGATTCAGTTGTGCAAATCGATCCGACCTACAATCATGAAGAGGCGTCTGAAAATCTTTGGTCCATGCATTAAAATCTCCTCCCAAAATGATGATGTCACCCAAACTAAAAAATCTGATAATTTGCTCAAGGAGGTCCTCATAAGGATCCCCCCCTATGTTGTGAACTGCATAATACGAGGAAGCTAGTAGAAAGTAGTAAACTACAATGTAGATGCCCCTATACTGTGATGTTGTCCAACCTATATAGATCAACAAAATCTTGGCAAAGTTGTCAGAATGGACAATGGAAATATTGCTAAGAAGACGATCTTTGACCAAACAGATAACCCTACCCTACCCCCTGACCCCACCAGAGCACCTGGCCTCATCCTTAAAAATAAACAACTACTGAAAGCCAAAGATGCTCGGAAGAGGACAAGTAGGGCTCTCATGAGTTTTCGTAACAAGGAAGATGTTAACAGAACCAAGAGCATCGTGGACAAGACTTGGTAAGAACCATATGGTACCATTCCCATTCCAGCAATTTACATGCAAGGAGCCACAGGGAGGCCCTGCCATGTCCAATTGCCATCGTGATCATCATTTGGCCTTGGCAGCCAATTGCTCTTCCCATCCAATCGGAGGGGACTTGTCTAACTGCCCTAAGATTCCTGATAACGACCCACTTGCCATTGCGCGTAGCCTCAACAACTAGTTCTCTCAAATGTTTCAGCTCAGTCACTTGGGAGTTGGTGAGGTCCTCGTCAAGGTAGATCTTGGGCGGAAGAGAGAAGAGCTTTCTCCTTGCCTGAAGAACACGAAGGTGATTCTGAGGCAAGAGAAACTTGAGATAGAGAGTCCTATCATGACCAATCTAGGCCCGCTCTAGTGAAATGTCTGTGATGTCAAGATGCTTAGTGAGGAAGGAAATACCAGCTGTAAGAGGATCGGAGGTGATAGGGGGGAGCCCTAGACCCACAAATTGAGCTCACGGGCCCATCTATCCCTCTCATTTGCAAGCTTGGCATGAACAATCTGTTTGACACCAAAAAGAGGTGTCATACTACTGCTGTTGCAAATCGAGGCCCAGGATTGGAGTTGCTGTTCCTATTTCAATTTGGAGAGATTTCTGCTTGCTGTCTAGTTCAGTTTGCTTGTGGAATATCATTGTTCTCAGAGGCTTGTTGAATTTGGAGTTTGCCATCACCTTGAGCTTTGTGGTATCTGAAATAGTAGAGGAGAGTTTGGTAGAGATATCTGTGATCTGCATAGTGTTGGATGCAATAACCGGTTTGTATTCTGTAAGTGAGTCTACGTTGTTTCTTAGTGTGGCATTTTCAGTTTCTAGATTGACTAGTCTTTCCACGAGCCACTGATATACGAGCGGGGTGGATAAAGGAGTTGCTGATTGCATGGAAGTAGCGAGGGAGGAACCCCATGGAAACCTGTAGTTGACCACCTGGGCAGAAGACAAGCACTAATGAACAGGGGAAAAACACCACACCACATATGTGAGTAGCAGACAGAACAGTCAAGTTAGCAACAGGAACGGGCTGCAGCAGTTGGATGGATGGAGGAGAGCACGCATGCAGCAATAAAAAGAAGAGAAAATAAATGCATACATCAGATTGGAGGAATAAGTTGAATGAAAATCATTTTCGGACTTGAGGGAAGAAGATTAAGGGTTGATTGCTGAAGTGACTGTGATCTTATTGTGAAGGATTCATAATCAGATAAGAAGAAATGGCAGATCTATAGTCCTGTAGGCTTGCGATCAGTTTTATTGTAGGCCCAAGGAGGAGTTGATGTGCAGATTTTAAAGAAGAGATTTGAATCTTTCTGTAGCAATTTGTTGGTCAGATCCGTATTAGATTTAAGGGGAAATTATTACAAGTTAAGGAGGGAGTTGTAAACTTTTGCGAATATAATTTTGAATGAGGCATTTGTGCCTCTAATTGAACGAGGATCTGGTACCTCTAGTGAGTTGGTGCTTATGGATCAAATCAAGGGTTGGTGACTCAACATGTTAAAGAATTTATTGTTATAAAGCAAACATATTGCAATAGAAATTGTGTTATTATGTTCTTTACTTTTGAGTAGTGGTTGTAATTGCAATTAATAAAGTTAAAGTTTGAAAAAGTAATTGTTATATTAATACTGATTGGTAATTCTTTGGGTCTCGGTATATCAATTACCGAATGATGAACTTCAGATGAGATATGATGCTATGTGATTCTTGTCTTGGAAAATGCAAGAAGAAGCAACCAGCATGAAGCTCAAATGCTAGAAAGTTTCCACTTACTCTAGCAAGAGCGGTTTCTCCTATGGAAAGATGGAGTTTCCTTCACCACCCATGGAGGAGTAATAAACACACCAACAAAATACTAGCATATGATGAAACAATGATAAATATTTCTCTTCAAATTAATGAGGTAACCAAGTTATATACATATATATATCCTAGTTATATATATATGTATGTATCTATGTATGTATATGTAGATATGTATGTTTGTATGTTTATATGTATATATGCATGTATAATTACACAAACAGGTTTAACATGAGCATGCTTATGTTACTTACTGCTGACATTTATGTCCATGTATTCAAATGTTTAAGTTCGTTGTAGATACATACATATAGTTGCTTACTATTTTACACACATGATGTTTGGCATACAAAACATACGTTTTACATGTATATATATTCGTCTATGCTTACATATGTAACATTTGCATATACATGCTTTTATCTATCTATCTATCTATCTATCCATCCATCCATCTATCGATCCATCTATCTATCTATCCATCTATCCATCGATCTATTGATCTATCCATCCATCTATCTATCTATCTAGATAGACTATAGCTAGATAGATAGATAGATAGATAGCTGGATCGGTAGATAGATAGACAGCTAGATCGGTAGATAGATAGATAGATAGATAGATGATGCAGAGGTAAAACACAACGGAAGCAAACACAATAGAAATAGGAACCAGCACCAACAAGAGATAGATTATAAAATTCTTCTATTTAATTTATCAAATGAACAGTACATACATTAGCTCTTCCTCTAGTTTTCTTCTCTTCGTAACTTTGTATCCAGAAACTTTGCTCTCCAACTTGACCTAAAATAAACCTAAAACTCTATTTATACTTGCTAAGATAATCTACGAAACCTTCTAGATTATTACAATATAGAAAATTCTAGATCAATATAGATTATTACAAAATAGGAAAAACAACTTATAGAATACTCTAGATCAATATAGAATAGGGAAGAATGACCCCACAATGTTCTGAAAAAATCCCAAGAAAATATCTTATCGTAATGACAAAATCGAGATAATTTCCTCAAGTCGGTTCTTGCATAAATTATGTCCAAAATTCTTTATGTGGGTGCTCCTGCATCATACTCCCGGGGACAACAGAATCCAAGTCCCTTGGATTTTCCTTCCTCTTTCTTGTCTTCCAATTCCGTGGTATTTGTTGTTTGTACTCTTGACTAGTATCCAAATCCGCTGTCATATGTGCATAAACTTTTTCCATATTCAGATAGGACTCCTGCAAACCTACAATGAATGGATTAGATGTAACCTCATTAAATATGACTTCACCAATTTGGGTTATTGTAGGAACTATTGCATCCTTTTCTATGATGTCTTTATGCTGCAATATCTCCATGTTTGGAGACAAATTCATCACTATTAGAGCTTCCTCTATCCTCTTAGCTTCATCACAAGTCTTCTTCTTTGCTACTAGTATCCTTTTGATAGGCCAGACCACCTTCTTCGTTAACTTCGAATGCCATTTCTTTGTTGCATTAAGGACCATCACATCCAACTCTTTATGAACCATTTCATCACAATGCTCATCAACCATTTCGACCTCTTTTCTATCTTCAAGAACTTCTATATCATAAGTTTCATCAAAAACATGTTGTTGCTCACCTTGTATATCCACTTCACTATGTTCATTTGGTATGTCAGCATCGATCTGTTTATTTGGTATATCAGCATCAATGTGATTAGGTTGTTCTTTCAACGAAAAACTCTTCTCTTCTAATGTCTCGGTACAGGCTTCTATAATCTGAATTGGTTGATGCTCCAGATCTGTATTTTCTTTTTCCATATTTTTCTGCAATTCCTCTTTTAGTTGCACTAAATTTTCTTCGTACTTTCTCAGTTCCTGCATTAGGAATTCCATTCGTTCTTTTATCTCTTGATCTATTCTAGCTTCCTCTTCTCTTTTCTTCCTTTTATCTTCCGCTCTTTTCCTTGCTTCTTCCTTCTTCTTGTTCTGAAAATCCCAATGTGAAACCCATGCATCGAATAGTATCTTTTCATCACGAGATAAATCTCCTCTTGTGACCATTGTCTCCTATCTAGGTTCTCTCCACTCAACCTAGTCTTTTGGCCACACTTACAGGTTCTTTCCTCAACTTGTCACAAAATCCAATTCACCTTAGAAGCTAAAAGCTTTTCCCAAGCTTTTTTCAGGCACCTTAAGATCTTTCCCGAAGCTCTGATACCAAAAATGATGCAGAGATAAATTCAATGGAAGCAATATCAAAAAGGAACCAGCACCAGCAAGAGATAGACAATAAAATTCTTCTATTTAATTTATCAAATGAACAGTACATACATTAGCTCTTGCTCCAGTTTTCTTCTCTTCGTAACTTTGTATCCAAAAGCTTTGCTCTCCAACTTGACCTAAACCTAAACCTAAAACTCTATTTATACTTGCTAAGATAATCTACGAAACCTTCTAGATTATTACAATATAGAAAATTCTAGATCAATATAGATTATTACAAAATAGGAAAAACAACTTATAGAATACTCTAGATCAATATAGAATAGAGAAGAATGACCCCACAATGGTCTGAACAAATCCCAAAAAAATATCTTATCGTAATGACAAAATCGAGATAATTTCCTCAAGTTGGCTCGTGCATAAATTATGTCCAAAATTCTTTATGTGGGTGCTCTTGCACCAGTAGATAGATAGATCTATCTAGCTATCTAGCTATCTATCTAGCTATCTATCTATCTATCTATCTATCTACCTAACTATCTATCTACCTACCTACCTAGCTACCTAGCTACCTACCTATCGATCTATCTATCGATTGATCTATCTATGTATCAATCGATCTATCTATCTATCTATCTATCGATCGATCGATCGATCTATCTATCTATCTACCTACCTGCCTACCTACCTACCTACCTACCTATATCTATCTATCTATCTATCTAAAGTTTGTTCTATTAAATCGATAGAGAGGGATCTTGAAGAACTCATTAACAAGAATTATTATAAAATAAATTGTTTTCTAGATTTGATTGTGTTTTTTCTTACCATCAACATTTTGGATCATACTACATGATTATTATTTATTGAGATTATTTATTAATATTTAATTATTATATATTGAAATTAATTATTATTTGATAAGTAAACTTGAACCCAAGATCTCCCAAATAAGAGGCTCACTCTTTACCATTGTGTTGTAGACTCTTGTCTATATGTCCCCAAATATTAACTTCTACAAAAACATCATTTAATTCAATACTCGTCATAATTAAACAAAATAACTCCATTAATCAACATATCTCATTAGTAAACAAAAATAACTTCATTAATTGATAATCCTCCCGATTAAACAACTTCATACTTCCCATGAATTAATTGCCGCAGTTATTTGGAAAGTCTTCAAGGAAGGGATGCAACACAATCAAGTAATTCCAAGTCGACATGTCCGGGCTCATTCAACTTGACTCATTCACAAGTGGAGATGAGGAAGGCATTAAATGAATTACCACAATGGATTTTCTGGTTGGTGCACCCATAAGAGGATATGTATTTGAAGATTTGTAATCTTCATAGTGGACGGCACTAATTATTTGTAACTTGTAAGTGGTTGTTGTAACATCCCTAATTAGGGTTTTCTTGAAAGTATCCTAGTTATTGATTTCAAATCAGTTCGGGCCCTTGTAATCGAGAGGTCTATAGAAGGCTTGGCCTTCTCATTTTTAAAGGAAGACTCATTAGTCATTAGATAGGAGCAAGTGGCAGTAGTAGTTGGACAAGATCAAATATTGTTGCTAAGATCATGTTGAAGTTAGTATACATTTCTCATTGAAGATATGGTGGATCCTTGTGTGTTGCCTCTACCTTTGCATGGTTTCTACTTCTCATGTTTTAATTGAAACTCATTAATCATTATGGAGAAATGTGAAGATATATGGTGAATTTTTTGGTTCAAACTTCATTCCATTCGTAGTTGTCAATTGCAAATTGCATTGTATGGTTAGTTTGAATCCCATTCAATCACAAGTTCGATTGTGGATGTTCATTTGTGTTGTGCCAATATTGAGTATTTAGATGAATGCTTACAATATGAAAATCCTTTGTTACCTTTGGAGATTGCATCAAGTTGTGTGTAGTTTTTTCCCTAATGGTGAAGCAAAGCTTGGTTTAAGGAATTCTAATATCCAAACATAATTTGTCATTACTATTGTCCTTAGGTTTTAGAATAGATTTCTCTTTACCCTTGTCTGTTTTGTCCTCTTTTTATTTCAAGTTGAGTCAGTGCAAGCTCCAACCACTCTGAGAGAAAATAATTGATTTAGTTCAGGAACATTCACCTATGTCCTGCAGTGATTACCAACAATATCACATCATATAAAATGAGTTATATCCAACATAAAGTCGCTAATTTGCATTGAGAATGTTGGGCTGCTTCATTTGATCACACGTTGGTTTCATTGTTTTAAGTGTTTGAAGTTTACTTGTTCAAGAGAGGATAGAATACTTAGAATTTTGTTTTGCATGTTGCAGTGGTTACAAAACTCACACCAATAGTATGTAAAGGAAATGCATAGTGGAAGGAGTTGATTTTGAAGAAACGCGTGCCCCAATTGTGCTACTTGAGGCTATAGCGATGTTTCTAGCATATGCTTGCTGCAAAGAACTTCTGTACACATGCTCTAGGTAACAGTACTTAGTACTCTAGATTGGACAAATAATCGTAAGGCCAATAATTCAAGCAAGGTGTAGCAGATAACAATCTCCACTTCAAATTTGAAGATGATCGTCGTTTGATTGTAGTATATGTCAATGATGTCATCTTTGGAGGTAGCAAAAATAACTTGTGTGAAAACTTTGCTCAAAAGAATACAACAAGAATATGAGATGTACTTGGTGGGTGAATTGTCCTTCGTAGGATTACAAGTTTCTCAACTTTTAATGATGGATTCTTTATTATTGGTTCACAAACCAAATGTGCTAAGGAAATGTTGAAGAGGTTTAAGATCAAAGAATGCAATTCTGTAAGTACACCTATAGTCACAAGGCATAAACTAAGAAAAGACGACTAATCTCTTGAAGCAAATCAAATACTCTCCTTATCAATGATAGGAAGCTTGCTCTATTTGACTACCTAAACACCAAACATTATGCAAGCAGCTGGAATTGTAACAAGGTTTCAATCAGCCCTAGGAAACACGTCCACAGCTAGTGAAAAATATCTTAAAATGCTTGAAAGGGGCTTTGGACTTTGGACTATGGTGCCCTATAAGTGAAGACTTTACCCTAAGAGCATGTTGATTGAGCAGGTAGTGTGGATGGCAAGAAAAGTACTACTGACAATGCATAATTCTTAGGCAATAGCCTTGTGTCATGGTTGAGTACAAAGCACCGAATCTCCCTTTCCATTGCTGAAGAAGAATCCATAGCAGCTGCCTCATCTTGTACTCATTCTTTAGATGCATTAAACTTTGAAAGATATCAATGTGGTTGTGATAACACAAGTGTCACCAATATCTCCAAGAATTAGTAATGCACTCGAGAATAAAAGTTAAAATATATTTCCATGTGCTTGATGGGTTTTTAAAACTCATCGAGTACTCTATGAGCATGCTTTCTATGGATAAAAGTTTAAAACACATTCCCACAAAACCTTGAGGAACAAGTGAAGATGGAATATTTAACTACCGAAGAGCAAGTGTCAGATATTTTTACAAAGCCTCTTCCTAAAGATACCTTTGAGTTTCTTAGACACAAGTTATAGGCTATACCTTATCCTTCCAAGAAGACTTATACATAAGGGGTAGTTCATTATTGAACTATCATACCCCTTTCCATTGATGTCAATGGGGAGAATTCGAGACATGGAAAAGATTGGAGCAAGGGGAAATCTTGGATAGGCAGAGCATTGTGTCTTCAAGATCACTTTTTTTTGAGAAATTGACATCAATGACATGGGGGAGGTTGAAGCTTGTCATTGATGTTTATCATTTTCGGTGATCTACCTTAAGCAATCAGCACCGTGTCAGACAACAATTAATAGATGGTGAATGCAATAGTCAGCGACATAATATATCGATTCATAATGCAGCAGCTAGTGATTCAATGTGATGACTAATCTATAATATAGTCTAATGTGATTAAATGTATTGACAATCCTTTAATGTCTAATAAAACATTGGTTAAAGCATCAATTATAATTCCCAAGTGGTGGGACAATCTAGGGAATAATTGTGCGAGTATTCAAACTGTGCTATCTTAATTAAGATAAGTCAGCAAGAGCCATGATAAAAGTAGTCTTTAAGGATGTAATTAGAAGTTTCAAGAGATTACATGTTAGTAAGGGTTAACAAGCAACTGTGCAACATATGTGTCTTTTCAATTTTAAAGGGATTCGATCCTTAGGAATAGATAAGATAAGATAAGATAAGATAATAATATTAATGTCCAACGAAAAACCACAAGGGTTTACGGGATTGAGCATACAAACAAAAGAGCCGACCCAAGCAGGAGCACCAAATGGTGACTGAGAAGAAACAAAACAAGACACAAAACCAGAGAAAAACAAGGTAAGGACTAAGGATCCTTCCTTGTTACAAAGAAATCAGTAATAGAGGGATATAGCCATGGACGATCTAGAGTCTTAGAACGCCACCGAGAACCATTGTAGGAGTGTCGCTGCCTAGAAAGACTAGTGCAGTGTCTGACCGATTTGGAATGAGGAGTATTGGATGACCTTTTCAAACCCCGCGGTGGAGACAAGGCAGAGAAAAAGGTGGTGATGCGCTGGGCTGAAATATTCAAATATGACACCGAGGTATGAATGACTGCAAGGTATTCTCCTGAAGCTGGGTGGCCTCCTGAAGATAAAGTGCAAGACACCGTTGGTCAATATAGCTAAAGAACGCTGAAAGAGAAAAACAATCTTTGATTAGGTAGCAAAATCTCTCTCTGATCTTATAGTAGATAGGACATCAAAAAATAAAGTGGGTCTCAGTCTCAACCTCTGCCAAAGTACACAGTCGACAAATCTGATCATCCCTACCCATATGGTGATCAGTCCGAACCCGAAGCCAGTGAGAGCCAACTCTGAAAGAGCCCAAAGAGAACAATTGTTTAGACCAAAGGGTGTGTGAATAAAAAGAGAACAAATAAATACATACATTGGATTGGAGAAAGGAATTGAATGAAAATCTGTTTCAGACAGGAGGGAAGAAGATAAGGGGTTGATTGCTGAAGTGAATGTGATCTTATTGTGAAGGATTCATAATTGGATAAGAAGTAGCAGATTTATAGTCTTGCTGACTTGTGACCATCGGATAAGAAGTAGCAGATTTATTGTCTTGCCGACTTGTGACCAGTTTCATTGCAGACTCAAGGATGATTTAATGTTTAGATTTTTAAAGGAAAATTTATAATCTCTGTGGCAATTTAGTGATCAGATCTATAGCAGATTTAAGGGTGTTAAATGCAGGATCTCTGATAGAAATAAACTATAATTGCAGACTGTACAAATTCAGATTTACTTGTATATCAGTTTGAATGTCTTGTTCTAACGATGCAGATCTTCGAACTTGAATGACAGTCTGTGTAAGATAATCTTCAAACTTGAATAGCAATGGAGGACCGATGAACTTGTCTTGAGTAATGTCTTTTGTTTTACTGCAGGGAGAGCAATCACTGGGACTGTATATGCCTTGTTATTGATATATATCCTCAACTATTGCTTTGCATTATTTATATATGAAAAGGAGTTACGTCCCCGTAGAGACATCACTGGGTCATGTCCCTACGTGGACATAACTGACAATAGTTCTATGCATAACAAATGTAATTTGTTTACTTTACAATCAGCAGCAGTAATAGATATATACAAGAGCCCCGATAACAATAATCTCTTCAAGGATAAGAGCCCGATTTGATGAAGTCATTTATGAACAATTATATATATATATATATATATATAAACATATATGTGTGTGTGTGTGTATATATACAGGTATATATGTATATTATTCTTATCAGTAAAACAAGGTTCATCTAAATCATGAATTGAAGTGCTCAATATCTTTTTGATTGATGCTATACATCAATACCCCCTCTTAGCAAGGGAGAAGTGACAAACACTTTATGAGATACCGGAATTTTGAATATTTGTAGACAACACATTATCTAACTTTTACACTCTGAAATAGTGACTTGTCAAATGATTATGATCGCCATGTTATGAACACTATCATAACATATATTATGATCTCTAATTGTCCAAAACAATATCTAGAGTAATCATAATGCATTCGTTATCAATGACTTCTGGCATATCTGGAACAAAACTGTGATAATAACAGGCCTATCATTTGCAAGATTGTCACCTTACAAAGGTTACCTTTTGAATATATATGTCACTGAAAGATCGTCACCTTTCATCACATATTTGATGTAGCTAAACAACCATAGAAGCATAAACACATATGAATTGAAATTTAAATTCAATATTCAACACTAGAATTTAATTATACCAAGTTTTCCTTTGAAGTATTTGAATTTCACTTTGGCAAGAGGCTTGGTAAAAACATCTGCTATTTGCTTATTAGTACTTATGTACTTCAGTGTGATAACACCTTGATCTACCATATCTCTAATGTAATGATAAGGAATTTCAATATGCTTAAATTGATTGTGAAAAATTGGATTAGCTGAAAGCTTGATACAACTCTGGTTATCGTAGTGAATGACAGTGGGCTTCAAAGGCTTCTTAAACAAATCAACTAGTAACTTTCGTAACCATACAACTTCTCTGGCTTCCAAGGAAGAGGCTATGTATTCTGCTTCGGTAGAGCTTAATGCAACTGAGGATTGTTTTTTGCTCAACCAAGAAATCATCCCAGATCCAAGACTGAAGCAACATCCAGAAGTACTTTTACGTTCTATCGAGCTGCCTGCCCAATTAAAATCTGAATATCCATGAAGATTGATTTCAACTTGATCATATTTGATTCCCATGCCAACTATACCTCTCAGATATCTTAAGATATATTTGGCTGCCATTCGATGTATCTTGCACCTGAATTAAGGTATTAGTAGCATAACATATATTACGATGAGTATTCACCAAATACATTAAGGATCCAATGATCTGCCTATAGTAAATAGGATCCGTGGATTCAGATTTAATCATATCATCCTTCAGCTTATGTAGGTTGACTTCCATAGGAGTAATAGCTGGTTTACAATCCATCATTCCAAATTTCGTCAAAATATCAATAGTATATTTTCCCTGATTAAGAACAATGTGGTTCCCCTTTTGCCAGACTTCTAGTCCTAGGAAGTAGTGGAGGAGACCTAGATCTTTCATATCAAACTCTACTATTAGTTCTTGTTTACACTTGTTTATAAGATGTTCTTCACCTGTTATCAACAAATCATCAACATATAACACAAGAATAATCATGTCATCACTATCTATTTTGAAGTATAAGTTAGGATCAACTTCATTCTTAGAATACCCTAACTTTGTCAAATAGCGGTTTGTTCTTTCATACCATGCTTTGGGAGCCTATCTAAGACCATATAGTGCTTTCTTTAACTTGCACATGTGAGAATTTCTATCATGAGTGATGAACACTTTTGGTTGCTCAATATAAACTTCTTCAATTTCACCATTTAAGAATGCTATTTTAACATCCATTTGATGAACTTTCCATCTTTTGGATGCTGCAATTGCCAAGATAGTCCTCAGAGATGTGTATCTAGCAACTGGAGCAAAGGTTTCTTCATAACCAATACCTTCCTTCTGTGAGAACCCATGTGCTACAAATCTGACTTTGTATTTTTCAATGTTGTCGTCATGTGCATGCTTGATTTTGTAAAGCCACTTAGAAGAAACAAATGATTTGTTTTTAGGTCTAGGTACAACATCCCATACATCATTTTTTAGTATTGAAATATATTCTTCAATCATTGCTTCTTTCTTAGGTTTTCTTTATAAGGCTTCTTCAACATTTGAAGGTTCTTTTTTGATAAGTTCAGTTAACAGTGCCACATAACATGATAGATTTCTTGTTATCTTGCTTTCTTTGATTACTTCATTAGGTTCAACATGATTCTCTTCTATCATTTTCCTAGCCGAAAGTGGCCTCTTTTTATTTTTAGCGTTTTCAATATTCTCAGGATTTTGGATAGTAGGTGAAGGAGGTTCAGTATCATTCTCCCTCTCATTCTCTATTAGGTGATCTTCATCTAATTCAGTGGCAGGTTCTGTATATGATTCATCACTGTTCTTGGAAAGATTGAAGGCAATATCTTCTTCAATTTAACATCTCTATTGATCTCAATTGTTCTTTGACTCGGAACATAGATCCTTTAGCCTTTGGTTGTTTCACTGTATCCAATGAGTATTCCCTTCTTTCTAGATGGTTCTAGCTTTGTTCTTTTCTCTTTAGGAATATGAATATAAACAACACACCCAAATATTCTTAGGTGACTTAGATCTGTTTTGATATTCGAAAATACTTCTTCAGGAGTGGTGTTTTCTAATACTAAGTGAGGACATTTATTTTGAATGTAAACTGTAGTGTTAGATGCTTTGGCCCAAAAAGAAGTATGAAGATTTTGATTATGCATCATTGCTCTGGCTGATTCAATAATTGATCTATTTTTATGTTTTGCAACTCCATTCTGTTGAGGATTATATGGTACAAAAAACTCCCTCTAAATCCCAATAGTAATGCAAAAATCTCTGAAAATTTCAGAGATTTATTCACCTTCATTGTCTGATCTTAGTATTTTTATTTTCTTTCTTGACTGGTTTTCAACTAGAGCTATGAATTTTTTGAATTTTGATAATACTTCAATTGATTCCTTTTGTTTGAGGAAGTAGATCCAAGTTCTTCTAGAATAGTCACCAATAAAAATTAAATAATAGAGACACCCATTTAGGGAAGGTATAGACATAGGACCACATAGGTCTGTGTGAATAAGTTCAAGTACAAATTTTGATTTGTGAATGCTTTTAAGAAAGGATTGCTTGGTGTTTTTGCCTAGGGCACATCTTTTGCAAATGCCTACTTGATTAGTTTTGAGGCTAGGTAATCCTTTTACAATTTTCCCTATTGAGGACAATGCATAGAAATGAAGGTGGCCTAGTTTCTTATGCCAAATTTCTGTAGAATTTGATGTTTCATGACTTAGTGCTAAATTTTGTTGATTACAGAGTTTATATAAACTTCCATCTCTAAATCCAATAGATATAGCTTTCTTGATGTTAGAGTTCTTTGGCCAAGATAGAACTCTATCCTCTTGAAAGGTGATTCTGAATCCTTGATCAACAAGACCAGAGATAGAGACCAAATTTTTTTCTATACCACGTACATATAAAACATTTTTAAGTTGGAGAGTGATACTTGAATTTAGATGAATTGAGAAAGACCCAATACCTTTAATCGGATGAGTAGTTATCTCCAATGGCTACTTCTTCTGAGGAGTATTGTGAGAAGCTTTCAAATTTGTCTCTAAAACCTGTAATATGACGAGATGCTTCACTGTCTATAATCTAGGTGTTTTTGTTTGAGTTTAATTCACTTGAGAGAGCTAGATAAAATGCAAGGTTTTCTTCTTTTTCTTCTTTCGCTTCTTTGACTTCTACTAGGGCTGCTTGAATTCTCTTTCATTTAGGGCAGAAGTTGTGAGAGTGACCAATTTTGTCACATTTGAAGCATTTTACTTTCGACCAATCTCATTTCTTATATGATTTGTTAAATTCCTTCTTATTACGTTTGAATTTTCCTTTATTGTTTGAATTAGCATGAAGAGCTTGAATGTCTCCCTCTTGATTTATGCTTAATCCTCTTGAAACTAATATTGATTCTTCTTGAGTGCATTCATTTTTGAGTAATTGAAATTTAGGAAGCTTAGGTTGGGAGCTTAGACCTCGAATAAAGGTTTCCCAAGATAGTGGAAGTCCTCTTAAAGCTATGATGTAGAGTTCTTTGTCATCAACTTGACTTCCAATTGTTGCAAGTTGATCTTTTAACTCAGAGATTTTTAGAAAATAGGACGTAATTGACTCCCCATTATTCATTTTTATGTATAGAAGATCTTGCATTAAAGTTAGCAGTCTACTAGTATTATTGATTTCAAAAGTGTTCTTAATAGTAGTGAACATCTTAAATTTAGTTTTAAGACTGGATATAGATGGGAGAATATGATCCTTCACGGAGTCTATAATAATTTTCATGGCCTCGTTGTGTCTTTTCCATGTCGTTTTATTTGGATAATTTGTAGGAATAGATTTGTTTGATTCTGTGTACTCTTCTAATTCCATTTCTCTTAGTACTATCATGATTCAAATTTTCCATGATGAAAAGTTTGATGCTCCCTCAAGCCTATCCTCTAATCTTACGTGATTAACCATTTTGAATTTGAGGATAACATTCTAATATTGATAAATCTGAGAATTTAGTTTTAATTCTGAATAATAGAATTTCCTATCAGGATGGCTTTGATACCATGTTAAACGCAGGATCTCTGATAGAAATAAACTATAATTGCAAACTGTACAAATTCAGATTTACTTACTTTTATATCAGTTTGACTGTCTCGTTCTAACGATGCAGATCTTCGAACTTGAATGGCAGTCTGTGCAAGATAATCTTCAAACTTGAATAGCAATGGAGGACCGATGAACTTGTCTTGAGTAATGTCTTTTGTTTTCCTGCAGGGAGAGTGATCGCTGGGACTGTATATGCCTTGTTATTGATATATGTCCTCAACGATTGCTTTGCATTATTTATATATGAAAAGGAGTTACGTCCCCATGGGGATAACTAACAATAGTTCTATGCATAACAAATGTAATTTGTTTACTTTACAATTGGTGGCAGTAACAGATAAATACAAGAGCCCCGATAACAATAATCTCTTCAAGGATAAGAGCCCAATTTGATGAAGTCATTTATGAACAATTAATCATATATACATACATACATATACATATACATATACATATACATATAAAATTCTTATCAGTAAAACAAGGTTCATGTAAATCATGAATTCAAGTGCTCAATATAACTTCGACTGATGCTATACATCAACAAAGGGAGGATTATTACAAGTTAAGAAGGGAGTTGTAAACTTTTGAAAAAATAATTTTGAATGAGGGGTTGGTGCAATAAATTGTAGAACTCACATAAGAAATTGCAACTCTTTTACTCCCTTATTGCACAATGTTCAATGCTATATATGTAACAATTATGGGCATATGACACTCTTTTGCAGAACCATCTTTTTAAACCCTCCAAAACAAAGTGAAACTAAAGAGATTCTTTTAGTACAAACTGAGAAGAATTTAAAGGCATGGAGGAAGAAGGAAGAAAAAAATGGAGATCTATGTTAATCCAAACTACACTACATACCCAAGATGATAGAGAACGATGGTATGTGGATAGCATTTGTTCATTTCATATGACTGGTGAAAAAAGAAAATTCCTCAAGTTGAAAAATATAGATGAAGGAATTGTGAGTTTCAGAGATAAAAATGCCAGCCAATATTGTGTGTAAAGAAAGATAAATATTGATAATGGGAAAACAGAAATAAGTAATGTTTTTGCATTTTAAAGGTCTAAAACATAATCTTTTGAGTGTAAGCCAATTGTGTGATCAAGGCCATACTCTTCGATTTCAGGCAGAACAACACTGAATCAAGAAAGAAAGACAGGTCATTTTGTAATGTCCCCTGTCCAGTCATATATGGGGTTTGGGATTGATTTCTTTAAATTCAATAGTCAGAGACTTCTTTCTTTATAAAACTTGGACACAATTCTTTGATTAGTGATTGCTAAATCGATCTTCACTCTGATTTAAATATTTGATGGCCTGTTCCTCTATGGTATAAAAATATAGAAATGGTTTGATGGATCAGCCAATAAGATACACAATTTGGAACTGATAAATGACAATGGCAAACTGGTGTATAGTTTCTTTCAATTTGCCCCAATCTTTTACTTCTTAATTTGCTTCTCCAAACTTTTTCAGATCTGCTTGTAATTCTGATTTCTATCTGCTTCTATATTGTTTATAAATATGCTCAAATATTCACTTTTTTCATATTCATAAGTTCTTTATTTATATGTTCGTATATCGTTCATATCATTTCATGCTTCATCATTGATATTTTCTTCTAAGTCTCCATAGTCCATACTCCCTTATTGATATAGCTTCATGTATCTTGTTTTTAATAAATATTTTTCTATTGTATCTCATTGTGTTTAATCTTTTTAGATTTTTAATATATCTTAGCTTCCTTTCAATTTTTCTCTCCATATATCTGTACATTTTCCTCTCTCTGTTCGATGTCATATATATATATATATACATATATATATATATATATGTATACATATATATACATATATATATATATATATATGTATACATATATGTATACATATATATATGTATACATATATATATACATATGTATACATATATGTATACATATATATATATATATGTATACATATGTATATATATATGTATACATATGTATATGTATACATATATGTATACATATGTATATATATATGTATACATATTTATATATATATATATATATATATATATATATATATATATATGACTGTTGCTGATATAATATTATTAGACATTTTATTTTTATAAATACATATCACTGATTACTGTTCTTATTGGTTGCGTTTCCAACTGTTTTTATGTGCTGATTGATTTTATTCTTCCCATTATAAACACTTCATTACATACCTCTGATGCTCTTCCCTGCAATGCTTGCTCAAGTGGACATGAATGCCTTTATATATATTGTTGTTGGATTGATAAGTCAAATGACAAGTCCAATGGCCATTCTTTATCACTTCCCTTATTGATTAACAATTAGATTTCATAGGAACAACTAATATATAAAAATTTATATATTAAAATATTTATCAGATTTAAGTTATACATACAGATATGTCTATGTGTATAATTTTTTTATATTTATTTTAATTTTAGTTTATTATTTATTTATAATTTATATTATATTCATTTTTATGATATAATTTTATCAACTTAATTGTAATTATGATTATGTATATTTTATTATTTATTTGATATTTTGAGTTTAGTATAGTTTAGAATTACTATTGTTTCATCAAGTTCTCTTCGAAAGAGGGGACATCACACAGTAGAAGAAAGCAGATCCAACACTCGTTACATCATAAGTGTAAATAGAGGAAAGAAATGCCTTATCATTAAAGAAGCTGAAAATTTTTTATGTCATAGAAGAACTGGACATATCAATTTTGACATTCTAGTCAGAGTTAGCAATACACAAGCAGTCAAAGTGTTAGGAACCTGTGTGTTCCTTCTGTTTATTTTGTCAGAGTAGTGTTGTTGGACGCATATGCTTTGTAAGTCGTCCCGTGAGTATATTTTATTATCCCACATGCATAGGTAGTATTACTTTTCTAGATCGTACTCAGTATATAAGAATAGGTTGAGGCCCTTGATGGGCACGGACGAATTTATTGTATTGAGCTTGCTCAAAGGAGGTTACCCCCTCGAAGTGGCCTGCGATCAGTAGATTCATTCTGAGTTCTGCTATCACTTTGTATTCTGTTATTTCGAGCATTCTCACGATATTGCTATAAGGAGGTTCTTCACATCTGGTATCAGAGCACTCTCTTGGGCTCGCTGGGTGGAAATTACATCAAATTTTTTTTTTTTCTGTCGTGGCCTTCAGGTTCCTCTCACTTTCAATATCTCTTGTTATTGCAATAACTCTTTTCAGTTGTTCTGTCTGTGAGTGAATTTTTCTAAGTCGACTGTTAAAAAAAAAAAAAAAAAAAAAAAAAAAAAAAAAAGAATTTTTCTAAGTCGACTGTTCAAAAAAAAAAAAAAAAAAAAAAAAGAAAGAAAAAAAAAAAAAAAAAAAAAAAAAAAAAAAAAGAAAAAAAGGTAAAATTTTTTCTGTTTTTTAGTCGTAGCTTCCTTGTTTGCTTTCTGTTTCTGCTCATACTTCCGCAGAACGTCTGCAATATCATTTCGCATACTTCCTTCCTTGGCGACCCAACCCCAAATTTTACATATCAAAGCCCTAAATCCCTCATTTATCTAATTTTAGGGTTTGCCCTATCTTTTTCACCTCTCATCCAATCGCCACCAAACTGAGCCACAAGATTCAATTCCTCATTTTGCTCCCTTATCCCTCTTGGACTGTTCGCCTCATTTCGCCTCCCTACCCTTGAAACCCTCATTTTTCTGTTTCCCTTGTCCCCAGATAGTCTCCCACCACCCGTCGAACACCCATTTCCTATCTGAGTTTTACCCAAATCCAAGTTTGCCGTAACTAAAAAAGTTTTTGTTTCTCATCTTCTACCCATTCCAAAAAAAAAAAAAAAAAAAAAAAAAAAAAACCTTGCTTTATGGTTGTTACGCGTACAGGAGCAAAAATCATGGAAGAAGAAATGGCATCCCTCAAAACCAAACTTCAAGATCTGGATGACAAAATTCTGGGTCTTAACTTTCAGCAGTCAGCCATGAGCCGAAACCATTCAGGAGATACTGGGTCCTCTTCTGGCAATTTCCGTGGACCAAAGCTTGATTTTCCACGCTTCGATGGTTCTGATCCGACTGGATGGATCTATAGGGCAGAGCAGTATTTCAGCTTGCATAATACTTTGGATAACCACAAAGTCCCCCTTGCATCTTTTCATTTGGAACATGAAGCTCTTCAATGGTTCCGTTGGTACATCAAGGCTAATGTAGGCCCAACATGGACAGAATTGTGCACCCTCATTTTGGAGCGCTTTGGCCCTAGTTCCTTTGATGATTTCACAGGAGCACTTACTAAACTGCGTCAAACAGGCACTGTAAGAGAATACCAGACAGAGTTTGAAAAATTAGCTAATCACACAGAGGGCTTGTCTGATGAATTCTTCCGTAGTTGTTTTGTCAGTGGTCTGAAGGATGCACTTCGCTCAGAAGTCAAAATGTTTCGACCTACTACAATGATGGAAGCCCTTGGGTTGGCTAAGTTAGCGGAAGACAAGATTAGTGCTCTACAACGCTCCAGATCTAATTTTGTTCCATTCAGAAATACAGGTTCTCACAACCCTCCAGTCATACCAGCTCCCAGAACTACTCAGATCAAGCACTTGTCTGAAACAGAGATGCGAGTCAGGCGAGACAAAGGGCTTTGTTATAATTGTGATGAGAAATGGTCTCGGGGCCATAGATGTGTTCAGCAAAAGCTCTATCTCTTGGATGTGGATTCTCCACCAGAACTGGAAGAATATGTAGATGCTCAGGAAACAGTGGATGATGCGGTTGAGCCTCACCAGCCTGAACCTCCTTCACCAGAAGCTCCACCAGAGATATCTGTCCATGCTTTGGCAGGAGTCACTACTCCACAAACCATGCGGGTCCAGGGTTTCTTCAAGAAGATCCCTCTTACTATACTCATTGATTCTGGTAGCACTCATAACTTCATTGATCCACGAATAGCCAAACAGGCTGATTGCTTTATCCATCCCTGCTCTAGCTTTGAAGTCATGATTGCCAATGGGGGCACTTTACCTTGTAAAGGGAAATGTCGCAATGTGCGTCTCTCTATTGGAGATTATAACATGCGCTCTGACATGTTTGCCTTACCCTTAGGTGGCTGTGATGTGGTTTTGGGTGCCCAATGGTTACGCACTCTTGGCCCCATTCTCTGGGATTTTGCTGAACTTTGGATGCAGTTTTCAGCCGCGGGGCACCAACACACTTTGAAAGGCTTACAACCAGGGTCTCTCAGCATCATCAGTTCACACCGTATGGAAAAACTTCTTAAGAAGAATTCACATGGTGTCATCGCTCAGCTCCATTCCATTCAGATGCAGCCATCAGCAGTCTCTAGCACTCCTGCCGATCTCCAACACATTTTGGACAAGTATTCTGGTGTATTTGCTGAACCTGTGGGATTACCTCCTTCTCGTCCAGAGGACCACCGTATTCAGCTCCTTCCTGGCAGTGTTCCGCCCAACATCAGGCCCTACCGCTACCCATTTCATCAGAAGACCGAAATCGAGATACTTGTCCGTGACTTACTGAAGCAAGGTATTATTCGCCCTAGTACCAGTTCCTTTTCTTCTCCAGTTCTGCTTGTTCGCAAAAAAGATGGGTCATGGCGACTCTGCATTGATTTCCGAGCACTTAATCATCTCACTATAAAGGACAAGTTCCCCATTCCAGTTGTTGATGAACTTCTTGATGAACTTCATGGGGCTCATTTTTTCTCCAAGTTAGATCTTCGTTCTGGGTATCATCAAATTCGGGTTAATGAGGAGGATATACCTAAAACTGCCTTCCGCACACATGATGGTCACTATGAATTTTTAGTCATGCCCTTTGGCCTCACGAATGCTCCTTCAACATTTCAGGCAGTGATGAATAACATATTTCGACCATACCTCCGGAAATTCATTCTGGTCTTCTTTGATGATATCCTCATATATAGCAAAACTTGGGCTGAGCATCTCCATCATCTGGAGCTTGTCTTGCAACTTCTCTCTGATCATCAACTCTGTGCAAAACTATCTAAATGTGTGTTTGGCCAGGAGGAAGTGGAGTATCTCGGGCATATTGTTGCACACCATGGAGTGCGGGTGGATCCTACAAAAATAGATGCCATGAAAACTTGGCCGCATCCTAAAACTCTCAAGAGCCTTCGGGGTTTTTTGGGGTTGACTGGCTACTACCGCAAGTTTGTCAAAGATTACGGGAAAATTGCAGCACCATTGACAGCTCTGTTAAAAAAGGATGCCTTCTCCTGGACCCCTGTTGCTGAGACTGCATTTGAACAACTGAAACAGGCTATGTGCAGTACACCTGTTCTCGCGATGCCAGATTTTTCCAAACCCTTCACTATTGAGAGTGATGCTTGCGGCAATGGATTGGGTGCTGTTCTCCTGCAAGATGACCATCCTATTGCGTTCACTAGCAAAGCCCTCTCTGGTAAGAATCTAGCCCTCTCTACTTATGAAAAAGAAATGATGGCTATTTTGCATGCTGTACAGAAGTGGCGGCCATACCTCTTAGGGAGTCATTTTTGCATCAGAACCGATCACCAAAGTCTGAAATACTTCCTGGAACAACGGGTATCCTCTCCTACACAACAGAAATGGGTCAGCAAACTCATGGGGTATGATTATGAGATCACCTACAAGAAGGGTAAGGAGAATATTGTGGCAGATGCTCTTTCTCGCACATTTGATAATCAAGCTTCCCTTTCCGCTATTTCTATGCCCATTCCCAATTGGTTAGCGTCTGTTCAGCAGGGCTATGACAGTGACTCTTCTTTATCTCAAATCATTCACCAGCTAGCCAATAATCCTTCTGCTATACCACATTACTCTTGGGATGGTGCTTCTCTTCGATACAAGGGTCGGCTAGTGCTTCCTCAGAACCCAGCTCTACATCAGGCTATTTTTTATGAACTCCATGCTTCTCCTTCAGCAGGGCACTCAGGCTTCCTCAAAACTTATGAGCGAGCAAGGAGAAACTTCTTTTGGAAAGGGATGAAACAGACGATTCAACAGATGGTGGCTGAATGTGATACTTGCCAACGCCATAAGGGTGAAACGACCCTCCTTCCTGGCTTGCTCGAACCATTGCCCATCCCTACACGGATTTGGACTGATATTTCTATGGATTTCATTGAAGGGCTTCCTAAATCCGGTGGCAAGACAGTGATCTTGGTTGTGGTTGATCGTCTCTCGAAATATAGTCATTTTTGTGCCCTCAGCCACCCCTATACTGCCTCCTCTGTTGCACAAATCTTCATGGACCAGATATTTCGTCTTCATGGACTCCCTTCTTCCATTGTCTCTGATTGTGATGCAACTTTTACCAGTCATTTTTGGACTGAACTGTTTCAGAAAACTGGCACCAAACTGAAGATGAGTTCGGGCTATCACCCACAAACTGATGGTCAAACTGAAATTGTCAATAAATGCTTGGAAACTTATCTTCGTTGCTTCACTTCCGAACAGCAACATCAGTGGGCCAAGTGGCTCCCTTTAGCTGAATGGTGGTACAATACCTCTTACCACACTGCCTCTAAAATGACTCCATATGAAGCAGTCTATAGTCAGGCACCTCCAGTGCTCCTTCCCTACACTCCCAACAGCTCACCAGTCCAGGCAGTTGACATAGTTCTCCGCAGCAGGGATCAGATTCTTCATACCTTACAGGATAATCTTCACATGGCCCGTAATCGGATGAAACAGCAAGCAGATCAACACCGTTCTGAGCGCTCATTTCAAGTTGGGGATATGGTTTTTCTTCGTCTACAGCCATACAAACAATCCTCCCTAAAGCTGAAAGGGCGTCATAAGCTGGCCCCAAAATTTTATGGGCCTTATAAGGTTCTGCAGAAGATTGGTTCAGTTGCTTATAAACTGGAACTTCCTCCTTCTTCCCGCATTCATCCAGTCTTTCATGTTTCTTGTCTAAAGAAAGTTCTGGGTACCACTGTCAGAGCACAAACTACTCTCCCTGAAATGGATACGGAAGGATCCATTATCCTGGAGCCGGTGGCAATCATTGACCAGCGCACTCGCCAGCTTCGCTCTCGCTCCATCTCTGAGGTCTTGATTCAGTGGCATGGCATGCAACCAGAGGATGCTACCTGGGAACCCCTTCTTCAGATTCAACAACAATTTCCACACCTTAAGCTTTGAGGACAAAGCTTTTTTCTAAGGGAGAGGGGATGTTAGGAACCTGTGTGTTCCTTCTGTTTATTTTGTCAGAGTAGTGTTGTTGGACGCATATGCTTTGTAAGTCGTCCCGTGAGTATATTTTATTATCCCACATGCATAGGTAGTATTACTTTTCTAGATCGTACTCAGTATATAAGAATAGGTTGAGGCCCTTGATGGGCACGGACGAATTTATTGTATTGAGCTTGCTCAAAGGAGGTTACCCCCTCGAAGTGGCCTGCGATCAGTAGATTCATTCTGAGTTCTGCTATCACTTTGTATTCTGTTATTTCGAGCATTCTCACGATATTGCTATAAGGAGGTTCTTCACACAAAGACATGCCAAAGAATCTCTAAGCCTGCAAATACTACTTGTTATCACTGCCAACTAGGGAAGAAAACAAGGGTCATATTCAAGTTGAAGGAATATTCACATCCAAGCCATTGGAACTCATTTATACAGATCTTAGTGGACCAACTTGAACCAAAAGTATATATGGTGAATGATGCTTCATGTTACTAATAGATGATTATTCTAGATTTTCTTGAATATGAGGCACTAGAAGAGTTCAAGATATTCAAGGCCTTATCTGAAAATGAAACCAGGTTGAAGATAAAATGTCTAAGATAACTCAAAGTGGGTGAGTTCCCCTCAAGAGAATTTGAAGAGTTTTGTGAAAAGCATGGTATTAGAAGATAATTCTCGGCTGCTAGCATACAAGAAATATTGAGGACAATGCTCAATGAGTCACGAGTCTTAAGTTATCCAATTCATTGTGGTGCGCAGCAGTGCACACAACGGTATATATCTTAAACAGAGTGGAAATCAGAGTTAATCACGATATACTCCATAAGATAGTATAAGTTAAGATAAATTTATCAATGTCCAACAAGAGACCACAAAGAACATCTAAGGAAATGCAAAAGTATAACACAAAAACAACCAGCTATAGGAACACCAAATGGTGCCTGGGAAAAAAGAGAACAAAGAAAACCCCAAACCGAAGAGCGGGGGCAAAAACCAGCAACATGCTAATGGCAGCCCTTCCTTTCCATATGAATTAAGGAAAGGAAGGGCTGCTGATGCAGGTAGACTAGCACAATGGCAAGGTAAGGTCACAATTAATGATGGTAAGCCCCAAATGCAAGGATCAGCTTCAAGTCCCTTCTAATGGTTGAGACAATCAAGTAGTTCACATATAGGTTCTGCAAGACCACCTTCCTCTGGCAACTCACCTATTTCTCCAACCACATTCAAAGCTTCATCGATCTCTCTATTGACCCTTCACCTTCCATGGCAACCTCATAAGCATTTTTTAGGATCTTTCGATACCAACTTCCCTAGGGCATCCCATAAGCTTCAGACATCTCATACAACTCTGTATCAATCAATTATTAGGTTGCAAGCATAGGGCAAAGACTCACAAAGAGAAAATGTAAAATTGACCTAAAACAATTAGGTCTCCAAATGGAGTTTTTGGGCAATAATTCAAAATTCTTCCAAAACACCTCCAAAACAAATTGGACATCCAAACATCCATTTCAGAGTACTATAGGATTCCAAAGTTTTAGGTCTCAAGACCACTTCTAGGTTGCTAAACCACAAAGCCCTAGTTTAAGGGGTTTAGGCCTAAAAATCAGGGTTTAAGCTGTTTTAGGGGCTTTTGGGCAATACCCACATGTTGAATCTCAAGGTTTTCGGTATGAATAGTCCCCATATGCTCCAAAGAAGCTATTAAAAAAAAACAACACCATTCCCCATCTTTTACTACATTTTAGCAACAAACCCTAGCTAGTCACATGCATAAATGCCTAGCCTAAATGACAAGATCAGCATGAATTTGGTGGAAAGCACAAGTTTTGAATGTAGAGACTTATTATACATAAGACTACCTCCCATTCCTACATGGGATCCTGTGGTTGTAGTGGGTTAAAGGTGAGAGATAGTCCATGAAGTCTAAACCAGTGTAACTCTTGGACTCGCATCCCCCTCCCAAACTTTGAAGTACCCATCCCCTGAGACATCCCCGCATCGGGTACTTGAGTACCCAAGTACCCCCACCTCCGCCATTCTGCAACCATGCCACCATTGGGATGGGTGCTTGAATTTCTATTTGAGTTCTGATTTTTGAATGTTATTATTGGGTATGTAATATCTTACCATGTTGAATGATCAATGGTTCTAGTTCATGGTTATTATAATAAGGGATGAAGAGAACATGAGGAAGTTTGATGCAAGAGAGAATGAAGGAATTTTTCTTGGCTATTCTTCGCAAAGGAAAGCATTCAGGTGTCACAATAATATCCAGTTATATCTTATTACAATAATATCCTGTAATATCATGTTCTATCCTATTACAATAATATTATGATATATGTAATGACCCCTTCTCCAAGAGGTGATTTAATAATTGTTGAATAATGAAGATCGCTGCAAATGTATAACACTGCGTGTATGTTATGCATTTTTCAAAGGCGACAATCTTTATCTTATTTATATTGTAAATGAGACATGTTCCTTCATGGGATATGTCTATTCATTAACAGATATTGTATTAATTAATATAATTACATATATATAGTATTTCTTTAGTCTTATTATATTAGTTTCTCCAACATAATAATACTTAAATATATATAATTTATATCTCATATATAACGATATATATACATAGATTATATCTCATATATATATATATTTATATATTGTATCATAGATTTATTCGACTAAAGCTACCAATCCCTCTTAAGTAGGGAGCATAAATGCAAGATATTATATTACCTGAATGTAAAACCAAAAAAGGAAAGTTTTTAGCATATCTTTGATTAGAAGATATTGACCATTTAGCTATCATCTCATTATATCAAGAATAGTGGCCTCAGAATATTAAAGGACATGATATTCACCAAGTACTCAAAAATGTCCATAGATAATGTATCTTCAATAATAAGTACCATAGAAACATTCATGTTATGTTTAAGGAACGGAATTCACCATGCAAGATATCTTCTATTATGATCTGCTTGGACATCATAAGATGTCCATTGCAATAGAAGGTCATGATCTGTTTAAGGAACTTAATCCACCATGCAAGTTATCATTTATCATGATCTACTTAGACATCATAAGATATCCATCACAATAGAAGACCATGGACAAGTTATCATCTATCATGATTTTCTTAGGCATCATAATATGTCTATCATAATAGAATATTAAGTTATTGAGAGATTGTCACCTTCCAATAACTATTTGTTGGTAAGCAGATTTGTTACTGTGAGTGCTTCTTAAAAAATGGCCCTATTTTCCTGAGGAGTAGTGAAACCAATCACGATCAAATTACAACCTTCCTTCGTGTTCGAGAGGGGCAACTCCCTTGTATGATAGGGGTATTTGAGGTTTTGAGTACTTTTCACTTGAAAGTACAAAAAGGAGACAACAAAACTAAAGAAAATGGTTAACATAAACCCCCAAAGCAGATATATGAATGCTAGTTGTGATTCGTAATGTAGAAATGGGGTTTATCATACAATATAATGATGACAAAATAAGACTATCAAATCTGGACATATGAAAATATACGATATTCTAATACATCCATGTCAAGTTACCCAAAGATACTGAGTGCATTTCATCAAATCAATTACATATAATGAATAGACTATAGGATTCGATCATTACAAAAGAGAACATGAACTTCACATACGAGAAGTAAGCCATAATAATTGATGGACACATTCAAGAGATATGACTAAATGCATTCATGTTTATTCTTTTGAAAATATAAAAGTTCCAAAGCATTTCTATACATGGTCTAGATCGAAAAGAAATTCTCCATAGTTTCCCCTTTGTCAAAAAGTTTCTCCCCGTTTACATTACAAATGGCCTTGAATTTTAGAGGCTCTTCTTAATAACCAATTTGTAACCGCTTAGCCTAACTACATAGGACAACTACTTGACATAATCACTTAGGACAACTACCCAAGTAATCACTTTGGACAACTTCCCAAGTAATCACTTAGAATAACTACCCATTTGAAGAAAAGTTAGGATATACTAAATTTTTAAAATGAGAAATCCTAAAAGGTAACTTTAGTTACAATAAGCACGACACAAGTCACTTTTACATCAGAACAACTTGAGACCATTTAACTTTGATAAAAAGAGAAAGTTGTCCATGTTATTCGTGTGAGCGACATATATACTTCAAATGCACAAATCGTGAACATCATCTTCGCCACCTCCGTTTGTGATTGCATCATCTTTTACGATATCATTATTTGAGCTCACGCAAATAACACATCATTTTATTGGAATGAACAAATAATTTGACTTCTATATCATCAAAATGATGATACATTATGGATGTCATTCAAGTCTCTATATGCCTTCCCACAGCCATAGTTTGTGAAAACAACAGCAATCATGAGCGCTCTAACATTTTTGAAAATGTATAGCCAATTAAGGACCTGCTGCTTCCTAGTGCTTGAGACAATTGTTTCTTTGTAGATGATCTCATGTGTAAACCGTTGTAATTTGGATGATATGTACTCTTTTGTATCTACAATATAATTTTCCTTGTATTCCTCAACTTTGATTTTTGGGATAGAAAGTGTACATCTAAAACTTTTCTTTGCAAACCAAATCATTCTTGGTTTAAATCTGACTCCTGCACTTCTTAATAACTTAGCTTACACTATTGACACACCATCATCCGCATGTCTGCCCGACTTTTGACAGTTCCATGTTCTATTGTTCATAACTTTTGCACCATACAATATTTGGACAATTGATCCAGTGAGAATGTAGCAAATTACATTAACAAAAAACATATCCAAAATTTAGAAACATCTGACGATGCAATAAGAAGTTACGCCCTCAGCATGGAGACCCAATTTGACTGTTATAAAACAATGATAAGAAGGCAAGTAAAATCTGACTGGGGCATTGAAATGATGATGATGATGAAAGGTGGTGGAGTTGAGCTTTATGCCTGCTAATTGCATTTGCTTGAGAGTTTATGAACCTTGTCACTAGATATCTTTGGAGGTTGCGTGTGAACCAATTTGAGTGCATCGTGTATATTTCCAGACTCATGTATGTTTTAAGATCACATTCATTCCTTGTACTTCGCGCTTTAGCTTTGATTCAATATTTTGCATGCACTTTCACCTTTTGTCATGGAGCTTCCAAACTATTACAATGCGTTTATTCACTGTGAGCTAGCGTCTTTCTTGCAAAATTCATTCTGAGCACATTCTGTAATAACATAATTACAATCCTTTATGATTGGTTGAATAATTCAGCTGTAACATTAATGATTCCACGTTACATATTAAATCTGATAAGAAATTGTGCATTGAAAGAGTTTGATGGAAGTCTATAATCTGTTCTCAAATTCATACTTCACACTGGCCTTGGAATACAAATTAACTTGTCGCAGAGCTTATAATTATTATATTCCATGAAATAGTGTTGCTGCATGATTCTTTCTGACTCCTTAACTTTGATACATGCTCAGATGCTATCTCAAGGCTTTATGGCCATCATACGGCACAAGATGACATTAATTTCAGGCATTCTAATGAAGAACTCAATAGTATTATCCATGGTTACATATTTTGCATGTAATGTTCGTTGGCGACATTTGCAACAACAACATGTAGTGAAACCAATGAATTGTAGTGAGCTCCCAATCTAGCATAGTTCCCAAACGAACTTCAGAGGGTCTTGGAATTTCCTTTCTTTAACTGTTGATTCCTTCTTCAATAGTTTGTTCGATGGAGAACCAAACATTGTTTTCCCTGACTTTATCACTGCCAAATGAAATTGCTTGAAAGTTTCTCAAATTATCTCCAACAAATTCACCTCCTGCATTATGAAAGATTGTTCGGATATCTCATTGTGGCAAATTTACAACAACCTCAAGTTATAATAACTAAGTTTGCATGATTTAGTATATCGGTGCTTGTATCAACACATCAGTTGCTTTGACTCCTTCAAGAAGTTGTTGAAGAGTTGATTCTTGGGGTAGTTTATAAACTAAGTCATTAGGATTTCAAAATTACATTCTAACCTTGTGTTGGACAACAAAATATATGTAGCCCAAAATAATATTCATCATGCAAGGTTTTGGTGGTTATAGTAACTATCTTGCATGAGGTGGCACCACCTTTTGGAATATGCTTACCACCTTCTTCGTCACCTCTTCCGTCGATGCCACTTCATTAATTTGGGAAAGTGTTGATAACTTTGTCTCCGTCCTAATCAGTTTGTTTTGAAGTCTTCATCGGAGTTTAAAAGGATTTTAATATCTGCTTCAAATAGTCGAAACTCAATTTATCTCACCCATATTTTGTCATCATCGGTATTTATAAGTTTAACAACTTGTAGAACTTCATGGAATCCCCGATAACTATCTCTATGTTTTCTTTTTCAATTGTGTCGGTCAACTTCAAAAGCTTTCATTGGTGCCTAGTAGAAATTAGTTACCACTTATCAACTTTCGAAGAGTTCTCCATCTCAATCGATCGATTTCCCTTGTGTTTGAACGACATCATTATGTTGATTAAACTATTAGACATCCCGGTTTTTGGTAACCTCCACCACTTTTGAAAAATGCCGATGAATATGACATAGGGTAGTTATGATCTTCTTGACAATTTGAACAGTTTTTTCCAATGAAGCCTTTGAAAATAAGGGCTTTAATATTCCTTCATTTGGGACCCTTTTGGCAAGTAAGCTGAGTCGCTGATTCCATCTTTCATATTTTGGAGTTTAAAAGAAATTCAATGATTTCTTCAAACAACTAGGACCCACTTTCATTCTTTCCATCATTGTATTGATTTTCAAACTCAAATTTGTTTAGTGATTTTAACTTGAATACACAATCATGTATCTTCTAGTTGGGAAGAGTTTGACATAGGAATTCGTATACAAATCCTCAAATTTTGGCTAGTTCAATATAGGGGCTAACAACTATATTCCCCAAGTACTAAAAAATGTCCATAGATAATGTATCCTCAATAATACTTACCATAGAAACATTCATGGTGTGTTTAAGGAACTTAACCCACCATGCAAGATATCATCTATCATGATCTGCTTAGACATCATAAGATTTCCATCCCAAGAGAAGGTTATGGTTTGTTTAAGGAACTTAATCCACCATGGAAGTTATCATCACCCATGATCTGCGTAGACATCATAAGATGTCCATCACAATAGAAGGCCATTGTCTGTTAAAGGAATTGAATCCACTATGTAAGTTATCATATATCACGATCTGCTTAGACATCATAATAGAATATTAAGTTATTGAAAGATTGTCACCTTCCAATAACTTTTACAAATACAAGTGATAATCATTTGGAAGTCATTACTTCCTTATGATGTGCACAGGGGTAGGTCCATCAAAATCATGCAGTTACACACATGGATTCTCAGACTCACTCTGAATATCAATCTTTTGAGCTCCTTATCCAATGTGGCCTCTGATGAAGTGTTAAACTCCTTACAAATGACTTCAAACTAGCATAAATTGACTTCAGCATACTTCTAACCTGAAATGACATCCTACTATTGACTCACACACCAAAATTGAAGGAAATGGTGAGGAACATCAATGTTACTCCTGCACCAGCTTCTAAGGTTTTGGTAGAAAGTCCTATATAACAAAGGATGAAGAGAATTTAGAGAAGTTTGATGCAAGAGCCAGTGAAGGAACTTTTCTTGGCTATTCTTCATGAAGAAAAGCATTCAGATGTTACAATAATATCTGGTTATATCTTATTACAATAGTATCCTATAATACAATGTTCTACCTTATTACAATAATATTATGGTATATGTAATGACCCCTTCTCCAAGACGTGATTTAATAATAATAGATTTAAATATATAAAAGAATACAATAAAATAATATATAACTATAATAGCTTGAATAAAATTAAATCATAGAAATTAATATATGATCTAATATATATATATGTGTGTGTGTGTGTCCACACGCGCACACACACACACATATGTATGTATACAAACTTAAGGGAAAACTAGGAACATTTAATAATAATATTAAATAGAATCAAAATTTAAATAAACTAATTTGCAATCAATCCCAAATAATAGAATTGAAAGTTAATTGATTGTTTTATATATTTGTATTAAATGATAAGCATCAAAAAACAATATGTATTTATAAATTAAGATATTATACTTTAATACGTTACTGCAAAAAGCAACATAATCTGCCTAATGAAATTACTAATACGATGAATGTGAAACTAAAACAAGAATCAGAAGTGAAGATTATTATTCTAAAGAAAACATTAGTATATTATATTCAATTTTATGAAGAGTATTACAAAAAGAAAAAAACCTAGGTGGGAAGAATACATGGAAGGAATTTGATCAGCAAATCTACATTGTGGTTAATACACAAACTGATATGATTGATCGATGTAATGTCCCCGTTTTTGGCTAGTTTGTGCAGTTTATTGAGTTAGCTCATCATAGCGACCCTTGTGAGTTGACAGGGTGTTTTGGGGTCTCAGTTGATTACTTACTATTTTTAGTAAGTCTATTATGGGCAGTTGCTATTTTTAGCAGCGTAGTGGATGACTTGGCAGTTGGTCGTCACCTGCGGTTGATCATGTTTAAAATTACTTGAGCTCTTATTTATTTAATCATTGAGTTGCATTATTATAATAATGTTTATATTATTATAAATAATGACTTAAAGAGATATTTCTAAAAAGCAAGTTGGAATGTTTCTAGTGTTGAGTTCTTTTGGGAAACTTCCATGGTTTTTGAAGTGGAATTTTATGGAAACTTTTGCCAATGAAAAAGCTTATAAATGAGAGCTCTTTACATTGGAAAAAGGCATGCTTGATTATATATTTGATTTTGTGCCTTCGTGGCTTTTTCCTGGGTTCTGAATTGTATGCCCTTGTTGATGTATAAGGGTTGGAGATTCTGAAAATTGCACTTAGCTGCTGAGGTATAGCTAAGATTGCCTAACTTCTCTACTGTTGTCACTGTATCTCAGAAGTATTTTTTATTCCACTGCTGAACTATAGTGGATTTGTTATTTGCTGGATATTTTCTCCTACTGTTTCTTTTGTGCCTTGGAGATCAGAGTTGAAGACATTGGTTAGTGGCGGATTTCGAATGAGATCATTCACATTTTGGGAAGCTGAATGTTGGTGTTCGAATTTGTTTGAGAAGTTTGTTGTTAATTCCCCATAGGTGATGTGGGGTGTGAAATCTGCATTTGATTTGGACATAACAGCTGGACGGCTACTCCTTTATTAATTGCTATCACTGCCTGAGGAAATTGCAGGCCTGTGAAAGTTGCGTTTTGAAGATGGGTGGGGTTACGGCTGATTGGTAGCTCCTGTGATAACCGGTTGGAATTAAATTGCTCATGGATTATTCTATTTGGAGTTGGCGGAAAATATCTTTCATGGTGCAACTGAATCCACCATCAGGGTTCAGCATTCTTGGCTTTGAATTGGTAATTTGGAGCAGCACATGTGTGAACCGGCCAGAGGTAGTCTCCGAATCAGTGGATTGACTTCGGCAAAGGACAAATCAGGTTTTCATTACTTTTAATTTAAAACATACTGAATTGTAATTTTGTCTTTCCTTATCAATAAAGACTGGAGTGGTTGCATACAGTGGTGCCATCCTTGTGTTTATTATATATTCTGAAAAAATTCAAAAAAGTATACATCTCATAAACAAACACAAAAGAAACAACAGACATTGTTCACTGGAATACATAATATGGTTGGAACACACAGGGTTTTTACAATCGAATAAAATCGACATCAGGATAATCCAAAAATATTAATTGTATTTTTTGTAAGCAAAATCCTTATCGATGTGGTCAGCCACAAAATAAGAGTCAATAATTTATCATTACATTATCCATAAAAGATAAAAAAAATAATTATTAACAGCCAACATGGATCAAAAACAATATCCATAAGAAGAATAGTCTCGCTGATATCTAACGTCAATACTCAGATAAGAAAATAATGAAGAAATTTAATACTAATGTATCTGGGTTAGTCTGATAACTAAATGTGAGAAGGAAGCGATTAACACATGAATTGATTATGGATTGATACACTGGTTATAAATTACGATAATAATTTAATTAACAGACATGCTGCTATCACCAGCTAGGATATAATTACTAATGAAATGGCTTGATAACCAGGAATTAGGAAAGGAATGAAGAGATCTGATAATATCATTTTCAAGATCAATTACATATTTTTTTGAAGAGATGCGATCTCTTTGGAGGGATATACAAATCAAGAAAGGAGGTTACTATTCAGTGAGGATAGAGACATAAGGAGGGGCATATATAATACTTGGAGGTGATAGGGAAAAGAGAAGGAAGAAATCAAATAAGAATTGGAGCATGAACAGATTAAGAAACACATGGAGCATAAACGACTGTAGGGAATTTGTTATGAAGGAAGATTTGAGAAACATAAACAGTGAGTACAGTGCATAAACCTGAACAGCAATAAGAATAGTAAGGTAGCGACATCCAATACAAAGGAACAACTTTATACTGAGGATTAATCAAATTCAAAAGACTGGTAGACCTGTACATGCTGGCAACACACAATACAATAAATGGAAAACAACAGGACAGAGCATCATAAATATAAAGTGATCAGGGAATTGGGAAGCAAGATTACAGAAACATCAAAATAATAGAAGGTAGCAAAAATAGAATAGTAAATATAATGAGACAAAGGATATATAGAACTGAGATTATACATCGTGAGAAGATATATATAGAGCAAAAATTTAAAGTTGAATCAGAGGTTTGTAATACTAAACACTCAGTCCAGAAGTGGGGACATAACATTATAATAGGATATTTCCACAAATGTCTTAATCCACCTGTCAAGTGTCTCCACGAGACCCTTACTAGACAAGGGTACCAATTTGCTCTCTGTAATCCTAAAATGCATAACTGAAAGCCTCTGAAAATCTACTATGTAAGCATCCACTATGCCAAATTGCTTCAATTTCGTGAAGTGCAACTAGGAATCTTTCTTGTCAAAATTCTGAATGAATTAGTAAACTCATCATAAGGTGTAGATCTCTGACCAAAGGTGATAAGACTATGGTACCACTGCCCATTGGCAACTCCATCCAAATGCAAGTTGGAAAACTTGATTGCCTCATCCTCAATGATAGGTCTAATAGCTAGGTAGTCGTCCAACTTCTGTACCCATGCTATAGCTAAATCTTAATCATTGTCACTAAAATGAGGAAGTGTAACCTTGCCTAGAGCCTGCTAAAGCCTAAAGGGGCAATTTGTCTACAAAAATTAGCTCTTCACCAAAATCTGCAAGTGACATACCCAAATGTGGCACTGTTACAAGTAATGCAATTAATCAATACCCAGAATGATATCTAGCACTCCCACGAAATTTTTGAGCAGAATTATGGTTTCCATTATCTCTGAAAAAGCACATCGACACACTGAAAAAGCACCCAAACATGATAAAAATTGAAAACATGATAAAAATTGAACAGCACTCTCAGAAATCGCATCACACACCAAAATTGCAATGCCCATGTAACAAAACTCAATATCTCCTCAACATCTTCAAATCTATACAACCAATCCAAGCCAAAATCATTGTAAAATTCAAACCAAGCACACCAACCAGCTTACTGAGTCCTCTAACTACATCCACTTAGCTTACAGGAACGGGTGAATAGGCTGATGGAAATCTCAAACCGATTGAATGCAAGAAGGGGACAATAGAAGTCCCAAACTTCATTCATTTTCAATCAGATTTTATTGCAATGGAACGATAAATCAGCAGGGCAGCAACTAATATCAACAGTAGAGTAGGATTTGAGGAAGGAGCAGGGTTGTATTGACACTGAACAAGTTTTCAGTCATAGTAGCAGCAGGAATCACAGTTGCAGGGTTTCAGTGTCCTATAGAAGATGTTTACAATTATGTTAATCAAATTTAGCCAATCCATCAAGATATCTTGTCAAACACCATTTTCAGTAAATCTTTACCATCTTAAGTGCTATAAGTAGCAGTTACTAAAAATTGTCATATGCTTAAAGTAGGAACACTGCCAAATACATTGAAGACACCTGATGCTAGAATTCTCTTCAGGATACCGAGCCTCTTAACTTCATCCACTTAGCCCAAGTGAACCCAGAAATAGGATAATACAAACCTCAAACTGACTAGGTACAGGAAGTGGACATTAAAAGTCCCAAGCTATATTCTTTTTCAATCAAATTTTATTGCAACAGAATGATAAATCAGCAGGGCACCAGCTTTTATCAGCAGGAGAGTAAGATTTTAGCATGTAGGGTTTGCATTGGTATTAATCACATTTTCAATCATAATAGCAGCAACTGAATCAGAATCACGAGGTTTCGGAGACTTGTAGCAAATGTCTTTGATTATTTTAACTAAATTTAGCCATTTCATCAAGATAAACAGTCAAAACACCAATTCCACGGAATCTTTACCATTTTTCAAACAGTTTCAGCTATAAATTTCCAAACAGATAACAGCAATCATTGCTCCACATCATCAGTTTTAATCATTGAAAAATGTTTTCTTACCAATAATATAGTAGAAAGTTTAGCTTGAATTTTTCCATTTCAGCAAGACAGTCTCCAGAAAATCACAGTAGGAAATCCTGTATTTGAACACTATTACATTGGCATATTTGAAATCTTTATGCATTTCATGACTTAAGGTACATTTTTTGAGGACAGAATGGTGCGCTTCCTGCCACATTTGTATACGAGTTATCAACTTATCATTGATAAAGTCTTCCAGTCTTGTAAGAATCGTAACAACATATGACGGTGAGAACTTTTTGATGGTATCATTAGACAGTGCTTTTCAAAGTAGGAAAGTGTGGAAATGTCCGTAATAACATTTGAATAATTGCAAGAGAAAACAATGTGAAAATGTTAAAGAAGTTTGGTGTTGCAAAGTTAGCAAAGTTGATATAGTGTATAGATGCTTGATTTGAGAGAGAGATAGAAGGGGTTGCTATATTCAAGAGTAGGACATAACAATTGAAATGGATAAAGTTTCAGTGTCTTCAAAGGGTTTTTCATGATCAAAGTCATCAGAATGGTCTGCAGAGCTGGTTGTCAATTTTTAGCTGGAGCTACATCTAGCATTCACTATATTTAGCCATCATCATTTTTGAGGAGATATGATATTCTGAGAATGCTACTTTTACAAGTTATTTATAGATCATCTATTTTTACAAGTTTTTTGATTTCTTATCCTGCAAGAGATGGGAGTTTTGGTGTAGTTTGTGGTAATCTTGACTTGTAGTCTAACAGAAGATTGTCAAGTTCAAATTTGGTATTAATGGATACAGTCTTGTGGTAAAGTTTGCATTGCATACAATATAGCTATTCCTAGAGTAGTAGCAGCTGGCTTTTTGATTTATTCCTCATGCAATAGTTTTGTTAACATTATAAATAACTGCTTTTGGCACTTAGTTTAGGATTCATTATGATTGTTAGTCAAGAATTTAACATTCAATCAATTAAATTTATTGTTAATCAAGAATTCAGCATTCAATCAATTGAATTTAGTAATGCCTATATTACTTCTAAATTGCAATTGGGTTATATGTAAAATTTGTTTTGTGTTGTGAAACATCAAACTGATTTTCCAAGTTTTGTGTTGTAGATTCTATGTTTGGATTTGGAGTTTTGTATTGATTTCTTAATTTAATTTACCAAAGCATTCATATCCTTATTTTTAATCCATTTAAATTCTTATGTGCATTTGCATATTTCAGTCTCTACCTTTCCTGAACAACGCCCCATGAAGGGACATGTCTCTTCATAGCTTATGATCATTATAAATATAAGAGGTCGCTGCCATTTGGAAAACACATACCAAAACATTATGGCAGTGCTATTACATTTGCAGCGATCCTCAGAAAACCAATATGTTATTAGAGCAGGTGCACAAACGTAAAGAGAGCTATATGCTAAATGTCAGTGCAGAGGAAGAAGCCTTGTGCTAATTGACTGAAAGAAGGAAAGACAACTCAACCATTTGATTGTGGTGTTCAAATAAAATAATTGGCGCTTCATATATCTTGTCGTGGACGTACAGATAATGGTTGCAATAGGTGGAGTCGTAGAGATTTTTAGAGGCATTTATGTTTATCTTTGTCGGGTGCAAAAAAAACAATATCAAGTTGGCCAGAGTCAAGTTTTTACCATACCTAGATTGAAACAATACTGTCTATGGTGCCTTAAAAGAACATATATTGAGGTAGTATTGATCCTTAATCGATAGAAAATAATAAGTAAAAAAAAAAAGCTTAATCAATTTGGAAGATCATGATTCTTAGTTGCGATAAGTGTTTGGGTAATATGAGAAAGGTTTGCACGATACAAATGGATTCAGACAAAATGAAAACAATAATGAAGTCATATGGGGTATTGTTCAATGATAATAAATTGATAATTTGTTTCAGTGTAGCTTATCGGGTAATTAATCATAGTTACTATGATATTTGAAGTCATGTGGCGATCAAGTCTTAATTGACAACGGTTCAAAATTGTGTTTGTGTTAATCAAAAGTTGGTTGATTATACCTGACAGGAGGAAGTTCGAACTGGAAATTTGATCATTTAATGTGTGTGAAAAAGATGAGTTAAAGCCTTCATCATTGGCACCGGTATATTTTGTATTTCCTGAGAAGAACATATGGAAATTAATGTAATGTGAGACACAAAATCTTTGGTTGCATCTTTTAGATTAGATCAAAGGAATTTCAATGATGAACACTGATGAATTTGCAAGTAATCAAATGCTATAAGAGGATAAGATTGTATAACTTTTTTTTTTTGAAAAGGAGTATATTATGTGTGATATTTGATGTTGTTACAATGAAAGTTTTTGGTTAGTTTGCATGGTTATGATAATATGTGATATCAAATGGAAGGATTAATAAATTTGAAGGGTGTTGTCGGTAAATATTGAGTAGCCGATGGGTTGATGTCATCGGTAATTGTTATGTAGTTGACGGGCCCTTTCGGGAAGGTTCTTGTTGTGTAGCCGACGGGCCCTTTCGGAAAGGTTCTTCGGGAAGCATATGTACACCATTCGTGATGGTTGTAATAATCATCGAAAGCATTATCTTATCTCTTTGGCATATATGCGAATAATAAAAGGAGTATTGCTGTTCTTGTCTATTATCTGTATGTATGAATCTATTTAACTTGTATGGTAAATATTTGGCGCCATTGCCCAATGGACCTGGAATGAAGGCAGAGGAATGAAGACTAATGCCAAATTAGCTTAACAAGGATAGAAATAAGATAAAGGGAAAAGATGGAATACGCATTGCACAAGAAATTTTAATTTTGGCACAATAGGCCGAGCGCAGACGGAGGTTTTAGTAGATTGTTGACGGACACCGAAGCGCCAAGGAATTGTTGGAAGAGACTCGATAGCGGTTGAATTTGGTGGAAGAAACAAGATAGGAATTTCTTAACCTATATATGCCTAGGAAAGAGAATCCAGATGGAAGGGAATTAACTTGCACGGCTCAGAGTGCTGAGGGAGCACAAGGGTGGAGTGAACTCTTCGTCCGCGATACACTTCCAAAAGGAACAACTTCACTTGAGGAAAACCTTTTTTCACCAAGTAATGCGGCTTTTGGAAATAAGACGACTGTCCGAAACAGCGCAGGTGTGCAGAATAGTGCACATGTTCACAACAATGTGGGTGTGCAAAATAGTGCGGGTACACAACAAGTACCTCCAACTTGAATAGTAATGGTTGGACCAAAGGAAAAATTGCCAAAGTTTAATGGTGATGAAACAACCAATCCAATCAGAGACTGTAAGACATGCGAAACAATTTGGACGGCAAATGGCGTAACTGACATAGATGAATGGGTCCGACAATTTTCAGCAACCCTAAGGGGTGTAGCAGTTGATCGGTTTGCTGACACTGATCCCCAAAAATTAACTACATGGGTGGGGGTTAAAAAGGAGTTTATCATCGAATTTCAATTGCTGCGAGACGACAATGAGATCGTAGTAGAAATCTACACCACAAAGCAAGGGAAAAATGAAACAGTCCGTGTATATGCTAGAAAACTAAAAGAATTAATAAATAAAATGGAAAGTAAGCCGGCAGATGGGTTGAAAAAGTGATGGTTCATTAAAGGACTATGCCCAGAGTTAAGGAAGAAAATGAAGATTGTGCTGCCATCATCATACACCGAAGCATACAATCGGGCGATGGACTTAGAGAATGAACAAAAAACAAAAAAGAAGAAGAAAAATAGCTCATCTGATTCAGATGATGCGTCTTCAGAAGAAGATAGCAATGATGACGAAAAGGGCAGCAAGAAGGTCCGAGCTCTCCAGAAGGATATGATCAGAATGATGAAGGAATTTAAGAATATGCAGAAAGAGACAAAGGGAAACGAGCTATGGTGCATAGAATGCAAGACAGAAGGTCACACAAAGGGATCCTGTCCGAAGAACCAGTTTTGTGAGATCTGCCAAATTATGGGACATTCCGCAAAAGAATGCCCTTTCAATATGAAAACAAGAGGGCATCAACAAGTGCTCTTGACACAGGAGGCTTTTGCGTCAGGAGGGAGCGGAAACACTAGCAATGATGGTGCCACTTCGGGTGGGTACAAAAATAATAGAACAGGGCAAAACAACAATACCAACAAAAATACCAACAATAACAATGGGGGCCCCAGCCAAATTCAATACGATGCGACCAGTTGCCCGATGGTTCAATGTCGAGCATGCAATTTGTGGGGCCGCTTTTCACGAAACTATACATCGACAAACGCACAGAAGGTCACACGAAGGGATCCTGTCCGAAGAACCAGTTCTGTGAGATCTGCCAAATTATGGGACATTCCGCAAAAGAATGCCCTTTCAATATGAAAACAAGAGGGCATCAACAAGTGCTCTTGACACAGGAGGCTTTTGCGTCAGGAGGGAGCGGAAACACTAGCAATGATGGTGCCACTTCGGGTGGGTACAAAAATAATAGAACAGGGCAAAACAACAATACCAACAAAAATACCAACAATAACAATGGGGGCCCCAGCCAAATTCAATACGATGCGACCAGCTGCTCGATGGTTCAATGTCGAGCATGCAATTTGTGGGGCCGCTTTTCACGAAACTATACATCGACAAACGCACCAAAGTTGTCATGTCGATGGTGCGGTCCTGGAGATCATGAAGATGCCAAATGCCCAAAATTAAGAGTGAATTTGATCAACATCGATGCAGACGAAGAAGTTTTAGCAATTACCCATAAATATGCAAAACTGTACCCTAACCCAGAAAAGAAGAGATTGGAAGAAACGCGGGCAGAAATTGAGAAAGCAATGCAGGCGAAGAGATCACAATTGAAGGACATTACCGGTACCTCAGCGAAGAATTGCGCGGAACAAAACATCATACGACAGATATTACAAACTGAAGTACTAGTTAAAATAAATGATCTGCAGCTCACAATGCCTCAACATTGATCGACACTTACAAACATCGCTCCAGTTGTTAAACTACCAGGAGAACATGGAAGGGAAAAGGAAAGCGGAGCAAGTGCAACGGACCCAATGCTGTTAGCCCTCACATCCGGTGGTCGTAGAGATGGGCATATTAGGAATGGTCCTTTCAGACACAATTGTGGACGGAGGTTCAGGGGTAAACATCCTACCAAAAGATACTTGGAAGAAGTTGGGACAGCCGACGTTGTGGCCACCTACATTCCAGTTGCTCATGGCAGACCAGCACGGGATCAAACCATTGGAAATCCTGATGGCACAACCAGTGACTATTGGAACACAACCGTTCCTACTCGATTTCGTCATCATCCCGCTGAAGAGGAGAGGATATGACGCCATTCGGAGCCTAGGATGGCTCGTACAAGCAAAGGTTAAGCATGACTGGAAGAAGAATACACTGTCAATGGAGATTAAAGGACGAAAATTCATTATTGATTTACACACACAAATGGTGGGCGAAGAAGCCGTATCATTTGATTCTGAAGAAGAGGATGAAGGAAAGCAGTGATTGGAACCCAAGGAGGAAGGAATCCTATGGTTGGAAGGTGGATCGATGGACGATGATTTGGATTTGGTGAACGGCCTTTTCCACTAGCAGATGGAGGATTACAAGCTCTTTCCGAGCTGTAATATGTTAAGGGTCGATGAAGGTGAGAAAGAAGAGGGAAATGAATGTTTGAAGGAATACAGAGAAGCGGAAGAAGGAAAGGTGGTTACAACAAAAGCTAAAGGGAAGAGCATATAGAGGAACCCAGAAAAAGAAAAGATTCCATCGTACGGTACACAATAAACGGACCGTGCAGAAAGAAAATGTTACGTCGAATAGTAGAAAGGTGTTGGCAGCAAGGAAAACACATCATATGGCCTGCACAGGAAACAAAGAGGAAGGGTTTAATAAAAACTTCAGCAGTACGGAGTGAAGGTTCTAAAATCAAGAATACAATTATTGACGGCAAGGAGTGGCAGTCGATGGAATTCATGGTACCGAGTTTTAAGAACAAATTGGGCGATATGGAAAACCTGAGGGAGAGATTGTGTAACTTAAATAAACTTGATCAGCAATGATTGCAGGCACAATGGGCCATGGAGGTGACATAGAACAGGAGCAAAGCATGGCATGATAAACACCTAAAATTAAATAAGTTTCAACCAGGCTAGTTAGTATGGAAGTATAACGGGCGGAATGAAATCAAACTAGGAAAGTTTAAAGTTAAATGGGTTGGGCCATACCAGATTCGGGAAGTAGGTGATAACGGAGTAATAAAGTTATGGACACTAGATGGATAGGAAATTCCGGAAACGGTGAATGGTTGCAAGTTAAAAATATATCTTGCGTGACTTGTTCCGTCGTCAATGAGTATCAAGGAGCAGTAAAATTCTAAGTAAAAAAAAGAAGTTAAAAAGAAAAAAGAAAAAAAGAAAAAAAGAAGTTATCAAACTCATCGTACGACCACCGTACGACAGCTTTAATTTTCATACGGCCTTTTAAAGACCCTCATATCTGTACAAAGAAGGCAGTCAATGATTCTTTTGTGGTGTTTATATGCTTGTACAATTTTTTTATGTTCCTTTACCGTACAACAAAGTAGGACCACAAATGGAGATAGTAATCTTCGTAGGACCATCTTCTATGGCCATTGTACGACTTGTTTCAGGAGATTAGGAAAACATCTTAGGCATTCATCAAACATCGTACGTTGGTAAGGAAAGTTAAAGGCCGTACGCTCAGAAAGAACAGTGGGAGGAGTTTGATTGTTCGCGATTAGCGAGACTGCCGTATGGCAATTGCCTTACAACAAGAAGTCGACACAGGATTTTATGTACCTCACCATGACCATACGGTAAGCACATCATTGGAGGAGTTAACAAAAGATCCCGTATGGTGTGTGGACAAGGGATTTCACCGTATGGCCTTCTTCTTGCCCAAGCCATTAATTTAATAAACTGTACAGAATAGCAAGAGGTCATACGGACATCAAGAGGAAGACACAGAATACAGTGAGTAAAGCAGAGACAAATAGGGGCTGTACGGTGAAATAGAAGAAAGCATAGGGAAAAGGGAGACCGTACGGTATACGACTCTATAAGGCAAATTGATCTGAGACCATACGGTGTGTGGTATTCACCCAGTAAGGCAAATCGAGTAGCATGTGGCTAGTGCAGAGCAGCTAATAGGGCCGTACAGACGTCAGGGAAGCAGATAAATTTGTAGAATTGTTGGCTTGTACGAAGAGATAAGTAAATGGAGTTTGCAGGATAGAGGAAGCGGAAGAAAAAACTTAGAGGAAGAATTTGCAGCTAAAAAAAAAAAACCACAAATAAAAAATGTTCAGAATGAATAACGCATGATGCCCAAGGGAAGGGAATGACATAAATAGGTAGTAAAACGAAACCAGTTGTCAAAAAGAGTATGGAATCAGAAGAAAATCACAAAAATGGTGTATTCCATGGAGTTTTATGTGGCTTTGAGAGTGTTAATTTGGTCTTGGCGGCGGGTGCACTGCCCCTCGACCCCGTTGGGTGCGATGCCCCTTAGACTCCCAGTTGGTGCAGTTATCAGTCGCGGGAAGTGTGACCTGTTGATGGGACCTAGAAGGCATAGAGTGTTTGTGTACCAGAGGTGGAAAGATCAGTGGAGCAAGCCTTTCGAGAGGGGTGATACGCTTTGAGGCACTTGGAGTAGGTGTTGGACGTGAAGCTGTCTTGGTGGATGCATAGAGAGCTCGGGAGGAGCTAATCATCTCGTTGAAGGCAGTACAACGACACTTGGCTTAGGGTACCCAACAGTTGGAAGTAGAGAAAGCAACACGGGTGGCTATCAAGGTCAACTTGATTAAGGAGACAGTATTGTGTTACCAGAGGCTACAGATGCAATGTTGTATGGAGACCAGTTTGGTGCAGGCACGGGACGAATGTGAAAGTGGTGTGATAGAAATAGATCCATCTTGTTGTAGTTAGTCAATTAATGTATTCCGTTTTGTTAATCTTTCTCGGATATTTTGTAATTGTTGTCCAGAGACAACTTTTTCTTTTGGGGGGGATGATGTCGGTAAATATTGAGTAGTTGACGGGTTGATGTCGTCGGTAATTGTTATGTAGCCAACGGGCCCCTTCGGGAAGGTTCTTCGGAAAGTGTATGTACACCATCCAAGATGGTTGTAATAATCATCGAAAGCATTATGTAATCTCTTTGGCATATATGCGAATAATAAAAGGAGTACTGCTGTTCTTGTCTATTGTCTGTATGCATTAATCTTTTTAACCCATACGGTAAACAAAGGGTAGCCGAAATCAAATAACAATGCAGATGTATATGTTTGTTGTTCCCAAAACATCAAATCTGGGAAGATATGAGACGACTAGTAAACTTGCTGGCGAAATTCTAAATATTCGAATTTCAAATTAAATGATTTGAATGGGGCATCCCACATGGTTAACATCGTAACAATGGTGGTATTAGCTGTAGTTGGGATATGGAGATATATACCACGTTTGATCAGAGTGAAGCAAAATGAGATATCAAGCAATAAACATCCCATCTAAAATAAAATCAATCCAAAAGGAAATTAATGGTTGTGTTATCTTTTGACTATATGAGATAAGTATTTTTATATCTTCAATATTGCCTTTGTTATTTTTTTTGTTGTCAACCACTTATTTGTAATTCTATACGTATTATAAGAATTATTTGCCTTGAACTTTTTGTCTCTCCTCGAGGATGATCTTGCAGGAATAGGGAGATAGACTCAGAGGAAGTCTGACACTTCTTCAAAGATAAAGGAGCTTAGAAGATTGATGTTTAGAGGGAGTGAGACACATCCGTTTGAAGGAGTGGACAGAAGATATGTTTCAGTTGATCTTTGTAGATCTTGATCATATCAGAATCAGAGGGAATTTTGACTTCATGTAAACTTTTGGTATTATGCGTGCTATTGCATGATTTAATGGGCCTACCCCTTGTGTACATCATGAGGAAGTGACTGTCGTCGGTAGAAATTGTGTATTGGCCGACGGGTCCCTTCGGAAAAGAAATTGTGCATCGGCTGACGGGTCCCTTCGGAAAAAGTCTTGTTATGTAGCCGACGGGTAAATAGTTTGTAGCGGGCATAATGTATCTGGCCGACGGACTCCTTCGGGAAAGTTCTTCGGAAAGTATTTATAACCCCTTCGGGAAGCATTGTATTCATCTTATCATCAGATCTTATCATACAAGAATAATGTAATGTTCTGGCATATGCGAATAATAATAAGAAGAGTTCTGCTGTTCGTGTTCGTGTTCATTATTTGTGTGCAATTCTTAATTAACCTATGCGGTAAACAGTGACGACTTCCAAATGATCATCACTTGTATTTGCAGAAGTTATTGAAAGGTGACGATCTTACAATAATTTATTTTTCTATTAAGATGGATATCTTATGATGTCTATGCAGATCATAATATATTATACTTTGCATGGTGGATGTTTATATGGTACACATTATGAGAATATTTGTGCACATACCTTATAAACATTTTGAGTACTTGGTGAATATCATGTGTTGATATTTTGGAGGACCAATACTCATGATATTGGATGTGATATCAAACATTTTTGAGTACTTGGTGAATATCATATGTTGATATTCTAGTCAATACTCATGACATCAGATGTGATATCAAACCTTTTTGTGTACTTGGCGAATATCATGTGTCTATATTTTGGAAGACCAATACTCATAATATCAGATGTGATATCAAACCTTTTTGAGTAATAGGTGAATATCATATGTTGATATTCTGTAGGCCAATACTCATGATATCAAATATGATATCGATATTTGATATCAAAATGGTGGATATCTTCTGATCAAAGATATCCTTAAAATTTCCCATTCCTAATATTATCAATGTTGTAATATTTGTCTTGTGTTTATCCTCCCTAGCTCAGAGGGATATATATATAATTTACATATGTGTGTTCATTACTTATGACTTTACATATGAAATATAAGTTTATTGTTATATGAGAGAAATATATATAGATAGATAGATAGATATAGAAAACTATGATTATATTTGTTATTCTATTAATTATCAAATTAACGATAGACGTATCTCATGAAGGGACATGTCTCTTCATAGCTTATGATCATTATAAATGTAAGAAGTTGCTGCCATTTGGAAAACACATACTGAAACATTATGGTAGTGCTAGTACATTTGAAGCAACCTTCTCAAAACCAACACCCCCGACCCTTGCAAGGAGTGCTATCAAACTACAAAGTACATATCCCTTGTTGCAAATCTTTGCATCTTCATAGTCCAAGCCATGATCAAGGATTATCTTGTCACTATTGGCACTAAGCTTTAGACTGACACAAACAGATATCATGGCTACAACATCATCTTGGACTCATCTTGGGTGAACATGTAGGAGGAGTAGGGTGTAGGCTCCTTTGAGGCTTGGGAAATAGACTTCTACCTTTTGTTTTGATATTTTTTTGGACCTTTTCATGCCATGGATTTCATATTCCACGGGTTCTGTATACATTTGACACTATTTATATATGTTACACCTTATTTTCTTCAGCTAAAATTTGCTTTTATTCTTATGTGATCAATGTATTTTTGTGTATGTTTTCTAAGTAGCTTCTATTGGATGAAATTATTGTCTCTATGGTTTATTTAGTAAAGTGTGCATGAAACAAGTTTAAAATCCTTAAGAATCTTTTAATTTCTGAGGTTTTTCAATTTGCTAAGGCTGTGCCAAGTGTTTTCTGAGTCTGGGTGCTGAGTTTGAGTCTGAGCCAAGAGTCAGTTTGCCGAGTTTGAGCTGAGTCTGAATCTTGTAATCACTGGGATTAATATTCTCTATTCTTTATTGTGTCCAACTATATCATCTTCAGAATGCTTCATTTTTTATTATTTCACATTATTCTTCAATGTATGGCCTTTTGCTTGAGTGGGAAACCAAGTGAAAAGTTCTCCATGAATCAATAATACATTGTTTCAAGTGAAAGTTGTGTTGTAAGTAATAGATGAACTGTCCTTCAATCTTTATGCTTTGTTTTTAGACATATTATACAAACCCATGGGTAAGAGAATGAGATACATTATCTTTTAGTTGTGATGGTTGTTTGGATCATCTAGGTTAAAATCATAAGGAAATCCCACTGAACTTGTTTACTATTTTTGTTGCATGGTACTATCTTTTTCTTTGTTTCTGAATGGTTGATTAATGTTGTGTGTTGACTTTGTGCAGAATCTAAGATTTATTTCAAGCATTCCACCCAATGGCAACCTCGTACCCCAAGAGATCTTTTGATATCTGTTGAATCTGAAATGTCAACTGCCATTAGATCTCATGGGTCACTACCTCAACTTTCAGCTCAGGTAATTAGAATTTAGTGCTTGAAACATAATTAGTGTAAGATGATGATAGAAGTTCATGAAAAATAATGATGCATTAGGCACTGAAGATGTGTGACAACATAGAGAGATGTGTGGAGGATATAAGAGCGCTGTGATTTGTTGTAGTTATTTGCAGGAGCTTAAAGCGGTCTTAGTAATATGGCTTAGTGGGATGTGACTACGGTTACCTTGATCTGTTTCCAACTGTTGTTTGTGCTTGATGCAGGTATTGACACTTCAAGCAACAAATTTAACAGCAGATGATTTAAGCTTGACTGTTCTAGCCCCATGTTCTGTGGCATCGCTACCATGTGTGGTATCTATGAATTCCACACCGACTACTCCATCCATGAACTCGTTTGTGAGTTTTTCAGAAGGCAAGGGAAGATCAGGAGCACTGGATACTGAGGATGGTGGCATGACAACTTCGGCAAGATTGCAATCTACTTCTTTACCTTCTGTCAGGCCAATTGAAAGCATCACTGGAACCAGAGCTCTTGCTCTACAGGAACAGAATATCTCTGCTGCTGATATCATGGCTGACAGTGGTTCAGCCTGCACACATTTGTGGTTGCAAAGTACTGTGCCACTTGGGTACGATTCTGTAACATATTATCTTTATGCAATTAATGCTACATTCCCAGTCAGTTTTGATTTCACCTAGTGATGCAAACATATCTATTATGAACAAATTCTGCTGTCATTGCTTACCGAACTGCCTTGGACTAGATAATATTTGTTACATAAAGTTATGCTGTTTACAATCCTAAAGGGCCCATGGAACAACAGAATGAATTTCCAGCTGGTTGAATGCAATAATAAACTGGGTTTACTAAGAAAATAATTTACTAAACCCGAGGATGGCAGTCCAACATAGGAGGAAAGAATGTTCTAGTGTGTCTAAGTCTATGGAAGTATTGGTCATGGATGTTTATTTATAAATAAATAATGTAAGTTGCCTATCAATTTGATTTTTTCGACAGCATAATGACTGAATTATTTAGTTTTATTGTCTGCATATCCAGCCATTTATGGAAAATTAAAAAAATCAGCCAAAACTGAATTCTGAATATGCTAGCATACAGAAAAGCTCACTAGAGATCTATCTTATTAAAAGTTTAAACCATAAATAGAATGTTCCTCAAGTTTGGAATGCACCCAAAATGTTGAAACTATTCCGAGAAGGCATTGGGACTCACTTTGACCCGGAATACAATGCCATCAACTGAAATCCATTCTGAAAAAGATGGTGCTCTCCAAGAAGGTTGGAGCTAATGAAGATGCTGAAATGACAAAAAATGGGGACATTATAGTCCCCCCCTTCCCAAAGATTGCTTGTCCCCAAGAAAAGCCAACTCATAAACTGAGAATCTCAGATTAGGCCTCCCAAATCAATGAGGAATATTCTTTCATCATGGTTCCATTGCTGTGAAGCAATTCAACCTATTGTGTATATCCTTGGATCTCAAACTTTCATATCACCATACAAATGAGGGCTAGAAGGAAGAATATCACTCCTCAAGTTACCATCAACAATCGCAAATCCCCTCTTTAAGTGGCTAATACAAACAATGAAAACAGTCTTTAAGTTTTAAATTCACAACAATCTTGGGACCGCTTCCACTGTCATAAAATGATAACACCTCATTGATACTCAATCTCCAAGTGCAAAAGTGGTAATCTTGTGCACATAAATCCACGCAATCAACTGCAACCATTGATACAACATTTAGAAAAATGAAGGTCAACATCATGGAATCATTGCAACAACCATTAATGACCAATTAGGTAATTAGAAACAACTGACCTGTGACTGAAAACTCTCCCACAAATCAATTTATACCGTTGAATCTCATTCAATCTTTTTGAAGGAAATTATTGCTCTTCTATTAGTAATGAATAGAGAACATCAGATTGGGAATTGGAAACCATGAATTTCTCATTTATTATCCTTCTCAGGAGAGTGACTGATATTGCAATGATAATTGTTTGTTTATCAAACAAATAAATATGTACATTTATAACATTTACCTTGATGATGCTTCCTAAAGAAACAATCATTCCCTGAAGCCAATCCATAAACTGTCTAAACAAACTAAAATTACAATATTGACCATTAAATAAATAAATAATTAAATATTAGTCTAATAACCTCCCTTAATGGTCAATCTAACAACTACACAAAGTTGCTCCCTAAGTTTTACAAACTTGTTTGGGCTCAGAGATTTGATGAGGATGTATGCAATCTGGTGCTCAGGACAGTTGTACCAATCCATTTTCTACAAGCTTGTAGGTGAAGTGATAATAAAGCTCAACTTGCTTAGTGTGCTTGTGTAAGATTGGGTTTTTGGCAATTTTGAGTATCATTTGATTGTTACAGTAGAAGGGTAAAGGACTGACTTGAAACATTTGCATGTTAGAAAGCATCTTTTGAAACCAAATTGCGTCACAAGCTACTTTAACACTTCCTTGATATTTGGCTTCAATCTATTGAAGTTTGTAGCTGTGATAGAGATCTTCATCACTGATTTTATGAGATAGAAAAATGTTTGTTATGGCTGTTATGGACATCTTTAGCTGAAAGTGATATTTGTGATTATATTTAAGTTAATATTATGCAAAAAGTCACGTGTCAAACATCATGTGAAGAGGCACGCGTATAGAAATGTGAATGTTAAATATGTGGAAATATGAAGGGTCTTATTTTTGGGACTCAAAGAGACCTTAATGTGAAAGATGAAGATTCTTATGCAATCTATTTATATGATTGCTTGGTATATTGTAAATGAATGAAGTGAAAAATTTGTGCTCAAACATTTTATATTATCAATAAAGAGATATTTTGCTGGTGTGGTTGCGTTTTTGGATAAATGTTTTGTGTCTATTGCGTATTGTTTATGCTCTATTATTGTTATTTATCTTTATTTCTGGTTAAAAACTTAACATGGTAGCAGAGCCAGCTTAGGTAATAGAAATGTTAGGAGTGGTGTTGGCTTTGCGTGATTGTTGTCGTGAGTTGCATGTCAGAGGAAGAGGCAGAAGCAGGGTTTTCTAAATTCTTTCAATTCACTCTGAAGCATATTGCAGTGACCGGATACTCCTAGATAAAGATATTCAAATACTCTTTCACTCAGGTGAAAATATGGGCAATCTCATTCATGATCTCGGTCTGCATCAATATCTCACTCTCCATCAAAGTCTTATAGCCCTAAAAGGAGGTCTCTTGCTTAAGAGTTTGAGGTACAGGAGGTTTTCTGATTGTAGTTCTTATGCTTAGAGTGAGTTGCAGAGTGATGATCGATGGAATCTTTTGAGGTATGGCATAGGGTCAGTCTTTATGCAACTTGCTGGAGTTTCTTGTCAAGTGGGGAGGAAATTACAGAATTCAAAATCTGAACTCAACTTATTAGCATACACATGTTTAATTTTAATTTTTTGTGCTATTCATAAATATAGTAAACGTATTTGTGCTATGCTTATTTATTTAGGTGATTAAATAATCTTGTTCTCACACTGAAGATAACTAGATGTTTCTAGTATAACCATTTCTATTGTTAATCTTTTGATTAGTATTGTTTCAATGCAATTTATTTTTGACGAAAATTGAAGTTTGCTAGGTAGCTCTTTTATTTAGTGGTCAGTCCTCACTTTGCTATTGTCGTTTATGGAAATGAGTAGTTTGAGAATGCACAGCAATAGGCTGTAATATCCCTTTACGGATATTTTCCTGAACCCTTGATATTTAAGTGCAGATTCAAATCCAGACAATAAACGAATACTTAATCTAAATTCCAGAACATTAATCGTTCATAACCAACAAATAAACATACGAGAAACTCCAGAAAAGAAATGTATTTATTTCCTCCAATAATTAGAAGTACATATTAAAACCAGGAGTTAACTCAAAATGCGCTACTGTATTATACATCAGCAATACAATAACGTGCAACAACTCAAGTAATCCAATCTTATAAACAGAAAATGATAGTCAGATTGGAAATATAAATGAAACCTGTAAGAAGGCTAGGTTTGCGTCCAACCTTCAAACGCTTCTCCAAGGGTTTGCGTCCTAGAAGAAGAAACCAGCAATTGTTTCCAGTTCCCAGATTAATATTTGCTTGAATATTAAATCTTCATATAACCTCCCATGGAGAGTCTATTATACCTTTATCACTTTTCCCAATGTGATGCACACATCTTTAAGCAATGTGGGACAAAACCCCTTTTTTGTCCTTTAGTCACTTAAATGAACATAATACTTTTAAAATAAAGTGACAAGTTAAATAAACTTTTAAAGTCATTTAGCCAGTAAACCATATAATCGTCAGGCATTAAAATAACTGACCAAACAAACTCAGATAAGCACATGCAATAGCTCATTGGAAAGCTCTTGGCGAGACGCTTCCAAACCAACACTGAGATATCACGAATACCAAGCTTTGTTCACTTACTAAAAATAGTAAGCATCCAAACAACCTGCCATAACTGCTCTGATGGGTCTGAAACTGGAAACGTTTAGGCCAAATCTCGAACTGAATCCCATAAAGAACCTTCTTGCCCCGAAACCTAGGCGAAGTGAGCCGGCAACACAGAATTATAATGTCCCAAAAAAAGGGGACATTACAAAGCCTCCCCTCTCAAAGATTGCTTGCCCTCAAGCAATCTGCTCATACCTGCAAGAATCAAGTGCTAGAATCCCCTACTTGCCTCGAGGATGAGGTTCTACTCCTTAGTCGACATACCCTAGCATACATCTTCCCAAACTCAGAATGGTGAAACAGTACAATAGGAATCAATGTGCTAAATAACTGAGTACCGGGATCCCAAGTCTCCCCATAAAGGGACACCAATTGCCGTGTGCTGCTGCCCTGTGTGCCAATCCCCTCAGTGAGGATGAAAGCCTCCCTTCATGAGTGACTCTGAGAGTCTCTACTGTCAAGTGAAGATGGGAGCTCAACAATATACCAAGATCCACCCCAAGATGATAGCGACCAAACTCTCCAACAAGCTCCTCGATAAAAAGCAATACATAGGGATGCTCGACCTGAATCCCAAGTGAGAACTCGTGCATTGTCCGAAATACCACTAACTAGTCCCTGTAACATCTATACCATTGTACCACTGTACCACTCCTGTAATACCTGTACCGTTGACAATGACAGATCTGGCCATTCTATCTCAATCACTATATCGCCCAAGAGAAAACGAAGTAGTCCTGATCTCTGGATCTCTGATATGTCAGAAGGTTGAAAACACATTAATCATAACTCTATGACTGTGTAACATCATAGCATAAACCACCAGATGTAAGATACTATTAACACCTGGATTCCCGATCACCCAATCAACATGATCCTATGTAAAGGAAAGAGTGGTTGGTGAATCACCAACATCATGAATGCTAACACTGTCTCCAATATACTGCTGAGTAAGAAATGTAGACACCTCATGTGGTATGTAGAGTAATGTATGCTCTCCCCATTCATTTGCAAATGACTTATTAACCCCTGAAGGCCAAATAGAATCAGCGAATATACTACCATCATACATAGGCAAACCACTGATAGTTGGAATACACCAACAAGTAAAATCACCAATCAACAAGTAGCCCATGACCATCTCATAAGAGCTAGGTGATAAAACTCTGGGTAAGCTGAAAAATCCCTCAGTGCATGCGAAGGATAAATCTGAACTTCCTACCCCACCATAAGTACTCTCGCTTATGTCTACGTCTTCGCAAGAGGATGGTTCACCATTAATTGAAATTTCTGAATTATCCTCACTTGTTGTAACACTAACCATCTGTTCATGTGAAGATGTACAACTGCTGTCATAAAAATCAGAATTTTTAGACTCATCAACTTGCTGATCCATAGAATTTTTCTCACCATAGGAAGTCTCAAATGGGGAACACGTGATTGAATCACATTGTTTGCCTTCACATCTACCCACTTTATGAATTCCTTTAATGATTGCGTGATTTCTTGTGCCCTTGAACCCAGGTTATCTTCTTCATAAGTGACTGCCCCACTCGTTTGATTTTCAGCATTGTGGATGGAATAATGTGTTAGGCTCAATTGAAGGCATAGCTCATCTATCTCACTCTCCTTGTCCCTTCCAAATTTTATTGCTAGATCTTTGTCCATTAATAGTTGCAAATGCTCATGTTTTATCATTTTCAAGGTTTCAAAAATAGTATGTAAGAGACGACTTGTGACATCACATACACTACCATGTCTCTCTTCTATCGCAACTTTCCACATGAGATCCTCAACCAATTTGGAAGAATCATCCATTCTTGTCAACACTTGGACAATCCTGTCCTCTTTGACTAAAAGCATATCCACTAAGTCAAGGAGTGAAAATGGATTTTGACCATCTCCTTCAAACACAAGTGGGCTGCTCTCCATAGAATTTTCTGATTTTTCAGCATCTTGGGAAACAACATTCTTAGATATATCCTCTAACTCAACTTGTGCTAGATCATCTATCCTGCCAACATCGCTGTCCATTTGCTCCTCAAAATTTGATATAATTTCCAGCCTAGTATCATCATAAAATTTATCCAAGTTAATTTCCATGTCACCAAATAAGATGCTGGAGTTGCCAATGTTGGCGGTTTGGTCAACTTTACTACATGGGCCATTAACTTGCTCATCAGAAGGACTAGCGAAAATAGTGCCATAAGATACTTCTGCCTCCCAATTACCTATTAGTATACTTGTGCCATTATTAGTACTACTGTCAGGTTGATCAATGGCTTCCTTATGTAAATTTTTGTACCTGTCCTCTGCAAGGAGATCTCGAGCCAAATCCAAGCATTTATTTCTTATCAAATTCGACTTGTTTTGCAGCTCTAGCTGAAAGTCCACGTAATCAATGAAAGGAAATCCTTTTTGAAGCTTAAATGGAAATTTGTTATACTCATCATACAGTCTCCTTACGTCAGTTTTAATATCGAATTGGAAATCTCGGGCTAGCTGGTGCTGCCATTTGACAATATCCTTCTTGACTTTTCCCATAGCTGATAATAGAATATTAAAATAAAATTATTTTCTCCTGCAGTATCCTTTGTCAGTCACACCATCACCTGTAATAAACTTGACTTGAAACTTTAGGATTGATTAGTAGTTTGACATTGTTGTGTGAGATGATTTCCTTATGCAAACAGCAAGGACAATTTGACAAACAGTTTGCAAGCCTTCGAAACACTAATACTGAATTTTATTTCAGATTAAAATTGGTTTCTCTCCACATACAAAGCCTTATTCTCAGACCTGAGATACCTGTATTAATCTCACTTCAGCAGGAATTTACACCTCTACGCATTCCATTGCCATTCTAGTACGTCGTAATTCTATGTCAGGAAGAATATTTTAATGGACTTCCCTGAATCTTAAATTCCTTCCCTGAAAATTCCAACTAGTTTAGAAATGTTTGATACTGAATATCTTGGAAAAAAAATGTTACGATCTCTTATTTTCCCTGGGCAATTTAACCTGTACCTATACAATTTGTTTCATTAGTCACCATAAACATCTTCACCGATGATTTCCATCATCCTTCATTCAAGCTCAAAACTCACTTGGACCTAGGACTTCTAACAATTGAGGTTCCAAGACCTCTACAGCTTCTTCTATAGAAACAAGTGCTGAATTTAATGCTTTTAATAAATTCCGATTCATTGATGCACCCTTCGAATGTTGGGCTGACTGAATGAGATAGCTGTCTAACCCGTGAAGAGGAACTCGACCATTGTTATGTTTGCTGCCAATGCATTGTTGTATTGTGCAAACTTAGCAGGTTGAGAAGCTTGCTGCATTAAAGAATTCACTCCAAGCCCCACTGGCACAATTTGCATGGGTGTTAGAGGTGGGATACTCCCTTGCACAAACACTGGAACTGGAACAACTGAAGATATTTGTCTAAGTGTAGTGAAACAGGGGGTATGGCTCTTGGCATTTGGATTCAGCTTGAATTCCTTTGCATTGGATTAAGTGCTGACTTCTTTAAAGAAGCTTTTCCTATAGCTGAATCAAATGAAGATGTCAACATAGCTGATGCAAAGGTGGATGCTGGAGATTCTGAAATTGAGGAGCCTGAGACTCCTGTCCTAGTTGTCAACGGAAATTGTTGCTGTGAGGAAATAGGTTGAATGGCTGATAGGCCTTTACTGGAAGAGGTAGGTTTTGGTGATTTTGTAACATCAAAAGCTCAGATGATCTTGTGCTCAAAGTGCTTGCAACAATAGCTGATAAAGTTGATGAAGCACTAAAACCTGAACACTCCCCCTTTGGCAATATTTTTTATCTCTCTACTAGAGGTGATTTTTCTCCATCAAAGAAATGACTTTCGTACTCTCTGTAAATGATGTCTTCCTATTGGCATTGTTTTCCATGTGTTGCTTGTTATTCTTAACAGTTTCACATAAGTTTGACTCATTTAGCTTTCAAACTCGTCCACGAATACACCTCTTATTTCTTGTCGAGATTGTTTACATTGCTTGGACGCAAGACGTTTATATGTCAACCGGTATTCTACCGCGTGACCACAAGGATGGACGTTTGAAGACCGACCACAGCCCATGTTCAAAACTGAGAAAATATACAATGCTAAGCTTCCCTGTTTGCCATATCTTCTTGTTCCTTATGGGTTAATACCGTCTCAGACCCCTGAACAAACTGTCTTCCTTCAACACACTGCTAACCCTTGATGTTTACGCCAGATAATCACTGCTTTGCTGTTAAAAACATCCACGACCTTGCAACCCCCAAAACTTTCTGATAATCCCGTGAATCAATACGCAGCTCCAAGAACCCACTGCTAGTCGGACAGAGATATCTGACCCACTAGTGTGAAGCAAAGGCACAGTTTAAACATTCAACCCGTGCGCAACTTAGGTCTGTACATGGACGCTTAATAACAGTAGCCTGGTTGTCGTTTTTAGACCACCCACGGTATACACACTGAACATGATCTGTTATCTCCAAAACACCAGTAAATTTGATGCCTTCGTTGGTATTTTTGACTGTGTATAGTAAAACTCAATATGCCAAACTTTATTCACCTTGACCTGTTAATGTTAAAGCATGGAGTTCCCTGTGTGACGTCCTGAAGGAATACGAATTCTAGGGACTCCCTTTGGGTTCCTTGCCACGTTTAGTTTCTTCAATAACAGTAAGTAGGAAGTCCAGTTTTATCAAAATAATAACACAGTTTGGGAATATTTCAAATAACGCGGATCGTCCTTACCTCCAAAAACTTGTTCCACTGCAATATTTTCAAACTTGCCGATTTCTTGCCCAATCTGTATAATGCCAATTAGATAAGAAAATTAGGGTGACGTTCAACCTTCTTGAAAATCTCAGACCTAGGGGTTTTCATCCTCAAGGCTCTACCAGTCACATTTAAGCAACCAGAACTCAGTGCGTTTGGTTTCATAAATTTCTTGTGTGTTGCGTAGTTCCACAGGATGGCAGGATTCTTGGCTCTAATACCACTGTAATATCCCTTTATGGATATTTTCCCGAATCCTTGATATTTAAGTGCAGATTCAAATCCGGACAGTAAACCAATACTTAATCTAAATTCTAGAACATTAATCGTTCATAACCAGCAAATAAACATACGAGAAACTCCATAAAAGAAATGTATCTATTTCCTCCAATAATCAGAAGTACATATTAAAACCAGGAGTTAAATAACTCAAAATGCGCTACTGTATTATACATCAGCAATACAATAACGTGCAACAACTCAAGTAATCCAATCTTATAAATAGAAAATGACAGTCAGATTGGAAATATAAATGAAACCTGTAAGAAGGCTGGGTTTGCATCCAACCTTCAAATGCTTCTCCAAGGGTTTGCATCCTAGAAGAAGAAATCAGCAACTGTTTCCAGTTCCCAGATTAATATTTGCTTGAATATTATAATTTTCATATAACCTCCCATGTAGAGTCTGTTGTACCTTTATCACTTTTCCCAATGTGATGCACGTATCTTTAAGCAATGTGGGATAAAGTGCCTTTTTTGTCCTTTAGTCACTTAAATGAACATAGTACTTTTAAAATAAAGCGACAAGTTAAATAAACTTTTAAAGTCACTTAGCCAATAAACTATATAATCTTCAGGCATTAAAATAACTGACCAAACGAACTCAGATAAGCACGTGCAATAGCTCGTTGGAAAGCTCTCGGCGAGACGCTTCCAAACCAACACTGAGATATCACGGATACTGAGCTCTGTTCACTTACTAAAAATAGTAAGCATCCAGACAACCTGCCATAACTGCTCTGATGGGTTTGAAATTGGAAATGTCTAGGCCAAATCTCGAATTGAACCCCATAAAGAACCTTCTTGCCCCGAAATCTAGGTGAAGTGAGCCGGCAACACAGAATATTAATGTCCCAGAAAAAGGGGACATTACACAGGTTATGTATTTTTTTTTTCCCTCTCTTGGAATCATTGCTGGAGTCATTGAGTAGAAGTTATGTTCTTGGAACGATTATTTTTTGTTGAGTATTCTTTTGCATGTCTCTCAATCGATTCCTCTCTTGGGGATTTCGTTCAGACATCTCAAGTTGGCTATTTTCTTTAAGAGGTCACGAAGTTGCATTTCTTTTGGTACTGTGAGGAAATTTTGGGCAGTTATGTGTTTGATGGTTGAACCTTGAGACGTCAAGGACCTCGAGGATTTTCAATAGGAGATAATAGAAGGAGAAGTCAAGATTCCCGTAGAATGTAAAGAGAGGGCTGTTTGATTGTCTCTTGAAATTCTTGTTCGGTTCCTAGTCTAGCACGGGTGGACATAGTAACAGAGGTATTTCTTGATCGAAGATAGTAAGACATTAGCCACTTGCTATGTTGCAAATGCTTGTTGATACAATTCTTACTACATTATTCGCTTAAGATGTTGTTGTTGGGACTTGCGCTTTAGTTTTGTTTTGTTGGGGTCACCTTTTTTGTAATGGTTGAGAGTTTTTTGTGATTGCTTCGTTTACCTCTTCATGTTAGCATTGTGATGAATAATCATCAACAGTGAAGTGTAATCGCTTCCCATTATTTTATGTGTTTTAGCAGTGATGAGTTGTGGCAGTATCAATACGGAAGAAAATCTCTTCTTGTTCGCGTGCATTATGGTTGGTAATTACGTTGAGTGATTTTCCTTGATCAAGTGTGTAGTCTCAGGTTTATTGTGAAGAGGTGTCAGGACTCAAGATTAACACAAGTTACATCCTTACAGAGTTTATGCATCGTAGGTGTTACAGAAAGAATTCTGTGAGGGTTGTGTATGTCTCTATATTCATACAATTGCACGATTCAAGTTCTTTAATGTATGATACAAGAATTCTTTAGTCAATTATCATGATATGATGCTAGAAGCAAAGCCCAATTAGTTGCAGAGAAACACAGGAAGATATTGGCATGAACAATGGATAGTGTTTCTACAGTCGTTCATCCAAGTGCAATCTTCTAGTTATAGACTTCGAGAAGTGGATGATTGAGGTGATCTCATTGAATCTTCCAGAGATCACACAGTCAAGTGAGACGTGGAGAGTTGCCTTGATAAAATAGATATTGATGTGCAAAGCTAGTTGTTGTCTCAAAGGTTTTCTTATCGCTAGACAATGAGGGTGCATATATAATATGTTGATTTTGATTTGGAATTTATATATAGCTCAAACCGCTTCTTCCAAGTAGTGCTCTCTTGGTAGTGGCACGTGGGAATTCGTGAGGGTTTTCATAAGCTTGAAGTGTGCAAAATCATCCTTTGGAGGTATCCAAGGGTTCCTAGCTGATCTAAACAGGTTCAAATTGTAAACTACGTGAGTGGAATTTCTAATGTCAATCGCCCTTGGTATATGAGGATGTTGGAATTGCTACAGCAGAGTTTTTTGAGGAGGTTATGATGTTCCTTCAAGAGTTTTATAGAGGTGCAGTGAATAAGCCAATAGGTGGTTTGTGAGATGATAAGGACATAAGTATTATTGTTTCGATGCTAAAATTTATATTGACATCATAAGCATTAGAGGAACAGTGCATAATCTCTTCTGTGAGTATATTTGTGTGGATGTTAAGATTAGACCACAAAGAGATAAGTATTTATGAATATTATCTCTTGAATATTGATTTAAAAAAAAAAATAATGATTGCTTTTAGCATTGATAGTTATGAGTTATATCTCTCATGGTTGCAAGGTGCAACAAATAAGCAATGGGATGAATATTCTCTTGATGATAGATATTCAGAGGGAGACTACTCAACATGAGAGGGAGATTACCTGACATAGGGAGATGTCCAACCCTTTGTGGGTTTTTGCAATAGTCAACCATCTTATTGTGGTGATTAAAGTTGTCCCTACTGAGAGGGAGTCTCTGTTATTAAAGTTGTCCCTATTGAGAGGGAGTATCTATTATTAAAGTTGTCCCTGCTGAGAGGGAGTCTCTATTATTAAAGTTGTCCATACTGAGAGGGAGACTCTGTTAAGCGAAAATCTAAGTTATTAAAGCTGTCCCTGTTGAGAGGGAGTCTCTGTTAAGAAAAAATCTTAGTAAAGTTGTTCTTACTGAGAGGGAGTTTCTATTAAGAGAAAATCCTAGTTATTAATGCATTCTTTCTGGGAGAAGTTTGAGGTGAGAGCCCTCAATCCACCCTTTGCGAGTAGGTATGGTGGACCACCCTCTGTGAGTAGACATGGTGGAAATGTATTCTTCTTTGAGAGAAGTTTGAGTTGAAATTCCTTGTTCCACCCTCTGCGAATAGGTACAGTGGACCACTCTCTACGAGTAGGCATGGTGGAAATATATCTTTCTTTGCAAGAAGTTTTGAGATAAAAGTCTTTGTTGTATCCTCTGCAGGTAGGCATGGTGAAAGTCATGTGTGATTTAATTCTAAGTCACGTGTGTGACTTTATTCTATGTATGGTGGATTATGTTATGCCGAGATAACACATGTTATGTGAACTTATCATTTTTTTTTGCAGCTATGTGTGCGTGCCTGACTAAAGATCTCTCTTTTGCTAAGAGGGAGCGTTGAAGTTTGTAGATGCCATAGTGATCTTCATCTCTGATTTTTATGAAATAGAAATATGTTTCTTATGACCGTTATGGTCATCTTCAGCTGAAAGTGATATTTGTGATTATATTTAAATTAATATTATCCAAAAAGACACGTGTCATACATGAAGAGGCATGCCTATAGAAATGTGAAGTTTTAAATATGGAAATATGAAGGTTTTTATTCTTGGGACTCAAAGAGACCTTCATGTAAAGGATGAAGAGTTCTATGCAATCTATTTATATGATTGCTTGGTATATTGTAAATGATTGAAGTGAAAGCTTTGTACTCAAAACATTTTTTATTATCAAGAAGGAGATATTTTGCTGGTGTGGCTGGGTTTTTCCCTTCAAGCTGAAGAGTTTTCCCAAGATAAATGTTGTGTCTATTGTGTATTGTTTATGCTCTATCATTTCTATTTATCTTTATTTCTAGGTAAGAGCTTAACACAATTGAGGAAAGAGCTAATGCACGCTATTTCTTGACTTCACACATCCCAGTGTTCAACTTTAGGGGCTGTCAAGAAGCGAAACATGTAGCTCATCGTATAACTGAGGTCAGGTCTAGCTGTAGTGATAGATGAGACTTCCCACTAGTTGATAGAGTGTGGATTTGTCCACCATGGGGGAATCTGATTTGGCTGAATACTAAAGTCCTTACTCCGTTGATGTGGATGAAGGTTTACAATCTTGCATCCAGAACTTCTCTAGCAGACTCTTAGCATACTTCAACTGAGAGATAAAGATATCACCTATCTGTCTGCCAACCCTCAGCACGTAATCAATAATGTGGATGTCCCAAGTTTTTAATGTCAAAGGAATAGCATGAAGTCTATTTGATCAAAAGTGTCAAACTACCAGAAATAATCGGATCATCAACATAGATGACAAGGAGAAGAATATCATCACTAGTAGCTTTGCACATACAAATTGGAATAAAAAGACTCCTTTGAAAGTTTTGATCACTCCTTTGAAAGATTTGATCACTGAGGTACTTATCAATCTTAATTTGCCAAGCCCAAGGAACATGTTTTAGGCCATAGAGTGCTTTCAACCCTTTGCATACCTGGCGTTCTTTACCATTTTTATATTAAGATAGTTTTGCTAGTACATCAAAAATTCATTGGAACCAATATCAAGAAGTAACAGTCCACTACAGCATCAGTTTTTCCATCAGCTGTGACTACCTTATGTACGTATCAGTCAAAAAAGCCTTGCCTTCAGACAGTTTAAGCATATGATCGCTTTGTTATATATACAATTTATCAAAATAAGAAAAGAGAAGATAGCATGTAAAACTATTACGACCCCTAAGGGTCAATGATGTTGTACTGCATTCTGCTTTATCACATCCGAACGAACGCAGTGGGGGCCCTACTGCAGGAGGTATTTCTCCTGCATTCCAGCTGCTTTGAGTCCTTTATCTTAGCATTTTCTTGTTCCACATTGATATTGTTCTTACTGATGAATTGGTTCAGCACATCCAGTTCTTGTTGGTAGCATATCCCTATAAGAATTGAAGTAGTGGGCCAATTTGATATCAGCATTATATCAGCAGTGCACCTTCATGAACAAGTGTCATGGATCTGTTGTTTGGAATCTCCAACACCACAGACACGTGTTACACAATAGAGTAGTGTACGAGTTTAAGATTGAAGCCAGCAAGCTGCCTTCCTTTATTTTGAAAGACCTCTCCATTTCTCTCCTTCCAAAGAAGCCATAGGATTTCATAGGTTAGAACATACCCAAATTGATTGAGTTTAAGATTAAACAAGTCCACAAAACCAACAAGAATCTCTCTCCATGAAAGACCAGGGTGACTATCCCAGACAATAGGAGACACCAAAATGATAGACCATACACCACGAGCAAACTCACATTAAAAAAACAAATGGTGAAAAGATTTAGGAAGATCACAGCAAAGTACATTTGATGGATTCAACACCCCCCCGAAGATGGAACAGAACCCACAACCAGTTTTTTAAAAAGAAGCCAACAAATGCCAAAATCACTTTTTTTTGGGTTCAATGGGTGAATGCCAAATAAAGTCAAATTAAAAATGCCATTGAGAGTTTAGCCAATCAAGGCCCTAACACTGGTTAACCCAGCCAAAAATCGATGTATCTACTTTTAGCATATTGTAGAGTTGCTTGGTAGAAACATCCATTAGCATTGAACCAGCACTCCATTTTAATTGTCTCATAAAATAATCAGTATCAATCTTTTTACCAGGAAAGAAACAATCAATAGATCTAGACATAAGTTGTGACCGATTTCCTCCCAAGACCCCAATCGGTTATCAACCATAACATCCCCTATGAGTGTAATGCCTTTATTATGCCACACATGAGCAGAGAAATGCTGAGTAAGAATAAGAAGCCTACTATTCAGAGACCCCCCACCATAAAGATCTACCTGTAACAGTGTCAAGAGGAGAGCTCCCAACAACATCCTTGGAGGAAAGAAGGCACCTCCCTTAAGATGGCGCCTTCCACAATGAAGCAAAAACATTAGAGCCAAATGGTTTCAGATCAAAGTTACCCAAGACAATGTCACACAGAGGTATATCTTTCTGCTGTTTGCCTTTCTTAATAACCGACCTTTCAGTATTATTTTTTATGTGAATTTTCCGAGTTTCATTTCCCATAAGGTACTTACAAATCCATTTAGCAGCAAAGCTATACCATGTGCACAGAGATCCCTAAGGCCTCCCAAGGACTTGGGTCAAAACACCAATCCCATTTTACACTGTCATTTTTTTTCCCATCTCATTTGACCAAAGGAAGTTCCTTAAGATCTTAGCAATCTTGTGAATTTGGTAGCTGGCGTTAGCACGATGATGCATAATAAATGTGATGAGATGCCAGAACTTTTTGAGCAATCTGCACTGTACCAGCCAAAGAGAGGAGGTGAGGTGGCCACTTAATATGCTTTTCTTCAATTTTTGAATATATCCATTGCCACATATCCTTGATGGATTGTTCAATAGAAAAGAAGATGCCAAGATATCTGACATTAGTTGTGGGTCCAGCCCACTACCAACCCCTAAGATTCAATCCACCGTGGAGGGGTGTCAGACCAGCCCGAAATGATCAAATTCTGAGGAGCAATTTTGGCTCCGAAGGCAAGACAAACTAGTTGAAGTATAGTCAGGTATGTTTCCATCATTATACAATTCTTTTATTTTTAATTGATCTGGAGCAATCTTAAACCAATCAGATAAACAAAACAGAGATGAAAATGAAAGCACATATGAAATCCTGATTTTATGCGGAAAACTTGAGATGGGAAAAACCATAGAGAATGCTAAATCTCAATTATGAAACACCAGTTAAAGTGACACTACATAAGATGGTTCATAGAAAGGGGTGGCTCACTTACAAAATCCATTCTCAAAATTGTGAAGGTTCTAAAGTGGCTATTCCTGTGTATCTTCGACATATGATTGCGAAGGAAATAAACGGTTTGAATTGTGTAGGATGATAATGGAGAATCTAATATATCTGAATGTCTTTGGTTGAGAGTTATTCTTTCTGTTTTAGGTCTCTTCTTGTGTGCTTAGTATTCTACTTTTTGAATTCAATATTATCAAAGAAAAATGTTAAGTGGAAATTCAATGTCCTTGTCAGAAAGTAAGTATACAAATATTTGGAATATATGGAAGATAAAGAAAATGCATGCCAGTTTTATATTATCTGGTGCTATGCCAGTTGGTCATTTTGGGGAAGATTTCTCCTTTGGTCAGAGGGAATTAGAGGTTGTCATTCCGGTTCCCCTCCGAAATCTAAAAGGAGGAAAGCCAACACAAAGGGAATAAAAGTCATCATTGAAATCTTTGAATAGAAGAAGGAAGAAGTGCCTCTATTTGGATCTGAATCTTTCAATTCAGATATAATTGATTCAATGTTGGACAAAGGTGATTTGAAAAGTGTAATGTCCCCATTTTAGCAGTTGACCAAGTGTGTGTGCGTTAGCCTTGTTCTACATGGTCTCGAGGGCTAACGAAGGGTTTAATGGGATCCTGGAGTGTTTTGGCCTAGTCATTTCTAGTTTGGGCCAAAACGAAGTTGATTTACTCAGTTTCAGGCATACTTACTATTTTTAGTAAGTCAGCAGGACTGTAATGTCCCCATTTTAGCAGTTGACCAAGTGTGTGTGCGTTAGCCTTGTTCTACATGGTCCCGAGGGCTAACGAAGGGTTTAATGGGATCCTGGAGTGTTTTGGCCTAGTCATTTCCAGTTTGGGCCAAAACGAAGTTGATTTACTCAGTTTCAGGCATACTTACTATTTTTAGTAAGTCAGCAGGATAGTGCAGGTCAATTTTGGTGATTGGATTTGATACTCCTCGGTGAGAGCTTTCCGATGAGCTATCACTCGCATTATTGGGAGTCCGATTGCTAATACATTTTAATGCCTGAAGTTTTATTAAAGTAACGTCTAATTTAATTGTAAAATATTAAAGTGTTACTTTAATATTTATTTTATGGGGATGTGTATCCAAGGGAGACATAAGGGGTATTTTAATATATGTTTTATATACTACACATCTTTTATCCCACATTGCCCATATGAGTTGAGCGGACCCTTGGAAATAGAATAAAAGGAAGCATTTGTGGCTTCATTAGCCAGGTTGAATATGAGAAGAAATTGGTGTGTGAGTTGCAGCTCCGTTCTTGGCATTTGAGGATGTCTATCCTCTCTTGTAACATTCTAGACGTCATTCCCTTGGAGTTTGGCCTTTGGAATTCTTTGTTATTGGCTTCATTATCAGGCAATTTAGTTGCATTTCCAGCTACAGGCAGATTTGGTATTTTGCTCATATCTTCTTCACTACTTTTCCGACGCTTATGCCGCTTTGAGGGAATGATATTACGAAGGTAGTGGACTGATTGAAGGATAAAGCACTGTAGTAGCAAGTTCGAAAACATGGGCTGGAGTATTATGTCAATACTGCTGAAGTAATTAGTGAGTTGATAAATCTGCCATGTATTTGGTTTTATGAATTCTGAAAATAACATTTTATTAGTAGCAGTTCATTTCCGCTTTGCATATTATTGTAGTTTCTTTCTTGTTTATGTTGTAGGATACCAATTCCATGCACAAAACACAACAAACAAATAAACGTTTAATTTCCGGAGTTATAAGGGGTTTAAAACATTAAACGGAGAAATAAGAGGTTGAATGCAAACTGTTTGACAAAATTCCTTTCAGCAAATTCGTTTAGTTTTTTGGGACATCCAGGGGTGCCCATTACAGTGGTATTAGAGCTATAAGTCTTGCCATCCTGTGGAGGTCTTATAGGGAATTTGGAACAGCCGGATAGAGGGAAAAGTGTTTGACGAAATGTCAAAACACTAAAATCAGAAATAAAAAAAAACACAGGCTAAGCATTTATGTTTGAGCATGCGACAGGGGCCTTATAATTTCCGCGATACCAGAGCAAGACAAAATAGGATTTCAGACTTGCAAAGCAAACAGTCTAGTACATCCGTGCAGGGGGACATTGAATCCAACGATACAGACACAGAGGAGCATGATGGGTTTAGAGTCATGGTGGCTAACGGTGATAAATTATTATGCACTCGGAAGATATCTAATCTTCACATCAGGTTTGGAGATGGCTACGAGTTGAAGGATGAGTTCTATGTTGTGGACATGGGAGATTATGATGTCATCCTCGGCATGACATGGATGGCTTCTCTAGTGGAGTTCACACTCAACCTAGCGAAATTGGAGATGAGATTCCAGCATGAGGGCAGAACTGTAGTACTTAGAGGTCTTTCAGATGGAGGTTGCAGAGTAGTGTCCTTGAGGAGAATGCAGAGACTTTTTCGTCATGATGACATAGAGTGGGCGGCAGAGTGCTACATTATGCCAACTTCACCAGAGCCACAAGAAAAGAGTCATCCACCAGATATCCAGAAGATACTTGATAGACATGCTAAAGTATTTAGCGATATTCCTCATGGGGTTCCTCCTGACAAAGGGATGGAACATGTTATTGAGCTCGAGGAGGGAGCCAAACCAGTTATGATTACTCCCTATCGTCATCCTAAGAAACACAAGGATGAGATAGAGAAGGCGATTAAGGATTTGTTGGAGATGGGGCATATTAGGCCCAGTAAGAGCCCCTTTGTTTCAGCAGTAGTATTGGTAAAGAAGAAGGATGGGACGATGCGCATGTGCATCGATTATAGGGCACTGAATAAGAAAACAATTAAAAATAGGTATCCCATTCCTAGGATTGATGAGCTGATTGATGAGTTGCATGGGGCATGCTTCTTCACCAAAATTGATTTGCGATCCGGATACCATCAGATTAGGATGAGAGCAAAGGACATTGAGAAAACAGCCTTCCGATGTCACTATGGCCACTTTGAGTTCATGGTTATGCCATTTGGTCTAACCAATGCACCCGCTACATTTCAAAGTTGTATGAACCAGGTATTCAGGAAACAGCTGAGGAGATTTGTCTTGATCTTCTTTGATGACATCTTGGTCTTCAGTAAGACCTGGGAGGAGCACTTACATCATCTGGAGGAGGTGTTATCTATTCTGGAGAGAGAGTCATGGTATGCCAAGGAATCTAAATGTGAGTTTGACATGACTAAGCTCCTTTACCTTGGGCATATCATTAGTGCAGATGGCGTTCGGGTTGATCCCGAAAAGATTAGAGCTATTGTAGAGTGGTCTACTCCCACAAACCTTACACAGCTTAAGGGATTCTTTGGTTTATGTAGTTTTTATAGGAGGTTTGTTAAGGGATTCTCACAAATTGCTACACCCTTGACAAATCTTAGTAGGAAAGGAGCCTTCATGTGGACAGGGGCAGCACAGAGGTGTTTTGAGCATTTCAAGCAGGTAATGTCTTCATGTCCAGTTCTAGCTCTACCGGATTTCACGAAGCCTTTTGAGCTTCATTGTGATGCATCGGGTGATGGGATTGGAGCAGTATTGATGCAGGAGAAGCATCCCATTGCATTCGAGAGTAGGAAGCTCCGGGGAGTTGAGAAGAGTTATTCTGTCTATGACCGAGAGATGTTGGCCATAATGCATGCATTGGCCAAATTTTGATCATATTTGGTAGGTGGACATTTTGTGATCAAGACTGATCAGAACAGTATTAAATACTTCATGAGCCAGCGTGATCTTAATGACCGGCAACAAAAATGGGCGACTAAATTGCAGGCTTATGACTTTGACATAGAGTTTGTCAAAGGTAAGAAAAATGTGGTGGTTGATGCCTTATCTCGGAGACCTCACTTATGTGCTCTGGCAGAGATTTCAGGAGATTGGAGAGATCGGATTATAGCAGAGTATGTCGGAGATGCTTGGGCTTCTGGATTGATTTCAGGTACCATACAGGATGATCACTATGAGGTGATAGATGGATTGATCAGAGTTCAGGACAGGGTTTATTTGATTCCGTCATCACAATTGAGAGAGGAGATACTGAAGGCATTTCATGATGCACCCACAGTTGGACATCCGGGGGTCTTCAAGACCTACAGGCAGATCCAAGAGCGGTTTTCATGGAAAGGGCTCAAGGACGATGTTCAGAGGTATGTCAGGGAGTGTGTGGTTTGTCAACAGAATAAGGGAGAGCACACATTTCCTGCAGGTTTATTACAGCCCTTGCCCATTCCTGATAGGAAATGGGAAAGTATTTCGATGGACTTCATCACTGGTTTACCACGAGTGCAGGGAAGAGATTGCATCTATGTGGTGGTGGACCGCTTGACGAAGTTTGCTCACTTCTTTGCTATTCTGTCCATTTACACAGCAGCACAGGTTGCAGATCTTTTCTTTAGAGAGATATTCAGGTTACATGGGCTGCCCAGATTCATTGTCAGCGACCGGGATAGTAAGTTTATGAGTGTTTTTTGGCAAGAGTTGTTTAGGTTGTGTGGTACAGATCTTACACCTAGCACTAGTTATCATCCACAAATAGATGGGCAAACAGAGATTGTGAATAAATGGGTGGAAGGATACTTGAGGAACTATGTAACTGCACAACAAAAGGCTTGGATTAGATGGTTGCATATGGGAGAGTATTGTTATAACACCACTTATCATATGTCCATCAAGATGACTCCTTTCATGGCACTCTATGGTTATGAAGCACCTAGCTTCATGGATTTAGTTTTGGGGGACAGTAGAGTGCCCACAGCCAAAAACTTATTGCAGGATAGTCAGGACATCCTGAAAGTGCTCAAAGAGAATATACAACAGGCCCAGAATCAACAGAAATTGTATGTTGATCAGCACCGAATAGAGCGTAGCTTCGAGGTAGGGGATATGGTTTACTTGAGGCTACAACCATATAGACAGTCATCGCTCAAGAAGAGCAGAGCTGAAAAGTTGAAACTTAGATTTTATGGTCCTTACAGGGTGTTTCGCAAAGTGGGCAAAGTCGCCTATGAGCTTGAGCTTCTAGAGGGCAATCGAGTGCACAATGTGTTTCATGTGTCTAGGCTTAAGAAAGCCATTGGTCAGAATGTAGTGCTTTCTGCAGATTTACCCCTTTTGGATGAGGAGGGGAAGCTTGTGTTAGTACCCGAGGCTATTCTGGACATGAGAGAGAGGAAGCTTAGAAACAGGATAGTGAAGGAGTATTTGGTCAGATGGAGAGACCTGCCGGAGGAAGATTCTACATGGGAGAGTGAGCAAGTTATTCAACAGGCTGGACTGAGATTGCTTGAGGACAAGCAATTTCAAGGGGGGCGGACTGTAATGTCCCCATTTTAGCAGTTGACCAAGTGTGTGTGCGTTAGCCTTGTTCTACATGGTCCCGAGGGCTAACGAAGGGTTTAATGGGATCCTGGAGTGTTTTGGCCTAGTCATTTCCAATTAGGGCCAAAACGAAGTTGATTTACTTAGTTTTAGGCATACTTACTATTTTTAGTAAGTCAGCAAGACACAGTGCAGGTCAATTTTGGTGATTGGATTTGATACTCCTCGGTGAGAGCTTTTCGATGAGCTATCACTCGCATTATTTGGAGTCCGATTGCTAATACATTTTAATGCCTAAAGTTTTATTAAAGTAACGTCTAATTTAATTGTAAAATATTAAAGTGTTACTTTAATATTTATTTTATGGGGATGTGTACACAAGGGAGACATAAGGGGTATTTTAATATATGTTTTATATACTACACATCTTTTATCCCACATTGCCCATATGAGTTGAGCGGACCCTTGGAAATAGAATAAAAGGAAGCATTTGTGGCTTCATTAGACAGGTTGAATATGAGAAGAAATTGGTGTGTGAGTTGTAGCTCTGTTTTTGGCATTTGAGGACGTCTATCCTCTCTTGTAACATTCTAGACGTCATTCCCTTGGGGTTTGGCTTTTGGAATTCTTTGTTATTGGCTTCATTATCAGGCAATTTAGTTGCATTTCCAGCTACAGGCAGATTTGGTATTTTGCTCATATCTTCTTCACTACTTTTCCGATGCTTATGCCACTTTGAGGGAATGATATTACGAAGGTAGTGGACTAATTGAAGGACAAAACACTGTAGCAGCAAGTTCGAAAGCATGGACTGGAGTATTATGTCAATACTGTTGAAGTAATTAGTGAGTTGATAAATCTGCCATGTATTTGGTTATATGAATTTTGAAAATAACATTTTATTAGCAGCAGTTCATTTTCACTTTGCACATTATTGTAGTTTCTTTCTTGTTTATGTTGTATGATACCAATTCTATGCACAAAACACAACAAACAAATAAATGTTTGATTTTCAGAGTTATAAGGGGTTTAAAACATTAAATGGAGAAATAAGAGGTTGAATGCAAACTGTTTGACAAAATTCCTTTCAGCAAATTCGTTTAGTTTTTTGGGACATCCAGGGGTGCCCATTACAAAAAGGATTAGTAAAAAGTGGTATACATACTCTCTGGTCACTAGTCCTAGAGTCGAAGATGCTTTAGTTGATTATATGCTCAAAATGGGTATTGTTTCTACTCTTTTTTGTCTTATTACTAGATGATTTGGTGGAAGTTGTTGAAGAAAGGTAATTGTAGGAAGGATCTAAAGGACATAAAATCAAAACCATGATTGAGAAAATATGTGTCAATGACATACAAAAATTGTCCAAACACATTGGTGTGACAAAAGATAGTATTAAAGAGTTATCTGACTTAACACGATTTTCTGTACTTTTAGTTAAAGGTGTAAAAGGTAGACTCCTACTGAGTGTGCTCTGTGACATTGGCCTTCTATTGTGACCCTCACTTCTTCTTTTCGAAAGCCAAACATTGGAGACAATCTTTCTTCATGTGCCCATAGTTGTGGCCATATTTGTACTGAATATTCTTCTTAGAGTCATCCTAGGATTGACCTGGGCCTTTTTTGTTCAGAAGGTCGATGTTTCTCCTTGTCCTTAGCAGAAGATTTTGTTGTGAAGGCATGTTCTATAGACGACGAACTCAAACTGCTATGCAATTGTTGTCTCCAGTTATCCTGCTATAGAATTTTGGTATAAAGATCTGAAAACTTCAAGTTAACATTATTTGAGGTAATGTTGAGTGTCTCAATATAGTGCTCATAAGGCTTTGGCTAACATTAGAGAGTGATGACTGCCATGTCTTCTTCCACCATCTTCTAACCAATTGCCTCCAATTGATCACATACACTTGATTTATGTGAGATCCTCCTGTAGAGACATCCTCTCATTTACCTTGATTGAGAAAAATACAGTCTCGAGAAAGAACATACAACTCTTGTCAGATGTTTCATGTAGGTCCTTCAAATGATCTTGTTTGCGAGAACGATTTTGGCTAAGAGTAACCGAGGCAACTGATCATTGAGGACTGACAATTTAATGAACATAATGACCGTTTGATTATGCTCATCAAATTTGTCCCAACTCTAGACATGTCATTGTAGGACGAGTAGAATTGCCGAGTACAATTTGGCCAATGCATTGATATTCAAAAATTGTCATCATCCGCTACTTCTAGGTGTTGTAGTTACAACCATTGAACTACTAACTGCCTTCCAACATCTTGATTAAAGATGACATCATTCACGCTTTCTAAGGCACATAAAACAAGGTAATAGAAGAGGTAGAATATTGGTGAAAAGAGAGAGTGTGATTGCACAAACCACTAGACAAAGATCCCAATGCACATAAATAGAGGTGTGTGAAACCCTAGCTACTAGAAATAAAAGCATCGAGGATAGAATTTTTTTGAAACACCAAGGTGGCTTTTGAAACTCATTTTTTATTTTATTTTGGAGGGGCCCTAGTTGTTTGAAATAAAATGATGATTTTGCAAAAAAACCTAGCCAACATGCTTGTAGTTGGAATAAAGTAACTATTATGTTTAGTACTTGTTAAAGCTAGTCGGGCTGGGTAGTTAGGTGGTGAGGAAATGCGTCGGTCGGTTTCCAACTAATCGACCCTTCTATAAATGTTTGGAACATTGGTAGTGTACTTATGTTGGTTTTTGGTATTAATAAAGAAATCATTTCCTTGGCTACTAGTATTGTGGTATGAATGGTATATTCTAGATTTTACGTCATATGTATCAATTAAATTGTTCTATTTATCTGTGAAATTGTGTGATATTCCAATCTACATTTTTGGCATTGTTACCTAAGTCCGAACCTGGAGGTTGGCAAGATCGAGTAATGGGAAGGCCCTTTGTACTGCTCATCCAAGTAACAAATAGTGACGGGGAAGAGAAGGAAATAACCAGGGAAGATCAGTTGACACGTGATTTGGTAATAGCCTAGGAACTTGCGGTCAATCAGTATGTACAAAGGGAAGCCCACGAGAGAACGGTCCCTGAAGGTATGGTACGCGACAAACTTTCGGTGCCACCAGCAGTGTACAATCTCCTAGGAGAGAGCCCTTGCCTGCTAGCACAAAATTTGTTACGAGTGGAAGTGGAAAGAGCTGAGACACAAAGGGAAAGGAGGAGACAACAAGTACTACAACAAATTGCGGAAAGGAAGACGAGGGAGTGCAGAGAACATGAAGATTGCAAAAAGGGAAACAAACATTAAAACAATTCATGCCCCTGATTCCAAATATATATCCCAGGTGGGCACAGGGAGAAGAAACTGAGGAAGAAGTCACCTTGAGGATACTACGTTTCCAGAAGCAAGAGGAGAGACATTGTAATTGGAAAAGAGGACAAGGGGACTCCATGAGAATCCAAGAAGGGTTAATTGAGCATACAATTGAAAATATAGCAAATTTGGTCATCTTAGAGACACCAATAAGGAAGTTGGGATAAAAAAATCCAGAGACACCAATAGGGAGAGACTTCTGACTAGAGCAAAGTCAAGAAGAAGGGGATACTTTCAGTAGTTCCTCCTCGAGAATAAACTTCCAGTTGGGAGGGAGTATTCCATCGAGAGGAAGTGTTCCATTAGGAGGGAGTGTTCCATCGAGAAGTGTTCCATTAGGAGGTGTTCCATCGGGAAGAAGTGTTCCATCGGGAAGTATTCCATCAGGAGGTGTTCCATTGAGAGGTGTTCACATAATGGCAATAGACAAACAAAAAATACCAAGGTTCATATGGGACGGCTCGGAGGACCCCGCCCACCATTGTAAAACATGTATAACAATATGGTAAGCAAATTTACAAAATGATGCGGCGGAATGGTTAAAAGCCTTTCCGGCCACATTAAGGGGTATTGCCATTGATTGGTATACAGATTTGTAGACAACAAAGAAAAACACATGGAATAACATCCGCACAACCTTCCTGAGAGATGACGATGAAATAGTAACGGAGATTGATAACACAAGACAAGGGAAGAGTGAATTTGTCAAAGCCTATCAAAGAGCTGATAGGGAAACTAGATAACAAGCCAGCAGATAGACTAAAGAAATGATGGTTCATCGAAGGATTAACACCGTCTCTCAGGAGAAAGATGAAGATAGTCCCACCATCGACCTTTGTAGATGCATGTACCCCTGCCATGGACATAGAAAGCGAGAGTAAAACTTCCAAGGCAAGAAGGCATGGAAGCTCAAGTGAAAGCTCGGAGGAGAGCGAAGAAGAATCCAAAACCATTCAAGCCCTGAGAAAAGACCTAAGGCATTTGATGAAAGAAGTGGCAGGGAGTAAGGAAGAAAAGAAAGAAGGGAGAGAACTTTGGTGCACTGAGTGTGAAAAAGAAGGCCATACTAAAGGAGCATGCCCAAAGAAAGCATTTTGTGAGATTTGTCAGGTATTGGGGCACGCAATCAAAGATTGCCCCTATAATTTGAAAATAAGGAGTGCTCAAGTATTCTTGACCCAAGGGGGGCAATCCACACCTCCCTCCACTCTGTCGAAGAACACAAATACAGAAGCATCACTAGGAGGATACAAAATAACAGGAGAGGAAGTAACAATAATAGCAATAACAACACACGGTGGCAGCCACTCCAGTATGATGCAAAGGTGAGGTTAATGATTTAATGTAGGAGATGTAATGAATAGGGACACTTTGCACGAGATTGTCAAAGCGGAGGAGGACAAAATGGAGGGATGCTCTGCAAATGGTGTGGGCCAGGCAACCATGAGGATGCAAATTGCTCGAGACAAAAGGGAGTAAATATGCTAGACATTGATGATCCAGAAGGCGAGATTCTTGCAGTCACCAGGATGCAAGCCAGAAAAATAACCTAGTCAGATGCTACTACAGAGACTGAAAGATTTCAGGAAACAAAGAAATACATTCAAAATAGCATGGGAGTGGAAGGAAAGATAGAGCTAGAGAAGCCTACTTCAAATAGGGGTGTAATGAATATTGTGCGGCAAGTATTGGAAACTGCTATCCCAGTGAAAATAGGTGATTTATTAGAAACACTACCCCAACTGCAGGCAGCAATAACACAAGGGGCAAACTTGAAAGGGATAACCCCAAAGAAAGAAAAGGAGGGAGAAGCACGCACAAAAGATAATACATTGTTCACCATAGTGATGGGGAGAACACCAATGGTAGTAGTGATGGAGATACTAGGGTGCAAATTCTCAAATACCATTGTGGATGGAGGTTCCAGTGTAAATGTCTTATCAGAAGAAACATGGAAACCTACTCTTTGGCCCCCAACATTTCAACTAGTGGGAGTGGACCAACATGGAATCAGTAGTATAGGAACGTTGATGGGACAAAAAGTCGTAGTTGGTACGCAACAATTTTTAATTGATTTTGTGGTTTTCACTCTAGAGAAGAAAGTACATCATAGACCTTAAGAACCAGTTAGTAAGTCAAAACTTGGCATCAGACTTCGAAGGAGAAGACTATGGAGGGATGGAGCCAAATGAGGAAGGAGTACTTAGATTTTAGAAGATGACACAAGTTCCCTTAATGGATTATTTCATTGGTAGATGGGAGACTATGAATTTTTCCATGTAGAATGTAATATGCTGGAAGTGCAAGAATTTGAGTTGGAGGAACAATACCTGGAAGGGTACACAAAGTATAAGGAAGGGATGGCAACCCTTAACAAGACACTTGCACACATTTTTGAACAAAAGATGGAATACAAAGAGGCCAAGCTCCAGGCATTGAACCTCAGAGAAGGAGATCAACCCAAGGAAATATGGATAGGAGATGATTGGGACCCAATATTGAAAGCAATAACCCTTAGAATTTTCTTGGAGTATAAGGTTGTTTTTGCTTGGATGTACAAAGACTTAAAGGGAGTACCTCTGGAACTGTGTGTCCATCGGATTCCACTGGTACCCGGAGCAAGACCAATACGGAAAAGACCTTATAGAATGAATAAAAGCTATGCAGAAAGGGTCAGGGAAGAAATCACAAAGATGTTAGAAACAAGGATAATATTCAAAGTACAAACGAGTGAATGGGTATCTCCTGTAGTCATATCACTCAAGAAGGATGGCGCTCAAATTCGGATGTGTAGATTTTAGATGTTTGAACGCGGTAACAATAAAAGACCCATTTCACATTCCGTTTATTGATAGCATTTTAGAGGAGGTAGCCGGTCATGAGATGTATTCCTTCATGGGCAAATTTTCAGGATACAATCAAATTAGCATTGCGGAAGAAGATAAGGTAAAAACTACATTTGTGGTTGAAGATGGGGTATATGCCTATAATAGGATGCCCTTCAGACTATGCAATGCACCAACTATGTTTCAAAGGATCATACTACATATCTTCGATGGAATGTCTGTGGGGAATTTCAAAGCATTCTTAGATGACTGGTCGGTTTATAGTGGGCAGGAGCAACACCTCAAAACTCTTGTAGAATGCATGGAGAAATGTCGAAGAACAAGATTAGCTCTCAATCCAAAAAAATGCAGGTTCATGGTTCCACAAGGGAGACTGCTTGGGCATATTGTGTGCAAAGAAGGATTGAAGACAGATCCTGATAAGATCAAGGTGATTTTGGAATGGAAGCGCCGTCCAATGTAACAGGTATCAAGTCATTCTTAGGTCATGTAGGATACTATAGAAGATTCATAAAAGGATTTGCCGAAGTATCAATGCCACTAGAAAGATTAACTAGGAAAGGCGAGTGGTTTGGGTGGAAGGAAGAGTAGGAAGAGGCCTTCCAAGAATTGAAGAAAAGATTAGTTGGGGCCCTTATTCTCATATATCCCGACTGGGACAAAAAATTCCTTGTCCATGTGAACACCTCCAATTATGCAATAGGTGCCACTTTGGCACAAACAGGGAAGGAAGGGTTGGATCATCCTATATATTTTGCAAGCAGGCTCCTATCTAAAGTAGAGCGTAACTACAGTACCATGGAGCGGGAAGCATTAGGTATGGTGTATGTAGTGCGAAAATTTAGACATTACTTACTAGCTACACCCTTTACATTTTTTGTTGACCACCAAGCACTAATGTACTTAGTGAATAAACCGGTGATTCAAGGGAGAGTAAGTTGATGGCTAATTCTACTGCATGAATTCACATTTAAAATTATAGTGAGGCTGGGAAAATCTCATGTGATTGCTGATCAGTTGTCAAGGATCAAGTTGGGAAGCTTCGGGTAGTGGGGTGTGAGGATTTTCCAGATGCACACTTATTTCAGATTGCAGTGTTACCTCAATGGTATGAAAAAATTGGACACTACTTATCAAAAACAACCTTTCTAAAGGAAATGTCTACAGCAAAAAGGAGAAAAATTGCCTTAAAAAGTAGCACATTCTAGCTAATTGAAGGGTTATTGTACAAAATGGGATTGAATGGAGGAAGAAATTCCAAGGCTTCTAAGCGAGGCCCCCCATGAAGGACTGGTAGGAGGTTACATGGGACCAGATACTACGGTGAGGAAGGTACTTCTGGGAGGACTATGGTGGCTGACATTGTTCGTAGATGCGAGGGAATGTGTATTGAGTTGTGACACTTGTCAAAGAACAGGAAGGCCACTCAAAAGAGATTTCATGCCATTATTTCCGTCCAAACCACAAGAATTATTTGAACGGTGGAGACTAGATTTTGTAGGACCCTTACCGGTAAGCAAACGTCATCAGTGTAAGTACATAGTGGTGGCAATAGAGTACTTAACGAAATGGGCTGAAGTATAGGCTCTTCCAGGCAACACGGCTCTCAGCTCGACTAGATTTTCGTATGAACAAATAGTCACTAGATTCAGGATTCCACTCTAGCTAACAAGTGATCGAGGAGTACATTTCATCAATCATACCATCAGGAGGATGACAAGTGAGTATAAAATTCTTCATTCTTTCTCTACTCCTTATTATCCAAGAGCAAATGGCCAAGCAGAGGCCACAAACAAAGCAATAGTGAAAATCCTATATAAAATTTGTGGAGTAGAAGGGCAGGATTGGGAAGAATGAATCTCGACAGTGGTCTGGGCATGTAGGACTACGTATAAGGCCATTACTAGACATATCCCCTTTTACTTTATGTACGGATGGGAGACTGTGGTACCAATGGAACATGTAGTACCAAGCTTACAGGTGATAGTCGAAAACAGGTTGGGGGATGAGGAGAGCCTCAAGGAAAGACTATGTACTTTACTCAAATTGGATGAAAGGAGGACATTTGCTCAATGGAGTGCAGAGGTGGTTCAGCAAAGGCGACTTTTTTTGCATGACAAGTATCTAAAGAAAATGGATTTTAAACAAGGACAATTGGTACTAAGATACAATGGGGAAAATGAAATAAAACCAGGAAAATTTAAAGTTCGATGGCTAGGACCATAAAAAATAGCAGAAATAAAGGAGAATGGAGCAATAAAATTATCTATGTTGGATAACAAACCTATCAGAGACCTCATAAATGGGTCTAAGTTAAAAGCATATGAGAAAAGAAATAAATTGGCAAGTACCTATTTTATAAATACAGAAGAGGAAAAAAGACAAAAAGCAAAAAGTGAAAGTGACCAAATTAAACCAAGTCCTTGTAAAGAGACAGAGTCAAAATACATCACTATAATTGCCAGAGACGGAATTGACAAAGATGGAATTGACAGAGAAGGACAAGAAGATGTAGTTGAAGTGGTTGTATGGATAACCATACAGCAGGAGGGAAGGGTGGATGGAGCAGTTGGGAAAATAGTTGTATGGACATCAAAGAGAATAGGAGGACTCGTATGATCGAACAACATAGAGAGGAGCACCACCGTACGACAGACCACCATATGACAAACCACCGTACGACAGACTTGCATATGGCAAACCTATGTATGATAGCCTAGCGTACAGTCCAACAAATGACAATTACAACCCACACTTGTACGAGCATCCGTACACGAGGCTGTATGACAGGGGTGCATGGAAATCAATTCCGTACGGTAGGGAAACACATCTGTACAATAGTAGTACACCGGAGATGATTCCATACAGAAAAACTAGAGAGCACGCGAGAAATCCATACCGAGGGAGGAAGAACATAAAAGAGTTGTACGAGGGGATATGAAGGTCCAAAATTTCATATAGTCTGTGGAACTACACATGGAAATTGGTTACAAGCAATCTCTACAGAAGGACAGTTGGTACAGATGGCATATACAAACAGTTCAAGAGATCTGGGGATTGACTCATCAACATACAATGGTGGAAGCAAGCATAGGGAATCCTAGAAGAGGAAACATTATCGACTTCAAAAAGAAGAAACATGTGGCACTGGAAGCCAAAAAGGAAATAAGGAAGATGACAAAAAGCAAAGGAAAAATGACTCAGAAGATCACAATCATGGCTGAGAATATTACAATTGAAAGTGTGATGGGAAGCGAGTGCAAGAATTGGTGGGAAAAAGAAGAGCTAGACCATCATTTGAAGAAAACGTTATGTGCAGTAGAGGTACATAAAATCATTTTCATGCCGATTTTTGAATTAAAAGAGTTTAAACCTATACTACAGAATTTAATCACAGGGTATGAGAAATTAGGTCATAAATTTGTAGTACAACATTTCCAGCAACAGGTGATAGTTTCTTATTTAGCAGAAGAAATAAGTAGGGTTTTTAGAATTCCCAACAGAGAGCAAGAAGTGAAAAAAGTGACAGTAGCAGATAAGAAGAAATGGTTGAAACTAATGTGCTGGAAAGATTTAACAAGTTTGGAATGGGAGGGAATCTTGAAAAATAGTAGGGGTCTGAAGAAAATTTTCATAGCAAATGATGAATGGCATTGTGTTGTACATTTGGTTAAAAGAAAACTCACTGTGGGCAGCCGCACTTCCAACATTGCCCTGTGGATGTTACCTGCAGTAGATGGATTGTATAAAGGGCATACATATAACTGGGCTAAATTTCTTTCTGATAGTTTTCGAGAATTCATGGAGTTGAAACACAAAGCCTTTTATATGCCCTATCATACGGTGGCCTTGTTTTTAGAAGTAGTACGCACTTAGGTGAGTAGTGAGCACCGGGGGACATTGGTACCGGTTAGTAGAGCCCCATCTGGATACCATGGATGTACGATCTCACAATGGAAGTGAACCCAAGAGAAAGAAACCGAAACAAACAGTAGCAATTGAAGAAGCAGAAGAGGAAGAGGATGATGAAAGCTCAGAAGAAGAAGACAGCGATATGGATTCATCCTCCTCTGACTCATAGGAGGCAGAGATCTGCTTGAGTCATCTGCAGGGGATTCCACAGGCGGTTACATTTTTACCACCTATAGAGGGGCCACTTCCAACAGGAGTATTAGAACCTCCTGAGCTTTACCAGAAATTGCCTAGTGATCCCGACAGAGTTGAGGCAACAGATAATTCCAATCCAAATCAAGCAGGAGTAAAGGAACATGTGGTAGGCAACAAATTCTGACATGGGGGGCTTCCAAAATATCAGTTCCGAAGATGGCACCACTTATCTTTTCGGAACAGCCCTCTCGTGCTAAAGTGATAGATTTGAGGTGCCAAACAAAGGTTGCCCATAAAATGAGGTTACAAACACCTCTTGACCCAGAAATAGTTCATCCGGTTGCTCTTGTGGTACAGATATAGCCAAGACAAATACCGTCCTAAAGGAAGCGGACAGGTTACTCGAGGAAGAAAGCATGGTGTCTTCACCCTTAGAGACAGCTGCGGAGGAGCAGATATAGATACAAAGTGAGCACGGAGAACCACCAGACATAGCCTCTTTTGCAGCCAAGGCCGACCTGTTCATCACCAAGCTTCATGCCATGGAGCATTCTACTAGGAAGATTGTGCAGCAGGCCAGGGCTCAGAATCTTGAGACTATCATCATGACAGTAGAGGCGTTGGTCGCCTTTATGCAGACTGACTGCCACATAGATTGGGGACTACTGGAATAGGGTGGCTATTTAGAGGACATGGCTATTACATGGACGGGAAGCTCTATCATTTCCATGGGACAGGTACCATTCCTACTCATAGAGGCGCTGATAGCGCTGGAGGTTGCCTTTCAGGGAACCTTTCTAAAGCTTCAAAAGGAAAAAAAACCTAGCTAAAGCTTGGGGGCTAGAAAGACAGAGTCTTCAACAGCAGTGGGCAGCGGAGAATGTTGCTATGCAGGAAGCTTGGAACAAAGAAAAAGCTGAATTGGAGAACAAGGTCACCACCGTAGAAGCTAAAAAGATGGACGCATTACGGGTATTGCAGGGCATTCGAACAAAGTAGAAGACAACTGAGCGAGACCTGCAACGGCTAAGGGGAACACTGAGCATAGGGATGTTCTCCCATTCTGCCTCTTGAAGTCAAAGTTGTTTTTGTTGATTCCATGTTCTACAGTTGTCTTCTTTTTTTTGGGGGGGATAGATGTAGTTGGAATAAAGTAACTATTATGTTTAGTACTTGTTAAAGCTAGTCGGGCTGGGTAGTTAGGTGGTGAGGAAATGCGTTGGTTGGTTTCCAACTAACCGACCCTTCTATAAATGTCTAGAACATTGGTAATGTACTCATGTTGGTTTTCGGTATCAATAAAGAAATCATTTCCTTGCCTATTGGTATTGTGGTATGAATGGTATATTCTAGATTTTACGTCATATGTATCAGTTGGATTATTTTGTGTATCTGTGAAATTGTGTGATATTCCAATCTACAATGCTTGAGAGAGGATTGTAAAAACTTAAAATTGGTTGCAATCTTCCAGAGGAAGATGTGATGTGGATCTAGTGATAGGTGTGAGATACTGTAGAACAAAATGCGGGCAAGCCAAGACAAAGAAATGACATGTGGTTTGTAGAAAACATTGGCACAAAAGGATGTAACCCAATGCGGAGACAAAAATTGCGAATGAATTCGTGTGTGGAAAATGTGGGCTGTAAAACTAAATACCCTTGTCACAAAACATCTAAAGATGTGAGCATAGAGGGGATACTTCAAAGCCATCAAATAAGTTAATAACAAAATGTGGGGTCAAAATCACCAAAAAATGTAGGTTGAATTGAGATGACAAATTATAGATGATTTGCCAGCGCATGAAAAAATGGTTCGACCTTTTTCAAAATGTGTGTCTAGAGAAGTGTTGGGTTCGAGGAAAAAAATGCTCCAAGCAACAAGAGAAGAGAACTGAGGGCACATATCTGAGTTGAATGACACCAAAAAGAAAATGCTAAGAGCCCATGCATTTTGTTGGACCAATCTTGTCATTAGAAGGCACACAAGTAGAAAACCCATGACTAGAGAGTCTCAAAAACTTTGCACAGAACAATTCCCAATGAGATTCTATAGAATTATAATTTTTTTCAAAAATAATCACACACCAAAAAATAATCACACACCCACTTTGATGCCATGTTACAATGGTGTTTGGTTGTTTATTGAGCAAATATGTACATTTATAGCAATTATATGGACAGTGTTTCCTAAAGATGCGATTGTTTAGTGAAGTCAATATAGAAACTATCTAACAAACTAAAATTACAAAATTGACCATTAAATTATTAAATATGCAAATATTATTCTAATAACTGATTCAATAAAACATTATTGTAATATAACATCTTTACAATAGGTAATCTCATGATATTTTTAATCATTTGTTAAAGAAGATACATTGAGTACAAACTCAAAATGATATTGAACTCCATATATACCTTGTATCCTACAATTGAGATAGCGAGTAGTGTCTTCATAATGGAAGGAATGGTAGGATCATGGGATGCCATCTCTCTTATGTAGCTTGGTTGCACAAATACTATTTTTAATCATCTATTAAAGAAGATACATTGAGTACAAACTCAACATGATATTGAACTCCCTGTATACCTTGTATCATACAACTGAGATAACGAATAGTGTCTTCATAATGGAAGGAATGGTAGGATCATGGGATGCCATCTCTCTTATGTAGCTTGGTTGCACAAATACTACAACATTCTTAGTCATGAAATTTGGCATATCAATAAGGTAATGCTATCTACTAATGGCTTCCTCATAAAACTCATCAATTACCTTATGGTCATGTTCTTCTTAACTTGTCCACCAATGTTTTCCATATTGCCTATAAGCTATGAAGTCAGCTTCATTGTCTATGACCCTGGTTCAGAAAGGGTTCACACTAGTTCTTGATTTGGGCTGGGTTCGCTTGTGTCCAGGCAAGGTTCAGACCCAGGCAAGCTGGTTCATCTAGGCCGAACCCTGGTCGGACCAGGGTAGACCGAAGCAGACCAAGTGTGATCTAGGTAAATTTCCGCTTAGAAACATTTTATAATTTTTTGCGGTAAACAATTATTACAGAATTTGAATAAGATCTTAACATTATAAAACAAAATTTGCTAAAGTTCAGGTATATATTACATCAAATTAATTATTAAACTAGCTTTCTAGATTTATTCCGGTGCAATTTTATATCCAATTGTTGTTTGTGATCCCTGTCTAATTAATTGCAAGCTCTCTATAGTGATAAATTATATTTTAAACATTAAACCATATTTACAATAGGTGAAGAGTGTTGCAAGCTACTTTTGTAACATTTTTCAAGTAGGATGTTAACTACAAACAAAAAAGCTCCTTGTTCTGTGAAAAAGTAATAAGCATTTGAGGACTTGGAGAGCGAGAATGTTATTGATGTAGTTGATCCATTAACATTGGTGCTGTTTGTGAATCAAATAAAGCATTTGATGAAGAAGAAGAAGATGAAGATTTAGATAATCAATTAGATGATTGAGAAAGTTCCAATTGTTGAAAGTCAAAAAAATGATACTTGAAGTGAACATTATTATTTTAATATTTTGATGTTGATATGATGGTATGATTACAAGTTTATGGCACTTTTGTTATTTTTATGATACTATGTGACATTCTAATCTTAATTCATGCTTCTAGATTACATTCATATGTATATATTTATATAATTTTACATGTTTTTGTACTAATGAACTCAAACCCCATTTCAATTTTTTTCAGTATTGGTGAATTGGTTCTTTGAACTTGAATCCGAATCTGAAGTCGATCTGGCAACTTAGCCTATACGTCTTCAAAACAAATCATCTTAACAGCTGATTTTGCAAAAAACAACAATGTGAAATCATGTAATGGCCCCACTTTAGTAGTCGACCAAGTGTGTGTGTGTGTTAGCCTAGTTCTACATGGTCCCAAGGGCTAACAAAGGGTTTAAAGAGATCTTAGAGTGTTCTGGCCTAGTCATCTCTAGTTTGGGCCAAAACGGAGTTGATTTACTTAGTCTCAGACATATGTACTATTTTTAGTAAATCAACAGAACACATGGGAGGCTAGTTTTGGTGATTGAATTTGATACTACTCGGTGAGAGCTTTCCGACGAGCTATCACTTGTGCAATTCGGAGTCCGATAGCTAATATATTTATATGCCTGAAGTATTATTAAAGTAACATTTAATTTAGTTGTAAAATATTAAAGTGTTACTTTAACATTAAATTTTATGGGAATGTGTGGAAATCAAAAGGGACACCTAAGGGAGACATAAGTGATTATTTTAATATGTTTTATATTGCACATCTTTTATCCCACATTGCTCATGTGAGTTGAATTGACTCTTGGAGAAAGAATAAACGAGAGCGTTAGTGGCTTCATTTGACATGTTGAATATGAGAAGAAAATTGATGTGTGACTTGCAGATGGACCTCTATCGTCTCTTCTGACATTCTAGATATCATTCTCTTGGGGTTTGGCCTTTGGAATTCATTGCTATCAGTTTCATTAACAGGCAGATTGAGTGCATTTTGAGCTACAGGCGGATTGGGTGTTTGCTCATATCATTTCTGCTTCTTGTCTGATGCTTATGCCATTCTGAAGGGATGATTTTATGAGGGGCTTGGACTAATTGAAGGTAGATTTTACTGTAGCAGCACTAGTCATGTTATTGTAGCATGACACTATTCAAGTCACTGTAGCACGACACTATTCATGTTACTGTAGCAGCAAGACGGGAAGTCATTACTGGAACATTGTGTTATAATGTTGGAGTAATTAGTGAGTTGAAAAGTTTGCTATGTATCTGATTTTATTAGTTTGAAAATCAATATTATTTCAGCAGTAGTTCAATCTTCAGTTTGCGTATTATTATAAATTCCTTCTTGCTCATGTTATGTGGTTTCAAATCTATGCAAAGATATTAAAACAAACAAACATTTTATTTCCGGAGCCATAAAGAAGGTTTAACATTTAACAAAGAAATTAAGAGTTGGATGCAAATTATTTGACTAAATTCCTATCAGCTGTTGGTTCAATTTTCAGGCATTTCTAGGGTGCCCATTACAAATCAGGACAGCAGCAACAATGATGAATAATTCTAATATGCATAGGGGAAATGAGTATATATTGAAAACACATCTTCAAAGACTGAAAATGCTTTACCGATAAACTCCAACCAATAAATTATTAAATACTCATTCGTCAATTGAAAATACTTGCCAATCCACCTATATGCGAACAACTAAAATCATTTGATGGCTGAGTGAAGGTATGACAAGCTGCATATAGTTTGACGTTTTATCCCATGATTGTCCATAGAATTAGGAATCGTTCTTTGTCATCATAAACTTCTAATTTGCCTAGCTGGTGATCCTTTGCACAAATATTCCAAAGTGAAGTAAGTCTACAAAACTCAGTGTGCTATTCTGATTTTTATAGTGAATCCATAGATAGGAAAATGCACAACCTAACTTTTAAACTCATAATAATAATGGCGTTCCCTACTTGAAAAACACAAATATGTAAATTCAAACACCATGCAAAGTTGATGCAACATAGAACAAGATTCATCATAGAAACATATTGTAACTATATTAATCATAGTGCATACCTCGATTGGAATCCATGATTCATTTAGTGTTCATATTGTCAAGATAGTCAAGTCTTTATGCATCTGTATTTTCCACATGGAAACTGATTCTCATTTATGCATTCTTTATGTGGAGGTCTGCTGGGAAACTAGTCATGCTTATACTGCTCTATGCTGATATCCTTGTGAGCTTCCCTTTAAAATTTCACAGCTTCCTCAATAGTAAGGACATATTATACCGAATTCCCTCTTAACATTGAATAATGCTTTTAGCTCCAAACAGCCAACAAGATCTTAGGAATATTATCTTCATTCAAAATTAATGACATAATGGAATGTAGAGAGGTTATAATTTTCGTAGCACGAATATCATCAGTGGCAGCCCAAAAGATTTGAACCATGACAAATATCATTCCCTGACAAGCAATATCAAGCAGAATGTAACCAAACTTGAACTAAGCAAAAGTCTCTAGTACAGTTAATAAAGAATGCATTGCTGAAAGACTCCAACCCCTAAAACTTATCCATAATCAACTGGAAAAATTCCTTCATTATCCTGCTGCTCTTACGGTATTTTGGAGCTATTATTCTAGTCCTTTCACTTATACAGTTATACTAGATGCAGCATCACATATTGATATCTATGTCACAAGATTCGACAAATTTCTGGTTTGAAGTTCAAAATTCAGCGAACATCTTAAAGCAGTAGAAAATTCGTTAAAAATGCGTGTCAAATTCACATGGCAGTTGGCTGGTTTTTTTGTGAAGTATTTTTCTAAAACATTTTTGTTTAGGTATTTGATTCCGCTGGTTCACTAGAGCGTGAGTCTGCAAATCCAAACAAGGCTGAAACGAGAGCTTGTTCAGCCGCAAAAACTAGCAGCTAGGGAAAAATTTCTTTTACAGCCGATTGTTCATTTTTGAGTTTGTTCTTCTTCTGCGTTGTGAAAGGAGCAATTTCAGCAAACAAGCCTCCATTCTTCGACCCATCAGCAGATTTTCTCAAAGAATTGACCGCCTCTTCGTACAAATAAAAGCAGCGACATGTTTTTAGTTTCATTTTTTTCAAGTTTTTCCTTTAGGAATTTAATCACGGTGAAAGTTGTTTTAAAAAGTTTATAAGATGTTTTTTTCTAATTTTTGTAATAGTGTTCATAAAAGATCAAATATAATTAAGTTTTATAAATTCTTATTAGAACTTAGTGTTTAAATTTTATTAGCTTTATCTTTAATACTTTTTATTTCTTTTCAACATAAATATTTGGTATTCAAGATGTAATATTTTGGTATATTTAATTTAGATATTAAATTAAAAATATATAAAATTAAAAAAATCTGAACTTTTAATTAGTTTTTTAACTTATAAAAGTTATTAATATTTTTAAGTTTATTAGAATTCATTTAATTTAAATAAATTATTTATAAATGTCCAGGATTTACAAATTATGTGTTTCTTTATATTAAATGATTTTTTATGGTTTATATTTTATAGATGTTAAACTATTTTGATATTTTTATAGATATATTATATATATTTTTGAACACTAAATTTATATAAGGTGAATTTGATGTTGAATTTTTTTCCGAATTTTTCACCCTTGTTGAACTTCATCCGAATTTTATAGTTGGCGAACTCGAACTCGAACTCGAACCTTGTGACTTAGATTGATATCATTTAAGGTTGACCCAAAGTGAACTCAATTGCATGACAAGATGAGAGATCTGCTGCTGTCTTAATTTGCAAATTGTGATTCATGTAAAGAAAACAAATCTTCTTTCTCAATATTAATATCTTAATGGAATTCCCCGATCCCATAGCCTTGTGTGTAGACAGGCATGGATTCTTTCACCTTTTGTAATGATGCATCCTTTTTTGAAGACCTCTTTGTAATGGCAAAGTATAAAGCATCAAATGCCTACTAGATGACTACCTTAGTGAATTGGATTATAATCGAAAAGTTGGTCAATCTGCTTACCTTCAGTTGTTGGTCTGAAAATTGCATCAGGCTCAAATCTAACATTTTGCTCAAGTGCATACTCCTCAAACAAGTTTTCCTGTAAATCAAACCTGTATGTTCTATAAATCGAACCACTCTTCTCATAGTCAAAATTAACATCATCGGAATGATCAAAAGACTTGTCAATGGTTGCTAATTTGTAAATTTTCATTAAAATCAACTGAGACACCCTTTTCATGCACATTTTTATTAACAGGATAATCTTGGAGCTCTACCTCAAAAAATGGGTTATCATAAAGAGTGGATTGTGAATAAACTGAAGGTTATCTTCAACATCTTGTTTGCCAAATTAGCTCCATTAGAGATCCAAATATTTATCAGAGGTGGCTATTCTGAGATTTCCAACAAATTCAGTCTCATAATTCACAGCTACACATACTTCAAAGAGATCATTTTGGAGCTCTTCTTCGCTAGTTTCTTCATTTATTGCAGTTTCAGGATCCTTTCCAGTCCTTCACGCAGAGTCTTTTGCATATCTTCTTTCACACTTGGTTCCATAGGTTAAGGTCTTGCAAGTAACTTTAGCTACTCTTTTTGAATATTTGGCTCCATCAGATTAAACAGTTCTTGCATCAATTCACACATAACTCATCAACTGTAGACTTCTTTTCAGCTTTGTTCTGGCAAATGTCAAAAAGTGGCACTAAGATGGACATGTATGTGTTGGCCACCAACATGCAAAAGATTTACGAAGCCACTGAAACTTACTAGCAATTTCTAGATTTCTGTCATGCAACTGAAAACTATAAGTGTTAGCTTAACCAACAGATTTTCAGGATCATTACCTCTGATGCCATTGTTATAATGATCCTAGGTTTTGATAACCAAAAATTGATTGCAATTTTTGTTAGCCCCAACTGATATTGTAATTGATAGTGGGAGATTGTTAGGTGATGATGCTATGAATGTATGTGAAAGAGTCATATCAGCTGTTATATTGTCATTGATGTAGTTGGCTAGACATTATGCTAACTCAGGAAAGTACCATATCATTTGATTGATGAAGAGGATTTGAAGAAAGTATGATGAAGTCAAAGTTGATAGATAAGGTATTCAATGCGTACTTAAATGAGCTGGACAATGATTATGTAATATTGGTTTTGATTGTTTTACAATCATATATTGTTGAGAAGTATTGAAGATCACAAGCTTAACCGAGTCACAAGGTTAATGAATGGAGACTGTATTGATCAAGTGACTATAGTATTACCCGAGTGATAGTAAAGGAAGAACACAGTGTTGCCCAAGCAAGATTGTATTAACTAAGTTATATGTTGCTTAAGTGTAATTTTTATGGAGTGATAGCCAGATGAACAAGTTTGGAAAATTGGAATTTGAGGGTGACTTTTGATGGAAATTTGGAATGTTCGAGAAAGTCTAATGTGAGAGTCAAAGTTTGTTGCAAGATCAACGATGTGGAAAATTCAAGGAGGATAATTGAAGAAGAATAAGGATGGACACATAGTTCTATGTGAAGTTATATTTTCTATTTGTCTAAGTTCATTGTATGAAGGAACTCAGTTGTAAACCTAGGATTGATGATTCTGATTAAGTGACAAAAGATGAAAGGATCAGGAAGCATTGAGAAAACTATTTAAGGAGGAGAACGAGACAGATTTATGTTGCTGATTTGAAAATGCTGATTTCATTGTGATGTTGTTCGAGAGTTGATGAAGCTGAAAAAGATCTGATTAAAGGATGTTGTGAAGAGCGAGAAGAAGTGTTGAGCCAAGTGAACCGAGCAGAGCAGAGAAAAGACAAGAAGATAGAATCAGCTGAGTGAGTAAAAGATAGCGAAGGAACAAGAACAAAGGTCTGAACAAGCAAAGGTAGTTGCTATTCTTAACAGATCACTTTGTTTAAACATTGTAGCAAAAAATCTCAGAAGTACTGAGTGGACTTAACTAGCCTGTGAAATCCTATATGGTAACAACAATTAGTGGTGTTTGTAAGGCCTTTAAATCAGGCCACTCTTTTAGTCAAAGACAAGGAGTGATAAGGTCAAGATGATCTTTTGGTGAAATCCTCTAACAAGGTCCATTTAACAAAGTGTATGTAACCTTTAACAATGTTGTCTCCTAATAGAGATCACTTCAGAAGAGTGAAATTTTTGAGTTTCCGGTCCTAGGTGTTTTTTTCTGTAACTGGGCTTCAGAAGAATGAAATTTTTGGGTTGCCGGTCCTAGGTGGTTTTTCTCGTAACTGGGTTTCCACGTTTAAAATCTTGGTGTTAAAATTGTGTGAATATTATTTGTGTAACAAGTTGATTTACATGTTTTAATAGTTTATTGTAACTCTGTAATAACTATAATATCACTAGGTAATTACTAGAAATTTGCTGACAGTCGGTAATGCAAGGAACAATTTGATAACAATTTGGAAATAAGTGGATGTATAAGTTAAGTATTAAATTAGATTTTTCTACCAAGTGATTAAATGTATTGAAGTTATTATTGTTGCTGTTTATGACGCTTTGATGGTGTTGAGGTGTGAAGGGACTGTGAGATAACTGGACATAACTGATTCACCCCCCCCCAGTTATCTAACAATTTTCCTATAGTTAGCTATATTGGCATTTCATCAAACACATTACATTTGATCAGATATGTAGTATTGGAGAGTACAAATAATGGAATTGCCACTTCTATTTGCCAGAGTTCTCAGACTTAGACTCAGCAAGGCGAATTTGATTTGTGACTCTGCTACAACTCGGCAATGACTTGGAAAAATGATAAAACCTTTGAAATTATATACTTTTATAAAACTCGGCAAGGTCTGCTCGACTTGGCGACACATACTACTGGAAATGACTCGTAGAGAGTCATGGAACTCTGCATAATACCATCTCAAATTCATAATTTGGTGTATATAAACCATATGGCCTTCTGTCGAACAGTTGTTTTGTTTTATTTTGGCTCGATCACATAAATAACCATCAAAGAGCTGATTTTCTTTATTGCAAAGCTAATATTAAATATTAGTTGACTTTGAAAATAGCTGCTGAAGTAAACAGATGATTACAATTCTTTTACAGAATATTCAAATATCACAGAAAATGTAAATACATTGATGGCTGATTTGTTTAAACTTTCCATACATTCCCAGCAGCTGGTCTAAATACATTATGTTTTCCATCATGTAATGTAACAGCATCCCTGAGTGGTATGACTCCCATACAGGCTGTAGAGCTGGACAAAGGACTGTACAATAGATTCAGTACAGCTGCTATCACACTTTGTATGCTGTGCTAGACTGATGCTTACTTTTTGCTATAAATTCATCCTTTTTTAAAGTTTTTAAAAATGCTATGTCATGTTTATGACCCTACAGTAGGTACACAAGTCTCAAAAGATGCAGCGGCTAGAATAAATAAGACTTAGGAAGCCTAAGCTAGGCCTTGAGCCTCCCCAAAATATCTTTTACTTGCTGTGGAAAGTATCTCCTTCTAATCAATGTATGCCTCCTTCAAATAGATAAAAATTGGCAGGGTTGGTGTAATACCCAGCAAATAAACACTTTCTTTTCTTCACACAACACCTACCGCACAGTGATTTTTGACCAAAATTCACTTGCTTGCACACACAGCACAAATAAATTTATCAATGGCCTGAATATCTTTAACAAATATGTATGTGCAAGGCTGGTGAATTTGTGGAAATAAATAAAACTTCAACATACAAGTAAAATTTAAATGATCTTATTTGCAAATTGGCTAGGGCAGATCTCTCACTCCCAAAAGCAATCTCCACTATAAGGGTTCCGTCCCAGGGTTTCAAACTCTTAAAAGGGGTTTCATAAAACATGAATAATCCAGAATGAGTGAAAATAAGACTCTTCAACCACTTTTATAACTTTTATAGAGAAATTTCCAGAATTTAGATTTGCAAGTATGAAAATTTCCTCTAGCACCTGTTTGATTCACCTGGACACTGTTTTCTGAATTCCATGCTGATTGCTGCATGTCTCTATTGCTTCCCTTTTGTTACTTTTTCATTTACAAAATTGCTCTCCCATGTGAATGCTGCACTTAATTCTTCTCATAATCTGCAGGGATTACAAGCATTTACATTGTGTGAATAGAATCTGCCTCTGTCAATTCATAGTTTAGCTCCTCTTATACCTCCCTTTCTCATGACATTTGGTACTCCTAATCTCTCTTTCATTCTGCTTCAAATAAATCTGTGCTTATTCTGAATCCTGCTGATGTGTATGGATTTTATCTCTCTGTAAATGCTGCTTGTTTTCTACTCCCAATCTACAAGGACTACTACAACCATTTGTATCCTTGGAGCATGTGCGATCTACCAATCCTTGTGATTTCAGTAGTATGGTTAAATATTGCTCTTCCCTCTGATAGCTTACAAATGCAAATCTCTTTTTAAACATTATACCCCATGTCCTGCAGGATGCGTCATCTGTAATATTTCATTATTCTGCATAGTTTGCTTATTCCTTTGTGTTGTTCTGTGGTTCAGATCTGTACCATCACATTCAACAACGACAGTCAGACTTGAGCTACTTCCACTTACAGATGGAATAATAACTCTTGACACACTCCAAATTGCTGCAAAAGACAGAGGTAAGCTGTATGCTGCATGTACAGAGTTAGTTCAGTATCTGTATAAAATTATTTGGAAGCAATTGCACTAGAAATAGAGTACTTGAGGTGAACTGGAGAGAAATAAAAATGTTGGAAGTTTACTATCTCGTACTTGAAATTAAATTTTTTATTTTTATTTTTTATCAATTTAATATGTAGTCTACTCTTTATGATAGCAATATGTATGGTGTCATATTTATGAGAATTGAACTGTTTTTATGTGTTTATTTTATGAAATATTTTGAGTAGAGAGTACTCTTGGTATCAAGAAGCTCATTTATTCAATAGATGCAGATAATATATTCCTTTCAACATGCAGGTGTACTATATATTCCAGAGAAGCCTTTAAAAATTTTTTCAACGTCCAGTATTGCAAGTGCTATCATCTGATATACTGCTATGGAAAATTCATGCACTTTGCTGCATTAATAACTTCCATACAAAACACAAGGTAACCTTATTGATGTATCTGTATTCATGCCATCTATTCTATCTTCTTAGTTAACATTCTCTCATTAGGCAAGCTATAACATTAATGCTTTCTATGCAGATGGGCTCCCCCTTCAACATGGCTGAATTACACAGAGAAGAGCTGCTCATTTTATGTACCATTAATTTATGTTTCTAAGCTCAAAAGTCGATAGACTTTGAGATACAATAGAGTTCCCTGCACCTAGGCAAATTCATTTTTTACCTTACCAGTGTCTAACACTCATTCTTTCAGTAACATTGCTCACCATAAATGAGAAAATATAAGCATTGTTTTAGTGTCAACACACATGCTTCAGTTGGATAAGCATACCATATTCCTTATAAGTGGATGTAGCTCTCTCCCGAAGAGGACTAAAGCTATTATGTATTCAGATCGTTTTATCTGTTACTTAGAATAGGTTCTTCATTCAATCAAGATGTAACTGTAACTAAAGCCGCGGATTTATTTTTCTCAATGATTTTTCAAATAATTCTTCATTGTATTAGTATCCCTTGATAATCAATTTTATTTTTGCTTTTGGGATTTATATTCAATCAAATTGTTTTTTGTTGCAAATTACGGAATTTTTGGAAATGCTACAATGTGTTTAAATTCAGCAAGGCATTATAATTTTATAATTTATAGGACTTGCATCAATATTACATTAGAGCTCCTATAACCACTCCTCTATATGGACAAGTTCTAATAACTAGTAATAAAATCGAACATTTGCTCAACTATTTACAAAATTATATTATCTACACGATATTTTAATGTTCATACTAGCAAGCTATAACAAACTATAACAAGCATACTGACAAATCTAACAAGGCAATATTCCTAGTCACACCATTCTCCAAATGGAAATGGAAATAGGTGGACTGACAAAACCCAACGAACAAATTCATTAGTTCATAAAAGGGACAAAACATCATTTCATAGGACACAATACTGGAGTTCACTTCACTATGCTTCTTTAGCATGATTGATCTTACTAGACTTTAATCAAGGGTGGGGAGATATACATCTATATGAGGTTATGCAACAAATTTGAATAGGGGAAATCACTTCTATCATTAGTTAAGAAGTCTAATTCTATCATTTTCCCAATGGGTATAAGTGGACTAACAACACTGAATGAACACTTCATTAGCTCATTAAAAACATTCAAGATTTGAATAGGAACAATACATCAACTCATATAAAACAAGTGGTATTCCCTTAACTCTGCTTTAGCATGATTGACTCAAGGGTGAGAATGTATACTTATATATGAGGTTATGCAATACATTTGAATAGGGGAAAACGTTTCTATCCATCATCAATTATGAACAGGAAGACAATTTCATTCCAATGGGTATGAATGGGGAATGCAATGTTCCTTTCTGTATAGTCATTCGAAGAGGATTTATTAGCCTATTTAATTCCCACAAAAGGGTTAATTAATCTAATCATGAAATATTATTTATTTAAGTTGATTAAAGAAAATATTTTTAAATTAATCAAATAAAACTTTTTAAAGTGATTTCAATGGTTATTTAAGAAAGCTTTTAATGAACTCAATTATATTCATAAGCTTAATTTTAAATTAAAAGAGCTAGAAATAGGAAATCACTCCAGAAGCTTCTCTAGAAGGTTATAAAAGAACATAAAGGGTTTCATTAGAAGCATGCTTGGTTATTTTCGTATTTTGATCTGGAGAGCTTCTTGGAGCTTGTAACTCTAAGATGAAAATCCTGAAGGACTAGCCAAAGGTGGAGATATCATTTAGTGTATTTCATAGTGCTTGTACAGTTGTATTCATCAAAATTGCCAAGTCTTCTTTCAAAGACAAATTTCTAAGGTTTCAAATATTATTGCTTTGTACAGTAGAGAAAGACAAATAAAGACATCATTGCTTGTATTAAATAGTTTGAGGAAAATATTTAATGTTTGGACATTTGATGTAAATGTTGTGAGTTTATTATTTTTCTATGTTCCCTGGGGACGCGTCCCCCCCCAAAAAACTAGCGTTTCGAGGACGGGGACATCCTTGTCCCCGTCTCGGAAACTTCATTGGGGAATTGCATACATCCCCAATTTTTTATAACACAAAAAATTAAAAAAATTTAAAAAAATGTCACTTTTGCCGTCCCCATTTGCCGTCCCTCGCCATCCCCAAAATCGGCAAAAAAAATTGCCATCCCGAAAACTCGTCCCGCTATCCCCTGCCGTCCCCGTCCCGGAAACTCGGGGGAACATAGTTATTTTTCTATATTGACATGAGAATTGGAGATTAATTGTCCACTTTATTATCTTATCTAGGCATGGTTTATATAATGCGTCACATATATGTTGAGATAGATACTTTGATGTGAGACTTCTAAGATCGATGTGTACTCTATTGAATTAAGAATCACCTACTAGGTTCTCATATTAATTCCATGTATTATTACTTGTACTAAGCATATAAATGCTTCAATTATTTTGCTGCAAATTAAGTAGACTTTTAAATTTAGTTATATGAAGTTTTTTCTATATTGAAATCATTGTTGAAACAAATCATCTACTTCCCTTCGAGCACATCATCAAACCTCCTAAATGGGTATTAACACTTTTGCAAACTGAAATTATATGTCCATAATCTACACACAAACTACTTGAAAATACTCACAGGGTGAAAAGGAAAAAAATAGCAAAAATATAGTAATGCTCTTTGCAAGGGTATTTGAGTTGGCTTATTCAGCTAGCACACATTTCTTATGAGTGAACAAGAGGAAAGATATATTCATAGAGCACAAATAACTTGGAGGCCAATCCCACAAGTTCCTAAAGGAAAACCTGTCTAGTATATTTGGATTCGATTAGAACTCGTACTTTAGTGGTGGAACGTGTGGGTTATCTTTTATTGCAAGTGTTTTGGAACAGATATAATGAAATAGGGGTGATATAGATGTAGGAGGGGGCCTTGCTATTTACTTTGTGAATGACATGGAACATTGTGTGATGAATCAACACATGGCCCAGTTGAGAACCAGATGGTTCAAATCTTTGCGAACAATAATAATAGTAATACCAATGGTGGAAATAATGGTACTAATAATGATTAGGGGGATAATTTAATAAATAACATAATTTTGAATCAACATGCTAGAGTGGCTAATATAGATCCCTTAGGTGTATCTTTCTACCTAGAGTTTAGTTGCAAACTTAAAATGAGTCTACACTAAATGATTTGCAAGATCATTTTGTGCAAGCTTGGATGAATACGAGTTTAGGATTTTGGGTTGATATATTTGTTAAGAGACTATATGAACTTCAAAATGAAGCAAGCTTATATGTATTGCAAACCATTTAACAATGATTTGCAGAGAAAGATCAATAAATTATCTTTTCCCTTCTATGATAGGTCTAGTAAGATTGCAAAAAAGGTACAAGTTCAAAAGGTAGACAATTATCTTTTCTTAATCTTCATGCTAGAAGATGAGGCCATAAAATATGCTACTATGAATGATGTACATAAATGGTGGCACCAAGGAATGGTTACGATTGGAAACGATTGTATTACATCTTTTGCATTATGCACTAAGAGACTCATTTACATATTTGGCAAGAAGGATCCAACATTTCACATTAAGGAGTCACTCAGTTGAAGCAATGGGTTTAATAGCCACCTATAAGACTAGTTTTTAAAGATTATCTAGTTTGGTTATTTTAAAAAAATGATGCTTACAATGTTATTTATGGATAGATTAGTAGATTTAAGATAGGTTGGATAAAGGATGTTAGTCATAACACTGCAAAAAACCATCATGACAGATAGAGATATGAATTTTAAAATACCATGAATAAATCATCTTAGAAGGAAAGGGGGAAAACCTCTTTTCACAAAGAGTGGTTGGAAAAGGACCAATTAGATGTTGAGGCTCACAATGAGTTGCATAGAAAGAAGTTTTGTTTCAAAGACAAGGAACCTTGGAGCTAGGCCAAAAAGTGCCTTGGGAAGGATATGGTTCATTATATTGAGGTGGCTTTGGTAGTGGGGAGGAAGAGAAGGGCAAACACATTCAAGGTAGGGGTATGTGTAAGATCATGGTATATCAAGCTATGGCCTTAAGTGGCAATGAAAAATTAGAAAATCAGGGTTACTCAATTTGACGTAAACATTTGAACATCTTATCAACTTTATGTTAAAAAGTAGAAAGAATAGAACCTGTAGAAAATTGAATGTAGTTTCTAAACTATTAGCTCTAATCTAAAAATAATAATCTAACAATTGAAATTTTAGATTTCAATGTAGTAGTATAAAAAAAATAGGAAAACAATAAAAAGTACGTGTATGTTGACCACGTTAATCACAATCAAATGATAATTATTTTTCACATGGTTATAGATACAAGTAGTAGACTCATGTCCAAATGTGACACACATTCTTATGTAATTATTTTCCAACAAAATAATTAATTATGATTTTTCTACTACAACTTTTTAAGAATAAAAAAATCCCGTGTCTAACCTTCTTAATTGATTTCAAACTTGACACAAAATTGATAACTTTTTTTCTTATAGTAAGAGAAGCATAGAATGTGACACATGTTTTGATTTTTAAATAGATTAAAGTGGTTGAAAGTTAGAGTTATTTTTCAATTATACTATCAATCAAGACTTAAGAGGTAACTCAATCAAAAAATAAATAATATTTGCTTACTGAACTTGAAATTTGACATTGATGGGAAGCTAGTAATCTCTTTAAAAAACCCTTTTTATTTCGTCAATTTTAGGTGAAAAAAAGGTTGTTAGCTTCACAGTCAAAGTTTGGAGATTAGAGGAAATATGATAAACATGTTTTTTGGGTGGACTATCCACATTTAGCATTCCAAACCCAAAATCTGAAGCAAATACCAAGCCTAATTGGATATCCAAAACCAATTTGGATATTCGATAATATATCAAATGTCCGATTAAACCCGTCGATTTTGAAATCTCAATATTTTTAATTTTTGTTATAATGTTAATATGATGATACATTAACATTAGTATTTTTAAATTAGTATTGTATATATATATATATATATATATATATATATATATATATATATATATATATATATATATATATATATATATATATATATATATATATAGTAAAAGGTCAAAGCCCTATATATTATATTAATAAATAAATATTAAAAAATTCTCCATTCAAACAGACACTAGTAGGAAAGAACGGAGAAGAAAACCACCAGTCTTGATTAGGACATAAGTCTTGTACATAAATACAAAATTAAAAGGGGCATACCCTAGTTTTCAAAAAATTTGAACGGTGTACCCTTCTTTTCTTCTGAAAGCACACATCTTTGTTGATATGTGTCTATATATAGGTGCCCCTTTCAAAATTGGGGTCTTAGGAAGGCATTGTATTATATTATATTAATATTAGTACAATATTTAGTAATATTAGTATTATATTTAGTATGAAATATATTATGATTTATATTATTACTATTATATTATGTGACTAAATTAGTATTATATATAGTATTATTTATATAATAATACCTAGGAGGGAGGGAGTAGAAGAGAGAGACCAAGAGGAGGTGAGGAGGGATAATGAGTGGAAGGGGAGGGTGAGAATGTAGTAGAGAGAGTACCTAGGAGATATATAGTAGATGTGTGTATGTGTGTGTGTGAGTGAGAGAGAGAGAGAGAGAGAGAGAGAGAGAGAGAGAGTGGAGGAGAGGGAGGGACAAAGTGAGTAGGAGAGAGATCTTGATATAATATAATATAATATAATATAATGTAATACTAGAACATTATACTCTTATAAAATATTAATATAAAGTATAATGATATGATATTAATTTATATAATACAATACTAATATTACTACATATCACACTAATAATAATTTTATAATATAATATTATACTAATGCTAATGTAATAATATTAATATATTACTATTCATATAAAAAATGCTATCCATACCAACAATTCAAAACGAAAATAAATTTGATAATATCATTCACATGTAAAAGTCAAAAATTGGTGAGAGAAATTGGACATCTTATATAGAATTAGATATTTGATAATATTAGATTTTCAATATATTTTACTAGCATCCAAAAGGAAAACATTATGTGGATCCCTCAATCCAAGAACCACAATTTCTCAGAGAATATTACGGTATTGTAGCAATTGTAGACAAAAAGCAACTTTTTTGCTATTTTCTGATAATTTGTTGATTATTAAAGGTTTTGTATCAACCTTTTTCTCTCACCATGGGAAGCAGTAGTCGTCAAAAGCTTAAAATGAAGAGGAAGCTGACAAATAAGGAGATTGAAGTTTATAAAGAAAGTGATAAGGCTGGTCATCAAAATAAGAGACAACGTATGTTAAATATTAATGAAGGTGAGGCCATAGGCACACCTATAAATGTGATTTCAAGTGAAAAATAACATGAATTTGAAATGATATATGATAATCATCTTGAAAATGAGAATGTATGTATCATAATTTCAAAATGAACATGAAGATGTGGACGATGTAAGTGTAGACATCGGCAATGACAATCCAATGATTGAATACGAAGGAATTGACAATGATATTGGTGCATGAGGACCAAATGAACCTTACTCTCCAAATTATATGAGAAATGAAATCCCTTGTGAAGAAGAAAGATAGATTTCAAACTTGAGACATTCAGGAAAGGCAAAATGGTTACTTGAAATTGATGAGAACATAATGAGAAATTTTGATGGCAAGAGAAAAAAAAGAACCATATGGTTATGGGCATCAAGAATTATCGACCAATATTTTAGACACAAGACATTGGTTGGGCAATATTAAATGTTTGTGCATTTGTTCAAGATGGAAAATATGAGATGTATACTAGTCAAATTGAAGATTCATGAGAAAAAAAAAGGATAGTAATGCTATTATTACGAGAAATATTTTAAGTGCTCTATATTTGATTGGGAAGACTACCAAGGAAAAATATAAGAGAGCCACTTGAAGGGTTTTACAATATCCTTAGTAAGTTTCCATTTGAGCAAGCTTTCTTTGCTGAGACAAACTTATTTTGACTTAAACCTAAATCGTAAAACTTTGGGTAGAGCACTTGCAATAAGAGAAAGACTTGGCAATACTCTTCAAAATGATACATTAGCTTATGGTGGAAGACTTCCACGTTGTGATATGAATCTTACCAATGTTGTGAAGGATCAAATTCAAATGTTTTGGCAATCTAACTCAATAATGTCACCAAATGTTAAGGATATCTCGATGTATTTATTCATAATATGTTTGTATCAATGATATAAAATGTATTTGTACACAATATTGTGTATACTCAACCTTGTGTAATGATGAAATACATACAACAATACAAACATTGGACTTAGTTTTAAAAAACTATGATATGACTAAGCATATCATTATCATGCATTACATTTTAATTTTAATAAATCTCATTTACAATATAGATTTCATTATATTTTTGTCAAAATGGTCAAATAAGGCCAACCTAACATAAAAGTGATTTTTATTTTTATTTTTAATGTAAGTCACATTGGTCATAGTGTTCTTGTTTACAATCCAACATTTTATCCAATATCTTAACTCACTGTCTCTATATGTGTCGACTGCCAATAAATAAACTACTGTAAAATATAGCATGCAAAACAATAACATCCACAAATGGAAATAACACTTTTGACACTAGGATTTAATGTGGAAACCTAATTTGGGAAAAACCACCAAGTAACATGCTACCAGTTTTCACTCTTCTGAAGTGAGCTCAGTTAAGAGCCAACCTTGTTGAAGGTTATACACCACACTATTGAATGTGACCTGTGAAAGGATTTAATCACCCTTTTAGGAGTGGCCTTGTTAGAGGACTTTAGAACATTCCATTAGAATGCCACCTTGATTAAAGGATATACAAAATGATTATTAGTTCAACCTTGATTAAAGGATTTTGGACTGAAATAAAGGTTAGAATGTAACAGTAGATTTGATCTATAAAGTACAACTCACTTTGCAAATTCAGATCCCCATTCGCTCATCTGTTGGTTCATTTACCGACCTTCATTCATACCTCCATCACCAATCTGCTTGGCACCTCCTCAAGAAATCACACTTCACAAAACTCTTCACACTTAACCTCTGTTATTTTGCTCTTTACAACTTCTCCTGAGGATCACCAATCAATAGTGAACCACCTTTACAACTCATTCCTTATGCCTCCTTAAATAGGTAATTTTGACCTTTTGCCACTTAAACATCACTGTTGATCTTAGGGTTAGGTCCGATTCATTGAACCCTTCTATCCTTTTTCTCTCCTTCATCTTCTAGAAACTTCTCATCAAATCCTTTCCTTTGATAGTGTAGCAAACTCTCCTTGAATACACCAACTCATCAATCATTATCTTCTACATGCTTTGACTAAATCAAAATTCTAATTGTGTCAGCCTCAAAATCAACTCTTTCTCAAACTGTAACTTGTGTTGTCACTCAAAAATCATTGTGTTCTTCATCTCGATCATCACTATGTAGCTCGTAAATCATTATATTTTCTCACTCGACATCAACATGCTCACTCGACCAATACTACACTCGATCACAACTACACTTGCTTGACAATAACTAACACTCGACTTGAACCATTTTGTTTAACTTCAACTTAAGTTCTTTAATCTTCTGCTTCAATTGCTTTATTGACCATGCAACATTGATACTCATTCAAGCTTACCCCTTTGACTTGTTTTAACTCTTAGCTTCCTCCAACTATCTTCTACACTTCATGTATTGATTGAACTACACATTATCTTGTCAAGGACTAACTTATCAAGTGCCCATTGTATTTCCATGATAATTAACACATCTCAACTCAAACTTTTCACTAGTCACCTCATAACCTCTTCTTTTCAAATCCTCTTCATCAATCAAATGATATGAAACTCTACACTGTTAGGAAATGTCTCTCTAGTAGGTTTGACACTTTGTTTTATCAATAGGTTTGGCATCAATGACAACATAACAATTGCTCGAATTATAGTTTCCAACAATGTCCCTCTTTGGCATTGATGGAAACACCTCATATACATCACTTACTGTACTAGTTACCATGTAATCCAAAAAGATTCAATCCTATATTTTTTATTTTGTCTGTGCTCGTCTTCTCTCTTTCTTAGTTTCATTCTGCTTCTCATCCAATCAATCTTAGGATACTCTTTCTATCAATTTAGTACATATTATTCTCTGTAGAAGCAAACGTCACCCTCTTTGACAATAATCATTCTCTCCTTCTGATTTATCTTCTCATTAATACTTTCTCTCTTTGATCACTCTCCCTCTTTGTTTGATAACTTGTATGGTAACTTGATAATACTCATCTCCCTCTTTGACAACAATGCCAAAGACATACCACACACACACACACATCTTCATGTCACTAATTTGACTAATACAACAATTTCATCTCTTCATAAACACCTTGTAGCTTCAACTACTAATATGTCAATGTATTCCATTTCACTTTCATAGCTTTGGGAAGCTCCTAAAGTGTGGCCTCCTGCATCAATTTGTAAGATTAATTGCTCATAAAAATTGATGCAATGCAACACCTCTACTCAATTTTCTTTAGGTAGGGGGATGACCCCTAACTTTCCTCTTAGATACTCAAAAGAATCTTTAGGTAGTGCCTGAGTGAATATGCCGGCTAATTGTTCCTTTGTGTTCACATATTCCATTCTCACTTCTTTCTTTTGTACTAAATCTCTCAAGAAATGATACATGATTTCAATATTCTTAGTCTTAGTGTGCATCACAGGGTTCTTTGATATGTTTATAGCTTTTTTGCTATTACAATAAATCACAATAGGTTCAATGATATTTGTTGTGATGTGGAGCCTGATCAGACTCAAAGGTTTATTCAGTACAATTTCCCCACATATTATTTCTACAGGGGTTTGGGGGCAGGAATTGCTTTGAACACACAAAAAGAAGAAACCAAAATGATTGAGAGAGGAAGTAATTCTAGAAATCATGGGAAATCAAGAGGAAAGTCAAAGGGAAAGAGGTCTCAATCTAAAGGACAAAGAAATTGTTGGTACTATGGGAAATCAGGGCATAAGAATAAATACTATTTAACTTGAAAGAACAATGAAGGAGACAAACAAGATGGAAACAAGGAGGCAAATATGGTAAGTAAAAAATTCAAAGAGGATTCTTTGCTTCTTTCATTAGAAAGTGTTGATGATTCTTGGGTTTTAGATTCCAGGGCTTCATTTCATGCTACACCCCATAGAGGTTATTTTATTGATTATGTCCAAGGGGATTTATGCTTGTTTATTTGGGGGATAATGAACCCTGTCAGATTGTTGGAAAGGGAAAAGTTAAGATTAAGTTGCAGAATGTGAATCATTGGCTACTACATGAGGTAAGACATGTTCCAAGGATTAGTAGAAATTTAATTTTAGTAGGGCAACCGGTGATGAGGGTTGCTTAGTTACTTCTAATGATAAAAATATGAAGGTTACAAAAGGTTCTCTTGTAGTAGAAAAAGGTGTAAAAGTAGGCACCTTATATCTTTATACAAGTCATACTATTCCTTCTACTTTAATTGTTTAAGAGAAAAATGAATGTTCAAGAATAATTGTTACAGTTGAGCAGGAAGAATAAACAATTGTTGTAGATTCTAATACAATGCTATGGTACAACAGACTTGGAAACATGAGTGAGAAATGTATGAAATTACTTCATTCAATTTTTTTTAACCAAGCTTGAAATGTGTCAATATGGATTTCTATGAAAGTTGCATGTATGAAAAACAAAATAGAGTGAGTTTTGCGAAGGTGGGAAGGAAAAGAAAAATGAGAAATTAGAGCTTGTCCATATCAATGTATGGGGACCAACTTAGGTATCTTCCCTTGGTGGCTCTCATTATTATGTTACATTTTATTGATGATGCAACTAGGAAAGTATGGATTTATTTTCGTAGACATAAATATGATGAATTTCAAACTTTGAAGAAATGGAAATGCTTGGTTGAAAATGAGACTGGTAAGAGATTAAAATATCTCAGATCTGATAATGGTGGTGATTGTAGTCATGAATTTAAAGATTATTGATCCACTAATGGTATTCGTAGATAGAAAAATGTTCCAAGGACTCCACAGGAAAATGGAGTGGTTGAATGCATGAACAATAAAATAATGGAGTGTGCAAGGAGCATGGGGTTGCATGCTGGGATGCCCTTTAACATATGGGCAAAGGCTTTCAATACTACTATATATTTGATTTATAGAGTTCCCTCTACTCCTTTGGGATGTGGTATTCCCGAGGAAGCATGGTAAGAAGGTGAGTTATTCTTTTCTCAAAGAATTTGATCGTGAAGCATTTGCACATATAGATTCCAAAAATAAAACCAATATGGAAGATAAGTCAAATAAATGTATATTTTTTGGATATGACATTCATGAATTTGGTTATAGGTTTTGAGATTTTGAAAATCATAGAATTGTAAGAAGCAAGAATGTCATATTCAATGAGAAAGTGTTGTACAAAGATATGTTGCAGTAGTATGAGAAGAAAGAAAATGATTATGTAGTACTGGATGATACTTCAAAAGATGATGTTCCAACAGTTCCTCATGGTCTGCAATAATTGCAAAAATAAATACTAGACACCCTAGTGAATGTTAGACAGTCAATAAGGCTAAATAGACCTCCAGAAAGATTTTCTTCTTCTAATTCTATTTTACTTACTGATGCTGGTGAACCTGAATGTTATGATGAAGCTGTGCAGGTGGATACAAAATTTTAGTGAGAGTCTAGAATGAAAAAAGAAATAGAATCTTTACTGAAAAATAAGACAAGGGATTTATGCAAGTTGCTTGCGGGTAAAAGGGCTTTATAGAATAAATGGGTTTGCAGGTTGAAAGAAGATGATGGAGGTAAGAAACAATTTAAAGCCAGGAAAAAGGGCATTGGTCTTGATGAGATATTTTTTGTTGTTGCTAAAATGACTTCTATTAATACTATTTTAACTATTCTGGCTACTGAAGATTTGCATTGGAGTAGCTTGAGGTTAAAACAACCTTTCTTCATGGTGATTTGGATGAAGAGATATATATGGCACAACCGTAGGGATTTGAGGTTAAAGGTAAGGAGAACTTAGTGTTCAGTCCCATAGAAGTTTATATGGCTTGAAACAAGCACCTTGACAATGGTATCTGAAATTTGATAGTTTTATACATGAGCATGGATATAGTAGGTGTCATTCAAGTCATTGTGTTTATTTAAAGAGGTTAGATGATGAAAATTACATTATTTTTTATATCTTGATGATATGCTTGTAGCTAGGTCTAACATGAATCACATTAAGGGGCTAAAACAAAAGTTAGCAGATTCACTTTCTATGAAGGATTTGGGGGTAGAAAAACAAATCTTTTGTATGAAAATTTGCAGAGATAAGAAGAACGAAAAAAATAGACATTGTCTTAGGTTGATTGTATTGGGAAGGTGTTGTAACATTTCTCTATGGAGAATGCTAAAGATGTCAGCACACCTTTACCTGGTCATTTGAAATTGACTAAGAAGATGTGTCCAAAGACACAAGAAGAGGAGGATAGGATGTCCAAGGTACCTTATGCTTCAACTATAGTAAGCTTATTGTATGTTATGGTATGTACTATGCCAAATATTGCACATGCAGTGGGAGTTGTTAGCAGGTATATTAGTCATCTAGGGCTTGAGCATTGGATTGCAATTAAATAGACTCTCAAATATTTGAGAGGAACATCCATTAAGTGTTTACATTTTGGGGGCTCTACTACTACTTTATAGGGGTTTGTTGACGCAGATTTGGTAGGGGATATTGATACTAGGTGGTGTACTACAAATTATGTATTTACTGTTGGTGGGACAATAGTGAGTTAGATTTCTCAGTTACAGAAGGTTAATAATTTATCCGCTATAGAAGTAGAGCATGTTGCTACTACAGATGCAGCTAGGGAGATGATATGGCTTTAGTTCTTCATGGAAGAATTGGGACACCCACAGAGGGATGATTTATTTTTTATAGATAGCTAGAGTGCCATTCATATTGCAAAGAATTCTACTCTACATTCAAACATAAAATACATACAGTTGCGATACCATTTCATTCGACCAATTTTGGATAATGGATAGTTAAATATGGAGAAGATACATACAAATGATAATCTAGCATATATGTTCACCAAGCAAATAATAAGGGAGTAGCCAAACTACTCTTCAACTTTAGTTGGTCCTCTAGACTGAACAAAATAAAAGAACAACATAGTCCAGGGTGGTTTGATATTCCAGTGGGAGCTACAGGTTTAACGGTGCTATGATTAGTCTCCAATTGGGAGGTTATTATTGTGGAGTCTGATCAGTCTCCAAGTGGGAGACTATTGAGATGTGGAGCCTAATCAAACTTAGAGTTTATTCAACATGGTTTCCCCCCAATTTATTTCTATGGGGGTTTGGGGACAACGCCCTTGTGAGATCTTGGGGCAGTGCCCCAGGTACACTCCTTGTCATAGTACATAATGGGGTTGAGGGGAAGCGCCCTCGCAAAAGTTTTTGGGGGTAACACCATCAAATCCAAAATTGACCCTACTATTATAAAAGATGTCTATTGTTATTTTTCTATTGGATGACTCATTCTAACCCTAATTTAATAAGCAACAAAAGCTTATATAAAATGGCTTAGGGTTAGGGATTTCATAATATATGGTGATATTGTATCATCTTGCGATGGTATTGAATTGTAAGGGATTATAGTTTGTAATTACTAGATAATAATAATATTGGACTTTTTGTTGGTGGATGTAGCCCAAGGATCAGATGAACCACATTAAATCTGTTTGTCTTGTGTTCTCTTCTGTGCGATCTATTATTTTTTGATATTGGTTATATTTTCATGTAACTATTAAATCTATCTATGGTTAATCCTAACAATATCTTCCTTTATGCCTTTCAACAATTTCTTGACCCATACAATGTTTGAACAATTCATTAGTGTAACAACATAGTTAACCTCTTTTCTCAGTTGTTAAATATAGTTATGCTTCTTGCTTGTTATTTAAATCAATCTTCTACCAAAGAAGAAGGCTCTTCCATTGATGCTCTTTCTATCATCAACATTTCTCACCTAATTAACATACGTGTAAACTTTTAGTTCAAAATTCTCACTCCTCTTGTACCATAGGCCATGGTCTTATTTTTTTTAGGTATCTCAGTATCCTTTTTAATGCCATCATATGATTTTCTTTGGGATTAGATGAGAATCTAGCAACAATTCCAATGACTAATGCAATGTCAGGTCTTCTATGTACAACATATTGTAGCTTCCTAATCATTGACTTGTAAAATGTTTGATTCACCTCAGTAGAATCATCATTTTCTGACAAGTTGTGTCTAGTCACCATTAGTGTTCCAATTGGTCTTGAGTCTTCCATACCTATGGTCTTCAAGATTTATTTGATATACTTTGATTGGGTAATAAAAATACCTTTTGTTCATTTGATAAAATTGCAAACCAACAAAGAATTTAATCTCTCCAAACATTGACATTTCAAACTTCTTTTTTATTTGATCAGCTAATGACTTTCTCAAGGAATGTTTGCCTGCAAATATGATGTCACCAACCAAAATTTCAGCTAGCAATATCTTGTTTTCAGTTTCAATTTTCAAATACAGTTTGGTATTGTCATTAATTCCTGCAAAATCAATGTTCACCATAGCCAACCTCTTCCTCTTGTGCATATCCTTTACAAACTAGTCTTGTCTTGTTCTTCACCTTTCTCATTCAGCTTGTTTCTGAACACCCACTTAGTACCAATCACATTTTTATCTTTAGGTCTAGGTAATGATTTCCATGTTTTATTCTTCTCAATTTTTTTAATTTCTTCATTCATTGCCTTGATCCAATCTTTATTCTCCAAAGCATCTTTGACATATTTAGGCTCAAATTCACACAGTAAACATTTGTCATTCTTTAGTCTTCTTCTTATCATGACTCTTGAGTTTTTATCTCCAATAATTTGATCTAGTGCGTGATGTCTTCTCACATATTTTTCCAATAAATTTTTAGATCTTGGTTCCCCTTGTTGTTGTTCACTAGATTCTGCATGTTTAATATCTCCTATTGTCTTTAGCTTTAACTTGACTTCCTCTATTTGCTGGTTGGCAGTCACGGTCTGTGACTTTGCTCCTATAGCCTAATGGTTGACATATTGTTGATGCTCAACATAGCTCTTATGTAGAACCTTGAGAGTGCCTAATTGCTAATGCTCAACAACCACCATTTTTGGTTCAAGTAAGGTGCTGGATTCACCTTCATAGACATAGAAAAAATAGTTCTATAATCTTTAGGTTCTTTCTTGCATTCTTCTTTATTTTTCTCTAGAAATTCATCAACGCTAATATTTTCTTTTTCCACATTTTTGTTAGTGTTAGAATTAAAACACTTATAAGCTTTTCTCTTAGTGGAATAACCTAGGAATATGCCTTCATCAATTTTAGCATCAAGTTCACCTTTTCTAGCATCTTTCAATACATAACATTTTCTTCCAAGGACTTCAAAATAATTCACATTTGGTGAATATCCATACCAGAGTTCAAAAGGTGTTTTTTTGTTCCTTTCTTCACTTGAACTCAGTTCAGAGTATAAATTCTAGTGCTTACAACCTCTCTCCAGTACTTCTATGAAACATACTTATCCATCATCAATGTGACATACGATATATATGAATAGTGAAGTGAAGGATCAAGATTAGATTAGAAGTAAATTAGAAGTGTTATGTTATTTCATAGCAAAAAAAGTGACCTAATTAGTGCAGTGAAGGGGAAGAAAAGAGTTATGAGATCAAAGAGAGGATCAATTTGCAAAGAGAAAACTTGAAATCTACTTTCAGAGAAAATTGAGAGTTAGGTACTAGGCAACGTTAGGCAGTCAACAGTGTGACTGAGCTACTCTATATAGGCCAAGTCATGTACATAAATATGTATGTATTGAAGTCATTTACTAGGTAGAGTCAAACAGTCATCACTATGACCAAGATACTCTACATAGAACGAGTCATGTACATAAACATGTATGTACTGAGCTCTATAGGATCTGAACAAGTATGTGGTTGATGAGTATTCTCTATACAAGACAAGTTCAACACCTACTGATAAATTCAAGGATGTAAATGTTGAGTTACATATCAAGTGCCAAGCACAATACAAATCAAGCATCAACAACATGTCGAGTATTAGAGATAGTAAGTGTTAAGCAACACATAGTTTACATACAAGTTAGAAATGATACAAACTTTGAAATAAGCCATTTTCAAGCTGACAAGGAAGGAACATTTAATATTTGTAGAGGTTTTTATAGAAGAGATTGCATGTTTTATGATGTGGATTAAAGATCCCTATGTTCTATGATTAAAAACTCAGATGAAGAGGTGAGATAAGGAAACATCTAGAAAATTCTTTATGGAACTTTTTAAATAGAGAAGGTTTTTACCTAAATCAGAGACATGATGCATGAAAAAATAATGATGCAGGAGCATCTTGCATGGGAAAATTATTGGGGAAAAAAAAAAATTGAAAAAAAAAAAAAAATTGTGGAGGAGAGAGAAAGGGACGAAAATTAGAGGAGAAATAATAAAAAAATAAAAGAAGAAGCTCAAGGAGAAGCTTGAGGAGTAGAAGCTCGAGAAGGAGAAGCTCGGGAAGTAGAAGCTTTGGAAGGAAAGCTTGGAAAGGTGAAAGTTGTGGAAGGTGAAGCTTGGAAAGCTTGGAAGGCTTCAAGGTGTGAAAGAGAAGGAGGAAATGAAGAGTGAGTTTTCCTGAGTCTGTGGATAGAGCACCGAATGTGAGGCAATTTATAGCAGGATTATGGTGGAGTTGTGAGTGTAGACAGAGTGCCTAATGTGAGGCAGTTTACACTTGGATCTTGGATTAAGTTTGTGAGAAGAGCTAGTGGCTGTGGTTTAGAAACAAGGAGGTTGCTTGGTGGCTTGCGAGCACAAGTTGAGATCTTAGAGGTTTCTACCAGAGTGTGTACCTACATTAGTGGTATTAGAGCAGTACTTAGGAGAGAGAAAGTGATGAAAATTAGAGGAGAAATAATAAAAAAATAAAAGAAGAAGCTCAAGAAGAAGCTTGAGGAGTAGAAGCTCGAGAAGGAGAAGCTCGGGAAGTAGAAGCTTTGGAGGAAAGCTTGGAAAGGTGAAAGTTGTGGAAGGTGAAGCTTGGAAAGCTCGAAAGGCTTCAAGGTGTGAAAGAGAAGGAGGAAATGAAGAGTGAGTTTTCCTGAGTCTGTGGACAGAGCGCCGAATGTGAGGCAGTTTACAACAGGATTATGGTGGAGTTGTGAGTGTAGACAGAGCGCCTAATGTGAGGCAATTTACACTTGGATCTTGGATTAAGTTTGTGAGAAGAGCTAGTGGCTGTGGTTTAGAAACAAGGAGGTTGCTTGGTGGCTTACGAGCACAAGTTGAGATCTCAGAGGTTTCTACCAGAGTGTGGATCTGGACTAGCTTGGGTTTGGATTGGATCTTGAGAGATCTTGGAGAAATGTTATTGTAATTGCTATTGGATTTTCAAATATAATAAAATTGTCTTCATATTGTTGCATTCTTGGTTGTGAGTTGGTAAGGGTGGTGTGGCCCTTCATCAGTGGTATCAGAGCATACCTTCATCAATGGTATCAGAGCGTACCTTCATCAAATAATCAAATGAGCTATGGCATGATAGGCGATATATATTAATAGTGAAGTGAAAGATCAAGATTAGATTAGAAGTAAAGTAGAAGTGTTATGTTCTTTCATAACAGAACAAGTGACCTAATTCATGGGGTGAAGGGGAAGAAAAACTTTATTATACCAAAGAGAGGATCAATTTGCAAAGAGAAGACTCAAAATCAGCTTTCAGACAAAACTAATAGTCAGGTACTGAATTAGTTCTAATCAACTTGAATCAGGGTAAATCTATTAATAGAGTGGTCTTAATAGATCTATGTAAATCTCCTAACAATTATTTTAAGTTACGTAAATCAGTTTTTGGATTAGATTGTGTGGAGATTTTTACCATCAACGTTTCGAATCACACTACGTGATCCATCATCAGGATGAGAGAGCAAGAGATATCAAATTCTCTTGCTCTCTCATCCTGATGATGGATCACGTAGTGTGATTCAAAATGTTGATGGTAAAAATCTCCACACAATCTAATCTAGAAACTGATTTACATAACTATGATGGATTGTGGAAATCTGATTGCATTAATTATTTTAAGTGTTAAATCCTCTCACAAGATGAGACCTAACAGTCTCAAAATATTTTAACACGACATACCCCTCACATGGTAGATCATATATTATGGTCAAACATTGTAACCCTAACATGTTAACTTTATTATTGTAGTAGTGAAAATTTGTGGGTGTCATCCCCACCCCAATTTTACCTTCACCTTGGAGGGTTTCTAGGTAACCAAATATCATGTTATGTATTTATTTTCATGCATGTGATAGATTAGATCTACTTGTTACAACAAGTTTAGTTTTACAATATTAGCATACATAAGACAACTGGTGAATGTGTGAATTAATTGATCAAAAAAAGTAAGTGTTTAAGATTTTGATTCACCCCCCCACCTCTCAGTATCTTGTTGTTCTATTTATACTGCCATCAATCAACAATTGGTATCAGAGTATCTAGTTCTCTTGGAGCAACTTAATTTCTTGGAGATTAGTGTTAGTTTTCTATTGACTAATCAAGGAAGTACTATACATGCTCCATAATTCCTTGGTTGGCATGTTGTAAATAATTTAACCATAAAGTGGAAAAAATACTTGTATAAAATGGTTTAGGGTTAGGGATTTTCCATAGGGGGGTGATGAAAAAAGTACTTCTTACAACAATATTAAGTTGTAAGGGATTACAAATTGTAATCAAGTTGTAATAACTAGATCATAATAATATTGGACTCATTGTTTGGTGGACACAACCCAAGGATTAGGTGAACCACGTTAAATCTGGGTGTCTTGTGTTCTCTTCTGTGAAATTTATTATTTTTTGATATTGGTTATTTTTAATGTAATTGTTATTTTTATCTGTGGTTAATCCTAACAATTAGATCTTGAAGATGGAGGCTTATAATGGACACAATTATTGACAATCAAGTGATTGGCATCCAACGCATACTACAAAAACTTGAGAAAGCAAGACAAGGTCTTAAGAAATTCTTAAAAAGAAGAAAGGAATTGGCTATCCAAAATAAAAAATTTTCCTATGAAGAAGTTGAGACTGGAGGACTATTTGAACCAATCAATCCAAATGATAAAGCATTTGCAGATCTACTTGAAAAGAAAAAACTCCTGAATGAAGAAACACAAGGACTAAAAAGGGAACATGAAATCTAATTAGTAAGACTATGTGAAGTGACCAAGAAAAGGAAGAAATATGAAGAAGAAAAGTCTATGTCTGAGGAAGATAAAGGAGTGATGGCTACCATTCTTGAAGAAAGGATATAAGATGTGAAAAAGCTCACAAACACTCAACTAGACATGATGAATCACTTGATGCTTGAAAATTAGGAATTAAACCAAAAGGATGTGGAAATAGAAAACCTCATATCATAGAAGGACATATTGAAGAATTAACTAAAAAATGAGAAATAACTTATGGAAAGATTCAAGAAACCAAATGAGACAATGAAGTACTTTAACTTATAAAGTCATCTGGCAGTAGTGATGGTTCAAGACATTCATGTACTGAGCAAGGAGAATCATCCAAATGAGGTGAACTAAAAAATAAAAAGCCCAAATGCAAACCAACATGCTATCATAATGGAAAATTTGGTCATACTATAAATATCTTCTGAAGTAAAGATGGTATGAAAATCCTAAACCCAAATTTACTAGTTATTATTTTTACTGCAAGAAACAAGGAAATCAAATACATGAGTGTAGGTTGAGTGAGGAATGCATCTGCCACACCTAGATTTGAAGGATATTTCTATAATTGTAAGAAGTATGGGCATATAGCATATGAATGCAGATCATAGAAAAAAAATGCAAATTTATGCACCAAACAATGCATGCTCCAAATGTCACAAGTTTGGACATTTAAGCAAGAATTATAGGACTCAAGTACCATCAAAAAATCACATCAATAGAAATGGTAAAGGTAAAGTGGAAATTGAACAAGTAAAGAAGGAGATCATTCAAACATGGAAAAAAGAAGAAGAAGATGGAAATACTGGAGAAAATGGAGTTGAAGTCACCCAATCCAATGGAGAAGGTGATCATATCATGTTAAAATAAGAAAGAGAGGTATGTATGGAACTAAATATTTAATTGATATATCATACATAAATTCTTAACATGAAATGTGCTAAAGTTCATATTTTCATAAGTAAAGAGTCATGAGAACAAATTTGTGAATGGACTAGTACAAAAGAGTCATTTATACAGTTAGTGCCAAACACCTATAAAATTATCTATGTTGACTAAGCATTGTAACATAGACTAATTACTTTAGAAGGAAACTAGTGTATAGGATGAGTTACATGGTAGAGGCTGAGTTAGGTGGAAGAGACCGAGCTGTAAAGTGAATACCTAGTTCAAAGGCACCACTACAACAATTGGTGTCAAATTGTGATGACGGTGTAATTTGTGGTCATTTTCATGTTTTTTTGCAGTTATCCCCAATGACATTGCAATACCAACATTGGCATTGTAATTGAGATGCCCACGTGAGAATAAAAAGAAGAAGAAAAGAAACATGATAATCATTTTCTATTTGTTTTGATTTTGGAGAGAGATGCTCACGAAAGAGGTGTAGAGGTATGAACATTGTCGTGGCTCCCTTATGATCAGTGTATTTGGTTACTATGCCCTCGTGATCTTAGTATTTCATTTTCGTGCCCTTGCTTTGTGATTTCATTGTCATTTTGTGCCCTTGCTTTGTGATTTCATTTTTGTGCTGTGCCCTTGCTCTACGATTTCATTGTCGTGTCATGCCCTTATGATCTACGTACCCTAGCTCTACAATTTTCTTCAAGGGTGAGAAGGGGTATGCATGTAAATGTTTTTTTCTTTTCCTTGTAAACATGTATCTCTTTATATATCCAGAGAGATCTTTTTCAAGGTGCTTATTACATATATGATCCAACTGGATACATATTCTAGAATCCAAATGCTAAGTGACTTACCTCAAGATCCTGCACAAAAATAATGTAGACCACAAAAAATGGGCTAAGTTCACAAGAAATTTTAGAAAAACATATCATAGCACATATTTTTAGAAAGAAACACACCATAACCAGTTAAATGGGTTTAGTTGCTAATTAGCTGGGTTGATATATATGTATATTTAACTAGGTTATGACATTTGCAAGGAAACATGCCTCGTGATTATGCATATATCTCTTTCTTTCCTATGATATATCTCTGCATTTTGTTATTGTGCCCTTGCTCTATAATTTGGTTGCCATTTGTTGTCATTCCCTTACTCTACAATTTCATTTCCATGTTGTGTCCTTTCTCTACTATTTTGTTTCCATGCTCTAGCTTTGCGATTTTCTTCAAAAGTATGTAAATTTTGGTTTCTTTTCCTTCTAAACAAGTATCTCTTTATATCTCCTTTTGAATATTTATAGCTAGAGATCTTTTTTAAGATGCTTATTACATATTAGCTACACAACAAAAAAATTGATCCAGCTGCAAACATATTCTAGAATCCAAATAATAAAAAATAAAACTCACTCAACATGTGCAAAATGACTTACCTCAAGATCCTCTACAATAATAATGCAAGGCAGAAAAAATGGGTAGAGTTCGCAAGAAATTTAACAAAAATATATCATAGCAAATATTTTTAGAAAGAAACTAGCCATAATCATGAGGCTCATTCCATTGTAAAAGCCTCTACCATAATAACATTGCTTCTAAACCTTGCAAAGGATGTTGAAGTGGTTCCTAACCTTGAAACACTTTTATAAGCATTTTATACTTGGGATCATCGTAGGGACACTGTGCCAATACTTGAAACACTCTTATAAACATTTGATATTTGGACTATAAGTTCTTAAAGACACTTGCAAGTGATTCCAATGTCATATATAGTACCTACCACAACACTTTTCTGGATTCTATCTAGTGGCTCCCATAATATCCTCTATGTTGTCTAGTTTTTGTTTCTATTGTGTAGTCTCTTTCTAAAGCCACTCCTTCTCATTCTCTTTCTAAAGTTACTCCATCTCCTTTTCTCTTGTGCCTTAAATTTTGTTTATCAAAATTCTAAATATCTGCCTCTACCTTATCTAAAATCAACTTCATAGTGTGTTGTAACTCTAACATAGGTGTTTGATCATTGATAGCTTTCATTTTAGCATTCAAGTTTTCAAGATTGGTCAATACCCTCACTTGCAGACCTCTCATATCAATCACTTTTTGTACTATTTCAACACCATGTTCTTGATTCTAAGCTAATAGTTCTTCATATGTATTTTCTTGTAAAATAATAATTTTGTTGAATAATTGTAAACTCTTAGATTGTTCATTGTTGTTTTCATGCATGTATGTATATATGTATGTATGTATATGTATGTATGTATATATGTATGTATGTATGTAGAGAGATTTTGTGGATTATGGATTATAAACAAAAATGAAAAGAAAAAATGGCATTAATCATTCCCCATTTGTTTTGATTGATTGTAGAGAGCAACATGCGGAAGAGGGTGGAAAGCTCAAACAAGGATGGAGAGCTCTGAATGTTGGTGGAAATTAGTGGAGATCTAAGATTTTGTCATTGTTCCCTTGTGATATTTGTGCCCTTGCGAGCTATGATTTTCTTCAAGGGGAGAAGAAGCACCTATGCAAATTTTCTTTTATTTTGTTTCTAGACATGTATCTATTGTTCTTATATAATAGATTTGGTCAGATTCAAGGATAACTGATTATGATGATTGTATGCATACGTACATGTATATATGTAAATTAGTTCACTATGTGAATTGCTTTACATGCCTACATATACAATTTCATAATACTTGTGCTAAATTAAATTAATCATTCATGTCTTGGATTCATAGAAGCAATTTTCCTTGCATTCAATCAAATTTATTCATACCAAACTATGCATACAAAAATTTGTACCTACAAATTATATTATCTCTTGGTGATTGAGTAGAGATATCATGCATAATATTGTCTAGGTAATTATTGGATGCATTCCCATTAAGTCATAATAGGATTGAGCAGATGATCCATTTATGTTACTTCATACTTGTTTTATTGAATATTTTGTTTAGCATAATCAGTAATACTAGAATTATATAGCTACAACTAGTACTCTTGTTTATTTTATTTAATCATATAATTTAAGAATATTATTTTTCTTAAAATTAGACTGTATATTTGTTATCACTAATATACAAATATAGATCTCTGATAGTTATCTTTTTTAATTTCAAGATTTTCATATTTAACGTGAAGAGTTTCAACTACTGTACAGTGGAATAGCCACAATGTGGAGCCACATAGCTCATGGCTTTTTCCACCAAATTATATTTTTATTATATTTTTGTCCTTCAAAAATATTTATAGGTGAATATTCTTCTGATTTTACATATATTTAATAATTTTTCACTTGTCATTTGAGGTAATTTTCTATAATGAGAGAGAGACATCTATCATAAGGATGGACATGCCAATTTTGATAATCCCACTCCCTTATCTAATTAATGAAACTACTTGCAATTAGCACCCTAATTTTCTTCAACTTGCTCGATCAGCCATTCACAGAAATGAATTATCCATATCCATAAACAACATCTAATCTTCTATATGTCTCTCTTCTCTATATACCCAATACATGGAGCCATTATCATCACGAGTAGACTCACTCTCCTTAGATGAATTCAATCGAAACTATTCATACCAAACTAAGTATGTAGAAATTTGTACTTACAAATTATATTATCTCTTGGTGATTAAGTAAAGCTCAAATACAATTTTCCAAGGTGATAAAATTACATATGCAGATGTATGTATGTATATATGTATGTATGTATGTATGTATGTATGTATATATGTATGTATGTATGTATGTATGCATAGATGTATGTATGTATGCATATATGTATCTTTGCATCTTGTTGCTATACATTTGTGATCTCTATATATGTATGTTTGTATGTATGTATATACATATGTATATGTATATATATGTGTATATACACACACACGTGTGTGTGTGTCTAGGTGTATATATACACATACATAGAGAAGTTTCTCTAATCACTTGCTAGGGGAAATGTAAAGAGATACATGATTAGAAGGAAAAAAAAGAACATGTACCTCTTCTCCCCTTGAAGAAAATCACAGAGAAAGCACTACTACATTTGGGCTTGAACACCACAAATTACATCACCATCACAAATTATCGTCACAATTTGACCCCAAATGTTGTAGTGCTAAAAAGGGCACATAGATCACAAGGGGATGAAACGATAGTGAAATCACAAAGCAAGGGCACGAAGATCACAAGGACACAACAACAAAATGTAGAGATCATAAGGACATGACAACAAAATCCTAGATGTCCACTAATCTCCATCAAGGGCATGACAATGAAATGCAGAGATCATAAGGGCATGAAAACAAAATGCAGTGATCACAAGGGCATGACAATGAAATCTTCACCCTTGTTCGAAGCTCTTCACCCTTGTTCGAAGCTCTCCACCCTCTTTCACATGCAGCTCTCCACAATAAAAGAAAATGAGGAATGATTTATACCATTTTTTTTTTGTTTATATCTAAAATCAACTTCACATTGTATTGTAACTCTGCCATATGTGTTTGATCCTTGATATCTTTCATTTCAACATTTCAACATTTCAACATTCAAGTATTCAAGTTTCCTCTTCATTATATAGTCCTTTCCACCCTAAAAACCACTTTGTTACTTCATTAAAATAGGACTTGAACAAAGCCAATGATAAAACAAAGCCCATATTCCATAATCCAAATAATAAAACAATAAAACTCACTCAACCCATGCTAATTGACTTAGCTCAAGATCCTACACAAAAATAATGCAGACAAGGAAAAATGGGCAAGAAATTTTAGAAAAACATATCATAGAAGATACTTTTAGAAAAAGAAGAAGCTATGACCTAGTTAAATTAGTCTAGTTGTTGATTAGTTGGATTGATTACACATTCTTGTAGAACTGTCATCAGATTAGGTATAATAAAATGAACAATCAACTATTCCCAGTTAGTAGGATCAAATACAGTTTTCCAAGGTGATAAAATTGCATATGTAGATGTATGTATGTATATATATAGAGAGATCTTGTGGATTGTGAAGATCAGTGGAGATCTAGGATTTCATTGTCGTGCTCTTGTGATTGTTGCATTTTGTTGTCTTGCCCTTGTGATCTCTGCATCTTGTTTCCATGCCCTTGTGATCAATGTATATGTATGTATGTATGTATATACATACATACATACATACATACATACATACACAAATACGTACATACATACATATACATATATATGTGTGTGTGTGTGTGTGTGTGTGTGTGTGTGTGTGTGTGTGTGTGTGTGTGTGTGTGTGTGTGTATCTATGTATGTACATATGTATATAAGCAAAGAGATCTTGGCACAACAAAAAACTAAAAAACTCACTCTACAGGTAGCATGGCCATGGGTATTGTCACAAGATTTAAAACATAACTATATAAGGAGTGAGGTAGGACGTATATAGGTTAACCTTACATTAAGTGTAAACTAAAACACAAAGGCTACAACAGGGTATTACAAGATTTTAATTAGAGAAAATTGCTTGATTTACTAGAGTGGGTGTATAATTGCGAAGAGTTGTATTAGGTGAGTAAAGCTCACCAGTGGTTATAGGAATACAACTACATCAAAAAAATTAGAAACCAGAACTACATATTTGTTAGAGTGAGTAGTTTAAGGGTCTTGATCTTGTGGATACAGGTATGTAGGCAACTTGGTAGGCAGAGTGTGCCTTCAGTGTATAGATGCCTTGGACATAGTTAGGTAGCCTTGGAAATTGTTATATAGCACTGAACCATGTATGTATATAACTATTCTCTACTTAATAGTGCCATCCACATGTGGGGGCATCAGTTGAGCTTGCACCTTCAGCAATACTTCATTTCTATTATTTGTGCTCTTTGAATCAAAGGTATATAACTTTATCACTTGAAACTATAATTTTCAAAAAGTACAAACCACAATAGTTTCTTGTAATTCTATTGTTTTCTTTGTAAGTTTATAAAATTGAAGTTTAAAAATTAATTTCATTTATGTACATCTTTTTCAAGTTTGATATTTCTCTTTTTCTTGATTTACAGTCCAAGAGTAATTTTTCAAAACACATACTAACCAGTAGGAGATTGAGCCAAAAAATTGTAAGAACGATTGTGCCAAAAGAGTGAAAAAAATGATTGTACACAATAATCATCTCTTTACGATAATTATCTTTTACATTCTTTTTGGCACAATTGTTCTTACATTTTATGATTTTTGGTGAGAACAAAATTCTAAACTATTCAGGTAGGTGATAAGACCCATGTCTTGTGGTAAGACCTATTTCTTTAAAATAATAGAAATCATAGAATATATTTAATTGATTTATTTTTTATTTGGTTTTGGCTAAAGAAAACTTTTATTTCAAATCTATGTTTTTTTTTTTTATAGATGCCATGATTTCTAACAAGAAAATCTAGCTGAAATATTGTATAGAATCGTAGAATATATCTAATTTTGTTAAGGGAAAATTTGTTCGGATTTTTAAAGAGTATTTGTATTTAATGATTGCTTTCTTTTGCAATAGGGTTTCAAATATGTTTACTTGTCTATGCCTCTTAAATATAACTATTTTTTCTATGTGCTCAAGAAATATGAGTTTTTGAATTTCCAATTTGACTTCAATTAGATTCAGGAAAATTAGCTAAGATATGGTTTTACAAATGTAGGAACATGTTGGGAAACTTAGCAGACTATGTTATTATTTGTTATATGTTTGCCAGTAAATTTAACTGGAATGTATGGATTTGGTAGACTTTGTATTTTATGCCTATCTTATTAAAGGTTTAAAAGAATTGCAGATAAATAACTTGATTTAAATTCTGCAGGTTTTGAATTGTATTGGAATGCTCTCCCTATGAGGATCCCAAGTATCGACTGCTACTGTTAATTTCATCTAGTTTTTGATTAGCTGGGTTGATTAAAAATTTATGTAGAACTATCATCAAATTAGGTACAATAAAAGGAACAATCAACATTCTTTTTCTACAGAATCTTGAGCTAAGTCACTTATGTATGTATGTATGTATGTATGTATGTATGTATGTATGTATGTATGTATGTATATATATGTATGTATGTATGTGCCCTTGTGATCTTTGTATATGTATGTATGTATGTATATATACATACATACATATATATATATATATATATATATATATATATATATATATATATATATATATATATATATATATATATATATATATAGATATGTATATACATACATATTTATATATGTGTATTTGTATGTATCTATGTATATAAATAGAGAGATCTTGGCACAACTGAAAAACAATAAAACTCACTCAACAGGTAGCATGACCATAGATGCAATGTCAACAGCTATTGGTAATTAGATTCCTCTTTTTCTCTCTCATTTTTCATTTGTTTATTTCACTTGAACTATATAAGGAGTGAGTTAGGACATATATAGGTTAACCTTACATTAATTATAGACTACAACACAAAGGTTGCACCAGGGTATTATAGTATTGTAATTATAGAAAAATTGTTTGATTTTCCTGAGTGGGTGTATGATGGTGAAGAGTTTTATTAGGTGAGTAAAAATCACTAGTGCTTATAGGAATATAGCTATATCAAAACAATTAGAAACCAAAATTACATATTTGTTAGAGCAAGTAGTTCAAGGGTCTTGATCTCGTGGATACGAGTATGTAGGAAACTTGGCAGGCAAAGTATGCCTCCAGTGTGCAGACACCTTGGACATAGTTAGGTAGCACTTAACTATTTTAAGATATTATATGTTAATTCATGAGGCTCATTCACTTTCAGGAGCCTCTTTCCAAATCACCCAAGATGGCTAGAATATCTAGCTGAGCAACTCCTATATTGCTCAATTTCTTGAGTTCATCTCTGACATAATTCTAATTATATATAAGAGGATTATATGTTTCTTCATTGTTGCCAATATCTATGTTCATTCTAAATATGTACTCTTTCTTGTTTTTAGCACATTCTTTGACAACAATTACCTTTCGATTTTTATTAGAGGCCTAAGCTTTGGAATCAATGTAAGCTAATTTGCATGGTAGTAGAATTTCTTGAATTTATTGACACAGTACTAAGTGGAATCCAAAAAATTGCATTTCAATTCTCCATTTGGGACATAATTGTATTTTATTCCTTAATTTTAGATGCAGTAATGAGGGTTTTAGCTCAAGCCATGGGAGAAAATTTGAGTTATGAACATAAAATTAGGAATGATTCATGTCATGTTTTATTTTTTATTTTTATATCTAAAATCAACTTCACATTATGTTGTAACTATAGCATAGGTGTTTGATCCTCGATAGCTTTCATTTCACCATTTCAAAATTCAAGTTTTCAAGTTTCCTCTTCATTATATGTTTGGTTCATCAATGATTTCCTCTAGTTTGATTACAGTGCATCTCAACTAGCTACTCCAATGATGCAGTCACCCATCTATCTCTAGATTATACAAGCATTTCTTGATTTACAAAATCTAGATAGATACTAAGAGTTCCAAAGCCATAAACTTGAAGACCATCATGTGTGCATCCCACTATAGGGAAAAATTGGATGTCATGTTCTTGTGCATATATTAAAATCACTTCCTTCAAAATCTACTGAGGTGCACCCATGGAATTATTTAGGTGAATCCCATTGCCCATGGAAGCTGAGGCTTGTTTTTGAGTATATGTTACTGTTGCTTGTTTCTGCTAAAGTGCCTCAAATTGGCGTTGCTCCATCACCCTAAGATAGCTTACATTCTCTCTAGCCCCGTGGTGTTCCACAGTCATACCCTCTACAGCTTGATTTATCATTTCAAGGGCTACATTTAGCTGATTTCTTATCCTCTGATTAGCAAGAAGCTTGGGGTGAAATAGTTCTTTCCACTCTAAAATCCACTTTGTTACTTCATTAAAATCAAGTCAATGATACAAAACCTATTGTCACTTTTGAAAAAATGTTGCCTCTAACATTGCAACCATATGATAAATCGGAATAGCACATGCCCAAGACATAAGCTAGTTAAATTGGTCTACTTGCTGATTAGCTAGGTATTGAAGTTAATTTGGGCATCACTATAGAGATCTTATGGATTGTCGATTAAGAATTATAAACAAAAAAGAAAAGAAAATATGACATTAATCATTCCCCAGTTGTATGTTTCTAAATAAAGAGATCTTGGCACAACATAAAAAATAATAAAACTCACTCAACTGGTTGTCATGCCCTTGTGATCTCTACATCTTGTTCCTGTACCCTTGTGATCTCTATATTTGTATGTATGTATGTATGTACACACACACACACACACACACACACACACACACACACACACACACACACATGTATGTATGAATATGTGTATATGTATGTATGTATGTATATAAAAAAAGAGATCTTGGTATAAAAAGAAAACAATAAAACTCATTCAATAGGTAGCATGAGCACAGATGCGATGGAAATGCCTAGTGGTAAGTAGATTCCTCTTTCTCTCTCTCTCATTTTTCATGTGTTTATTTCACTTGAACTATTATTTCTTAGGAGAAATTTTCCAATATTTGATTCATTTTATGCACGAGGTGATGACATTCCTGGATGTCGTGTGATGAATTGCCCATGAACAATGAAGATGGACTTCACCTAAGAGTAGCAAGAGGTGATGAGAACATTCTAGGTACTTGAAATATTGATCCTTTCTTAAAGATTTTAGATGTTAACGAGGAATTAGATGTTGGGGGAGGGGGAGAGGGAAAATGAGCTTCCACCTTCACCTGGTTGGCCTTGATTAGTAGAGAATATTAAACTATTCTCAAAACCAAGTGAAGCTCAACAATAACCTATGATTGTATGACAACTTATTGTGTGAATCTCTTGGTTTCAAGAAATGTAGAAGGAAATCATAGTTCAATATATAATGTCAATTCATATGCATATGACATTAGTCAAAGCTGAAAAATGCAACAGGTTTGCATTTTCATTAGAGGTCTTTAATTAGGTATTTTAAGTTATAGACCATCACAAAAATTGTTCATGATGATGGTCTATAATTTTAAAAACTTACTTGACCTATTAAATAAATGTAATCATGTTGTGTTTTATTAGCTTTGCCTACTGTCCATGCATTTGAATGCATCTGCATGTGCATTCTCAATTTTGAGTGGCAAAATCTTATTTTTGATGCGATGAAAAAATGACATGGACTAGAAGATGGGAAAATGATGCCACTTTTTTAGGTCTAGAACCTTTTTTTGTAATTTAAACATTGATCATTTCTTAAAGATTTTAGATGTTAACATGGAATTTAGATGTTGGGGGTGGAGTGGGGCCAAATGAGCTTCCACCTTCGTGTGGTTGGCCTTGATTAGTAGAGTATTAAAGTATTCTTGAAACCAAGTGATTATCTATATTAACCTATGATTGTGTCATAGTTATTCAATGCTTGCCACCAATTTTTTTTATTAATACAACACACCTTCGTAATTGCAATGGTTGGCCATCGTTCGCACAAAATTCTGGCCACATGCCCATCCCAATTGTGATAGAGATTTTTGACAGCTTGCCATGGGACCCATACAATTTCTGTGGCATGGGCATCACAATTGTGATGATGACTTTGACAAATTTTTGTCGCAATTTTTATGGTGAAAATGAATGGTTTTCTAGAACAATAGTTCAATTTATAACATATGTAGCCATTACAATTGTGATAGTAACTCTTGCCATCACAATTTGTGACAGAAAAAGTTTGATGCCTATCTGATGGGAGCCAATTCTGATTGATGTCAGTTGGGCGATGGGTTACTATCATAATTGCGATGACCTATCATCACGATTTAGACCCAAATGTAGTAGTGCATCAATGTCGATTGAGATAGATTGCTTCCACCTACATAAGTACAAATCATTAATTTAGAACCTAAATCAACCAAAATAAGGTATATATTAAAATTTCAAGACATTAGTTGACACCTTGTATATATATTTCAAGAGAACATAGCAATTTGATGCTTTGAGTGACTAGCAAAGAGATCTAAGAGTGATTGGGAGAAAATTTAAACCAAGAAGATTGATTGAGTGAAAATTTGAGCTATGGTGAGTAATTCATAAGAAAGAAAAGTTTTCAAACTTGAACAAAGAGAAGTTGAAAACTTCATCCACCACTAGAATGAGCCAAGAGGTTAGTAAAATTCAATTGGTGAAGAATGATGCTTGTCCTACACCAAAGTTTTGTGCTACTCAAGAAATTGAAATGAAAGGAGATTTAATGGGCACACTATCTTCAATACCACCCAAGGTTATTATGATTCATGATGTAAGGAGTTGTTATATTGGTAAGATCAGAGAAGTAAAAGATTATGAAATGAGAGAAGAATATGAGAAGTTATAAAATGAAGGAATCTTGAAGGATGAATTCAAAGTTGTTGAAAGGAAAGGGTTAACTCATGCCCTAGAGTTCCAACGGAATTTGAAAATTGAATGGATCAAAATTATTCTAAGAAGGATCCATGATATGAAGTTTTGGTTACATAATGGATTTGTAGAGATCATAAAAAAAATGATTCACAAGGTTATAGGATATCCAACCATAGACAAGAAGAAAACCATCCGATGATTGAGTTGAGAGGAAATTGAGGAAAATAAAGGCATTGAGTGGAATGGATGAGGTTTATCCATTACAAATATTTTTGATTTGTTAATCAAATTTTCAATGAGGGTTATAGCTCACAAGTTTCATCAGTCAAGAAGACTGAACAATGTGTCATGTGTGGTAGTGGATCAAGCATGGAAAATAGTGATGAAAGGTCATGAATATGATCTTGTTGAGCTTCAAAGAATGCAATTTGCAAAAAAATGGCATCCATCAGGAAAGCAAAGAGTTCAATGTGTGAGTTAAGATCCCTCATTATATGTATGTTCTTTTATATACAAAAATATTTTCCTGGTATTGGAGATATTATTTGGGAGAAAAAAAATCCAGTGACAAGACAAATCACTACTACATTTGGACTTGAATTGCGATGGTAGGATGTCACAATTGCTATGGAAACCCATCACCCAAGCGACAAAACCACAAATTGGCTCCCGTCAGACTTTTGCTATCGCAAGTTGCAATGAAAATCTCATCCATCGCAATTGTGACACCTAAAACTATCAGAATTTGGAAGAAAGAAAGGGAAAGAGTTCATCTTCACATTGTACCTATTGTGATAGTAGATCATTGCAATGATGATGACTTACGTTTTCAATCTTCCATCACAAACATGATGACTATGTTGTAGGGTTGATGACCATCTATCAGAAGAGGCCATTGCAAGAGCAACAATATGAGACACCAGTGTCATGGGTGAAATGACTATCATCGCAATTGCGATGGGTATATGATAGTTATGTTGGCGGAGTGATGAATATCCATCAGAACTAGCCGTTGCAATTGCGACAACTTGCTGAATTATTAAAAAAATTGGTGGCAAATATTGAATAAGTATTCCAAGATTCTAGTATTCTATTGACATAAGCATATAGTTATAAAAAATATATAAGTCAGATTTATTTTCATGGACATAAAGCTAACATAGCAAACTAATATTTGCAGACTGTTAGATTTCGCATTGCATAGACATCAAGTACAGTTACAGAATCTACTTGGGAGAATCAATCCCATGTAATACACTATATCAAGGAAATAAAAGTATGTTTCTAATTCAGAAGTCATTTACTATTAATGTGAGCTATAGGTTGGGTCATCACCAATTACTTCAAAAATCCTTTTGTATCCAAATCCAATTTAGAACTATGATATATAAAACAATTAATATCATAGTGACAAGTTGATGATATACAATTTGACATCATAGTAAGAGACAAGGTATAATTAAGTCCAAACAAGTTTGATAAGTATTATTATAAGTGATATTGGAAGTACATGACCTATTCATAAGATATATCATAATTATAATCAACACAACTAGGAAAGTGAACATTACAAATAATTAACTTAGTTTCTCAATTATAACCAAAATTTATAGTCAACCCAACATATCGAGTCAATTCACATGACAAGATTCATTTAAAAATAAAAAAATATATATCTTGAATAAATGTATACTTTAGAATGATCTAATATCATTTGTTTCCACTATTCAAATTCTTCTTCATGTCTCCCAATTTACAACAAAATTTATCAAATGTGATCATTCAATGAGAAAATGGAAAATATTAGATTAACCAGTTGAAAATTCATAATTCAGTTTTTTAGTCTCTTCCTCCAATGATTTCCATTTCTTCATCTGCAAAGGTATTCTAATATTTAACTATGACCACAAATTTCTTTTGCATATAAAAATAAGAGGAAAGCCTAGTGACTCATACCTTTTCCCATCCTAGTGTCATAATTACAATGCAAGACAAGACATGAGAAACTACCAATACAAAAATGAAGGTATGTAGTTGATGGAGTCCATCTTGTGGTATAAGAGGAACCTTCCCCTGCATCAAAAAGAAGAAGAAGACAAGATCATTTTATTTTCTTTCCATTATAAAAATATCTCCATTCAATCTGAATATACTAAAACAAATTCTACCTTTGAAGCACAATGACCAGTTGCAACCTCATCTTTTTCCAAGTTCCACCTTAATGGTGTTTCATTAGAAGTTATGGACATGAGATTTCAATGTACTGAAAACTTTTTAGTCTCCTCAACACTACTATCTTTCTCTTTTGAGGCCTCCTCCTTTGGACATGGAAGGAAAGAGTCTCCTAAGCTCTTAGATATAAAAATATCTACAATTCTTGTCTACCCAATAGTAAGAAGAAACGAGATAAAATCCAACAACATCAATTCTGCAAGTAATTAAGAAGAAATCAAGCTAAATAAAGCTAAATAAAGCTCAGGGATTTTTTTATGGTTTCTTCAGCCACTGCATTCGAAAGACACAAAAAACATTTTATTTCATTATGGTCTTAAGTTTCCATAGGTTATTGTGCTGTGCAGATTATTTCTAGATTGAATTGTATTGAAGTTTGTGTATTGATGTTCTAAATTACATTTTATGATCCATCATCGTGTTATGTTTCTATTGTGTTGAATCTTTTGTATCAAAACTTTCAATTACTTCATGATCCAACATGAGGATATGATGTGATTATATGATCAACTTACTGAATGTATTAGAATGAATGATGCCATAAGCATACTAGAATATATAATTAGAATTATCATTGAAACATGAAGATTAACACGTAACATAATTTTTTGTTGCCCAACACACCTTCTCTTGTAGCTTACAAGAATTCAAAGTTTCATTCATACACATCAATGATGAAGTCTATGTAGGTACAACACATGTAAACAAATTGGGTGGCAAAAAGTTTTGGGCCTTACATTCATTTTTCTCAATGGAAACAATGTCTACAAATGGGATTATTAGTACAAATTCATTAGGGCCTGTTTGGTTGTTGGAATAGTTACTGGAGAATTATAATGGGGAGTGGGAATAGGAATGGGGATGGGAATGAGAATCAACAAAAGCAATTCCAAACCCCATTTGGTTTACCTAGAATTTGGTCGGGGATATGTAAATCCCATGTTTGGTTGTGCAAAAGGGGAATAGGGATAAAGATAAAATTTATATTATATTTTATTTCTTTTAAAAATAATTTATTTAAATTTATTATTTTCCAGGTTAATTTTTGAATAATTCATACTCATTTATTTATTAAAAGGATGAGCACACCTTGAGCTGTTGACAGAAAGAAGGTTGCTGATTATGCATTCTTTAAGGCTAGATCCCAGTTCAATCACATCATACTCCTCATCTATGGCTAATTTTCATGAGTGAATTGATCAAGGAAAATTAAAAAGGTAAATTTGTGCTTGTGTCCTTATATTAAATGGTAATTTGGATGATTTGTGTATAGAGGACTAGGGTAAATGAAATTGAGTGGAGTGTGTCAATGGGTAGCATCCAAGCTGACTGGTATTACTTTACAAAATATATATGTCATATTTAGGAGTGCAAAGAATCAACTCTAAAATAGAAGCTAAGTTGACTGATAAAAAACCTTTTGAAACCATTATTGGCAAATCAACCTGTACCAATTTGGTTGCTGGAAAAGTTGTGCGCACATGAAAATGGAGGAAAATGACTTGGCCACCAAAGTTATTGTATGCCAAAAACCTAAAATGCAACTCACAAACATAAAAAATTAATTAGATATGAAAAAATTGAATGGGAATTGGAATGGCCTATTCTAATAACAACTATTTTGATGGAAACAAAAAATCCTTATTTTGTGTCATTTTGACACAAAATAAGGATACAGATATGTATTCCAATTCTAACTTAACACACCCAAATAGATAATTAGAAAAAAATATGAATTTGTATACTCCTATTCCAGGCCTATTCCAACAACCAAATGGGGCCTTAGAAAATAAGCATTATGTTTAGACAAGTTTTTCAGAGGTTGATAAGCCCACATATCCTCCTTTCTTCAAATGCATGAGTTTGTCAGAGTTTGAAGGCATATAAAGTTTCTCAGTTTCCAAAACTATGTGTGGTGGAGGAGGAAGATCTAAAACCTACATAAACCCCACTCTTATGTTTTTTTGAACCCAAATAATCATTGTGGGGTATAAAATGGTGATTCTAAAGAATACTAGCTTGATGGAGGTTTTGGAGGACTATTTTGAGCTGAGTTCAAGGACTCATAATTTTTTTGCATCATTATGAGAGTTTGTGAAGAAGAGAAGAGATGATCATCACATTATTTTGGATAGGGCTATTGCTATGAAGGAGGCCAAAATTTCTTTGTCAGAGGAAGAGTGTAAGGAAATATTAGAGGACCTAAAAAATTTCATATGTGTAGAGGAGTTTGAAAGCATCTACAAAAGGTTCACAGATATGCAAAGTCAGCTAATTGGGATTGTAAAAAGATACACCAAGTCATATAAAAGGTTAATGAAAAGTTGGTCTATAGCAGCTGCTTTGGTTAGGAGATTGAAAACTATGAGTCTAGGAATGCGAAATGTATGTGAGAGAAATATTGTTGGGGTGAAATATAAATATGTTTTGGTGGAAGCCATCAAAGTTGTAATGTATAAGAGTTGTAGAGATGTGGAGACGATGAGGGTGTTGATGGATCAACTCCATGTGGAACTTAATCGAAGAGCAATAAGCATTCATTTTGGAGAGAGGCATGGCGATTCTTCTGCTTTGCTCTTATCTTTGCAACATCTTACCAACAAACAACCTCCATTCCTCAAGAAATTGGAATTTCTTGAAAGGAAAAAACTTGTTTGCAATTTGAGAATCTCCATGATTCAAGCCTTTGTTGTACATAAATTGAGTATGATGCATTTATCCATTAATTGTTTATTTTCTCATTCAAGCCACAAAAGCATGATGTCCCCATCCACATATTAAATTGAAGTTTATTTCTCTATCTCTGACACCTCTCTTTACTTTTCAAAGCTTAATTATCAAGAATGTGGCCATCATGGAAGGACAATTAAAAATAATCCAGTTCTATTTGATGTGGTGGCCACACTAAAAATGTGCACTTTCATGAATTCAAAATGGTTGGGATTACTTAGAGGACCATATTGTTAGAGTTTTAATAGTAGAGTTTAGTTTCTAATTGAGGAGAGTTTCCATAAATCCTTGGTTACATGTCCATTTGAAGAAATGTCCTTTACTTTTTTAACAATTTCTTTATTCAAAAACATGTTCTCAGTTTGAATATTCACTATTTTTAAATACAAAAAGAATAATATTTAAATAATAATAATTCTTAAATAATATTAAGAATATATAGATTAAATTTTAGGTGACAAAGAAGACTATTGTTAGCAAGTTTGTTAGTAAAACTAGTGTAAGAGACATTTTATGTCATCTTTTAGAAGACCAAAACGTGATGCTCCATTTCTAGGGTTAGCATTATTCAAATCCTTTTAATTAGCTTCAGTTCATGGTACTATGTAGTCAGATAGTTTATATTATTGAATTTTTATTAATCTATTTTTTAATTGATCTATGCAAACCTTTTTTATCTTAACCATTTGAAATTTGACTTTTATATTGCACTTTGCGAGATTCTTATTCATTTTTGGTTAAGGCATGCCGACCTTCATTCTTCAATAGTAATGTGTAAGAGTTTTCATTGCCTACCTTGTATTTTCAATTATAGTAGACTTGTGCATGATTAGAACTTATCACCATCATTTATATCAAACATAATTTGTTTCAAACTACAAAGCAGACATAATAGCAGTGTATTTCTCTATAAAACTTAGAAATTATTTGTAAAATAGATATAAGAGAAAAATATTTAAATTCTTTTAAGTCCAAAAAAAAGATAAAATATGAATGCAGATAAATAGAAATAATAGAATACCTTAGAGAGCAGTAATTTGAGGCAATCCCATAGAAAGCCATTCTTTCGAATACATCAAACACTGCAACTAAATTTGATAAATCAATGAGTTTGACTATGGCATCCTTCTACATTTCTTGAAGCCAAGAGATTCACATAGTTAGCTATCATGTAGTCATAGGTTAATGTTTAGTTTCACTTGGTCTCGAGAATAGTTCAATATTCTATACTAATTAGGGCCAACCATGTGAAGGTGAAAGCTCATTTGGCTCCACCCCCAACATCTAAATTCCTTGTTAACATCTAAAATTCATTCATTCTATTAATAAAATGTAACATTCATGAATTATCACATGATAACATTCATTAACACATAAGTTTCATTAGAACATCCACATTAACATTAAAATATAAGATTCATATGAATATTCAATAGAGCATAAATAAAATATGTAGACATAAACATCAATCATTGTCAAATAAGTTATATAAGTTCACATTGTTGGTGTAAATTAGTATTCACTATTTATACTTACTTAAGTTTACTTAGGTTTATGCATTATTTAATTATTTTGCATTATTTTATTTGTGAGACACTTAGGAGTTTGTGCACTCTTGTGTGTTGTCATGTTGACATCACAGGGATCTGCATCTCTTTTAAGCACATGTTGTCTACAACATAGGAATCTTCTACACACATATGACACCTTGTCATTCTTATCCATTCATCTAGCATGTTGGATAAGGTGCTTAGTTGTCTTATCTTCTGGTTGTTTCCAGAGACATTCTAGGTGCTTCCTGAGAGGCCTTTATATACAGGCACTCCTAGTGTACTCTTAATTATGGCATATTGAATACATTGTCATTCTGATCATACTCTATCTCTCTCTTTGGTCTATTGTGTGCTTGTGTTTGAGTTCTTAGTTCTTGGGTGAATTTTTCCCTTAGGAAAATTCTTACGTGGTATTAGAGCAACTTGGAGATTTTCTCATCACATAGCTATTTTGAGACCATGCTTGCTTCATCACCTCAGCCTGAATCCAGAGTGCTATAGAAATTGGGAGCGTCTAGAGCCAAATTTGACCTCGCCATTGTGTCTGAAATCTTGAACCGATGAAAAGCGACTATAAACTCAGCTATCGTGGCCCAAAGTTGACTGTGAGGCAATTTTTTTTTACAAATCAGAACACGGAGGCCCCTATTTGCTATTTGGGTATGGTCATTATTTTCAAATTTGTTATTCAATTTTAATTCAGATCTATTTTTTCTCTGTAATTTTTGTCAGAATTATTCGAATTTAATTTTCGGTAGAGAAATTTTTTTAGCAGGCCCGGGCATTGACACCTCAGATCTACCATTTGGAGGATATTTTATTGTGTTGTTGCAGAAGGACATTTATTAATTGTAGAATAATCGAGCAATTCAATAGTTGAAGGTCGTACTATAGAAAATTTGCATTCACATTACGGCTTCGCACAACACTTTTGAGACATCCATCCACAAAATTTGGCTAGTGCAACTTCCACCGGTGGCCTCCCAACACTCCAAATTGTTTAGTTTAAAGGTCGCGACATTTTATTTTATATAGTTTTCAGACTGTTCCCACTTTCAATGTGGGATTAAATCCCAAAATTTGAGTGGCATACACACTATCGGCAACAAGTCCACCACGGCCTGCCTAAACCTCCGACAACTCTTTACATTATACCTCATGGCCATTTTATTTTAAATCACATTGCAAGCTCTCACATATTGAATATGGGACTAAAGTCCCTTTACTGGCCCCTGCCCAAATACATTTTCGGCCACTGCAAAATGAATTTTAATGTCAACTTTGGAGTTTTTAGTGGTACCCAACATCACAAGTTTTCCACCTACAACAGAGTCTCTTCCCACCCATGCAGAGGCCTACAACAATGCCACATGGCCTGCAACCCAACCCAAAGACTTGGACACATTGATTGTTCCATGCCACACTGCCTGCCAACTGTACCAATCGCCTGCCAACTATGCCACATCTTGACAACTCATCTAGGACTGCCATGTCACTCGTGGAACCTGTTTGTAGTGCCACATTAGATTCCATACATGCCACATCACCTAGTTCGTACAGTATGAATGTTGACTCAGCTTGCCATGTCAGCCTAGGCATTGATTTTTTGTTAGCGTCATCAGAACACAATGCTAAAATTGACAGCCATTTGACCGTCAAAATTAGGTGTTTTACAACTGTAGTGATGGCCATTTGACTGTCAAATTTAGACTGGTAATTTTTTCTCAAGACCCCTCTCCAGATTGCATTTCAATTTGGTAGCCTGACTTCGTGAGCTCATATCTCGAACATCCAAATTTTGATTTAGGTTCAATTTTTTTAAAATCAGGTAGAATTTCCTAAAATTTTTAGTGGTGGTGTTGTTTTCTATTTTTGGTGCACAAATTTTGCAAAAATTGCATTTTTTGGCGACTGTACCTACATAATCCTACATTTTGCAACTTCAGAAGCTCCGTACGGGCACATCTAATCACTTGTTTAGGTTCTATTTTTTTAAAAAGTGTGTATTTTTTTGTCTACTTTCCATATCTAAAGTCAAATTCTAGGGTTGTGTTGACCAATTAATCACTTTTAGAAGTAGGCCTTTGTTGGCATTATAAAACTTTGATTCTTTTTCAGAATTGTTGTAAATTTGAGCTACAGTGCTTAAGTGATAGATTTAAGCCTCATAAGGCAATTTTAAAAGGAAAATTAGAAAGTCCACTTTGTTCATTTTGACAAGTGGCTCATTGTAAACGCACTACTTATAAAGTGCCAAAAACATCTTTTTGGGGGGGTCTTTTGATTGAGTGAAAAGGGGGGTGGTGTACTATGTTCTTATGTCTCTATTTTGTGCTCTTTTCATTTCTGCATCATGGGTTTTAAATGTCCTCCTCTAACTTCACGCAACTATTCTACATGGAAAGATATTACATGGAGTAGATTAATGGGAAAAGGATATAGTTTTTATGTTGATGGTACAATTACCAAACCTACTGATGCTAAAGAACTCATTGATTGGAAAATTCAAGACCAATAGACTGTAGGTGTTATCAAGAGTTGTGTACATGGTTATCTTCTCTTTCACATTAAAAATTGTTCAAACTTTAAAGAAGCATGGGATAAACTTGAATAGTTGTATGGTAAAGTGGATGAAGAAAAGGGATTTTAGATTGAGGATGATCTACTTCTCTTGGATCCTAAGAATTATGACACAATTCAAGATTACATCATTAAAGTCAATGAGTATAGGACACTTTTGAAAGATTGTGGAAATCCCATGAAAGATGACAGGTTGATTCATCACATCCTGAAGAGGCTACCTTCTAAGTATGCCAACTTTGTTTTGAGTTTTAATACTCATAGGTTGACCATGAGATCTGCTTACCAGAAGCCTTCCTTTGATGGATTTGCAGAAATGTTGATTGTTGAACAATCTCAGTTGGTGGATTTTGGACTTCTCAAGTCATCAAAGACTAAAGCCTTGGTGGCTAGTGATGATCATAAATCAAGTCAAGGGGGAAAAGAAACAAGAAGAAGAAATAGAAGCAAAAATCACAATCTAAGACCCAACAATCCTCCTCTCAACAAGGAAATTCTTCTTCAAACAAGAAGGGAAGTAATGAAAAGAAGGACAAACTCTTTTGTGCATATTGCAAAAAGCCAAATCATGATGAGCATCATTGCAAGAAAAAAAGAATTGATGAGTTAGAAAGTCTACTCAAGAAAAACAAGATTCAAGTGCCAAGTACTTCCAAGGATTCAACTCCAACCTCTTCGAAGGGTAAAGGTCAAGCACTTATGGCAAACACAAGTTCTTCTTTGGAATGGATACTTGACTTAGGTGCCTCTTACCATATGGGTTCTTCAAAGGAAAAATTTTCTTCATTGAAGCAGTCAAAGGTGCCACACATCTTTGTGGGAGATGATGCTAAAATGGAAGTTGAAGGGAAAGGACATGTATAAATGGAAAATGGGGAATTCAAGGATGTTCTCTATGTTCCAAATCTAAGCTCCAATATCCTATCAATTTACCAAATCACTCACCTTGGAGATGGTCATAAGGTTGAGTTCCTTCTAGATTTAGTGATGGTGCGAAGTCTAAAAGATGATTCATTGGTTGTAGTGGGGAAAGTCAATAATGACAAGAAGCTTTATTCCTTCTCCCACTTTGTGCCTAAGAGTCCTTCCCAAGCCTTGTTGACTTACTCTACTTCACACATCAAATTATGGCATGAGTGGTTTGGTCACGTTGACTTCCGCTGTCTTCAACAACTTTGCTCTAAATATATGGTCAAAGGTCTACCTAATATCAACTTTTCTAAGGGAGAATGTTCATCTTGCTTAGTGAATATAAATCTTAAGAAGAAGTATGATAAAGGGAAGTCTTCTCGAGCTCTAGTTGTTCTTCAGCTAGTTCACATGGTATTAGCAGGACCCTTTGTAGTGATTTTAGTCAGCCAAGGCCACTACATACTCACATTTGTTGATGACTTTTCAAGATTCACTTGGGTCTTCTTCCTTCATCATAAGAATGAAGTGGTTCATAAGCTTCAAGACTTCAAGACTCATGTTGAACACAAGTCAAGGAAAGCCATCAAGGTACTAAGGGTGGACAATGAGAACATATATGTAGACATAAGACTTAAGAACTTTTGCATAATTGAGGGGATTGATCTTTAGAACCCACCAGTATTCAGTCCGCACAAGATAGATGTTACAACTATGAGGATTAGGATTCTCAAGACTATGGTAAGTTGCATGATAAAGGCCAAGTCTCTTGATCCTACACTTGAAGTTGAAGCCATTAGCAGTGCTACTCACATACTTAACATATCTCCTCATCCATCCTTAGATGGTAAGACTCCTTTTGAGGCATGGTGTAGTAGAAAACTAGTTGTGAGTCACCTGAGAGTCTTTGGTTGTCCAACATGGGATAACCTATCTTCCAGGAGTTGCAAAGCACCAACACCTCGGCCTTGTACCTTCATTGGTTATGAAGAAAATGTGAAGGCTTATAGACTAATGGATCTAGAGACACATGAGATTTTTGTGGAGAAGGATGTTCACTTTGAGGAAAGTTCTCCCAGCTTGTTCTCTACTCCTCTCTGCACTTCATACACTGTAGAAACTAATAGTGAGACCAGCGATAGTGCTTCAATAGGTTCAGACATGTGGGGTTCTATCGACAGTTACAGTGAGAGGTCACATCAGTCTAGTCCACATGCTTACATTACCACAGTGAAAGGTCCATCACAACATGGTACATCTTGTCTTCCAACTTCAGCTTTAGTTAACTTAGGAGATAGACTTGAGGATTTACATCTTCTCATTGATGAAGGTGATCCTTCTACAGTTGTTGTGAGGGCTCACTCTGACCCTTATGTCCATTCTCTACATGATCAATCTGAACAGGTTGGCATGATTGTGGATCCTTATGAACAACAATTAGTGGATAGCTCTTTGTCAGTTGAGGAGACAGATGGTTCAGTGGAACAGGTTCAACAAACATCCTTGTCAGATTTGCATTCATTCTTTTTAGCACAATTGGAAGGGGTGAATATCAACATCAACATAGGGATACTTGAGTAGGTTTTAGGACCAGCATACTGTAGAACAAGATTTAGTGTGCAAAGAACATTAGCAATAAGGAAAACATTCACAAACATAAAACTATATTCCCATATAAGATTAGACAAAGAAGGTGTAAGAGAGTGCAAACTAAGAGCAATATCACTCCAAAAGCCTCCTTGATGTTGTAGATGCATCCTTTGATGTAGATGTATGCTCAATAATATTGCTCAAACTTCAAATGGATGGATGGGGTGAGTGAAACAAGGTTTCAACAATGGAGTCATGGAGTGATTTTGCCATTATAATGGTATTTTGGTAGTTTATGAGCTCTCAAAATAGCATTATAACTTTGCATGGAAGGTGGATCATTTTAGTGAAGGGAGAGGGTTCAATTTATAGGCTAAGGGCTTGAAGGATGGAGGGCTAAGATGCAAGGAGATATTAAAGCTTAAGGAGGGCTAGGATGCACTTAAAGTGGAGCACATGGATTGTGCTTGTTTAGCACCAATCAGGGAGTGACACATGTCACAGGGAGGATGGGTGTGAGAGGATAGGATAAGGGTTGGTCAAAGGCTTGATGAGGGTGGTTGAGGATGTAAGAGTCATGAGTGAGGATGTAAGAGCATTGAAGGCTTATGGTTGGGATATTTTGGAGGGAGTTGAGATTGTTGACTTTGTTTGGTTTAGGAAAGTCTTAAGCTCACTTAGGGAATGTGACAAGGTTAGGGGGGAATTAGGCTTGGGTTAGGATTAGATTAAGGATGGTAGAGATGTGCAAGTGGATGGCATTCATGAGGGTGGGTGAGTTAGTGGCTAAGTTAGGTTAGTATGGGTGGATGGGGTGGATTAGGCTAAATGGAAGATTTAGGATAGGTTTAGGGGCTATTAGATTTAAGGGATTTACTTATCAAAGTGATTTTAATAAATGAGGTTTTTGGAATTAGATAGGAGAATAGGATTAATTGAAAAATAGTGGTTTATTTGTTTTATCAATTAGGACTATAGATGATTAATTAAATTAATCAGCTAGGGGATGGCAAAGGATTAATTAAATAGGAATTTAATTAATGATGCCTTTAGAGATAGCTAAATAGGATTACCAAAGTAGTGTAATCAAATTTAGGTGTCTACACATACATCTTCAGGAGTGTACCTTTGGCATTGTTTCTTCCTAAGGGGAGGAACATCATTCTGCATTCTTGGACTAGCTTCTTCATCGGAGCGGTTTTCACTTGTTGGCATTCTTCTTTTTGGGGGGGAGCCTATTTTGTCTCTCTTCCTTCTCTCATTCTCTTATGTATATACTGGATGTATGTCGTAATGGGGGGCCCATGAGTACTCCATCCATCAATGCATCCTTATTTATCTCTCTTTTTGGGGGAGGGTTTTTCCCATGAGTTTTTCCCTCTTTCCCTACTTTATGGGGGATTCACATCATCATTATGTAAATGGGTACCTAATATGGCCTAGTAGCCCATACCCATTCTACATCTTCATCCTAGTTTGTAAGCTTAAGGGCATTCCCCTAAGTTGCACTTAAGGGGGGGTGTTGGTGTAAATTAGTATTCACTATTTACACTTACTTAAGTTTACTTAGGTTTATGCATTATTTAATTATTTTTCATTATTTTATTTGTGAGACACTTAGGAGCTTGTGCACTCTTGTGTGTTGTCATGTTGACATCACAGGGGTCCGCACCTCTTTTAAGCACATGTTGTCTACAACAGAGGAATCTTCTACACACATATGACACCTTGTCATTCTTATCCATTCATCTAGAATGTTGGATAAGGTGCTTAGTTGTCTTATCTTCTGGTTATTTCTAGAGACATTCTAGGTGCTTCCTGAGAGGCCTACTAGTGTACTCTTAATTATGGCATATTGAATACATTGTCATTCTGATCATACTCTCTCTCTCTCTTTGGTCTACTATGTGTTTGTGTTTGAGTTCTTAGTTCTTGGGTGAATTTTTCCCTTAGGCAAATTCTTACACACATGAATCATTTCTTTTTTCTTTTTCTCTTCTTTTGTCCTTCCCTATATTATTGCAAAGGTATATCCATGTCATCACTGATATTTCTTCTTACCCATGGATGTGGACTCACTATCCTTTGCAAAGGAAATTCCTCTACAATAACAAATAAAAGGGTTAAATTTAAAAAATTTGAGACTATAAAGATTTTAAAGAACATTGTAGCACTCTTTACCTTGTCCAACCACATCATCTTGCTCATCAACTTGGACCTCAACATGCTCATCAGGAACAACCTCTACATCCCTTGCAACTGCAATACATGATGTTTTTTTTTTATCCCAACACATAATATAGTTAAATTTGTATTACTACACCAAATTCAATTTAAAATTTCTACTTGTATTAATAATTTAGAAATAAAAAATTGAATAGAATATACATACCTTGATTAATAGGATCCACATTCAAATCGTTGCCTCCATAGTGCTCAGCTGATGTATTAGGATTGGTAGGCTACAAGCCAATGTGAATAATTAGTGCATTTATCAATAATATATGCAAATAAATACAAGAAAAATACTGAGAAATGTTAATCATTCATTTTAATACATATAAATATATTCACTTTAAAGTTTTAAATAAATATATAATCATTGTTTCCTTACTCAAAACAAATATTATGACTTATATTTTTGGAACTCAATATCAAATACAATAATTGCTAAAGTATTCAATTTGAAATAAAAATCAATTGACTTATTTACCTCATTGATAGATCTAGTAGAAGAACCTTGCACACTCATTTCTCAGAGTCATTCAACCACAGTTGTATAGCCTTTTGTGTAGGCTAATTTCTTGTCCTCATCAGAAGTTTAAAAAAAAAATTCCATGGCCTACATTTATTCTTAGTATCATGATTTTTTTTTGTAATCAATTTCATCAAGACCAAATTGTTTACAATTATAAATATTTTCATATATTTTTTCACTTACTCATACTTACAATTCGTAAAACAAGTCTTGAATATCCACCCAAGCCAAGATTGTGTTGCCTGTGCTTATGTTTTCTTGCTTCAGTTTCCTTTGATGTGTTAGGCAACCTATGTGATGTTTGAAATATGTTAGATTGAATAAGTATTAAGAGGAATTTTACATAATTTCTTTCTTAATACTATGACATACCTTTCTTTCCTTGGGTGGTATCATTTCTCCATCATCTCTTTCTTTTTTCTTAGTGGCATCCTTTTTAAGATTGTCCCACTCAATAATAGGAATATAAGGGGGCCACTCATAACAATGTTTTTTTTCCCATTTGGGTCTTGTAGTCATACCTGATATACTTTAAACCTTGGCCCGCTTTCTCAAGGAGCCTAAGTCTTTGAAATACGTTGGGTCCAAAAAGTGTTGTCATGACATCAATGAGTTGTTCCTTTAACTCTTTCATTTGCAACTTCCACCTTTTAGGAAACGAAAAACACTATTAGATTCATAAATGATCTAAAGCTACCTTTTAATTTAATTGAAGAAATTGATCAAAGGAAACATGATCTAGCAATGAAATCAAAATATGATACCCTATGCATATGGTCGGCCTAAATATACACAACATTCATCATTAAGTTTTTCATAAAATATATTATTCCTTGCAAAGTTATAATGGAATTAGTAATTATTGCAAGGGTTTGCACACGAGGTTAGTGCATTTGATTATGAGTATAAGATTGTATAGTAAAAGAAAGGATCAATCTTTAAAGTACTCAGAAGTTGGGGTACTTTCAAGGGAAGACCATCTTCATTGCTAATGAGAAATTTATCACAATTATTTATGGTTCTCATACATCTAACACAAGTAGACTTAAGAAGGTCCCCATCACCTCTTGCATAAAATGAATCTAATATTACAAAATGCTCCCTACGAAATAATAGTTCAAGTGAAATAAAAACATGAAAAATGAGAGAGAAAAAGAGGAATCTACTTACCAATAGGTAGTGCCACCGCATCTATCATCATGCTACATGTTGCCAAATTTTTAATTGATAGTGTCTCTTCGGTTCTATTCCTTGTAACACGCGATGTAGTGAAAAAAGGATCAATGGTAGGAGCTGAAAAATGATATTTTTAGAGCATGATAAAACAAGATTGTTAGAGCCATTAAAATACATATTGATTGAGAAAAACACAAGTGTAGGATAGAACATGTGATGTACTTGAACCACCTAAAGTATCATCCTCTAGGGCCTCACCCTTGTATGTCTTCAAAATCCTCTATAAAAATAACACATGCATTTTATTTAATGACATAAATAAAAGAGTATACTATAAAAATATTATTGAACTTCTATTATAATTAAAAACTACATCAATAATTACTATATATGTGTGAACTAAGTGCATCAACCTATCCTCCATCTATTGTAATTGATGAGTTTGCAGTTTAGTTGATGCCAATTCTATTAACTTTCTTCCTATAGCATGAATAACCTTGTTCAGTGTAGCCATAGGATCAACAGTTGATGAAAAATCAATCAGCTCATTGTGTGGCTCCTCATCCTCGTGGACATCTTTTTCCTTTCCTTTTTCTGATCAACACTCATTTGTGAGAGCAATATTATTAGCTCTATATTTAAAATCAATCCAAAATAGTAGTGAAAGATAAAACATAATAACAAATATCCATAAAAATATATCTTATATCTAATTTGTACATCAACAATGAGTTTTATCTATAGAGAAGATGAACCATTGCCGTCATGTGTATCCTATGGCTATTGATCCATACTATAGCTCTATATTTCAAAAAAAATCATTCAGACATGTTATAACACATGTTTTATTATTCTAAGTTAGAAAAAAAAATATAAATATTTAATGGTGTGTTGGATTCATTGATTGGAATTGATTTTAAATGTGCATAGTACATACCACCTCACCCATGATAGTGGCTTTTTTTATATCTACATGATTAAAATTGTAATCAATAAGAATCTCTTCACCTCCACTTATTGATTTTATCTCATATACAAATATGTGATTTCCCTCGCATACCTCAAATATGCAATTAGGTCACTTTTTAGTTGATACAGGTCATATACTATTTATAAACCTTGAAATATTCCCTAATTCTTTTGGCCTTCTGTCAATGTATATAGCTACTATTTTACTTTTTTCACTAACTTTTTCCTTATATATAATTTTCTGTGAGTGCATACCTACACATAATTTTTTTCTATCTAACAATTTACATCCAACTACTATAATCATAGCAAGGTCCGACATACTCGATCAATTCAACCACCTTGTTGCAAGAGACCTTTATGCCATCCATGGAAAATAGGCCCAAACCATAATGAGGATGGTGCTATGCGATATATCTTGTCTCCAATGGAAAAAAGTGTTTATTTTAGGAAGTTCATTAGGGACCCATTATTTCTGTAGATGTTTGTACCTAAAGGGCACGTCAGAGTTGCCTTCACTCAATTCATCATAAGAACATGGCCCCCCTTGAGAAAGAAAAAATTTCATGCACTTATTGATTTTCTTTTTGATATTTTGACCTCAAGTTGATTTCCTTGATTTAGACATACTAAATGTCTTGCTTTCTTTTTCCATTCCTACATTTTCCTCACTCAAGGAAGACAAATCTAACAAATACCTATTCACGGGTACCTAAACTCCACAAAATAAGAGAGATAGGTGGCAATGAGAGAGAGATATTTTACAAATAGTAAAAGACATAAACCTCTATGGGGTGTACTGACTTATACTTGCTGATCCATGAGATTGTGTGGGATGCTCGTGAAATGGCTTTGGGTTTCTATAATAGTAAATCAATTGTCTTATGGTAGATAAAAAATTCATGATACATATACTCAAAATTACATCGAATGTTAACATGGCATATGAATTATAAATAGTAAAAGGTACATGACAAGTTAATCAAAATTAATCATTGATCTATCAAGAACTAAATATTGAATAGCATAAGAATTGATCAAATAACTATACATTTCATTCTTCTCATTGATAATCAAACCCCCCTCCAATGTTAGCTAATCAAAACCCTCATCATTGATATTATTCTTCATCCATCTCATCATCAGGATCATCATCATCATCATCGACATCGTCACCACCACTATCCTAGTCATTGTTGTCATCGTCGTCACCATCACCACCACCACCACCACCACCACCACCACCACCATCATCATCATGATTAGTAGAAGCATCATCATCATGATAAGAAGAAACATCATTTGCATTAGGGGCATCATCGACTAACTCCTGATCATGATCCAGTTCTCTCTCTTCCTCAGTATCTTCTTCTTCCATCACAATATACTTTATCAAAATTCCCCTTGGATCATGTATAAAAAAAATTGACCAACCTAGTTTATGTGAAACCTCTAAGTAAAATACCTTCTCACACTGGCTTGAAGAACATAGGGTTCATCCCCAAATGGCTCAAACAACCTTGTATTAATAATTAGAAATTCATTCTCGTGCTCAATAATAGTTCTATCAGGATCATTTTTATTGAGTCGTAGTCTATACCATTTGATGAAGAAGAGAACTAATTTGAAGGAATTAAAGTCATAGTCAAGTATATCAACCAAAATTTCATAGTATCAATTTTGAGATTCTCGAGGATGTAAGTCTTTTCTAGATGAAATATTGGTCACCTAGAAGACTACACTTATCCTAGAATCACAAGTTCTCTTTGTATCATCTAATTATTTGATATAAAATTTATAACCATTGCACAATATATCCATGTGGTGTTTCACCTACAATAATGCCAAACATTTATAAATTATTGCATTATGAGTTTAAAAACATATGATTGATTAATAAACATATAAGTACCTGAAGATCTCTTAAACCATATGTTAAATCTATTTCCTTTTGTGTAATATTGGGATCTCCATTATAATGAGCTTGGATAACCAATGAAGACACATTCCCATTTTAATCTATGACCAAAATGTTGACATCGCTCGATCCATACAGTCATCCAATATTGATTTTTTGCAATAAATAAATGTTTTGCATCCCACTCTTTAGCAGTTGTACAAAAGTAAGTAGATGACTTACAATAGATTTATTTTAAAGATTAAGAATTAATTAACTACAATAAAATCTCATAATTTATTACCTTTCACTTTCCTAAATCTATCATTCCCCACCAAATACTCTCCTTCAAATTTTTTAATGGAGTTGAGATCCTAAATGCAATCTATATGGGTCTTTGTTGCAATATTAGGAAGATATTGAGTAATGTACACCATCATCTAGTATACCATATATCCCTCAATCATAGACTCCTTAGGACATGCTATTTTTCAAAACAAACCCTTAAAAATTTCAAGTGTCTCTCAACCATCCATATTGATTTAGGTTGTACAGGTCCACACAATTCAATCTCCTCAACTTGGTGTATGAGGTCATGCTCTTGTGCATTGAATTTTTTTTAAGGTAAACACTTTTGCATTTGACACATTAGTAGACAAATTATTTTCTTCCAATATTTTATATCTTCTTTATGGATTTATTTGTATGACAACCACCTACAAGGGATTCAAGACACAAAAACATATAAATACAAGACTTTAAAATATACTACTTGTTTGATATTTTGAACAAATATCACTACTCACCTCATGTATTTTCCAAGATCATATATCACTTTTTTGATATTATTATTGAAGTTGTTTGGGAGTGATAGGGGTAGCACATACTATGATAATTGTCAATTGATCATTTCATTCTTTTCTAATGTAATACAATGAAAATTGAATGTTGTTTCACAAATATATTGTAAATACAAAAGACTGTGACTTACTTTGATGAAGGTATGCCAATCATGTGTTTTCAAGTCTGGCCCAAATTCACTTTTCTTTGATACAAGAGTGCTTATTTGCAGAAAATCCTATAGGAAATCAAATTTTTTGTATGACTTCTTTTATGACATTGCCTTAAATTTTTTGTCACTATAAATTTTCACAAATTTTTCTTTGTCATGCCTTCCATCCAATATTTTCCATAGTGTCTTTGTTACATTCTTTCCAATATGTATAGTATCAAACAAATGCATAATTTGTAGCTTCTCATAGTAGGGCAACTTACTAAACTCTTTGGGATAAAATTGGAGTCCCTTTGGAAGGTGGTCAATGATGCCTTGATGACCTTCATGATCATCAAATTACAAAATTGGCCAATAAAACATAATCTAAATATATAATATCCAAACATAAACAATTTGGTTGAGTGATATTACCTCAAATTTTGCTATATTACAACTACCATAGGTGAGGTATCATTCTTTGTGGCTTTGATGTATTCTCTTCTTTCTTATTGAAAAGATGTTTTTCAACACTTTGATACTTATGATTTGTGTGGAGGAAGTGCCTATTCTCATCAAACACCTAATTTCTTAGACTTTTGGAATAACAAGATTTCATCTTTGGAGCACAAATTGGACATGAAAATTTTCCCTTTGTTCAAAAACCTAAAATAAAATAATACAAATGGATTAAATATGTTCATTTTTGGAATTAGTGTTATCACATACAGCTAGATTTCAGCATAGCATACCATAGAAATGTGTCAACCCTAGGGCATCATGAATTGTCCACATAATAATTGCATGGAATTAAAATTGTTTTTGTCCAATGGGTCTAGATACATCATACATAGTGAAACCATTCCATAACACTAGCAACTCATCAATAAGAGGTGCAATATATACATTCATATCTTTCACTTGGTACTTACCTAGTTGAATGAACAACATTAGATAATTATTGTGATAATTTCACTCCAAGACTTATACTTAAATATAGGTAACAATAAAATAATAAAATACCTAGAACTATAATTACCAAAATAATGTGCTACTTCTTTATTGAAATCCATGGAGGAAGGTTATTATTAATAAAAAAAATAAGCCACATCTAGTAAATAGATCTCATATCTCCAAATGGATTGACACCATTAGTAGCCAGAGAAAGCCTGCGATCTTGAGGTTCTTTAAAGTGTCACCACTTTTCCTCTATGTCCATGAATGCTAAACCATCTATAGACATTCAAATTATGTCATCTCGAATTCTATTGCATGTATGGTAATCCATAAATTGTGCCAAGCTACTACACCTGAATAATCATTTAAGACATGAAATAATGAGGATGTAACAAAGAACCTTGCAAGGCACCTTTTTTGTCACTTGATCATCTTGATATCTTCTCATATGGAATTTGGGGAATTTTGTTCTATTTTTTTATTCTTTATGATAAATTGCTTGATCTTTAGGACAAGCATCTATTGATTGATACTCCATTCCAATATGCTTCATAGTGGCACATAATTCTTGGTATGAGTGAGGGAGAACATTTGATGGTGGTAACAAATAGTCACCTATCAATCTAGAGAAAAAAGAAAGAAAGTTGTTTGTATAAACAATCTTAATGGTACATATTTAACCTGTTATAGAGTATAATGACATATACCACAAACCTTAGCATACATGACATTGTTATGTTAGATAAACCATTCATAACCTTCAAATTAACTGACAACAATAAAATAGAGAGAAGAGTAGATTGGGATCCTTCATAAAGGGCCATGTTTTCCTTCTCAAGTAGAGGTATATCATGGATGACCTCAATGTCATCCTCATCATAATCATCATCATCAACAACAATAATAGTAGCAACGGTACCAAATGTGTCATGGATCAATGCATTCATATCATCATATTCAAACGTATTTTCTAGCACATGATCATCATCTTCCATGGGATCATGATCTTCTCCTTCAATACTCACACCTCCATGTTCCTCCAAGATGTGGTCATCCATATCACGTACTACCTTGGGGAGATCAACCTATATAAAAAATGATGATAATCAAACCCCTGTTCTATGGTTCTATGTATATTAATTGTGAAAAAATAAATTTGGTGTAATTAATGTGCATATGTACAAAAATATTGGACATGTTGTACTTAATGTTTATATCTGCACATATTGTTATGAAAGAAAAACTTGGTGTGGTTAATGTGAATATCTACAAAAATATTGGACATGTTGTACTTAATGTTTATCTCTCCACATATGGTTTTGAAAGAAAAAATTGTTGTAATTAATGTGTACATTTGCAAAAATATTGGACATGTCGTACTTAATGTTTATATCTGTGAGTTTATAATTGTTCAAAAAAAAAAAAATTTTACAAGAAAATGTAACTAAAGAACTATTAGCTTAGAAGCAAGAACATGTTGTTGAAAGAATACAAAAAGAGCTTGACATGAGAGGTCCGCAAGTGAGGGTGTTGACCAATCTTGAAAACTTGAATGCTAAAATGAAAGCTATCAAGGATCAAACATATATGCTAGAGGAATATATTAAGATATGGTAGAGGAAGATATTCAGAAGTTTGATAAAAAATTAAGCCACAAGAGAGAGTCTGTGGCATTATACTAGAAAGAGAAGGAGCGGCTTTAGAAAGAGACTGCATGACAGAAAAAAAAAAGTAGACAACATAAAGGATATTATGGGAGCACTAGATTAAATCCTAGAAAGTGTTGTGGTAGATACTATGACATTGGAATCACTTGCAAGTGTCTTCAAGAATTTATAGTCCAAATATTGGGAGGACTACAAGTTGTGCAACTTGTCATGTATTACATTTGCAATTTCTTTGCCATTGCTTATAAGAGTGTTTCAAGGTTGGGAACCACTTCAAGATCCTTTACATGATTTAGAGGTAATGCCATTATCATAGAGGCTTCTACAAGGGAATGAGCCTTGTGATTATGGCACTTACATAGTGTAAGAATTTTCTTTAGGGAAAAATCACTCAAGATCAAGGAACTCAAGCACAAGCACAGAATGGATCAAAGTATGATCAAAATAAAAATATGACATTCAATTGATGTAATGTCATGTACATACACACTAGGAGTACTTGAATATAAAGGCCTCTAAAATGTTTTTAGAATATCTAGGAGTTAGCAATATGATAAGCCTCACAACTAAGCACATGTGCACCAAGTGTGGATTATCCTCCATTAAGCATAGGAGTTAGTGCGATGATGAGAGGATAAGCCTACAAAGGTGTGTCATGTAAAATTATGTTGTAGAAACCATGTAATTAATTAAGAGTAAGAGCTATTGTGTTGTCAACATGACAACTCATAAGAGTACACAAACTCCTAGGTGGAAAAATAATAAATAATAAAATAATTTATTAACCTAAGTAAACTTAAGTAAAGTGTAATAAGTAAATACTTATTTACACCAACACCCCCCCCCGTAAGTGCAACTTAGGGGAATGCACTTAGGATCACAAAAGCTAGGATGAAAATGCATGATGGGTCCTAACTACTAGGCCATGTTAGGTACCCATGTACAAAATGCATGAAATATCTCATAAAGCAAAGAAAGAGGGAAAACCTAATGGGAAAAAGCCTCCCCCAAAAAGAGAGATGAAAAAATAAGATGCATGGATGGATGGAGTTATCAAGACACCCCCCCCCCCCGCCCCCGCCCCCCACATTACGACATACATCAAGTATATACAATAGAGAAGTATAAGAAGAACACTATCCCAAAAAAGGAAAAGCCCCCCCCCCCCCCCCCCCCCCCCCCCCCCCAGGTACAAAATGCATGAAATCTCTCATAAAGTAGAGAAAGAGGGAAAACCTCATGGGAAAAACCCTCCCCCAAAAAGAGAGATGAAAAAATAAGATGCATGGATGGATGGAGTAATTAAGACCCCCCCCCCCCCCCCCCCATTATGACATACATCAAGTATATACAATAGAGAAGTATAAGAAGAAGACTATCCCAAAAAAGGAAAAGGTCGCACCCCCCCCCCCCCCCCCCCCCCCATAAGAGAGAACATAGAGAAGTATGAGAAGAACACTACCCCAAAAAAGGAAAAGTTCTTCCCCCCTCCCCCATAAGAGAGAAGAAGAAGAAAGGAGACAAGGTAGTCCCCCCCAAATTAGAATGCCGATCACTAATAGCTACTCCAATATAGAAGTTGATCCATGACTACTGAATAATGTTCCTCGCCTTTCGAAGAAACAATATCATAGTTACATATGAGATGCTTCCCCAATGTGTAGAAAGAATCTTGATGATGAATGGTGTCTTTGAAACCTTCTCAACTATCCTTATGTCGATACAGATGACCACTCCTTCTAACACTACTGAAAAGAACAAGTGAAGATCTAGCAAGGATGGATGTAGAACATATCCCAAAGAACCAACTATCTCCTCAAATGATAAAGAGACCTCCTATAGCTGCTATACATAAGGATCCACAATCATATCAACCTGGTAAGACTGATCATGTAGAGAATGGACATGAGGGTCATAGTGAGCCCTCACAATAACTAAAGAAGGATCTTCTTCATCAAAGAGAAGATGTATATCATCAATGATGTCTCCCAAATATTCTATGTATAAATCCACAAAAAAAACTAAAATATTTGCTATGTACTCATCCCCTGATGTTGGAATTAGAAGATAAGGTGTACCTCACTATGCTAGATTACATGGACTTATCACTATAGCAATGTATGCATGTGGAATGTGTTGATGCTGTGACCTCTTACTGTATTTGTCAATAGGATCCCACATATCTAAATCTGTTGAATCACTATCATTGTTGTCACTATCAATTTCCACAATGTATGAAGTATGGAGAGGATTAGAGGATAAGCTAGGTGAACTTTCCTCAAAGTGAACATTCCTCTCTATGAAAATCTCATGAGTCTTAGGATCCATAACTCTATATGCCTTAACACTATCTTCATATCTGATGAAAGTACAAGGCCTTGGTGGTGGTGCCTTGCATTTCCTAGAATAAATGTTTGGCCATGCTGGACAACCAAAAACTCTAAAGTTTTTCACAACTGGTTTTCTACCACACAATGCCTCAAAAGGAGTTTTTCCATCTAAGACATTATGAGGAGATTTATTAAGTATGTGATTGACACTACTTATAGCTTCAAATTCAAGTGATGGATCAAGAGACTTGGCTTGAATCATGCAACTTTCCATAGACTTAAGAGTTCTAATCCTCATTGCTGCAACATTTATCTTTTGTGGACTAAATGCTACTAGATTCTAAAGATCAATACCCTCAAGTTCACAAAACTCTCTTATTTTTGAGTTCACATATCTACTTTCATTGTCCATGTGAAGAACCTTGATGGCTTTCCTTGATTGCTTTTCAACATGACTCTTGAAGGCTAAAAACTTATCAAACACTTCATTCTTGTGATCAAGAAAGTTGACCCATGTGTAGCGTGAACAATCATCAATGAAAGTAGGGATGTAGAAACCCTTGCTAACTGATGTTACTGCAAAAGGACCTACTAGAACCATGTGAACCAACTCAAGAACAACTAATGCTCTCCAAGACTTCCCTTTGTCAATCTTTTCTTCTAGCTAGATATCCATTGAACAAGTTGAACATTCACCCTTAGAAAATTTGATTGTAGGTAGACCTTTGACCATACCGTTTGAGAAAGGTTGATGAAGATAGTGGAAGGCAAGATGTCCATATCACTCATGCCATAATTTTATTTGTGATTGAGATTGTGTCAACAAGGCATGTGAAGGAGACTTAGGCACAAAGTGAGAGAAGGAATAAAGCCTTTTGTCATGATTGACTTTACCCACTGCAACCAATGAATCATCTTTAAGATTTCAAACCAATACTGTATTAGGAAGGAACTCAACTTTATTTCCATCTCTATAGTGAGTGATTTGGTATATTGAAAGGAGATTAGAGCTAAGTTTGGGAACATATAGAACTTCTTTGAACTCCCCATTTTCCATCTCAACTTTTTTTTTTTCCCTACAACTTCCATTTTTGTATCATCCCCTATAAAGATGTGAGGTACCTTGGACTGCTTCAATGCAGAAAAGTGGCCTTTTAAAGAACCCATATGATATGAGGCACCTGAGTCAAGAATCTAGTCCCCTAAAGAACTTGAACTAGCCATAAGTGCTTGCCCTTTTTCCTTTGAAGTGCATGGAGTTGAATCCTTGGAAGCATTTGGCACATTGATTTTGTTCTTCCTAAGTAAGTTTTCCAACTCATCTATTCTCTTAGTCTTGCAACGATGTTCATCATGATTCAGTTTCTTTCAATATGCACAAAATAGTTTGTCCTTCTTGTTGTTATTTTCATTCTTTTTGGAAGAAGAATTTTCTTATTGTGAGGAGGAAGATTATTGTGTCTCTGATTGTGATTTTTGCTTTGACTAGAATTTTTCTTGTTGTTGGTAGAACTTTTACCTTATTGATTTGATTGGTTCTCATTGCTAGCCACCAATGCTTTGGTCTTTGATGACTTGAAAATTCCCATATCTATCAACTAAAATTTTTCCAACATCAACATTTCTGCAAATGCATTAGATGAAGGATTAGTGAAGGCACTTCCCACGGTCAACCTATGAGTGTTGTAACTCAAAACAAAAGATGCATACTCTAAAGGTAGCCTCTTCAAGATATGATGAATCAATCTATCATTCTTTATGGGATTACCACAATCCTTAAGTAGTGCTCTCAATTCATTGGCTTTGTTGACATAGTCTTGAATTGTGTCAAAATTTTTAGGCTTCAAGAGAAGTAGGTCATCCTCAATTTGGAATCCCTTTTCCTCATCCACCTTACCATACAACCCTTCAAGTTTTTCCCAAGTAGCCTTGACTTCCTAGAAGCTGGAAATGTGGAAGAAGAGATCTCTATGAACACAACTCCAAATGATTCCTAAAGCTTGATTTTCTTTAATTTTCTAATCAACTAGTATTGTAGCATCAATGGGTTTTGTAATTGTACCATCAACATATAGATTTAAACCTTTTTCCATTAATATACTCCATACAATATCTTTCTATGTAGTATTATTGTGTGAAGTTAGAAGTAGAGTTTTAGGTGAACCCATGATGCAAAAAATTTAAAGGGCACAAAAGAGATATACAAGAACACAAGACACACACCCCCTATTCACTCAATCAAAGAACACCTTCCCCCCCCAAAAAAAAAGAAAAAAAGAAAAAAAGATGCTTTTGGCACTTTATATGTAGTGCGTGTACAATGGGCCACTTGTCAAAATGGACAAAGTAGACTTCTAATTTTTCTATTTATTGTTAGAATTCTTTTAGAATAAGTGAGAGTGGGGGGGGGGGGGTGTTGGGGTGGGGGTGAATCAGTTATTCAAGGTCCAGATGTACAAAATAAAAAATTTCACAATTTAGTGAACCCATATAACATTCTTAACCATGCATCCATTCATTGTGTGTTAATTAAAATTGATATATTACTGTAAAACTAACATGCATAAATGTAAAGCATAAGACACAACATATCCATCAATACACTTGATACAATGATTTAACATGGAAGCCCAATTTGGGAAAAACCACCAGTAACATGCTACTTCTTTTTCACTCTTCTAAAGTGATGCCTTGTTAAAGGCCAACCCTACTAAAGGTTACAATACACACTGTTAAATTTGACTTGGTTAAGGGATTTCAATCACCCTATTAAAAGTGAGCCTTGTTAGAGGACTTTAGGCCATTTACTTGGAATGCCACCATGTTAAAGGATTTTCTAATGATTTTTAAGTCAACTTTTCTCCAAAGGATTTACCCTAATATGATACAATTGTTAGAAAGTAATAGTAGAGCTTTGATTTGATACAACTTACAACCTTGCTTGTAGATTACATATCACTATTTAGTCCTCATCTCTGCTTGGCTTCCAATATTTTTAGTTCTAATAGCTTGTTCACCCTTCAAGCATTCATCCTCATTAATCCTTCTTACTTACTTCACCATTGCAGACTTCTCCTCTTGGGTCACTTGATGAAGCAAACCCTCTTTCTTCACCTTGTCAGATTTTTGCATCCAAAAAATCTCTGACCTCCAACCAACTTTGCTTCATGAATAGACATCCCAACATATAAGGAACTAGAACACTTTTTCCTTCTCATTATCCATCTCAAAAATTAGGGTTTTCAATGGATTAGGTAGAATACAATGTATTTGCCCCATATCTTGTCTTTTCTAGAAACTTCTCTTAAAATCCATTTGAATTTTCCTTCAAAATGGTTTACATAAGATTTTGTGCCTCTAGCTCATCAATCTTATCTTCCTCCTAATTTACAAGTTCCAAGAAAACAAAGTTGTTAGCTTTTATTTGGTATATCTTTGATCTTTTTCATAATGCAATAGCTTGGCATTATCAATTTATTGATGCTTGGCACATACTGTGTTACTCAGCATCAACTAGATTTTACTGGTGCTTGGCACCTATTGAAAATCACTAGGCATCTACTACCTTGCTCAACATCCACTAGAAATTTCTTTCACTCGGCTCCAACTAAATTTTTTCTCGGCTTGCACTAACTTTGCTCGACACCTTCTATCAACTTTGTCAAGCTTAGCAAATGAACCTTGTCCAACCTTTTTCTTCTAAAATTTCAAAGTGAAGCCAATCATTTTGTAACTACAAGTAGATTATCAATACATTATGTTATCACTGTCTTAACTGATTCTTACACTTCAATACATAATCATAACTCAACCTTTCCTCTAGGTACTTTTGTTACATCTTGTTGATCAAATCCTGTTCAACAATCAACTAAGTGATAGTGCTTAAAACATATAAGCAATTGTCTTATCAACATATAGTAGGTTTAACATTAGTGACAAAACAATGATTGAAAACACACAATCTTCTTTCAACATTTTCTTACTCAAGTGATCTTTTAATCATATATCAACAATCTCCCTCTTTGGCATTGATGGTAAACCAAACTGATCAACCAGTCAAAAAAATGATGAACATCTTATTCTATCAAGCTAACTAGGTTAAACAATAAGGCAATACCAAAAATAAATCTTGTGAAAAGCACTTCTCCCTCTATCAGCAACTCCTTCTTAGGTTACAAAATATCCTTCTTATCTGATTCTATTCTGTCATGGATTAGTAGAATATCTAAATAGCTCCCTCTTTTGTTATGATCCCTCTTTTTATGCTTTCTCCCTCTTCTTTCTTTCAGTCTTTTGATCTTCTAATTCAGTCTTCTAATCTTCTGATGATGTACTTGATGTACTCTCACTTAGTTTTTCTTTTTGTGCACTAATTAGTTCATTGTTCTTTCTCTCAATGTACTTTCTCCCTCTGACTTTTTCTGCTTTTACCATCTTCCTTTTGATCATTATGCACTTGATTAGTTTCTTGTATTTTCTCCCTCATCGACAAAAAGGCCAAAGAAATATACTCAACACTTGGCATCTTTTGTATATGAAAATATAAGCTTTTGCAAGATCTTCAATTTGCTCCCTTTATCACCTTGCTAGTGACTTAATTTGTAATTCCAGCTCTATAATTACTTTAGGTAGCTTCCTAAAGTAAGATCCACTACATCAATGTGTATGAAATCAATATCAACTTGTTTGATTGAGGATACTCCCTCTATCTTTTACATAGCCTTTGATAGGGCTATCACCCCTGTTTACCTCTCAAATAATCATAAACATACTTAGGTAATGCTTTGGTGAAGATATCAACAATTCGCTCCTTTGTGTTGATATATTCCATCTTCACCTCTTTGTCTTGAACCAAATCCCTTACATAATGATACTTTATTGCAATTTTCTTTTTCTTTGTATGCATTATAGGATTCTTTAAATAAATTTATAGCACTTGTATTGTCACAATGAAGTGTCACTTGTTTAGTGATTTCTTCCTTCATTCCCTTTAGTAGCTATTTGATCCATACAATGTTTGTGCAATTGATAGCAACAACAACATACTCTACTTCAATAGTAGATTGGGAAGTACAACTCTATTTTTTGCTTGTCCATGTAACAAGCCTTTTGTCTAAGAAAAATGCTTCTCCACTGGTGCTCTTTCTATCATCAATATTTCCAACCTAATCAACACTAGTGTAAGTTTTCAGTTCAAACTTTTCATTCTTCTTATGGTATAAACCATACACTTTTGTTCCTTTCAAATATCTCATTATTCTTTTTACTGCCATCAAGTGATTCTTTCTAGCATTAGCAAAGAATCTAGCAACTATCCCCATGGCTAATGCAATATCAAGTCTACTATGTACTACATATTGCAATTTTCCAATCAAGAATTTATACAATGTTTGATTGACCTTAGCTGATTCATCATTCTTTGATAGCTTGAGTGTTGTTACCATAGGTGTACTTAATGGTTTTGAATCCTCTAGTCCAAATGTCTTCAATATCTCCTTGACATATTTTGGCTGAGTGATAGATACACCATACTTCATTTGATAAACTTGTAATCCTACAAAGAATTTGATCTCACCAAACATTGATGTTTCAAACTCTTACTTCAATTGATTTGCAAAATCTTCACACAGAGCATCTTGTTGCCCAAATATTATGTCATCAACAAAATTTTTAGATAATAGTATACCTTTTTATTTATCTATCTTCATGTACAAATTGTTGTCATCATCTATCCTTTCAAATCCAATCTTAACAAGATAAGTACGAAGTCCAAGGTAAACTTTAAGAAAGCCACCTCCAAAAAAAGATATAAAATATTGGTGAATCTTTCATTATTTTGAAAAAACAACATTATTTATATTGGTGAAACTCTCAATTTTTTATTCTAAATATGATTAATTTTGGTGATTATTTTTGAATCATAATTTTTTTTGTATAAAATATTGACAAATCTCAATAATAATAGGAAGTTCATTAATCACCATGGAATATTACAAATCAAAATTGAACATTTATTTACCTTGTGGAATGTTATGAGAATTGTTACATATACTTTAAATCAATAGTGAATAATAAACGTTGGTGATATATCCCTAAATTAACTAATAATTATGATAATTATTGGTCAGTTCAATTTAATTTTTCCAGTAATATATTATATTTAGGTAACTCAAATCTATTCATGTAACGAATATTGTGGCTAATATTTGAGTTTAAATTTTTCAATAAAATAAATTATTGAGCGATTTTAAATATTCTAGAACAAAATTTTATAAAACTATGGCAATTTAGGTTGTATCAAATCTTAAATTATTAGCCAAATTACTAACCAAAAAATTCTAAAATTAGCCAATTTATAAATATTAGCCCCTAAATTATACCCAAATGAAGTCTCTCATACCATGCTTTTGGTGCTTGTTTCAATCCATATAGGGCTTTGTGCAATTTACATACCATGTTCTTATTATTTTTGTCAACAAATCCTTTTAGATGTTCAATGTAGACCTCTTCTTCTAATATTCCATTTAGAAATGCAGACTTGACATCCATCTAGTAGATTTTGAAACCTTTATAAGTAGCATAAGCAAGCAGAAGTCTTACTCCTTCCATTCTTGTAATAGGGGCAAATGTTTCACCATAGTCAATTCCTTCTTCTTGTGCATACCCTTTGCAAAATAGTCTTTCTTTGTTTCTTGTTACTTCTCCATTCTCATCTAGCTTGTTCTTGAATACCCATTTTGTGCCAATCACTTTCTTGTCCTCTAGTCTAGGAACTAGGGTCCAAGTCTTGTTCTTTTCTATCTGTTGAATTTCTTCTTCCATAGCCTTGTACCAATCATCATCTTCCAATGCATCTCTCATTGTCTTAAGTTCCTTCATGCTTAGCAAACATGCTTCACCTTTCAACCTATTTCTTGTCATTGGCCTTGAATCTTTGTCTCCAATGATTTGATCTCTAGGATGGTGTCTTTTGACATATTTTGATAATCTTGTCTCAGTTCTTGTGGCTGCATTCTATCTCTCAGCTTCAGTATCACTATGTACATCTCTGTTAGATATTTTAGTATCTCTCTCATGTGTTCCAATCTCAAAGTTAGATTGTGCATTCTCCTCATTTTGCAACTTGGCATCTGGATGCAACTTAGCATTCACAAGATGTGACTTGATAGTTTTTGAAACTTTCTTTTGATTTGTTGCATGATTTGTAACATCTTCTTCAATAGGCAGTCCTTCATAATAGTATGCAAATGTCTTGTAGTCTTCTGGTTCTTTTGTAGTTTCAGCCTCATGTGCTTCTGTAAACTCATCAAAATTCACATTTGCACTTTCCACAAATTTTTTATTGTTAGTAATTAAACATTTGTAAGCTTTACTTCTTGTGGGGTAACCAAGGAATATACCTTCTTCACTCTTTGCATCAAACTTTCTACTTGTAACATCTTTAAGAATATAACATTTCCTTCCAAATACCTTAAAATATTTCACATTAGGTGGGTGACCATACCATAGTTCAAAAGGTGTTGAGTGAGTACCTTTCTTTACTTGCACATAGTTCAAAGTGTATACTGTAGTACTTACAACTTCTCTCCAGTATTTTAGAGCAACATTTTTCTCCATCATTAGTGTTCTAGCATAGTTCATTATGGATCTATTTCTTCTTTCAACAATTCCATTTTGTGGAGGGGTCCTAGATGCTGATGTCTGTCTTTTGATTCCTCTATCATTGCAAAACATCTCAAATTCATGTGAAGTGAACTCACCTCCTCTGTCTAATCTTAAACACTACAAGCTCTTACCTATTTCTTTCTCAACTCTTGCCAAGTACCATTTAAACATTTGAAAAGCATCTGATTTTTGTTTTACAAACATGGCAGTCATCATTCTAGAGTAATCATCAACAAGTAGCATTATATACCTATCTCCTTTGTAGCTTTGCACTTCAATAGGTCCACACAAGTCAATATGAACAATTTCAAGTATTTCCTTAGAGATATAAGCTTTACTTTTAAAGCTTGACTTTGTCATCTTGTCTAGCTGACATTGTTTACACATTATGTTCTCTGGTTTCTTCAACTTAGGAAAACCTCTAACTCTTTTCATATTACTTATACTAATTAGATTATCAAAGTTGACATAATCTCTTGTGCCAAAGCCATACATCATCAAATTTTGCAATAAGACAAGTAGCTAATTTGTTTTCAAACTGAACTTTGCATCTCAAATTATTCAATTGTGACACACTTAATAGGTTATAATTCAATCCTTCAACATAGTAAGAATTGTCACATGAAAACTTATCTGTAATCTTAATAAACCCTTTTCCTTTTATTGAACATGGTGCATCATTACCAAATCTTACACTATTTCCATCATAATAGGTTAAGGTAATGAATTTAATTTTGTCTCCAATTATATGATGTGAGTCCACTATGAATGATCCATTTGTCTCCAATTATATGATGTGAGTCCACTATGAATGATCCATTTGTCATTCTTGTTTACACAAGTCATAAGTGTAGTAGCCTTATCCTCATTTGATTCATCCTTCATTGCAATATATACTACTTCATCATCATTTTCATTAGAGTTCTTTTCATCAGCAATGTAGCATGACTTCTTGCCTTTATCTCTGTAGTCTCTTCCATCATCATCTCTTCTATTTTTGTGCTTGTTCCCTTCTCTAAAGATTTTCTTCTATGTACATCTTGCTGTAATATGACCAACTTCATTGAAATTAAAACAAATGATAGGCATCTTACCTTTGAATTTGTCTTTTCCTTTGTGAAATCTTTTGGCCAACAATGCTTCCAATTTTTCTATGTCTTCCTTATCTGTACTGTTTTCACTGGATGCATACTTTTTCTTTATTTTCTTCTACTTTGGCTTTATCTCCTTAGAATTCTTCAATAAAATTTTTTCTTTGAAAGATGATTCAATACTTTCTAGTCTATAGTTGTCAAAATTAAATAACTCAAAGGTAGTGAGTCTTCCTACCAAACCTTCAAGGGTTAGATCATTTCCTAGCATACATCTTAACTCTTGGATTGCAGAAACTCTAATGGCATACACATGCAAAAATGTTCTCAAGACTTTACTTAGCACAGTATCATAATCTATTTTACCAGTAACACCTTTTATTGCACTAACAACTTCTTTTATTCTAGCAACATATTGAGCAATGTTTTCACCTTCTTCCATTCTCATGTCATCAAACTTACCTCTTAGGCTCTCTAACTTGGCTCTTTGAACATTTTTGTCTCCACCATAGATAGTGGTTAGGGAATCCCCCATCTACTTTGCACTTTTAAGTTCTTTGATGTCATCAAAATCAGCATAGCTTAGGGTAGAGGCAATCTCCAACATCGCCTGATTGTGTTCTTTCTTTTTCTTCAAATCTTCAAGAATTAGGACTTCGACTAGATTAACATGTTCTATTGTAAAGCAAGTTTGTGCATAATCTCCAAGTCTTTCAAGATGTAGCTTCATCAAAATTTTCCATGCAGAAAAGTTATTTCTGTTCAGCTTGGGTACCTCTCTTTTTGACATCCTAATTTTTATGCTTTTAGTACCTTAAAACAAATCCTCTTAAGAAACTATGCTTTGATACCAATTGTTAGAATTCTTTTAGAATAACTGAGAGAGGGGGGAGTGAATCAGTTATTCAAGGTCCAAATGTACAATATAAAGCTTTTCACAATTTAGTGAACCCATATAACACTCTTAACCATGCATCCCTTCATTATGTGTTAATTAAAAATGATATGTTACTCTAAAACTAACATGTAGAAATGTAAAGCATAAGACACAACATATCCATCAATACACTTGACACAATGATTTAATGTGGAAACCCAATTTGGGAAAAACCACTAGTAACATGCTACTCTTTTTTCACTCTTCCAAAGTGATGCCCTATTAAAGGCCAACCCTATTAAAGTTTACAACACACACTATTAAATGTGACCCAATTAAGGGATTTCAATCATCTTGTTAAAAGTGAGCCTTGTTAGAGGACTTTAGGCCATTCATTTGGAATGCCACCCGATTAAAGGATTTTCTAATGACTATTAAGTCAATCTTTCTCCAAAGGATTTACCCTAGTTTGATACAATTGTTAGAAAGTAATAGTAGAGCTTTAATCTGATAGAACTTACAACCTTGCTTGCAGATTATAGATCACTATTCAATCCTCATCTCTCCTTAGCTTCCAATTTTTGCAGTTCTAATAGCTTGTTCACCCTTCAAGCATTCATCCTCATTAATTCTTCTTACTTAGTTTGCCATTGCAGACTTCTCCTCTTGGGTCACTTGAGGAAGCAAACCCTCTTTCTTCACCTTGTTAGATTTTTGCATCCAAAAACTCTCTGACATCTAACAAACTTTACTTCATGACCAGACATCCCTACATATAGGGAATTATAACTCTTTTTACCACTCATTAACCATCTCAAAAATTAGGGTTTTTGATGGATTAGGTAGGACACAATGTATCTACCCTATATCTTGTCTTTTCTAGAAACTTCTCCTAAAATCCATTTGAATTCACCTTCGAAATGATTTACATAAGATTCTGTGCCTCCAATTCATCAATCTTATCTTCCTCCTAATTTACAAGTTCCAAAAAAACAAACTTGTTAGCTTTTATTTGGCGAATCTTCAATCTTTTTCATAATGCAACAGCTCGACATTATCAATTTACTGGTGTTCGACACATACTGTGCTACTCAGCATCAACTAGATTTTACTGGTGCTCAAAACCTATTAAAAATCACTCAACTTCTAGTACCTTTCTCGACACCTACTAACTTTCTTGACATCCATTAGTTTAGTTGGCATCCACTAGAAATTTCTTTCACTCGGCTCCAACTGACATTTTTCTTGACTTGCACTAACTTTGCTCGGCACCTTCTATCAACTTTGTCAAGCTTAGCAAAAGAACTTTGTCCAACCTTTTTCTTCTAAACTTTCTAAGTGAAGCCAATCATTTTGTAACCACAAGTAGATTATCAATAAATTCTATTATCAATGTCTTAACTGATTCTTACACTTCAATACATAATCATAACTCAACCTTTCCTCTAGCTACTTTTGTTACATCTTGTTGATCATATCCTCTTCATCAATCAACTAAGTGATAGTGCTTGAAACATATAAGCAATTGTCTTACCAACATATAGCAGGTTTGATATTAGTGATAAAATAATGATTAAAAACACACTATCTTCTTTCAACATTTTCTTACTCAAGTGATCTTTTCAATCATATATCAACATTTACAACTTCCTTTTGAGGTTCAAATCTAGTACTAAGCATTGTAGCTTAGATGTACAATAATTTTGAAGAGTAATAAATACAATACAATGCAAAAAAGGACCTAATTCTAAAAGTGATATTTCTATCTACACAACCCTATAATCTAATTATAGATTTGGAAAGTAGACAAAAAATTAAGCACTATAAAAAAAATGAAACCTAAAAATGTGTCAAGATGAGCCCATATGGAGCATTTGAAGTTGCAAAATGTAGGATTGGATAGGTACAGTTGCCAAAAAACTCAATTTCTAACAAACCCATGCACCAAAACCAAAAAAGAATAGCACCATTGAAGAGTTTAGGAAATTCTACCCAAAATCAAAAAAATTGCACCTAATTTGGAGTCTAGATGACTGAGCTATGGCCTCCCAAAGTCAAGCTGTCAAATCAAAATTACATCTAGATAGCAGTCTGGGTAGAAAATTGTAAGGCTAAATTTGATGGTAAAACAACCATAATGATAGTGTATTCTAGGCTGCAAATGACAATCAAATGACTATCAATTTTGAGCTCATGACTGGCTAACATCAGTAAAAAAGATCCCTTGGTAACATGATAGTGATGTCAACGGTGATGTTAGTAATGGTATAGATGTGACATGGCATTAGGCATGGTAGGTACAACTTTTCCATGTGGCTGCTAATGTGTATGTTGTATAGCTTGTACAAGTGCTCACATTGAGTTGTCAAAAATCTAAGTTGGTGGAGCTAACTGGCACTATAGAGCTACTAGGGTGGGGACATGTGTCATGGCATGTAGGGGCTCAAAAGGGAGAAAGAATATAAGAAAAGGAGTTCTGGCTGATGGGAGTCTTCAAACACAGTGTTGGGAGAGGGTCTGCCAAAGTAGGGTCTCAGTAGTGGTCAGATTGCATAGAAGACGACTGGAGGCATGAATCTGATGAGTGTGATGGGAATTTTAGTCCCACATGCACATGGATTAGAAGTAAAATGAACTTTAAAGGGGCTAATGCTTGTTAAACAAACCAAAGTGCAAGCCGATGTTATGTTGAAGAAGCCTATTGGGTTTGTAAGTTGATCGCCATCTATTGCAATGTGCCACTGGAAATTGCAGAGATGTTGCTTGGAATAGTTGTGGAATATTCTAAAGTTTGATGAATATTCCAGCTCTAGGTGCCAGGATTTCATCATCCAGTTCTTGCAAAAAAAAATTCTCTGTAGGCCTGGTAGGCCGAATATTTTTCAAAAAATTGCTCCAAAAATGAAAATAAAATACTGATCTAAAAAAAATAATTGTAGATCTAATAAATGATCATACTGAATTTACAAATTGGGCCTTCGAGTGCCAGTTTGCAAAAAAATTTTGCCTCAAATTTGACTTTGGCCTAGGGTAGGCAAATTTATAGTTAAATTTCACCGAATTGATGCTCCAGACGCAATGGTGAGGTCTTCTTTGGCTCTAGATGCTCCCAATGACTACAATACTCTAGATCTAAGTTGAGGTCCTCTAAGAGGTGAAGTAAGAAAATAGTCTCCAATGGCTATGTGAAGAGAAATTCCCTCAGCTCTGATACCATGTAAGAATTTTTCTTAGGGAAAAATCACCTAAGATCAAGGAACTCAAGCACAAGCACATAATGGACCAAAGTATGATTAGAATAACAATATGATATTCAATTGATGTAATGTCATGTACATACACATTAGGAGTACCTGAATATAAAGGCCTCTAGAATTCCTAGGAGTTAGCAATATGATAAGCCTCACAACTAGGCACATGTCCACCAAGTGTGGATTATCCCCCATTAAGCATAGGAGTTAGTGAGATGATGAGAGGATAAGCCTACAAAGGCATGTCACATAAAATAATGTTGTAGACACTATGTGCTTAATTAAGAGTGCGAACTACTGTGTTGTCAACATGACAACTTAGTTAATTATGCAAACTCTAGTGTTGTAGACACCATGCACTAAATTAGAGTTACTTACTTTTGTGTTGTCAACATGAAAATTCATAAGAGTATGCAAAATCCTAGGTGTGAGGCTTATCATATTGCGCATGTTGACAACACACAGAAGTAAAACTTACTTCTTCAACTCCTTACACTTAACTCTTCACTGAAGTTATTCTTCGAGTGAGAATGCAAATGTTAAGATAATTTTAGCAAGAATTAAAATGTACATTGAATAAAGATAGATGGGGATGTCTATTTGGTATGAAAGATATGTTTACACCCCTTTTTTACAATTGAAAGAAAGATGCCTTAGAAGGCTCAAGTTAAACTCAAGCACTCAATGTCACAATTTTATGATTAGGGATAAAATAGATTGGGGATTTTAAAATAATAATTGAAAATCTGAAAATATTAACCTTTATACTAAATTTGAAGTTTTTCTAAGTGTAGCAAAATGCCTTACACATTCTATTTTAGACAAAAAAATGGGCTAGGCATTTTGTTCCTTGGGTAATTTGCCCCAAAAATTGAGTAGTTACAATCCCACAAGTCTAACCTTTATGAATCTATTATGACATTTACACCAACACATTAAAATATGCAAAACATGGGGGAATGGAACCCCTATCTAGGAATCAACTTCAGAAATGAAATAAGTTTGTATGAAGAAAACCATATCCAAAGGCAAATATTAGATCTACCTTGCTAACTTCTAATGGGTTGGACTATTATTATCTATCCCCATCACATTCACTTTGATAGCCATGTTAAGAAGGTGATATCACCTAGTTCATCCTCATGACTTTGAGTTCCTTAATCATGATCTTGCGTTCTCAAATTAATGTCCAAGACATTTTCACCTTAGGGCCCTATTTGATCATCATTTGAAAGGGCCTCAATGTCAACCAAAATACGTCTCTCAATATATTGTTCATTAATTTTGTTAGAGTAGGAATCCATCACTTTCTTACTTGGACATAATGGTGAGTACCTTGAACTTGAACTTCTTGTTGTCTCTAATTCAGTCACAACTTGTGAAGCCATCTTTCCTTTTAACCTTTGCTTCTTTTGAGGTGACCCCTTGTTCTCTATCCCATTCCTCTTATTTTTTACTCCTTGTCACTCCCTCCATTCTTCTTCTTGTTTTGGACTTCTTATTTTCTTGAACATTCAAGGAGTTGTTCACATGATTCCCCATTTTTTTCTTCTACATCTGTCATTAGTTCATGCTTGGCATGCAAGTGATGCATCTTCATATGCAATTTTATCACCTTGGAAAACTGTATTTGATCTTGCTAGCTGGGAACAACTGATTGTTCATTTTATTATACCTATTCGATGATAGTTCTATAGGAATTTGTAATCAACCCAGCTAATCAACAACTAGACCAATTTAACTAGGTTATGGCTTGTTTCTTTCTAAAAAATCTTCTGTGATATGTTTTTGTAAAATTTCTTGCAAACTTTGCCCATTTTCCCTCATCTACATTATTTTTGTGCATGGTCTTGCACTAAGTCACTCAGCATGGGTTGAGTGAGTTTTATTATTTTATTATTTGGATTATGGAATATGTATGCATCTTGATCAATTTTTCTATTGTGCTAATTAGTAATAAGAACCTTTAAAAAGATCTTACTATATATATAAAGACTACAAGTGTAATTTGTCATGTATTGCATCTAAATTTAATTTTTCATTTCTTATAACAAGATTTGGAACCACTTCAACATCCTTTGCATGGTTTAGAGGTAATGTCATTGTGGAAGAACATTCTATAAGGAAATGAGTCTCATGATGATGAAATTTACATAGAAGAACTTGCTTCTTTAACTCCTTACACTCAACTCTTCACTCAAGTTACTCTTTTAGTAGTGAGAATAACTACTACAAATTATTGAGATCCAAGCAACCCTGAACCTATGTGACATTTTATGGAGACATGGGAGAAGTTGCTATAGTCTTTAGTACTTCATAACATTCTAGATCATATAGCGATGCTCAAATTAACAACAATATATACTTGGGATCCTCACAGGGAGACTATGCTAATACATGCATGGTTACATCATTGGCTTCCATTGTTGGGCTAGCATATAGAGCCTTTATATCCAACCATTCATTGTAATTTGGGGAATGCACTTCATGCTTGGCATATGCAATTTTATCACCTTGAAAAATTGCATTTTATCTTGCTAGCTAGGAACAACTAATTGTTCATTTCATTGTACCTAATCTGATGACAGTTCTATAGGAATTTTTAACCAACCTAACTAATTAGAAACTAGACCAATTAAATTGGGTTATGGCTTGTTTCTTTAAAAAAATATCTGATATGATATGTTATTGTGAAATTTCTTGCGATCTCTGCACATTTTTCTTGCTTTGCATTATTTTGGTATAGGATTCTGAGCTAAGTCACTTAGCACTAGTTGAGTGAGTTTTATTGTTTTATTTTTTAGATTTTGGAATATGTATACAACTAGATAAATAATTTTATTTTGAGTTAATATGGAATTTTTTGAATTTACTTAATATGGAATGTTTTCAAGTAATTTTACCAAAATATGATCACCACACATCCATCTCAAAATTTAATATGTAAATTGAAATAACTATCCATGCATGTCATGCATAACATAAAGTAAATAACACTTGACACAAGATATTGGTTACCCATTAACCATCCAAAGAGAAGGTAAAATTGGGGTGAGGATGACATCCACAAACCTTCACTATTGCAGTTGTAAAGTGTATCCAATGAAGTTTACAATTGTTTGGTCATAATCTATGATCTACTCTATGAAAGGTCTACCCTATTACAAGCTTACAAAGAATGCTAAGTCTCACCTTGTTAAAGGATTTTAACACCTTGCTAAAATTGTGCCTTGTTGAAGGAATTTAACTCACAGTAAAGCAAGCACTCAATTAAGAGATTTACAAGAGCCTATCAAAATTCAAAAACCTGTTAATGCTACTCTATTAGGAGATTTACTCTACATCACTTGTTAAAATGATTCAACACATAATCCTTTGGCTAGAACCTCACTACTAGATGTTAAATCTTCTCTTTCCTGATGTGTGCTTGATCCTTCTAATCAGATATGTCTCCTCTATCCTCTCTCTTCTCTATTTTGTTCTCCTCTAGCTAATTCTAGAATTCATTCCTTTCTTACAACCTTCTTAGTCACCATAAATTCTCTCTCTACACTTAGCATCCATCCTTCCCCTCACATATACACATTAAAAAAGCCTTAGTACCTCCTTAAGAAGACTTAGGTTAACTAGGGTTAGGTGATAATCAACGGCTATGATTGATCCATATTGCCACTTAATACATCCTTTTTTCTGATTTGTTGCATGTAATGCATAGGGATTCACAACATACATTCATACTTATCTCCTATAATCATAGAATAATCATTAGGTCAGCCTAAAAAATGGTTCACATAGAAGTTTGTTCCATTAAAAACAACTATGCCAAAAACTATTTACTAAGCACCTAAAGGTTCTAATGCTTGACACTCATTATATGTTCAATTTTGTAACTCAGCTTTTGAATGACTCGACATCCATTATTTACTCAACACCAAAATCATTTGGCATGTATAGACTTGCTTGTCACTAGAGTGACTTGACACATACTATCTAATCGACACACACCAGTGCTTGGCACTAACTAAGTATATTTTTTTGGTGTGCATTGTCTAGTAATTAATGCTGAACATGATTTGATCATTTGACTCAAACTAATTTCTTGGCTTTCTCTGGTCACTCAACATGCACTATGTTTCTACTTGAATATGACTTAAGTGTGTTGTTAGTCATTTGTCGAAACCAAAATGAGGTCAAGAATCTCCCCCTTTGACATGAGTGGAAAAAACACTTAGTCATGAATATATAACCTCAATGTGAGCATCACTCAGACACTTTGTATACATTACTCACCTCCCATAAAAAATTACAAAATTTGCAAAATTGTAAAACTTATGACTTAACTGTCATACCTTATTTCTCCCAAAATTTCTTAACTTTCCTTGAGTTGATATTTCTTTTTTTAGCTAAATTTTGTATAACTCCTATTGAGTAAATGTGTGTTCTTTTGTTGTCCCCTATTTCTATATTCATACTCCCCTTTTCTATTCAAAACTATTACTATCCCAAAAAACTTTATTAACACATCACTATCCCCCTTTTTTGACACTTATGTCATGGGTGGTACACTAATAGTGTGTTTGTCCAAAAATGTTTTGTGGACCTCCATTATTATTTTCAATGCTACATCCTAATTGTTACATGCTACCTCTAGAGATTGATATTGGACTTCTAGTTGGGCAACAAGGTTGACTAATCCATCATGAGTAGAAATATGAGAATCTTTCTTCATCAAAGTTTCAGTGCAGGCCAGTTCCTTATGCAACAACTCCATGTGTGGGATAAACATGGATTGAATATTGATCAAGGTAGCCCTAATGTTTGTATCTTGTGAATGTAATTCAGCTACCTGACCTTGAGTAGATAGTAACCTTTGGAAATGAGCTTGGCTTTATCCAGGAGATAACTTAAGAGTAGTACCTGTAGTTTGTAGATCTCCTTATAGATGATCAACAACCCTCTAGACTTCTTGTATGAATAAATTCACATCACATAACTTGGTGTACAAAGAGAATACATTCTCCAACATATTCTTCACACTCTCCATCTTGGTTTCTAGATCAACCTATCATGGTGCAAAAACACTAGATATCTTATCAAGTACTTCAGTGTGAAATTTCTTCTTAGACCATTTGAAGAGTTTAGTGTTTTTGTCCAAGCATTCATCACTTATTTTGTCAATAATGTTGACTATTTTCTCAAGTATTGGTTTATCTACATTTAACTCTAGGAGGATGAAAGCATCAAGAAGTATATCTTTTATTCATGAAGCACTTACTTCTACTTATGCTCCCTTCTTAGCAACTCTTGATGTTTCTTCTTTTGAAGAGCTTCCTATAGAATGCTCATTTTCTCAATGGTGATTGTTATAAGATCAAACTTAGGTAGTTCAATCACCTCATCTAAGGTCACATCTCCATAAGATGCATCTTTAGCATGCTTAGATAGGTCATGATATTTGTAAGGTTGTAGCATGTGCTTAGCCTTTGAAGAGTTTAACTATTAAGAGGACATACAAAGACTAGTACGATAACCAAGGTCTGTATAGCTATTTGTTCCTCTAGCTTAGTAGTCAACATTGACTCTTTAGTCCTATTTTCCTTCACTTCTTTTCTATCTTCACCTTGAATTGTGAGATAGGAGAAGGGCTAGCTTCCTGACATTTGTGGGCTTTTGTCCCATCATTTTTAACTATTAATACTACTTGTAATGATGAAATATTTGGCACAAAGGTGTTGACATCTGGTGTCACTACATCCTTCACTTGATATACCACAATGGGCATTGAAACATGTGTGTCAGATGTGACACTTGGTGCTACTATCTCTTTTGGCTCTATAGGTGTAGGGGCACAATAAACATGTCTATTTGTTTCTCCCCTACTAATGCTAATTTTGTCTTGTCAATTTCATCTATTCGCACTAATACAAGATTTGTGCACATTTGTGTTGCTAAGGTAGAATCCTTCAATATCTTATTCAAATCTTCCTTTGTCAAGGGATTTATGTTCTAAGTAGAATGATAGGCCAACACTGGGGCAAATAATAATAAAGAATTAATGATTTATAATGAAGTTTGGCTGGTCTATATGTGTCAATCCAAGAGTGTAAGCTTATGCAAGGTGTCCGAGAAATATGCTATCAAGGGATGTCAGTTGTGAAATGAGGGATTATGAATGCAACTAAAAAACACAAGATTGAATCTATGAAAACTAAAGAAATCCCAACGATAGGAACTGTCACTTCCTGGTGACAAGAACATCATAAACATAAATAAACATTTAACAATAATAACAAACATGATATGAAAATTTATCTAGAAGAAGTAATAGAATACTGTGCAAATCTGATGCAACCCTAATATTCTATATGAAAATAGTTTCTTATGTGAATTCAATCAATGACAATGACAATGAAAACTCATTAAATTATTTCTCTTAGCTTATAACATTAATCAAACTACAAAAGCATTCAAACAAATTAATTATGATTTTGAAAATGAAAACTTAATAACACACCATGCTGCAAATACTGAAATACAAATTACACATGCTATAAATATTATATTACAAAAATCACCAACATCTCGAGTAGTGGGCCCTTCCTCCTCAGTTTGTTGAGTGATGGAATTAAAATGCTTCTCCCTTAAACAGTTTCACTCATGCAAGGTCTATATTATTGATCAAAAATGTTTTTTCATAGTACATATTCTCTACTCAAGCTAATATATATATCTCGAGATCATGACAAATGCCATTTAATATTGCAATAGCATGGTTTGGTTGTGGCCTGTAACCAATAAAATGGAAGGATGAATATTATACAACACCTCTAGTAAATACAAACAATTCTTTTATAATAAAATAACAGCATGTGAATTCCAACATCCACAACACATATGTATCCTATGCATGGTTGAAATTAATCCAAATCTTATTTCCATCCATTGCTTCTGAGCTATGGTTTTGACAATAGTTCAATTGTAATAGAGTACAAATATGGAGCAAATCTAGCTGTATTCTGTCCACATGATTCATGCAGGTACGAGTAGAATAGGTAACATTTTGTTATTGTTTATAGCAAAAAAATATTTACTATGGTTTAGTAAAAACATATTTTGTTTTATGCAAAAGGATCAACGATGGTTAATGTTGGACCAACCACGTTTACATATGGGCAAGGTGATTGATAATATGTAAGCCCTTTATCACCACTAATCTCCTTAAAGATGATCAATCAATGACATGGCATTTGATTTTCCCACAAATATACTTTTAACTTGGCATTTAAATTAAGAATAATATAGCAACTTCTGTAATGACAAATATGCATTCAACTTGCTTCAATAACATTCTAATCACCACTAGTTAATACAAGAAAAAACATAGTAGGAAATAGGAATATATGTAGGCAACAGAAAGAGTCATAAATACAATCACATCCCATTTATTCACATATTCTATCTAATAACTATATTAAATATTAGATCATATGCAAAATATAAGGGGGAAATGGAAATTAAAATGGGAATTGAAATGAATGTGAAGGTTTATATGAAGCTTAAAATATGGCATAGTCTAGGACATCAATTTATCTCATCACACAACTATCAGAAACATCCTTAATTTTATTAAGTCTTGCTAACTTACTTGGTCCACATGTGGAGAACTGGCAGCCAGTATTTGTACCTCAGGTATATTTTGATCATCCTGCTACTCATCTTTAGCTATGTCTACTTCTTCTACTATTTCCTCAGTGCCTCCCACATGACCATCCTTGACTGATATATCTTTTATAGTATCTTCCACCTTTTGTTAATCTTTCTTTGGATTTTGCATTTCCTTTTCAACTTTCTCTATTATAGCAGGAGTGGGTAACCCATAAATAGATTTCCATATAGCTTTTCTTTTGGTTACCACATACTCTATATTCTTCTTTATGATATGGAATGATTTGTATTTTGGAGTAAATTTTCCTTTGTACAATTCCATACCCTCATTAATCATTTTCTTTGGCAATTCAGACATGACTTGGTCTAGAGTAGTTTCGCTGATTTGTCTTTCAATTTGTAAACTACCTTTTCTACTCAACTCTATCATACAAACTCTTGAGTAGTGAGTTGGCAATCTCATTAGGTGTGGTTTTGAATTTGGCCATTATCTCATATATGGATTCATCTACCTTATTCATATCAATCTTTCCTAGCTTATCAAATTCAACATGTGTGAATCCAAAAAAATTGCATTATGCTTAATATTGTCATATAAATTGTCTAAATCATAGGATGGATTATGAATTACCAGTTTAAATTCACTTAAGTCATCTGATTCAGTCTTATTCTCATCTGAATTGGCTAGAGATATATACTTTATCCTCTTTTATATATATATATATATATATATATATATATATATATATATATATACTATGTTGAGACACTAGTCCTTTTCCCTTTTGGCTTTACAACTTCCTTAACTTTTTTTGTAGCTACCCTTGTGGTAGCCTTGGTAATAGGTACCGCTGGCTTGTATTGTGAAGGTTTCACAACTTTCTTTGGCTTTTCTACTATAGGCTCCTTTTCCTTCCTCTTCTTCTTCTCTAGTTTAGGTGCTTCCTCATCATATTCTTCTTCTTCAACACCTTCTACATTTACTTCTTGGTCTTCTCCTTGACCTTGAGAGAGTGCCAATGGGGCTTGGCCTTATTCTTCCTCCTCCTCCTCCCCATCTTCCTCATCATCATCTTCTTCTTCTTCTTTGCCAAATCTCTCCTTTAGCTTCTTGACCAATTTTTTTTCTTTCTAATCGCAGAAGCTATTTGCAAATTGATTGTTATCCTTGATTTAGCTTCCTCATAATTTCCAAATGAGTTGGAACTCTTTTCTATGTCCTCTTGTAGTAGTAATGTGATGGCTACAAATGCCTTATCTACATTGATCTCATAAGGAAAGGGCTTAAGCCATCTGATCGTAGGAATAACTTCCTATACATATGTATAATAAGCATCAACTAAGAAGCAAACATCATTGTAATGTTTCTCCACTAGTGATACAAGAATCCTTAGTCTTTGCTTTATAGATTTATTGAAGTCTTCAAAGTAACTAGTCATAACTAACTCAAAATTATCTCTAGGTTTCTCTATTAACTCTAAAATATGAACTATTACTATCCTGTTTGTCTTCCACACTACCTTTCCAAATGTGGAAAATGTATTTTTCACATAAAAGAATATGCAAACCAATAGAGAATAAAATTTTCATGATGTACTTTTTTTCTTCCTAATGGTCTCCAAGTTTTCAAATAGTTTCTAAAGTTTTCACTTAGCAACGTCATAGGTATGGTATCTTTTAACTATCTTGTATCCTCAATCTATTGCCATAAAGGATACACTATTCAATCTACTAGACTGAAAGAACTTGTGAGAAATCAATCTCACTGTAAAGACAATTAGGGGGTCCAATATTAAATCTATTGAAATCCCTCTCTTGTTCCACACTACACCTATATTCTTCTCAATCACCTCCTTTGCATCACTTCACATGCTTTTGGGTCTGTCTAGGATAGGATACCCCATGGCTTGATTAATGATCCTCCTTGCAATCTTAGTGGGTCCATTTTCTAACCATATGAAGTCTTCATGTATTTTGATAAGCAAAATCTTTATTAATTAAGCTTTGAATACATTGGGGAAATCTAGGACACAAGTTAATCCTTTTCTTTCTAGAATTTTATTTTCTTCCCTCAAGAATCCATTTGTACAAAGTTTACTATACAATACTCTAATCTCCATGTCTCCAATACTTCTAACCTTATAGGTATAACAACACCTAACACCCTAATTCATGCAAACTTGTGGTGTTATCATTGATAATGCACTAGATGGATCTCCTTTATATGTTATATCATGTATTTCTCAAAAAGGTAGTTTTCTCACATCATTACTGATTAATTAAACATTAAAAAATTCATTTCCATCCTTCCTAATATTTGTATAAGAGCTAGATGCCATTTCAAATAGCCAAGGTTTGCAAAAATTCAAACAATGTACCTTGACACTCAATAAATACCTTTCAATCATGGTGAATGATGATGATTAGTAGTTGAATCCAATTCACAAACACTTGAATCTTCTTTTAAAAATTGCATTTTTTCTCTTTGTTTTCTCTTTGATCTCTAATAAATGCAAATGAGTTGAGAAATGACTATATAACACTTGGTTTAGTAATAAATTCTTAATGCTTACACAGTTGTAAGCTTTGCTACCATAGCATTTCCAACTCACTTGGCTTACACATGATTTCCACTATTCTTGGCTTACATAGCATGTTTAGCCAATACTATCATACTTAATAGCTCAACATCAACTAAAATTCTATTCACACTCGACAACCACTGTGAAACTTTCCATGCTAGGCAACAAAATAGAAAGCAACAAAACAATAGATTTTCCCCAGGTTCCAACTATTCCATTGCATCTTAATTCATGCATGCATACTCTTCAGATCTTAGATTCTTGGAACTAATGCATAATGTAACTTTAAAATATTAGTCCCACACATACCTTTTGATTGCCTAGTTGGGGGTGATATAATCACCTAATCCATTGGATGAAGTGACCTCATTTTCACTTGATGTGTTGCAATATTCTTTCTTCTTCCATGCCTTTTTCATCTAAAATTTTACCTTTTCAACATCAAATTTCTCTTTTCCTTTGTTGGATCTATTACTCGGTGTAGGTGACCTTGTTGGATAGTTTCTATTGACATGACCGCTCTTCAAACAACTAAAGCATGTAGTATTACTCAACCATCTACTATAATCACTTCTAAAATGCATTCTTATGCAATTATTAGGAACATTTCCATACTCTTGACAATAGTGACAATTGTATCTTGTATTATAATCTTAATTGTAAGAGTTCCCATTATGGTTTACCTTGGCTTGTTTGTTTGATAACTATTTAGGGTTAAATCTGCACTCATATGCTTTGTGTCCATACTTCTAACAATTATAGTAGTATTCTTCAAATTTTTGATGCTCATAGTCTTGGTCTTGAATTCATGTGCATGGTGTCCTTACTTATTGAAATTGTAGCAATTTCCTCTAAATTTCTGCTTAGGACTTTGATTGACAATTTTACTCCTGCAAACATTAACTATATGACCTAGCTTTCCACAATTATTACAAGTGGGTTTTCTGATCTTACCTTTGGTGCTCCTTTGTTCACCACCTCTAGATGATTATCCTTCTTTAGTAGAGGTGTAACTTAATCCAATAGTATCATTTATAGGTCTTGGTGATTCCATCAATTTCTCAAAATATTTTATGGCTTCACTAGGCTTGTTAAGCTTTTCCCTTTCAAGTCTTAACTCATTCTATAGTAGATCATTCTATGAATTCAAAGTTGTTATCTCAATATCCTTTCCATTCAATTGATGATTAGCAAACATCAATTGATTCATTATATCCAATTGCATGTTGGCAATCTTTTGTACATCTAATGTCTTCTCTTCTAGTTTGTTAGACAATACCTTTTTTTCTTCTTCAATCATGACTTTTTCATCCTTAGGTTTCTTTTTTCTTTTTAGTCATCTCACATAGAAATACTAATTGCATCTCTTGTTCTCTTTTGAGATTCCCAACTTCTTCATTTAGGGTTCCATTCTTTTTCATCAGATCTATAACTATTACATCAAACTCTTTAGAGTTTCCTTCTATAGATAATCCACTAGTATTAATCTCTTTGTATTGTGTGTCATTTAGTTGCATGGCCAAATCTTTTCTTTCTTTAATGATTACTACAACAAACTCCTTTCTTCATTCAATGTTCTTTTCCAATAAGTAAACTTTCATCTTCAAGATCTTTCCTCTCAAGTTTCCTTCAAGAGAACTTTCGCTCTGATACTAATTTTTGGAATTACTTAATGGAAGAGTAAATTCTAAGAGGGGAGGGAGTGAAAGAACAGTTCAAAACTTTAACCAAAATGTGAAAATATGATCACCACACATTCATCTCAAAAAAAAATGTAAACTGAAATAATTATCCATGCATGTCATACATAACATAAGGTAAATAAAACTTGACACAAGATGTTGGTTACCTAGAAGCCCTCTAAAGAGAAGGTAAAATTGGGGTGGAGATGCCACCCACAAATCTTTACTACTATAGTTGTAAAGTGTATCTAATGAATGTTACAATTATTTTATCATAATCTATGATCTACCCTATGAAAGGTTTGCCCTGTTAAAGGCTTACAAAGATTGTTAGGTCTCACCCTGTTAAAGGATTTTAACACCCTACTAAAAGTGTGCCTTGTAAGAGGACTTTAACTCACAATGAAAAAAAACTTGGTTAAGAGATTTACAAGAGCTTGTCAAAACTCAAAAACCTATTAAGGCTACTCTGTTAGGAGATTTACTTTACATCACCTATTAAAATTATTCAACACCATGATCTTTTGGTTAGCACCTCACTACTAGATGTCAGATCTTCTCTTTCTTGATGTGTCCTTGATCATTCTAATCAAATGTCTCCTCTATACTCTCTCTTCTCTATTTTATTCCCCTCTAACTAATTCTACAATTTAGTCCTTTCTTACAACCTTCTTTAATGCTCTCTTTGCACTTAGTATTCATCCTTCTCCTCACATACATGGATTAAAAAATCTTTAGGGTTTTCCCTCCTTAAGTAGACTGAACTAGGGTTATTTTACAATCAATGATTGTGATTGATCCATATTGCCTCTTAATACATCACTTTTTTTGATTGGTTGCATGTATTGCATACAGATTCACAATTTACATTCGTACATATCTTCTATCATAAAATAATCATTAGGTTGGCCCAAAAATGGTTTACATAGAAGTTTGTTCCATTACAAACAACTATGCTAAAAATTGTTTACTTGACACCTAAAGGCTTTGATGCTTAGCATTCATTGTATCTTTGGTGTTGTAACTTGACTTCTGAATGACTCAAAATCCATTGTTTAGTTGACACCTAGATCACTTAGCATGTATAGACTTTCTCATCACTAGAGTGACTCGGCTCATATTATCTTCTTGACACATACTAGTGCTTGAAACTAACTAAGTATATTGTTCGGCATGCATTGTCTGGCAACTGATGCTTGACATGCTTTGATCACTCAACTTGCACTAATTTCTAGGCTCACTTTGATCACTCGACATACACTGTTTCTTCTTAAATATGATTTAAGTGTGTTTTCACTCATTTGTCAATACCAAAATGAGATTAATAGTAATAAGAACCTTAAAAAAGATCTCTCTCTCTCTCTATGTAAAGAGATACATGTTTAGAAGGAAATATAAAGACACATGTTTAGAAGGAAAAGAAAAGAACATTTAACATAGGTATCTCTTCTCCCCTTGAAGAAAATTATAGAGCAAGGGCATGGAGATCACAATCACATGACATGATAATCAATTCATAGAGAAAAGGCATGACAAAAAAATCGTAGAGCAAGTACACAATAATGAAATGCAGATATCACAACAACAAAATCATAGAGCAAGGGCACTACAATGAGATGCAAATATCACAACAATGAAATTTCAGACCAAGGGCATGCCAACGAAATGTAGAGATCACAACAAAAAAATACAATGATCACAAGGACACAACAACTTTTGGATCTCGCCACCCTCATTAAGAGCTCTCCACACTCTTTTGCATGCATCTCTCCACAATCAAAACAAATGGGGAATGATTTATATTGTGTTTCATTTTTTTGTTTATACTCACACAGGCATCACAATTACAATGCCAACATCAAATACAACCGCAAAAAAAACATGAAAATCAACACAAATTACACCACTGTAGAAAATTTCCATTGCAATTTGACCCCAAATGTTGTAGTGAATAATTGAATACATTACTCAATTAGGAGAAAATTTTGAGAATGTCATGTATACTTATTTTAAGGAATTCAAGAAAAGAATGAAGATAGGGATGAGAATACCTGAAGAATCAGTAACTAGGTATTACAATGATATATTTTTTATTGTAGATATAGATAATACATTTGTATAGGAAGTAAAGCTGAGGAAGGCTTGGTTGCAAGGTTTTGATTATGAAATTGATAGTGACTTAGTAAATAAAAACATTGTGGCATTATTGAAAGAAGAAAGAAACATTGAGGGTGAACCTTTTGGAAAATATGAGGAAACTAAGGCTAAAATAACTGGGAATATCAAGATAGCTTCTAGGGAGAAGAAAAGAAAGAAAATGATTGAAGACCTAGAGGCAAAACTAGGCACCCTAGGCAAGGGAAAGGAACCACTATAGATTACACAAGGTCTCAAGGCAAGGGAAAGGAACCACTATAGATTACACAAGGTCTCAAGGCAAGGGAAAGGAACCACTATAGATTACACAAGGTCTTCGAGAAGATGGAGAAAATGGTATTATGGATGAGGAAGAGGAAGAATAAGAAGGAGACAAGAGTAAAACTCCAAGTGTTTCCACTCCACCTAGCAAGAAGGCAATAAGAACTTAAACAAATCTAGTGGTGACACCCCTCTCTCCTCCTCCCCCTACTAAACCAAGAACTAAGGCATCTGCTAGTGCTGAGAAGATTGCAAAATAAATAGTAGAGACTAGTTAGACTAGTGGATCTAAAACAAAGAGAAGGAGATTGTTCAAAGGACAACCCATATGGAGAACAAAATCTATTGATGATGTATGTGAAAAAATAAGATCTTTAGGATTATCCAATTTTAGATTTGTCAAATATGACACATTGGATAATACTGATAGAACCAAAGTTGAGGAGGATATGATAGATATGATTTCAAATAATAAGTTATCTCCAATTGAAGATGAGAAGAAAATACCCATAGATTTGTATGATAGATTGGAAAGAAGGTGGCAATAGGAAAAAGTAGAGGAGAAAAATATAAGAACTATGTTAGTTTGTGGTGACTGATCAGGAAAGTACTATACATGCTTCATAAATTCTTTGGGGCTCACTGAAATTTTTTTTGGGCCCTATTTTATAGAGATTTTAGGTCGACATGTAATTATTAATTATAACACTAAAGCGGTAAAAATACTTGTATAAAAGGGCTTAGGGTTAGGGATTGTTTCATAAGGTGATGCAAAAATTGGTTCTTGCGATAGTATTTAGCTGTAAGGGATTACAGATTGTAATTAGGTTGTAATCATTGGATCATAAAAATATTGGACTTGCTATTTGGTGGACATAGCCTAGGGTTTGGGTGAACTACATTAAATCTTGGTGTTTTGTGTTCTTTTCTTTTCTGTGTGATCTATTATGTTTTGATATTGGTTATATTTTCATGTAATTTTTATTTCTGTCCATGGTTTAATCCTAACAAACTGACACTTTAGTCAAAGTTATGCTTCATTTGTCTCAAGATTGGCTGGAAACATTTTTGGAGAAATATAGGAACATATTTGTTCCTAAGTATAGAATGTTTATGATATTGTAGAATAAACTTGAAGCTATAGCATAGTAAGAGGAATTGCTTTGATTTTTTTTTTTGGGTTACCCACCAATGCAATAGATATTGAACAAGGAATTTAGATGGTGACCATTGAAGATGATAATAGTAGTAGAAAAAGTTCAATTATGCTGAGCCTGCAAGGCAAGATGTCACTAGTACATGTCAACACCCTTGACACTCCAGAGGCCAAGAAATCAAGGCTCACTAAGATAGTTAAAGAGACAAAGAAACAAATAAAGGATATAAATGTACAAAGTAAAATTGTTTCAGCACCTCACAGTGAGATAAATAAAGAAGTGAGTATAGCCAAGCTAAGTGTAACTATTATTGTCTCAACCACTAATGCTCCAACATGATTGAGTGGTGAAATCCCTTCACCAACTCCTAAAGTAGTGCCAAGAAGAAACACTTCTTCACCCAATAAAGGAAAATCAATAATAGACACCTCACTAGATATTAAAGTTAATCTAGATGAAGTAATTGAAATGCCACAATTAGCTTTGGCAAATCTTACATTGGAGTAGATAAAAATGTTACAAGAAAATTTGGCAAAGAAGAAGCACACTGAGCTAAGTAGAGAGGAAAAATAAAAAAAGGTGCTATATGATGTTAAAAATATTTTTTTTGGAGCCTTTGATATTCAAAATTTTGATGGTAAGACCCCAATTATTTCCCAGTTTTTATATATTATTGAACAAATAACTGCTAGTGATGTTGAATCTAATGAGAAGTTAATCAATTAGTCAAAAAGAAAATTTGAGCATAAGGTTGTGGATAAAGTCTCCATAACGATTTCCAAGAAAAAAGTTCAGTTACAAGAGCATGTAAAGAATATGATAGAATATATATAGAGGGTACAACATTTGTACAAAATTTTGTCAAATGTGCCCAAACTTACAAGTGACATTCAAGCACAAATTCAATAGATTCAAGCTAAGATGCATAGATCCGACAACATTATTTCATAATCAGTAGACTCTAGTATTGAACACTATAATAAGCTATTGAATTCTCAAGGAAAGTTGGTCGACCTTCAAGAAGCTAAGAATAACATGAGATCCAAATTGGTCTCTATTCAAGAAATGTTGATACCTCATTTAGAGGTCATGAAAAGGGAAATGCAATTAAAACATGATCTTATCAAAGAAGATCACAATATTTATGTGGCTGATAGCTTAATTGACTTGGAAGCCCAATTACAATTGTCGAATCACATCTTGGCCAAGGCAACAAGAACCACTTGGGATCATGAACTTTCCATGATCACCTAAGTTCATCAAACATTCATTGATAAACATAGTTTTCTTCCATCCATTCAACCCCAACAGTCATGACATAAGTGTAAAAAAAAAGGAGGAATGATTGTCATGTGGAGATATTCAACAATAAAGTTCAATTTTCAGAAGGTAAACATGGTTTGACACTATGGTATCAAACTATTTAGAGTCATGTGTATTATACATTTTTATTCATTATTCATTCAACATAAGTCATAATTTTGAAGTCATAAGACTTAGGGGGAGTACTCATATCAAATTGTATTTTTAATGATGTAATCATGAAAAACTATTTTTCCACTAATGTCAAAAGGCAAGATTGTTGTTATCTCTAACTATTGTTTTCTATTAGTGTCAAACACTTAGTTATTTACTAGGCAGAGCCAGATGGTCATCACTATGACTGAGCTACTCTATATAGGCTGATTCATGTACATAAACATGTATGTACCAATCTCTATAGGAGTTAAGAAATTATGTGGTTGTTAAGTATTCTCTATACAAGCCAAGTTCAACATCTACCAAGTAGTTCAAGCATGTAAGTGCCGAGTTATAGACATAGTGTTGAGCATAGTACAAACTGACCATCAGTAGAATGTTGAGTATCAGAGATAGAATGTGCCGAGCAATGTAGAGTTTACATACAAGTTATAATATCAAAACATTGAGGTAGAATGCTTTCAAGCTGACATGGAAGTAACATTTAATATTTTTAGAGGTTGGTACAAAAGAGATTACATGTTTTATGACATAGATTACAGATCCCTATGTTCTGTGATTAACATCTCAGATGAAGAGGTGAGATAAGGAAGTATCTAGAAAACTCTTTATGAAACTCTTTAAATAGAGAAGGTTTTTACGTAGTTCAATTACATGATGCATGCGTGAATAATTGAACAAGTTATGGTGTGACAGACGATATATGTGAATAGGGAAGTGAAGGATCAAGATCAGATTAGAAGTCAAGTAGAAGACTTTTGTTATTTCGTAGTAGAACAAGTGACCTAACTAGTGTAGTGAAGGGGAAGAAAAGCTTTATTGGATCAAAGAGAGGATGAATTTACAAAGAGAAGACTCAAAATCAGCTTTCAAAGAAAATTGAGATTTAGGTACTGAATTAGTTCTAATCAACTTGAATCAAGGTAAATATCTTAACAGAGTTGTCTTAAAAGATCTATGCAAATATCCTAACATAGTCCTTACTTTATTGTAAGTGTTGAATTCTCTAACAAGGTGAGACCTAATAGTGTCAAAAAAATTTCATAGGGAAGACCCCTCACAAGATAGATCATATATTATGGTCAAACATTATAACACTAATAGATTAACTTTATTATTGTAGTAATGAAGATTTGTGGGTGTCATGCCCACCCCAAATTTACCTTAACCTTGGAGGGTTTCTGGGTAACCAAATATTGTGTTATGTGTTTATTTTCATGCATGTGGTAGATTAGATCTATATGTTACATCAAGTTTATTCTTGAAAGTTTTGCATGTATAAGACAACTAGTGAATGTGTGAATGAATCAAGCAAAAGAAGAAAGTGTTTAAGATTTTGATTCACCCCTCACCTCTTAGTATCTAAGTTAGTGCAATAAATTGGGTCTCACTTTTGGCCAAAAAATGGGTGTTTTTCTTGTTTTTGAAATATTTTGTCAATTGATGCCAAAATTTGAGCCACTTAGAGATTAAATATAAAAAAACTTCAGAAATAAAAATTGTAGTGCCTGGGATCTTCTTTTTGAATATGTAATTTATTTATATACCCATATGATAGATTTTTTTTTGGTATGGATCTTTAAAATCCACTTTTTCAAAATGCCTATTTCAGGACCATACCACGCTCGTGTACGAACACCATAATTTGACACAAATAAATGAATTTTTGTGAATCTTTTTAAACAAAGTTACCTGACACATGAAAGATTGATGAGAATATTTTTCTTGAATTTTTTGATGAATAATTTTTTAATTTTTAATTTTTAATTAGTTGTAAAGGTAAATTTTAAAATCTCTCGTGTACGGACACCATAATTTGATCAAAATTTCACTCTTTTCAATTTTTTAAAAAAGAACTTCAAAAGAATTGAATGTAGATTGTTGACATATAAATTAATTTAAGAAAAATCATAAAATAAAAAAGTTATTAAAGTTTTAGTGAACATTTTTATTTTACATTTAGGTACCACCTTTGATTAAAAAATTTTAAAAAATAGTAAATAAAATCATAGCACTATAAAATTTATATTTTTGAAATTAGGATAGTGAGAGCTCTAATGGGTTTTTGTTTCGTAAAAAAATTTGATCGGGAAGACCCTTTAAAAATTATGGCAAGGCATAAATTTGTCAGTTCAATGCCTTAGTCAAATTTTGAGAGGCCAAGGCATAGGCTTGGTCTCACCAAGCCTATCCCAAACCAAAATCTGAGGAGGGAAAAAAAATCCCACCTCATGTTGTAAGAAACAGGCACCTGTTATTTGAAATTCAAAAAATGGGTACCCATTTTAAAAAACTAAAAGAAGCATGTAAAATCCCCCAAAACTTAAAAAATTGATTTTTTAAGAAATGGGTGCCCATTTTTTAAAAATTAGGTACCCATTTTTTACTTTTAAAAAATGAGTACCTATTTGTAAAAAATTCAAATTTTTAATTTTGTGAGAAATGGGTACCCGTGTTTTGAAAATAAAAAATGGGTACTCGATTTTTTTAAAAATGGGTGTCTATTTTAAATTTAGGGTCGGGTATTCAAGCTGAAAATGGGTGCCTATTTTTTAAAATCGGGTACCCATTTCTAAGAGGTCTCATTCCGTGGAATTGTGACCCAACTTTGTGCATTCACCCATCTTATTGTTCAATTTATACTTTCATCAATCAACACAACCCGATATGCATTGTCACACTTGGTATTTTCATTCAGTTTAATTGATCCTTTACCTTTGACATAACATGGTGCATCATTACCAAAATTAACACTACCTCCATTATAATTTTTTGGCTTATCAAACTTATTTGTATCATTGGTCATATGAAGTGAGTAACCACTATCAATTATCCATCCATCATTCTTACTCACATGTGAGGTCAATGCATTTATCTCATCTTCATCAAAATCATCTTTTATTGCAACATAAAAAACTTCTTCATCATGATCAGTAGAATTACTATCACAACCATCCTCTTAAGCAGTATAGAAAGATTTCTTGCCTTTGTCTTTGTAGTCTCTTTGTCTCTACTACTTCCATCATCTCTCATTCCTTTGTACTCAAAATATTTTTTATCATCTTTGTCATCTTTGTTAGGGTATCCAACCATAATATGACCAACTTTGTTACATGTAAATTAGATAATATGAAGTTTACCTTTATATTTTCCTTTTCCTCTAGGAAGTCTTTTTGCCAACAATGCTTCAAGTTCATCAAGGTCATCATAAGATTCAATGTCACTTTTGATGCTTGCTTTTCTTCTTTTTCTTAGATCCATCAAGATTAGTTGGGATTTGAATGTAGATTCAACATTAGCAGGTGAGTAATTATCAAAATTTGATAATTCAAATGCTATCAGTCTACTAATCAAACTATCCAAGGTCAGATCATTTCCAAGTGTACATCTCAATTCTTGAATAGAAGATACTCTGATTTTATAAATAGGAAGTAAATTCCTCAATTCCTTACTTATCATAGTCTCATCAGTTATATGTCCTCCAACTCTTGTGATAGCATTCAACACTTCTTTGATTAGGCTACAATAATGTGCAATATTTTCACCTTTCTGAATTCTCTTGTTGTCAAACTTTCCTCTTAAGCTTTTTGCCTTAGCTCTTAACATGTTCTTGTCTCCACCATGGATTTTTGCAAACTTTTTGCACATTTTCTTAGTAGTAGTGCATTCCTTCACATCATCAAATTTTGTATAATTGAGGGCTACTGAAAGTTCAATCATTATTTGGTTGTGGTCCCACTTCTCTTTCATTTGTTCAACAATAATAAGTCTAGGAACCTCAATGTAGTCATTGTCTAAGTAGTAGGACATGGAATCTCCAATTCTAGATAAGTGCAATCTCATTAGCCTTTTCCATACTAAGAATTTCTCCTTGTTCAACTTAGGTGTCTCTCTCTTGTACATCTTGATCTTTGGCTTGAGTCCTTTAAACTTTTCTTGAAAAGAACTAGTTCTCTGATACCAATTTTTATAATAATTCAGAATAAGTAGGGGAGGATCAATCATCGTTAGGTCTTGATGTACCAATTCAACTTTTAAGCACTTCAAACAACTTAATCAATCAAAAATAGTCACTTAGTCTCTATAGCATATCATCAACAATCTAACATTTCATCCAATATCCTAACTCACTTTCTCTATATGTGTCAACTACCAATAAATAAAATAGTGTAAAATATAGCATGAAAAACAATAATATCCACACAAAAATAACACTTTTGACACTAGGATTTATCATGGAAACCTAATTTGGAAAAACCACCAAGTAACATGCTACCAGTTTTTCACTCTTCTAAAGTGAGCTTAGTTAAGACCCATCCCTATTAAATGTTATACACCAAGCAGTTAAATGTGGTATTGTTAAAGGATTTAATCACCTTATTAGGAGTATCCTTATTCTAGAGGACTTTAGAACATTCTATTAGAATATAACCTTGATTAAAGGATTTACAAAATGACTAGTAGGTCAACCTTGATTAAAAGATTATGGACTGATACAATGGTTAGAATGAAATAGTAGGTTTGATATGTAAAGTACAACCCACTTTGTAAACTCAGATATCGATTTTCTCATCTGCTGATTCATTGACTAGCCTTCATTAACATCTCCATCACTGATCTTCTTGGGATCTCCTCAAGCAATCACACTTCACAAAACTCTTCATAGCTTCTCCTTAAAATCACCAATCAACAACAAATGAACCTTAAAAATTATTCCTTATGCCTCCTTAAATAGGAAATTTTGATATTTTAATGCTTAAACATTCCCATTGATCTTAGGGTTAGGTCACATTCATCAAATCCTTCCATCTTTTAGTTCTCCTTTTTCTAGAAACTTCTGATCAAATCCTTGTCTTTGATCATGTAAAAATTATTCTTGTGTATTAAATATACCAATTCATCAATCCTTATCTTTCACACACTTTGACTAAATCAAAATTCCAACTATGTTGCCTCAAAATAAACTCTTTCTCAAACTACCAATTTTTCTGTCACTCAACAATTACTATGTTCTTCAGCTTGATCACTACTATGTAGCTTGAAAATCACTATACTTTCTCACTCTTCATCAACATGCTTACTCAACCAATACTATGCTTGGTTGTAACTACACTTGTAGAATAATAACTAAATCTTGAATTTTTTTATTCAACTTCTACTTAAGTTCCTTAATCTTTTGGTTTAGCTCCTTCATTGACCATGCAACACTAATACTTAGTTAAGCTTATCCTTTTGACTTGTTTCAACTCTTAGCTTCATCCAACTATCTTCTACACTTCATGTATTGATTGAACAACACATTATCTTATCAAGAACTAACTTATCAAGTGGCTATTTTATTTCCATGATACTTAACACATCTCAACTTAAACTTTCACTAGGTCATCTCATAACCTCTTCTTTTCAAATCATCTTCATCAATCAAATGATATGGCACTCTACACTATTAGTAAATTCTCTCTAGTAGGTTTGACACTCTATCTTACAAATATGTTTAACATCAATGACAACATAATAGTTTCTCAAGCTGTAGTTTCCAACAAATATCTACTCTATTGACTCTAGTGGGTCTAGTAAATGCTTGTGGATGCCTCATTTTTTTGGTTTAACATCAATAACATTCTAACACATGCTAGACCTAAGTGTTTCTAAGGTTCACTAAGTCCAATCAAGTAGAAACTTTTATAGGGCAATTTTTTGGATTGTGTTAGGCATATCATAGAATGTAAAGTGCACAAGTACCATCTTGGTAAGGCCTACACGAATATAGATCAATTTTTTGATTTTCCACTTGGTTTCCATTTGGTGACCTGATCTCATTTGGTGTAATATTTTTTTGAATGTTGTTTAGCTAAACATTGCTAAATGATGCATCTTTCAAACTATTAATCATGACAATAACCCATCTAATCCATTGAATTTATTCGACCATGCAAATTCTAGTGGAGGCATCCTTTTTACCATGCAACATCAAATATATTTTTGGCACATGCTAGACTTAGCATTCCCAAGGCACACTAAGCTAAATTTAGCAATAGTTCTTAGAGGGTGATTTCTAGAACCTTGTGAGGGGTATTGAATAATTGTGAAGTGCATAAAGATAATTTTGGAAGACCTACAACAATATAGCTCAGCTTTGGTATATTCACTTTTTTTTTTCCAATTGGAAACCATACTTGTCTTAGTACAAAAACTCATAATGTCTCTCAATGGTGCATCTTTCAAAAAACTCATCCTAGAACCAAACTGTCTCCTCTTTCAACTTTGATTGGCTAGGTAATTACAAGTGGGACCTTTTTCTACATGCATAGAATCAACAATACTCTGATGCATGCTAGAACTAAGTTTTCCCAAGGTGCACTAAGCCAAATTGGGCAAAACAATTTGGAGGGCAATTTATTAGACCTCGTGGTTAGAGAAATGTGAAGTGAACACAACATGTCTTGGGAAGGATTAGATAGATATAGCTTAGCTTTAAGAGATTTCACTTGGTTTCCATTTGGAAACTTGATCTTAGTTGGTGCAAAAGGTTGAAATATTGCTTAGTTTAAAGTTTCTCAATGGTGCATCTTTCAAACTATTCACCATGTTGGAAATACAATAGGGAAAGTAAAATCTAAGAGGTGGGGGGGGGGGGTGAATTAATCCTTCAAAACTTTATCTATTAAATCATTCACCACAAATCCATCTCACAATTTGCATGTAAGTTTAAATACCAAACTAAGCATGTTCATCCATAACATGAAAACAATAAACATTCAACACATATATGACACAAGATATTTGGTTACCCAGAAACCCTCCAATGAGAAGGTAAAACTAGGGTGGGATGACACCCACAAATGTCAACTACTACAATTGTAAAGTGTATCCAATGAAGGTTACAATGTTTTACCATAAACTATGATCTACCCTATGAAAGGTCTGCCCGATTTAAGGATTACAAAGATTGTTAGATCTTACCTTGTTAAAGGGTTTCAACACCCTTTCAGAAGTGTTCTTGGTTAAAAGGACTTCAACTTACAATGAACTAAGAACTCAATTAAGAGATTTATACAAAAGCTTACTAGAACTTGAAACCTGTTAAGGCTACTCTATTAAGAGATTTTACTAATTCACCTGATAGAATGTCTTAGCCTTGATCCTTCAGTTAGCACCTCTCTATGAGATATCAAATCACCTCTTTCTTGATGTATTATTTATCCTCTCTAATCAGATCTATCACTTCTATCCTCTCTACTTTCCTCTATTCTCTCTAACTAATCCTACAATTCATATCTAAATCCACATCTCCTTAGTCACCATGAATGCTCTGTCTGCGCATGCAAACTTCTCTCTTCTCTCCTTTAAACTCTTTATATTTTTCTTTCCTTAAGAAGACTTAGGTGATGTAGGGTTAGGTAAGAATCAAAAAACATGATTCACCCATTTGGCTACTTAGAACATCCCTGAATCTGATTGGTTGCATGTACTGCATCGAGATTATCAGTATAGATCCATTCCTGTCATCTAGAATTAAGTTGGGACAAAAATGTTTTACATAGGATTTTGTGCCATTACAAATAACTATGTCCAAAACTATTTACTCAACACTTGAAGCCTCTGATGCTTGGCATCCACTATATCTTCAATTTTGTAACACGACCTCTGAATGACTTGACATCCACTATTCACTTGGCATCTAAATCACTCAGCATATACCAACTTGCTCATCACTGGAGTCACTCAGTACTATCTACTCAACACATACTAGTTCTCATCACATACTAAATATTCTTCTTGGCTTGCATTATCTGACAACTTATGCTCAACATACACTACTTTCTCAGTATGCACTTTATGAATATGACTAAGTGTGTAGTCACTCATATGTCAAAACCAATATGAGATTAAAAATCTTCCCTTTTGACATGAGTAACAAAAATACATTGTCATGCATATATAACCTTAACTTAAGCATAACTTAGATAATCTATAATCTTCAATTGGCTCACATACAAATTTCAAAATATCAAAACTATTGGGTTACTTTTTTTTTGATTGTACTCCCCCTTTGTATAATCTCTTATTTTCTTCAATATCTCCTTGTTCTTCACTATCCCCACTTTTTTTGATTTCCCCTTTTTTGACACTTATGTCACGGGAAGTACACGAATAGTGTGTTTGTCCAAAAATGTTTGATAGACCTCCATTATAATCTTAAGTGATGCATCCCAATTTTTGTACGCCACTACTAGATATTGGATTTGAACATCTAGCTCAAAAACAAGGTCCACCAAGCCTTCATGAGTAGAAAGATGAGCATCTTTCTTCATCAATGTTTCTATAAAGGCTAATTCCTTATCCAACAACTCTATGTGTGGGGTCAAGATGGCTTGAATATTTATCAAGGTAGCTGTAGTATTTGCATCTTGTGCTTGTAAGTAATGTAGCTAGTGGACCTTGAGTAGATAATAACCTTTTAACAAGAGTTTAACTATGACCAAGAGACAACTTAAGAATATTACCTATTATCTTTAAATCTCCCTACAATCGGTCAATAGCCCTCTGTGCTTCTTGTGTGAACAAGTTCACATCACAAAGCTTTGTGTATAGAGAAAATATATTCTCTAACACCTGTTACACATCTTCCATCTTAGTTTCTAAGTAAATGTATCTAAGTGCAATGACACTATAAATCTTCTCATCAACCTTTATTAAAAATCTCTTCTCAAACCATTCTAAGAGTTTGGTGTTTGTGTCTAGGCCTACATCACTAATTTTATCCACTAAATTCACTATTCTCTCAAGAATAGGTTTATCTATATTAGTTTTTGGGAGGCTAAATGCATCAAAAAATATGTCCTTGATCTCATATAGCACTTGTCTTTGCTTGTGCTCAATTCTAAGTAACTCTTGATTCTTCTTCCTTGCTAGAGCTTCTTGCAATATGCTCATATGTTCTATGGTGATTGTTGCTAGATCAAACTTTGGAAGTCCAATCACCTCAACTAAGTTGACATCTCCATATGATGTATCTTCTTGAACCTTTGTATTAGGACTAGGCCTTGATGACTATAATGGTGTAGCATCTACACCTGACCTTTATAAAGTTTGACAAGGAATAGGAGATGCAAAGCTTGGTAGGGTAACCAATGTTTGAATTGCTATTTGTTCCTTTGGTTTCATAGTAAAAACTGACTCTTTAGTCCTATCCTTCTCTTTCTCTATGGTTTCTTCACCTTGAATCTATGAGTTAGGTGTAGGACTGCCTTTCTGACCTATATGGACTTGTGTCCCATCCTTCTCAACTATCAATAATACATGCACTGAAGAATTTGGCACCAATGTTCTGACATTTGATGTCACTATGTCCTTTCTTTGATGTACCATAATGGGCATTGAAACACGAGTGTCAGTAGTCACACCTATTATGCTTCTAGACCTCTTGTCTTGATAGATGAAAGGGGCACACTAGATGTGTTAGTGTTATATTTTTCCCCTACTAATACCTTGTCAATTTCATCTATAATAACTAATATAGGATTAGTGCAAAGTTTAGTAGCTAAATTTGAATCCTATAGAATCCTCTTTAAATCATCGTCTGTCAAAGGATTAATGTTCAACATAGTGTTATCATAAACATCCTTTATCTTGATAGTTTCTTGTTGACTTGCTTATTTCACATGAGGGGGACTAGTACTTAACATATGTACCTCATGTACATTATGGTCTTGTTGCTTCTCTTCGTTAGCTATATCCTCTACATCTACTTCCTTTTCTATGACACCATCATGTCCAACTCTGATAGACCCATCCTTGGTAATCTCAACTACCTCTTGTTAATATTTTTCCTCACCTACCTCCTTAGGTGCTTGCTCAATTTCCTTTTCTATTGCCATCCCATAGAAAAATTTCCATATCTAGCTACTCTATTTGACAAATTCCTCAACATTATTTTGCAAAATGTTGAAGGCTCTTTTTTTGGTAGAAAATTTCCCCTTGTATTTGTTAATGGACTTAGTCATAGATGACTTGTCCAATTCTAGCATTACTCTAGCTAGAGTAGTCTCCCTTATATTCCTTTTTGTAGTTAAACTATATTGCCACCTTTTCTCAACTTTTTCATATAGACTTTTGGGTAGAGAGTTGGCAAGCTCAATAGGAGTGATCTTGAATGTGGCCATCATCTTGTATATAGATTCCTTAACCTTATTCATTTCTACATTTCCACTTGGAATTTACTAGTGCCATCTAACCTAGTCCTCTCCTCATCTGATTCATCTGGAGCTATATACTTCCTCCTCTTTGATTGATCTTGTTGAATCTACTCTACAATAGTATTTATTATTTTACCTTTGGGTTTGTCATCTTCCTATGTTTTCTTTGTAGTAGCCCTTGTGCTATCCTTGGTGATAGGTACTATTGGATTTTTTTGTGTTGGCTTCACAACCTTCTTTGATTTATTTACTACTAGTTCCTTGGCTTTTCTTTTCTTCTTTTCAATAGGTTTGGGTACTTCATTGGCTTCTTCTCCCTTGACATCTTCATCATGTTTCACTTCCTCTTCTTCTTGGTCCTCTCCTTGACCTTGTGTTAGTGCAAGTGGGGCTTGATTTGGTTTCTCATCTTCTTTATCCTCATCATCATCATATTATTCTTCTCCCCCTTCACCAAATATTTCTTTAAGCTTCTTCACAATTTTTTCTTCTTTCTCACCATAGAAGTTCTCTTCAAATCTATTGTGATTCTAGATTTGGCTTCCTCATAATTTCCAAATGAGGTTGCACTTGTCTACTTCCTCTACTAATAGTGTTATGATGGTTTTTGATACCTCATCCACATTAATTTCATAGGGTAATAGAATGAGCCATCTGACCCTAGGAACAACAACTTGTACATATGTAAAATCAACATCAACTAGAAAAAAAACATCATCATAATATTTCTCTACTAGTGACACTGGTATCCTCATTCTTTTTTTATAGACTTCTTAAAATCTTCAAAATAGCTTGTCATGATTGACTCAAAGTTTTCCCAAGTTGCTTTATGAATTCTCCAATTTGAACTACAATAGACTTGTTGGTCTTATAAGAAACTTTTCCAAATGAAGGAAATATGTTCTACACATAGAAGAATATGAAAACTAGTAATGAACCAACTTTGCAATGTGGACACTTTGTCTTTCTTATGGCTCCCAAATTTTCTGATAACTACTGGAGTTGTAACTCGACAAGGTCATAAGAGTGATCCTTCTTCACTATCTTGTAGTACAAATCCACATCCATACAAGACACACTATTCAATCTACAAGATTGAAAGAACTCATGAGGAATAATTCTCACTACAAATTCAATTAGGGGATCTAAAATTGTGTCAATTGTCATCCCTCTTTTATTCCATACAACCCCTATATTCTTCTCAATTGCTTCCTTCACATCACTTTGCATGAACTTGGGTCTATCTAGGGTAGGGTACCCTATTACTCATTGAATGATCCTTTTAATGATTTTGGTAGGGCCAATTTCCAACCATATAGAGTGATCATGTATTCTGCTCAACACTATCTTAATCCATTTTTTTTAATACATTTGGTAAATCTAGGGTATAAGTTAACCCTTTTCTCTCTACAATCTTTTTTTCTCCTTCAAATTTCCATCAACACATAGTTTTCCACACAAATTTCTTATTTTCATGTCTCTAATACTTCCAAGTTTGCAAGTGTTAAAACATCTTACAACTTGTATGATCAAAACTTGTGGTGGTATCATCGATAATGCACCAATTAGATCTCCCTTGTATGCAATCTTGGGAATGAATTGGAAGGGTGGTTGTTTAATCTCATTTCTTATCAATTGAACATTTAAAACCTCTTTTCCTTCCTTCCTAACAATAATAGAAGAACTAGATGCCATATCAAATAACTAGGGTTTGTGATAATTTAGACAACGTAGCTCAACACATGATAAATGCCTTAGGAATATGATGATTCATGATGAGTAGTAGCTAAATCTAGTTCAAAAATGCTTGAATCCTTCACCTCAAATTTCCTTATGCTCTTTGTGCTCTCTTTGATCTCTAATGAATGCAAATGAGTCAAAAATTGACCATATAGCCCTTAAAACTTGACAATAAATGGTTAATGTTTACACATCTGTAAGCTTGGCTATCATAGAAATTTCAACTCAAGCAACACATGATTTATTTTATGCTCAACAAAAACAATGAGATTGACCATTACTATTACCTTAAATAACTCGACACCAATTGAAATTTTTCATGCTCGACAAAAACATGAAATCTAACAAAACTTATATATTTCTTCCAGGTTCTAACCAATACATTTCATCTTAATTCATGCATATATACTCTTTTCTAAACTTAGATTCTTGGAACTGATGTCAAATATATTAATGTAATATCAGTCCCACATACCTTTTGATTGCCTAGTTGGGGTTGATGTGATCACAAGAATCATTCGGTCTCTCCCAAAAGATAAAAATAGTAGGAAAACCACTTATAGAGGTAAGAGCATTGCAGTATCCTGATAATGTTCATAACCAAAGTTGAATTTTAGAAATATATTTGTTAGGAAAGTGCACTCTCTCCAACATCACATGTTCCATATTTTTTCTATTATGATTGTAAAATAGGTTAATATTGAGCTTCACTTGGTTTCGACAATAGTTTAATATTCTATACTAATCAGGGCCAACCATGTGAAGGTGGAAACTCATTTGGCCCCACCCCTGCCCCACCTCCCCCCCCCAAACATCTAAATTCCCTGTTAAAATCTAAAATCTTTAAGAAAGGATCAATATTTAAAGTACAAAAAATGGTTCCATACCTACAAAAGTGACATCATTTTCCCATATTCTAGTGCATGTCATTTTTCTATTGCATCCAAAATAAGATTTTGGCACTCTGAATCGAGGTGTTGGAGACAGTGTGCTTTCCTAACAAATATATTTCTAAAATTCAACTTTGGCTATGAAAATTATCAAGACACTACAATGCTCTTACCCCTATAACTGGCTTTCCTACATTTTTTATCTTTTGGGAGAGACCAAATTATTCTTGTGACAAATCATATGGCCTCTCCCAAAAGATAAAAATAACAAAAAAACTAGTTATAGGGGTAAGAGTGTTGCAATGTTCATAGCCAAAGTTGAATTATAGAAATATATTTATTAGGAAAGAAAACTCTCTCCAAAATCACACATTCCATATTTATTTCTATTACAATTGCAAAATAGGTTAATATTGAGCTTTGCTTGGTTTCAAGAATAGTTTAATATTCTATACTAATTAGGGCTGGCCATGTGAAGGTGGAAGCTCATTTGCCCCTCCCCCCCCACAACATCTAAAATATTTAAGAAAGGATCAAGGTTTAAAGTACAAAAAAAGGTTCTATACTTGCAAAAGTGACATCATTTTCCCATATTCTGGTGCATGTCATTTTTCCATCACATCCAAAATAAGATTCTTCCACTCTAGATTGAAATGTTGGAAAGAGTGCGCTTTCCTAACAAATATATTTCTAGAATTCAAATTTGGCTATGAACATTTATAAGAATCATCCAGTCTCTCCCAAAAGATAAAAATAATAGGAAAACTAGTTATAGTGGTAAGAGCATTGCAGTGTTCTGATAATGTTTATATCCAAAGTTGAATTTTAGAAATATATTTATTAGGAAAGCGCAATCTCTCCAACATAAACATTCCATATTTTTTTATTACGATTGAAAAATAAGTTAATATTGAGATTCACTTGGTTTCAAGAATAGTTTAATAATCTATACTAATCAGGGCCAAACATGTGAAGGTGGAAGCTCATTTGGCCCCACCCCCCTTGCAAACATCTAAATTCCCCATTAAAATCTAAAATCTTTAAGAAAGGATCAATGTTTAAAGTACAAAAAAGGTTCCATACCTGAAAAAGTAACATCATTTTCCCATCTTCTGGTGCATGTCATTTTTCCATCACATCCAAAATAAGATTCTACCTGATAATGTTCATAACCAAAGTTGAATTTTAGAAATAGATTTTTTAGGAAAGCATACTCTCCAACATCACACATTCTATATTTTTTCCTACCATGTAGTTGTCACAGTTGTCACAACTTCGATAGCTAGTCATTGGTTCCACATCATTTTTGCCACATATTCGTCACTATTGCGATGAATAGGTATGATGACTAGTCATCAGATCCACAACATTTTTGTCTCTTGGACATTGTACATGAGATAGGGCCTCTAATGGTGTATTTTCCCCTATGGATTCAATTTACAATAGCTTGGGGCATCGTAATTACAATGAGAGACCTTTTTGTTGCAACTTTTGATGATAAAAGTTTGATGTCTATTCGACGGGAGCCAATTCCTATCAAAGTCGCTTGGGCAATAAGTGGTCATTGCTATTGCAATCTCCTTCCATTATAATTTAGGTCCAAATGTAGTAGTATTAGTATGCATGGAAGCATGCCAATGAAGTACACCATTATGTTTCTTGATAAGTGTCTCCATGTTTTCAATAGTAGAGTATAAGGTATTAAACATGAGATGCAATGTGGGGATAGTGGCATAGATAGTTTAAAAGCCTCTAAGATGATTAAAGTCTTCTCCTATGAGATTTTCTAAAAGGTAGAGGGTTTAGGATTGGCTGGTTTTCTTGAGGTGGGGGATTTGTTTTAGGTGGTTGGGGGTTATAAGATGTTTGGAGGTAGTTAAGGATTATTTGTGAGACCCTTGAGAGAATTTTGTGCTTTGTTTGATTCCATATTTGATTACAATACAAATTAATATACAATTACAACCAATTTTTGAAAATAATAAACAAAATCAATTAAACCCTAGTTTTGATTAAAAAACTATAGATTTAATTTGAAAAACATCAAATTACCAAAAAAAGATTAAATTTAACATAATTAATTTTGAAGAAATTCAATTTTAAGTTATTTGATACCCTAATTCTAATTTGATATCTGATAGGGAAGGTTGTGTTCTCAAGTTTCACAATGAAAACTAAGAACACATCCCAATAGTATATAAAAAAAAATTACTTGCAAAAATTAAACATCTAATGTAAAATTAGATATCCAATTAGCCTTGTGAAAAGGTTTTTTCTTTGGCCAAGTATATTGACACCCAAGCCTACTAAAATTTCAACAATCTTTTAATGCACTTTTTGAAGAGTGAAAACAAGATTTTTTCACATTTCCACTTTTTGATATACCATGATGTTGTACTTACTTGTAGTGATCATAGGGAATCACATAAATAGAATTTGATAGATGAGGGACATTCACTTAAATGAGTGAAATGTGGTAATATTTCCATTATATGGTAAAACTTGATTCAACCTACCCAAAGTGTGTTGTGTCTTGCAGGAGCTTTGAATGAGACTTGTTTGATAGCGAGCTACTAATTATTTCATAGACTCTTCATTGTGAGTTAGAAAGGCCTCTAGACTTTGGTTTTTGAGGGGTTTAATATTATGGTGGAAGATACATACCACATTTTATGTTTATAAAGGTCTCCATAATTGATGATTGAACTTGATAGATACATTTCCATTGATGAATTTTTTTATGTGGTTTATTTAGGATATACTAATGCTATTTTGGGCATATATTGCTTGCATTCATAAGGAAAATTTTCATACAGCTTTGAAAAAATGGAGTTCAAATTCAAGGTTAATAAAAAGTGGTAGATGGGGATGTCCGATGATTCTCCGTGGATTTTATTATTTAAATGATATTTTTTTTAACATGGTGTTTAGCTTGGATAGACTTGTGTTTGATATCCACTAAGACATCAAAGGATAATCCTAAGTAATAACATACATACATTCAAGAAATGTTTGAAGAGAATTAGATTTATAGTGAGATCCATATAGGCAGACCTCAACACAATAGATTTAAGCATATCATTTAATTAGAGGATGAGTCTAATCTTGGTATTAAAAATCCATATAAGCATCCAAGTAGTTCAAGAATGAAATTGAGAAAAATGTAAAAGAATTATAGAACATGGGGCACATTAGACCTAGTTAGAGTCCCTTTGTTTCTTTTGTGTCTCAATGAAGGATGAGACTAAGAATATGTGGATTAATTACTATTATTTGAGTATACATACAATCAAGAACTGATACCCAATTCTCTAAATCAATGAGCTTCATTAAATAACTTAATTTTCTAAAATAGACATAATATTATCTAGATACCATTAGATTAGGGTAAGGGAATGAAATCCACAATAAATATTTCAATTTTATAGAATCTACAATTTCTTATTTATGCTCTTTGAATTGACTAATTCTCCAAATAACTTTTAATATTTTATGAATTATTATTCAATGATAAATTTTGAAAGTTCTTAGTAGTATTCTTTGACAAAATACTTATTTATTAAATAAATATTGAAGGAGTATGTAAAAACTTGGATGCAAAAATGGGTATCTTGGATGAACACTCATTATATGCTAAGGTCTCCAAATGATAATTTATGATGTCATATTATCTTTATTTAGGTCACATCATCAATGCTAGAAGTGTTTTGGAAAATCTAGAGATAGTTCATATGATCATTTATTGACCTCCTTTGAGGACTCTCACATATAAGAATTCTTTGGGGCATGTAGTTACTATAGAAGGTTATCACTAAAGCATCTAAAAAGAAAGGATCTATCAAGTTAATAGGTGAGGCTCAATGGACATTTAATAAATTTTAAGAGGTGATAAGAATTTATCAAGTCTTGGCCTTACTAAATTTTACTCGACCATTTGTATTGAGATGTGATAGCTCAAATGAATGGACTAAAGCAATGTTAATGTATAAAAATCACTCCATTGTGTATGACAAGCAAAATATCTGGGTTGTAAAAATGATCTATTTCATCTATGAAAAAAATAGCTCATCCTTTTTCATTCTTTGACAAAATGTAGAAGATTCTTGGTGAAATATTTGTGGTTAGGATTGATCAAAATAGTTTGAGTTACTTTTCTTAGAGGTATTATCTGAATGAGAGTTAATAGACCTAGGATAAAAAATGTGAGCATGTAGTTTTTATGTAGAGTATATTATGGAAAAGAAGAAATTTTTTGATGTATACATGTAAAATATAGTCCTCTTACATCAATCTCAAATTTTTTGGTATCTCTAAATCTTGTTGTCTATTAGTGTCTAACATTTAGTCTTATATAAGGTAGAGTTAGTTGGTCATCACTATGACTGAGCTAGTCTATATAGGCCAAGTCATGTGAAAGATTTGTAAATAAACATGTATATATCAAGCTCTATAGTAGCCAAGAAATTTTTTGGTCATTGAGTATTTTTAGTATAAGCCGAGCATAGTGAATGTTGAGCAAACATAGCATATTGATGACAAGTTACATAGAAGGTGTCGAGTATAGTTGAGACCAAGCTATGTTGGAATTACAATAGAAAGGTAAACTTTAGAGAGGGTGGGGGGTGAATCAATAGTTTATACTAGGACCCATAAAAATTTCACCACACATCCATCTCATACATTCAATGAATAAACTAAAATAACATGTCAAGCATGTAAACATATAAGCAATCACACACATATGACACTAGATATGATTACCTAGAAACCCTCCAATGAGAAGGTAAAAATAGGGTGGGGATGATACCCACAAATCTTCACTACTGCAACAATAAAGTGTATCCAATGAAGGTTACAATGTTTTGATCATGAAACATGATCTACCCAGTGAAAGGTCTACCTTGTTAAAGGCTTACAAAGACTGCTAGGTCTCACCTTGTTATATAATTTCAACACCCTATTAGAAGTGTGCCTGGTTAAAGGACTTTAAATCACAACTAAGTAAGCATCCTATTAAAGGATTTCATACAACTTGTTAGGACTACTCTGTTAAGAGATTTTGACTAAAATCACCTACTAGAATGTCTTAGCTTTGATCCTGTGGTTAGCACTTGATTGCCTAATAACAAATCACCTCTAAACTAACGTATCTTTGATCCTTCTTGATTAGATTTCTCTTTGTTGTATACTTTTCTTTCCTTTTTTTTTCTCTAACTATTTCAATAATACAATTTTACTTCATAACTTCTAAGCCACCATGAATGCTCTATTTGTTCCTACAAACTATTCTCTTCACTCCTTCAACATTCATAGAAATTTTAGGGTTTTTACTCCTTAAGAATATTTTGGTGACTTAGGGTTAGATATGAATCTATGGCTAAGATTCATCCATTTTTATGCTTAATCCTTCCTATTTTCTGATTGGTTGTATGTAATTGCATAGGGAATCTAACTAGAGATTTGTCCTTATCTCCAAAATATCAAAGTTCAATCTTAATTCGGCTCAAAAATGGTTTACATAGTTTTTTGTGCCTTTACAAAAAAATATGTCAAAACTGTTTCACTTAGCATCTGAAGTTTTTGATGCTCAACATGCACTAATCTTTATATTGTGACTCAGCATTTGTAATGCTCAACATCCACTATTTATTCAACACCTAACTCACTCAGCATACACTATTTTTTTAGCACTTGAGTGACTCAACACATGAGTGGCTCAAAACTCACTATGACTCGGCATGGTCTATAATATTCATGTTGTACTTGGCATGTACTACTTGTTCAACATGAACTAAGTAAGTAACTTAAGTATGTTGACACTCACTTGTCAAAACCAATCTAAGATCAATAGTCTCCCCCTTTGACATGAGTGTTAAAAATGCTTGAGTATATATTAATATCCTTAATTTCATGAACATAACATATCTTAACTTGTCTTATATACCAAAATTCAAAATGTCAAAATTTTGTGATAACTTGTATACCTCAAAAGTTGATAACTCCCCCTAAGTTGATATGTCTGTACTATGTCCAAAATATGGTACTCTTGCTAAGTAAATATGATACTCTTTGACTTCATGCTAAATAAATTTTCTCTTCTCTTAACTTCTCCTATCTTTACTTTATCCTTTGTCTTGCTTTTGTCTCCCCCTTTTCTTACTCTCCCATTTCATTCTCCTTATAAATCTCCAAAAATTCTTATTCTCCCCCATTTTGACACTTATGTCAATGGGCTATACACTCATAGTGTGTTTTTCTAGAAAAGATTTATGGACATCCAATATCATCTTGAGAGTTGCATCCCAATTCTTAATGCTACATCCAATGACTTGATTTGGACTGCTATCTTGGCAGGAAGGTGAACTAGACCATCTAGTGAAGAAAGATTTGGGTCTTTCTTCATTAGGGTTTCTGCATAGCCCAATTCATTGTGCAAAATTTCCATATGGGGGGTGAGAGTTGCCTGTATGTTGGTTATTTTGGCTCTTATGTTAGCCTCATCTGCTATCAATATAGTTAACTAACTCTGGGTTTGAAGTAATGTCCTAAAATGCTTCTCACTCGGAGCTAGATTCATAGGTAGTTTGGCACCTGGTGAAGTAATTTGACTTTCCAAGCTCAAGATGTGATTTTTGGTCTCTTGGGTGAAGAGTGAAAGATTGCACAATTTTGTGTATAATGAGAATATGTTCTCAAGTACCTTCTTCACATTCTAAACCTTAGTTGCTAATGAAACTTGTGTTAGTGCTATATCACCTGATATGTTTTCATTGACTTTTCTTTGAAACTTCTTTTTTGACCATTCAAGTGATTTGGCATTTGTATCCAGGTCTTCATTACTAACATTTTCCACTATATCTATTAGTTTCTCTATTAATGTCTTGGTCTCATTAGGAGTTGTCAGACTACATGCATCTAAAAATATGTCTTTAATATCTTGTAGTGCCTATTTCTACTTATGCTCCCTTTTAAGAATTTCTTGATTCTTTTTCCTTCCTAGGGCTTGTTGCAATATGCCCATCTATTTTATGGTTATTATATCATAGTCATATTTTGGAAAAATTATTTCTTCATCAAGGCTCACATCTCCATACTATATGACTTCTTCTGCCTTTGATGAACTTGGGATCGACACCGAGAGCTGTAATGGAGTTGCATATGTGCTTGGCTTCTAAAGAGTTTGTGTGGAAGGAGTGCCAGATGCTAGTAAGATTACCAGGGCTTGGATGGCTATTTTCTCCTTCATCATGGGTGTCTACTCTGTCTCTCCAGACTTGCTCTGTTCTATCACAATTTCATGACTTGCACCTTGATTTTGTGTTGTAGGTGTAGATAAGTCTATCTGATCTATTTCTTATTGTTTTATAGTAGAAACTTGTGTTTCCATGGTGTTCTTTTCTATTGTATCAACCTTGTTAGATGTATCTTTTGGTATTTGGGCCAAAGGTTGTACATTAGTGGCTGGAGGGATAATAGAAGGTGGTTCTTGTGGATTCACCTTTTCCCTTGCACTATTAATCACTACCTTCTATAGTTCATCCATACTTACCAAAATAGGATTAGCAAATAATTGTGCCTAAAATGTAGTTTGATCAAGTATCTTCTTAAGGTCTTCCTTTGTGAGAGGATTGATGTTATGAGTTGTAACATCCAAGACATCCTTGGCTATGATTGTTTTGGTAGTTTCACTTGTGTCATGTTGAGGATTAACACTCAACAATTGTGTGTCTTGCACATTCTATTCTTCTTGCTACTGCTTTGGCTCAGTTGTTGCTTTGTCATCTATGTTAATTTCTATTCTTGCCTCAACAATGTCATTATGATCATCATCCTCTTTATCATCCTTCACTTCAATGGATTTAGGTTCTCCTTCCTTCATTGTAGTCAACCCATAAGTGAGTCTCCATATCTAGGTGGACTTCTTGACTACATCCTCAATATTATTTTACAAAATGCTAAAGGCTCTATATTTAGGTGTGAACCTAATTTCATACTTCTTTACAACCTTAGAAATTTGTGCCTTAGTTAGTTGAGGCATCACTTGGGCCAGTGTAGTCTCCCTAATTTGTCTTTCCAAGTTTAGACAATAGTACCATTTTTTCTCAACTATGTCATATAAACTCTTTGGCATTGAATTGGCAATCTCTAGTGGATTTGTCTTGAATTTTTCCATCATAGCATATATGGCTTCTTCCACTTGATTTTTCTCCACTTTACCCAAATTATCAAAATCAACATGTGTAAATCCTAATAAGTCTACACTATTCTTAAAATTTTCATATAAATTTTCAAGGTCTAAAAGAGGATTATGAATCACCACCTTAACTTGGCTGATGCCATCAGACTATATTTTCTCTTCATCAGATTTAGCTTGTGCAACATATTTCTTCTTGGCCTTTTTGGCACTTGACCTCCTTATTTTTTTGGTTTGGTCTTCTCCTTAGCCTTTTGAGCTATTGCACATGTACTAGCCCTTGTAGTAGGTGTAGTGGGCTTGGGCTAACTCAGCTTAGCTTCCTTTTTAGCTTTAGTTACTGGTTGGACCTTAGCCTTCCTCTTCTTTATCTTGCTAGGAGTAGGTACTTCCTCAACTTCTCCTTCCTTGACACCTTCAGTTATTTCACTCTCCTCTTCTTCTAGCTGATCTTCACCCATACCCTATCTTAATGCAAGAGGTGCTTGTTCTTGGGTTTCTTCTTCCTCTTCATCCTTTTCTTCTTCTTCTTCTTCCTCCTCATTGACACCCTCTCCAAATTTAGCTTTCAACTTCTTCACTATCTTCTCCTTTTTCTTCATGGTAGAGGTAGTCTTCAATTCCATTGTGATTTTGGATTTAGCTATTTAATAATTTCCAAATATCTTTGCACTTTTTATCTTCCTCTTCTAATAGTAAAGAAGTGATGGCTATAGAGGCTTCATCCACATTTATTTCATAACCTAAGGGTCTCAACCATCTCACCCTTGGCATAGCAGCTTGTACAAAAGTGTAGTTGGAATCCACAAGAAAACATACATCATCATAGCATTTCTCTACTAGTGACACTGGTATTTTGAATATTTTCTTCATTGACTATTTGAAATCTTCAAAGTTGTAAGTCATTACATATTCAAAGTTCTCACCTAACTGTCCAATATATTCACCAATATGCACTACTACTGATCTGTTTGTTTTCCATGCAATTGTTCCAAATGTTGGAAAGGTTTTTTGCACATAAAAGGATATGCATATTAATATGGAACCAAATTTGCATTGTGCACTCTTTATCTTTCTAATTTCTCCAAGGTTCTCCATGAATTGTTACAATTATAGCTCTACTAGATCATATGTAAGATCTTTCTTAACAATCTTGTATCCAACATCCACAGTTATACAAGGCACATTATTTAATATACTAGATTGATAGAGCTAGCGTGATATAACCCTTATAGTAAAGTCTATCAGAGGATCAGTGATTGTGTCAATTGTCATGCCTCTCTTGTTCTAGATAGCTCCAATTTTTTTCTAAATTACTTCCTTTGAGTCACTTCTCAGTGTCTTAGGCCAATCTAGGGTTGGGTAACCAGTAACCTTATGAATTATAATTTTAGTTATCTTGATAGGTCCATTGTCCAGCCATAATGAACCATCATGAATTTGGCTAAGTACTATCCTAATCCATTTTTTCTTGAATACATTCAAAAAATCTAGGGCTCGTGTTAATCCCTTCCTTTCAATGATTTTGAATTATTCTTTCAAAAAACCATTATCAAAAAGTCTATTATATGCTTCCCTAATATGCATATCACCAATGCTTCCTATCTTATAGTTGTAGCATTTTCTTACATCTTGTACCATTAAAATGTTCAATGGAATCATCAATAATGCACCAGAAGGGTCTTGCTTATAAGAAATATCAAGAATAGCTTTGAAAATGGGTTGTTTGACTTCATTACTTACTAACTAAACATTCAAAACTTCCTTACCTTCTATATTCATTGAACTTGATGCCATAATAAGAAACTAGGGTTTACAAAATTTTAAACTACATAGCTTGGATCTTGATAAATACCTTACGAAATTAAATAAAATGATGTAAGATCGCTACTAAAATCTTCTACAATTGTTTGAGATGGATTTCTAGATCACCTTATGCTCTAATTGCTCTTTATCAAATTTGAAATGATGAAAAATGGGCTAAAATTGATTAAATACCCTTTGAAAACCATGCAATTAATGTTGAGTGCTTACACAACTATAAGCTCAGAATAAACTAGTTTTAGCCTCTCTCAAAAACCATTAACATTTCCATAACTTGGAAACTACTATGAGCTTGACATCAACTTAGCCAGTCTATTAGCTTGACATCTTCTAGCATTCCACTTGGCATGTATAGGAAACTTTTCATACTTGGTGGTAACATGAAAAACTTAAAGATTTATCTTGGATTTCTAACAACATCGTGCATCTTTGTTCATGCTAATGTAATCCTTTCAGTACAAAATACTTTTGTAACTAATGTATGATATAACATTTGAATATCAGTCCCACATGCCTCTTGATTTCTTAGTTTGATGAGGTGTGATCACCTGACCCATTAGGCGAAGTGATCCCTTCTCCATTTGATGTGCTGCAATCATCTTTCTTTTTCCATGTCTTGCTCATCTCATCTCTGATGTGTTCAACATCTACCTTTCCTTTACCTTTATCAAATTCATAACTTGGTGCTTTTGATGTTGTTGGAAAATATCTACTAATGTGACTAGTCTTCAAACATCTAAAATATGTGGTTTTCCTTAACCACCTTTGGTAGTTACCATTGAAGTGGTTCCTAATACAATTCTTAGGAACATGTCCATATTCTTGACAATAATGATAGCTATATCTTCTATTATAATACCAATTATAAGAGTTTCCATTGTTCCTTACATTTGTTTTCCTGTTTGATGACCGCATGTGTTTGGATCTACACTCAAAAGCTCTATGTCCATACTTTTGATAATTGTAGCAATATCCTTCAAATCTCTATATGTACATGGTCTTGGTTCTGCATTCATGTGCTTGATGACCTTGCTTTTTGCACTTATGGAAGTGAACCATGTGCTTAGGCTTAATATTTTTATTTGTAGTCTTTCTTCTACACACATTAGTAGTATGTCTTTTCTTACCACAATTGTGACAAGTAGGTTTGGAGTTCTTACCTTTGTTGTTCCTTTCTTCTACATTTTTGGATGATTCTCCTTCTTTAGTACTTGTGAATCCTAGTCAATATGTATCATTATTGGATCTCAATTATTGCTCAAATTATTTGAAGGCTCCATTTGGCTTGTTGAAACTTTCAGCAGATTCCTTTTCCCTCTTTAGGTCACACTGCAATTGCTCATTACGTAATTTCAATGTAGTTATCTTAATGTCCTTGACATTCAGTTCATAGTTGGCATTCATCATTTTACTTAAAGTATCCAATTGCATGTTGGAAATCTTGGTTAGCTCTATTTACTTCTCTTCTAGTCTATTTCTTAGAGTTCTTTTGTCTTCTTCAATCATGGCTTTGTTTTCCATAGCTTTCTTCTTCTATTTAGTCATCTCACATAACCAAATGGCTTGTGATTCCTACTCTAACTTGAAATTTATAATTTTCTCAAATTGGACTCCATTCTTTTCCATCAGATCAACAACTACTACATCAAATTCATTTGAGTCTCCATTTGCAAATAGCTTGGTAGTGTCAATCTCTTTGTATTGTGTGTCATTCTCTGCAACATCAATTTCTTTCCTTCTCTTCAAAGACTTCTTTAGTTCTACTCTTGCTTCATCTAGTTGATGTAGAATGATTTGTATCTCAATTCCTTGATTCTCAATAATCTTTCCCAACTTACAGGCTTCCATTTCAAGATCTTTCCTCAAAGTTGCAAAGCTTCTCTTTTAGAGAACTAGGCTTTGATACCAATTGTTGGAATTACAATAGGAAAGGTAAACTTCTAAGAGGGGGGGATGAATTAGTGGTTTACATTAGGATCCATAAAACTTTCACCACACATTCATCTCATACATTCAATGAATAACTTGAAATAACAAGTAAAGCATGTATATCTAAAGCATTAAACATATAAGCAATCACACACATATGACACCATATATGATTACCCAAAAACCATCCAATGAGAAGGTAAAATTAAGGTGGGGATGACACCCACATATCTTCACTACTGTAGAAATAAAGTGTATCCAATGAAGGTTATAATATTTTGACCATGAAAGATGATCTACCTAGTGAAAGTTCTCCCCTATTAAAGGCTTACAAAGATTGTTAGGTCTCACTTTGTTAGAGGATTTCAACACCCTGTTAGAAGTGTGCCTAGTTAAAGGACTTTAACTCACAACTAAGTAAGCACCCTATTAAAGGATTTCATACAGCCTATTAGGACTACTCTATTAAGAGATTTTGACTGAAATCACCTATTAGAATGTCTTAGCTTTGATCTAGTAGTTAGCAGTTGATTGCCTAATAACATCTCACCTCTAAACTAATGTATCTTTGATCCTTCTTGATCATATGTCTCTTTGTTGTATCCTTTTCTTTCCTCTATTCTACTCTAACTAATTATGTAATATAATCTTACTTCATAACTTTTAAACCACCATGAATGCTTTATTTGTTCATACAAACTATTCTCTTCACTCCTTCAACATTCATAGAAAGTTTAGGGTTTGTCCTCCTTAAGAAGACTTTGGTGACTTAGGGTTAGGTATGAGTCTATGGCTGAGATTCATCCATTTTTATGCTTAATCCTTCCTATTTTTTGATTGGCTACATGTAATTACATAGGAAATCCAACTAGAGATTCTTCCATATCTCCAAAATATTGAAATCCAATGTTAAGTTGGCTCAAAAATGGTTTACATAATTGTTTGTGCCTTTACAAAAAAATATTTAAAAAATGTTTCACTCGGCATCTAAAGTTTCTAATTCTTGGCATACACTAATATTTATACTGTGACTTAGCATCTATAATTCTCAGCATCCACTATTTACTGGACACTTGAATCACTCGACATACACTATTTTCTTCACACTTGAGTGACTCAGCACGTGAGTGGCTTAACACTCACTATGACTCAACATGGTCTATAATATTCATTTTCTGCTCAACATGTACTACTTGTTCATCATGAACTAAGTAAGTAACTTAAGTGTGTTGACACTTAATTGTCAAAACCAATCTAAGATCAACAAGCTAGAGAATGAAGAACAAAGAATCCTAAGAATCAAAAGTTCTAAGAAATACATAGTTGACATTCAAGTAAGATATGATACAAACTTTTAGGTAAACCATTTAAGTCCAACACATACACAATATATAATATTTTTAGAGGTTGTTGTAGAGGCTATTATGCATTTATGATGTGGATCACACATCCCTATGAGTGGTGATCAACCAATCAAATGAAGATGCAGAAACGGAAGAGTCTAGACAAATCTTTAGAAATATTTAAATAGAAAAATATAAACCCTATTTTTTAATATATGTGTGTGTGTGTGTGTGTGGAGAAGAGCGAGTATTTATTTGTACCATCACAGAGTAGATAAAAGTGTGAAAGTATGAATATTACGAAGAAGGAAAAATAGTTAAATTTTGTTATCACAAAAGAGAGATGTCAACCTTATTAGGTAGTGAAGAAAAAAACAAAAACATATTTGATTGAAGATCAGATCATAATTAAAGAGAGGAGATTCATAATCAGCAGTAGAGTGTGGACCAATGGATTAGGTACTGAATCATAACTGAGTTAGGGGTAATCTCTTAACATAGTGGTTTTAACCGACCTTTTGTAAATCTCTTAACCAAGTCCTTACTTTATTGTAAGTATAAAATCCTCTCACAAGGTAAGACCTAACAATATTAACAAAATTTAATAGGGTATATGCTTCATAGGTTAGATCATTAGAAGTGATCAACATTGTAACCCTAATTAACTTTATTATTGTAGTAGTGAATATTTGTGGGTGTCATCCCCACCCCACTTTTACCTCACCTTAGAGGGTTTTTGGGTAACTAAACCTTTGTGTTATGTGTTTAAATTTCATGCATGTGATTGATAGTTAGATGTAGATGTTATATCATTTGATTTTACAAGTTATGTTATGCATGAATTAGATATGAGATGAAAAATTTGGTGAATGCACTAAAGTTATTTTAAGGGATAAAAGTTTTCTACATCCTGATTCACCCTCCCCCCTCTCAGTACCTTGTTTCCCAATTAAGATTTCTAAAAAAGTTTTCATTAATCACATGGATCCATTATTTAATAACCCTAAGTTATTCCATTTTAATAATCCTATTATTCATTATATTACAATATGTATAATTTGTTAACCCTATAGGTCTCATAGACATTATGAAGGGTAGTTGGTGTTTAAAATAATTTACACACAAAAGTTTTTTCATTGATTGAAAATAGATCAAGTGGAGTGTATCATATCATGAGTACCAATAGATATCTACATAGGTTGACATAGGAGATGAAGATGAGATGAATATTATTATTAGTAGCATCAGCCCACTTGGGAACTTGTTGAACAACTAGTGTAGGTGGTGAACGGGGATCAATATCAAGATCTTCCTCAAAGGATGCAGAATCCTATGGAGAAGTAGAGGAATTAGTGGGTATAGTGATGGAGAACCTAGTGATGGAGGCTCCATCTAAGGATAAGGCTCATAAAACTAAACATCTCACCAAAATAAGACATCTCAAGAATTAGGATCAAAAAGCTTGTATGCCTTCATATCCTCACAATAGCAAAAAAGATGAGTGGTCAAATCTTCCTCTCCATGGATTTCCACTAAGCATATGGGATAAATGTGTATGCCTCACTACCAAAAATGCATACTGTAGAAACATTAGGCTTAACATGAGTCCAAGCCTCCTCATTAGTCAATTTTTGCAATGCCTTGCAAGGCATCTGATTCTGAATATTATTAGCACAATTGATAGCCTTAGCCAAAAATGAAGAACTCATGGCTTGAGACTGTATCATACAATTGGCCATCTCTTGTAATGTTTGATTCTTTCTCTCTGCAACCCCATTCTACTAAGGGGTATAATGAACTATGAACTAACATTGTAAACCATGCCTATTTTGGAAAAATCTTTGAAAGACTGATTCACATGTTCCTCACCATTGTTAGTGTATATACACCTAACATAAAGACTAGACTACTTGTCCAAAAATTTCTTAGAGATTCAAAATGAATCAAATACATCACACTTGTACTTCAAAAAGCACACCCATGTGCATCTACAGAAGTCATTTATGAAGGTAAGAACATATCAAGCACATGAAAAGGTTGGAGCAGGGAATGCCATAAGATCACTATGTATCAACTCTAATGGTGCCTTAACATGTGTGGATCTACCTAATGAAAATAGATCTTTGTGATGCTTTCCAAGTGCACAATCTTGAAAAACACCATCAATATAAGAGATATGAGGTAGCCCAATCACTAGCTCCTATGTACTAATCTACTGTGGATACATATAGTTGACATGGCCAAAAATATCATGCCAAAGCTTTGTCACTATATCTACATGAAAAATAAGAGAAACACCTATAGAATATGAGCTCTTAGATCCATTAAACTTATATAAGTGATAATAATATAAACAATCCAGTTAGAAACAACCAAGTCATGATCATTAAGGTCTTGAATAAACACATCATGTGGTGAGAACTCAACTATCTTATCAAAACCAGTATGACAAACATGAAAAAAATATTGGAGGTTCATATAAATATTTGGAACCAAGAGAACATCCTATAGTGAACCACCTTCTAAAGATATAGTTCCTAAACTTGAACTTGAAAGTTGTGTAGAGTCACCAACTGCAATTTGTATAGTAACACCCTACTCAAGTTAGGTAATCAAATCTGGTGATTGTGTCATATGTGGGAAGCACCTAAATCAAGAATCCAAGTAGTTGTAGAAGAAAATTTTTGTATAGAAAGAGAATGTCCTTTCCTTGAAGGAGGAGGTGGTGGCTTTGGAGAAGCAATACTATGCTGCTACATGGCCTCCTCTAAAGCCTCAAGACATTTCCAACACCAAGAAATTAGATGTCCTTTCTTGTCACAAAAACCACAAGGATCAATTGTATACTTCTTAGCCTTGGAGGAAGACTCACTAGACTTAGATGATTTACTCTTCGAAGTGGCTTTCCAAGCGTCTAATTTAGGAGTAGGCTTAGAGGAACTCTCATTGTCTATTGAATTTGTCTTGGGCTTTAGTTTCTACTTTAGATTCCCTATAGATGTATGAGCAACCAATGCATGTGTCTTTGAACCTATGATAGTATCCAACTGTTTAAGCTTGGCCTTCTCTCTAGTCAATTGATCACAAAATAACTCAAAAGTGGGCGTGGTAAATCTGGGACCCAAGGCATCCATAGTGGAATGGAAGGTAGAAGAGAAAATCTGAAATTTTTCTCAAAGCTTTGATAGAATTAGATAGATACACTCGTTATCCATCTTCTCTTTCCTGCATCCCTGTAAAAAAATTATCTATTGTTTGAACCTCATGAGAAGATCCTCAATAGAGGGAAAAACATCTAGTATAAGAGAAGTAATCTATGCATCAATTGGAAGTGCTCTAAACTTGTTTATGGTACCAAACAAGTCCTTGAACTTGTCCCGCATTTCTTGAGGAGTGGAAAAATCATCAAGATGAAACTATAAGTTGTCTAAAACACTCAAAGAAATAAGACCCATGGCTTCATCCATCTTATTTCTATACTGCAAAGTTTGATATTGACTCTAAAATATTGGCTGCATTGTATCTAAACAAGACCACAAACCCTTTGAATGGAGAAGTCATTGCATAGCATATTTCCATGTGTGATAGTTATGTGGGTTTAGAAGTATTAGAAAATAACAGGTCTCAACCATTGTTTTAAGAAATTATTTTGAAGTTTTCTAAAATATTGATATTGTAACAGAAAATAATGAAAGAATACACCCCACAATGCAAAACACTAAACCCCAGCTTGCAGAAGGAATGTGTATACAAGAGTAGAGAAAAAAAAACTTCAGTTGAGTATTACAAATACCTAATAAGAAATACTAGTAAAATTATAGAGAAAATAAAAATTTCTCAAGAAGAGTTTTCTGACACTTCTTTTAGATTGAAAAGCTATAACGAGAAATTTTTGCCCCCCAGAAGATAGAAGGCATCATCTAACTTCAAGGAAAAAATAGGTACTAAATTGGAAAAAAAAAAAACCTTCACCATCATCTCCATCTTTGAATCATCTTTTTGGTGCTTCTTTCGGATCCATAAAATGTCTTTGTATGCTCAAGTTAGAGTGAAAAGATTGCTAGGGCCTTTATATAGAAAAGACAAATGTCAACCCCTTTAAAGAAATTAAAACAAAGATAAAACTTAGGTCCCCAACCCCCTTCCCATATGACCATAGGCTAGCAATGGAGGCCAATTGGGGCATGGGCAGCACGTGGCTAATGGAGGTGGTGGGATGGAGGTGCATTAGAGGCATGTGGGTGGCGCACAGGCTAGGTGCGATCTGGTGGTGCACAGGCTATGGATGCCCGTAGTGATGACATATTTATTTAAAATGTGTCACATTTTTATAATGTGGATTTTTTAATTTTTAATTTTAAATCTATCTTGATTCATGTGCCAAAGGTCATATGACCCTAGTATGCAAAAATAATTACCTCCCTAGTCAACATTGTCCAAAATTGTCAAATTTTATATGAAAATGGAGCTTTTCCATCTTTTGAATCTAACTGTGAGTTCTGTTTGGCCTCAAAGTGCTTTAAAAATAGAGACCCCCGTATTTTCATAGAAAATACTTGAAGAAAGCCAGATCTATTCTATCAAACCTTCACTCCTCTTTTTCTCCAAATATGAACAAGCTACAATAGGTTAGGCTCTAATACCACAAAGGATTTGAGCAATATGAATCCACAAAATTGGAAGAACACCTACGTACAAAAACCTATCACAGAGAAGAAAAAAGAAGAAAAGGCAAGGGTTTGGCTCTAAGAATATGTAAATTATATTATCAGACTAAAAAGAATGAGAGATATTTACAAAAGATCAATCTGTATAGAAGGAGATTGAAAAATCTAAAAGAGAAACCCTAAGAGGTAAAATACATTTAATAATTACTATTTAATTATTAGATGGAAATGCAAGTGCATAAAGAAAATTATTAAGAATGGATTAAAGGTAATTTAACAAATGAAAATAAATTAACGCTTTACTCTAACAATCCCCACCATGGTTTTCATCCTCTTATTGAGGGTTTCCATGTATAAATATGTGTCCATTAATTAATACTTTTACGTGTGAATTTACATATTTGTATTTCACTTTATTTATTATTGTGGTGTTAGTTAAGTGGTTATTTTTCAATTTATTTGAAAAGGTTAAGAGAATAACTAGTTTTGAGTTGGTATTGAATCATCTCCCCTCTTAGTATGAATTGGGACCAAAAATTGGTACCAGAGCTTAGACCCTATCAACATTAAGCTTGAAAGATTAAGGGAAGATCAAGTAGAAACCATGAAGTGGAAGAAGAAATATGAGGAAACTACTGATAATATTGATGATCTAAATGATAAATTTAGAGAATCATTGGAAAAGATAAAAAAGCTCATGAAGAAAATCAGTGAGATCCATGAGATCATTGAGAAAATTGATGAGCACATAGACACAAACATATCAAAGGAGATAATCTCTAACCTCATAAATAGAAATGATAAGTTGAGAAAGTTTGGCACATAGTTGTAAAAAGAATTAGAAGACACATTAGAGAAGTTGATCCAAACACAGAAAGAGAAAGGTATCACTGTACAAGCATTGGAGAAAGTTGACAATGCACTAAGGGAAACACTGGAAGTGAAGAGAATGACTGAAAAGAATGTTAAAAAAAAGGATGAGAAGATTCAAAAGATGGCTAAAGAACTAAGTAGCACCAATGAAAGAAATGAAAAAGATGAAAAAGTTCAAGGACAACTTTGAGAAGATAGACGAGAAAAGCAAGGCCCAAATGAAGACCAAGAGTACAATTGGTCATGGGTATGAAGAAAACAATAAGAATGAAAGCAGTGAGCCATCTAGAAGCAATGATCAAACCCAAAAAGGATGAGGGAAAACATCATAAAAATGTAAGAAGCCTCAAAAGCCAACTTGTCATTGTTGTGATAAAATAGGTCACACTTCTAATACATGTTGGCATAGAAAGTTTCCACCATTATAATAGACTACCTTCAATGGGTATTGAAACTCATGCCACTAATATGGTCACTCTTCTCAAGAGTGTAGATCTCATTCAAATGAGAAACTATTTAATGGGTATTTTTACTTCTATAACAAGTACATACATAAGGCCAAGATTTGTAGATTAAGAGAAAGATCTATACAACAGTCTCAAAGAACTTCTATTCCTAGTTGGAAGAACAAGTTCATTACACTAGTATGTTCAACCTATGGGAGAAAAGGACATATGAAAAAATTCTATAAAATGAGAACCGGTCAAAGAAACTACTTAGGATTGTGGAGAGGAATGGGCATGGCATGTTACTATTGTGTTAAGATAGGTCATCTTCCTAGAGATTGTCAATCAAGAAGAGGAGTCCAAGTTCAAAACTTGGATAATAGAGGAAAGAGAAAGATCATGAAAAAAGAGGAAATATGAAGATTCTTCAATAAATTATGGGAAAAGAAGGTTGATGAGGGAAAATGGGTGAAGTCTAAAGAAGTTGTAAGCTCAGTGGTTGAGGGTGACATTTCTAAGACAAACTAAGATAATCCAAGATTATAAGGGGTTGCATGTGAAACTAAATAATCATGTGCCAATCCATTATTCAAAATGGGTAAAAGGATTCTTTGGTAGCATAGCCAAAAAATTAGTGAAGCATGAAGAACATGTGACAAGATAAGAGTGTGTAAGGATTGTGACCATTGTCACATAGGCCATTGAAATTAATTGTGAAATGATTGTTAGGAAAGCATTCTATTTACCACTAACCTAAAATTTATTTACTAAAGGGAATCACTAGGTGAATAAGGTTCCGTTAACTTCTTCAAAAACTCAAATTCTTGAAATGTATAAAACTTACAAAAAACCTAGTGAAGAAATTATGCACCAATCTACTAGCCAAGGAACTTCTAACTTAAAGGTACAAAGAAAAAGGTGATATGAGGAAACCAGTTATTGAAAGTGCAAAAGACATCATGACACAAGTCATTCATAAGATTGAGCTGGTTAACAACAAGAAATTTGATAAAATAGAATATGTGGTTACCTCATTAAGGGGAGACATAGGGAACCACATCACAACACTATTTTCATTAGTTGTAGATGTGCTACTCACTGAAGATATGAGTGCATATTTAAAGAATTTTTTTTGGAGTTAGGAGTAACAAAATATATGAATTATTTTATAAACTTTTTTAGAACAAAATATTATAGAAGGAATGCGAACACCTTTGAAACACCACTTTGTATTATGCAATAGATATTCTTGACCTCTTTTAGGAGGAGTGGGTCAGACTTATACTGAGAAAAATATGTGAAAAGTAAAAGTGGAGGGAAAGGCCTTACAAAATCACTAAGAAAGTGATGTAGTACAAGGTAAGAGAGCCCGAAGTTACATCCTAATTATTCATCCCTAATAACTAGAGCCTTACAACTCTTTATTCATAAAACAACTAATTACATGCAATTTGCTAGGCTATAAGGCCTTCCTAGTTACAACCAAATACAAAGCAAGTAATGTTTTTGCAAGATCCCTCAAGATCTAATCCAAACCATAGCTAGTCCAGATCCACACTTTGGTAGAAATCTCCAAGTAAGATCTAAGGTTTTGTTCGCAAGCCCACCAAGAAATCTCCTTGTTTTTCCAAGACACAAATACTAGCTCTTCTCAAACTTTACCCAAGATCCAAGTATAAAATGCCTCACATTCAATGCTTTACCCACACACTAAGAAAAATTCACTCACTTAGCTACTCCATCTTCTCCATGCTGGATAAATATGAATTAAGACTCCACATGACCCCTATACTTATACCCAACTAAGCCACAAGTCAGCCTAGCAATTACAAATTAAAATAAAACCCTTACTTTAAATATACGTTGAGCCACAAGTCAGATGCAACAAAAATCAAATGCCAAGGTTGGATCACACTAGAGACCAAACACAGACAGCTTCAAAAAGCTAGAACCAAGAACTAAAAGTGTGCTAGAAACCACCACATTGAGAAACATCAACCCTTAATCATAACCAAGCTCCTTCATCAACCAAGCTATTTGGGCAACTGATGCAAGAGCATCCTGGGTTTCTTTGTAATCTTGCACATTAGTTCATTCTGCCTAGTTCCAATTGGGCCAACTTTGCACACATTTAATTTTGGTATAGTTAATTATATTTGATGAGGGACAACTTGTGGTTTCTCTATGTTCTAGAATTATTCGTAAGCCATTTTGGAAAGTATAAGTAGGGTTTTTAGGTTTAGGGTTAGGGAAAATTTTAGGGGAGAGTTCAAAAGAAAAGAGATATGTGGATTTAAAAAGCTGATTTGGAGGTTTGGAAGTTGTACATTCATAATTGGCCATAACCCAGAAGGCCTTATAGCTGGGCATGTACGCTAAATATTTGATGAATCAATAAATATATCCTTGTTCTCTCTTTCCTTGGTGATGTTCCTCGTGTTTTCTTTCGTTGTGTTAACTCTTGCAGGGTGGTTTGGATAGCTGGGTGTGCCTTTGGCTCTAGTTATTCATCCCTTGCCTGCATCAGTTGGTATCAGAGCTTGAAGTTCATCCTTGTGGAGATTGGATTGTGTAGAACCCTAATTTGGATCTGGTTGTATGATGGAAAATCTATGGATTTGACCTATAGCTTGCAGAGGGTTATGATCTTGCAAGAATTTGATTTGTAAAGATGGTTCATGATAGAGGAAATAATGTTGATAATGCTATATTGGATCAGTTAAGAAAAATTGCAACCAGATTAGATGTTGTAGAGATAGCCTAGAGGAGAGGAGCGCATCTTGAAGATGTAAGTGATGATGAAGTAGCATCACCAAACCATAATCTAGAACCTGAAGAAGATTGAGATGAGGAAAGATTGTTGCAATTATTGTCTAGGCCAAATTCAAAGCCTGTTGTAGAAGTTGTTCCTTCTAATGGGAAATTGGATACAATTTACTATGCTAGATTGGATCTCTGATACAGAGAAGTTCTTTGAGTATGAAAACACTCCTGATAATAGAAAGGTGAAGATTGCAGTCACTAGGCTGAAAGGTCATGCATCATTATGGTGGGAGCACTTGCAAACTGATAGACAAAGGAAAGGAAAGGAGAAGATAAGAACTTGGCCAAAGATGGTGAACATGGTAAAGAACAAATTCCTTCCTGCTGATTACCAAGTTAGCTTATTGAGAAAGATGCAAAATTTGAAACAAAGGGACATGACTATGAAAGAATATACCGAGGAATTCTATAGATTGGACATCAGATCTAGACATGTGGATGATGATGTTGAGAAAATTACAAGGTACATTAATGGATTAAGATTTGGAATTCAAGATGAGATAAGTTTTGTGAAGTTGGAAAGTGTGGAAGAAGCATACCAGTATGCCTTGAAGGCTGAGGAGATCTTGACAAAGAAGCATAAACAAAGACAAAGAGGTAGAGGTGGTAGATTCCAAAGAGGTAGAGGTAGATTTTATGGAGAAAGTAGTAGATCTAACAATTCTATGCAAGATAAAGGTAAATCTGAATGGAAGAGTGATGATAAAGGCAAGACTGAATGGAAAGGTGGTAATTCTTACCAAGGAGGCAACTAATTCTTACCGGGGAAGAGGTAATTCCTATTCTAGAAGTGGATTTCATGGTAATTGTTTTAGATGTGGTGAAGAAGGGCATAGATATTTTGAATGTAGATCCTCTGAAAGTGGACAGAATAATAGAAATGCTGTGATTCAAGAAGACATTGAAAGTTCACCAAGTGGACCTGAGGTTGGAGAAAATTTGATGGTGAGAAGAACCTTATGTAATAAAAGAAGTGATGAGGAACCTATTTTAAGGAGAAGTGTTTTCAAGACAAGATGTAAGATGGCTGGAAAATGCTGCAAAGTGATCATTAATAGTGGGAGTTCTACAAATCTAGCATCAGAAGAGCTGGTTACCAAGTTGCAGTTAGAGAGGCTAAAGCATCCCAAACCTTATAATGTTTCATGGATCAAAGATGAGCATAAGATATTAGTAAGTGAGCAATGCCTTGTGAAATTTAAAATTGGACATTATGTTGATGAAGTTTTGTGTGATATTATGCCCATGGATTGTTGTCATATTTTTTTGGGTAGACCTTGGAAATATGATAGACATGCTATACATGATGGAAGATTGAATCAATATACTCTTTGGGTGAATGGGAAGAAACAAACATTGTTGCCTTTGATTGAAGTTCTAGATGAGGTTAATTGTACTACTGTAAAGATTTGTATGGTTAATGGGAAACAATTTGAAAAGGAAGTGAAGAAGAATCAGGTTTTTTTTGCCATAATTTCAAGAAAACCAAGTTTTGTCAATGAAGGCCAAGTGCAAGAGAATAATGCTAACCGAGTGCTAGATAGTGGTGACTGAGTGACAGATGGTAGTATTGACCAAGTGCCAGAAGAAATTGCAAAATTGCTCAATGAATATAAAGACATTATTGCTAATGATCTTCCTAATGGATTACCTCCAGTAAGAAGTATAAGTCATTGTATGGATTTCATTCCTAGAGCAAGCTTTCCAAATAAAGCACCATATAGATTGACACCTACAAAGAATGAAGAACTTAACAAACAAGTGCATGAGTTGTTGCAGAAAGGTTGGATTAGAGAAAGCTTGAGTCCATGTGCTATACCTACTATATTAGCAACTAAAAAAATGGAGAATGGAGAATGTGTACTGATTCTAGAGCCATTAACAAGATAACAGTGAAATATAGGTTTCCTATGCCAAGGATGGATGACATAATGGATTGTTTAAGTGGAGCAAAGTATTTTACCAAGATCGATTTGAAGAGGGGCTATCATCAGATCAAAATCAGAGAAGCTGATGAATGGAAGACTGCTTTCAAGACAAAAGATGGTTTGTATGAATGGTTGGTTATGCCTTTTGATTTGACTAATGCACCTAGTACTTTCATGAGGTTAATGAATGAAGTTCTGAAAAGATTTTTGGGTAAGTTTGTGATTGTTTATTTGGATGATATTTTGATATTCAGTAAGACTAAGGAAGAACAACTTGAGCATATTAGACAAGTATTGTAGAGGTTGAAAGAGGAAAAGTTGCTGATTAATCTAAAAAAGTGTTCTTTTATGCAAGAGGAGATTGTGTATCTGGGATTTGTGATTTCAGCTGATGGTTTGAAGATGGATCCTGAGAAGGTTAAAGCAATTTCGGAATGGCCTACACTTGAGAATGTGAGTGGGGTAAGATCATTTCATGGTTTAGCTAGTTTTTATAGAAAGTTTATAAAGAATTTCAATGTTGTTTGCAATGCTATGATTGAGACAATGAGGGGAGATAAAAAGGAATTCAAGTGGACACATGGAGCTGATAAGAGTTTTGAGACTATGAAACAAAATGTTGCAGAATTACCGGTATTGGCTTTGCCTGATTTCAACAAAGTATTTCAAGTTGAATGTGATGCAAGTGGTAATGCAATAGGAGTTCTATTAAGTCAAGACGGTAAGCCTGTTGCTTTATTTAGTGAAAACTTGAATGATGCTAGAAGGAAATATTCTGTGTATGATCAAGAGTTTTATGCTATTGTTCAAGCATTGAAGAAGTGAAGACATTATTTGATGCCTAAGGAGTTTGTGTTGTATATTGATCATAAAGCTTTACAATACTTGGGAAGTCAACATAAATTGAATCAAAGACATATGAAGTGGGTTGAATATTTGCAGAGTTTTACATTTATGATTAAGCATAAGAGTGGAGTTACTAACAAAGTTGCTGATGCATTAAGTAGAAGACGTTCCTTGTTGACTGAAATGAAGGTTGAAGTTCTTGGTTTTGATGAGATGAAAGAGTTATATGATGCTGATCCTAATTTTTCTGAGGCATGGAGAGAGTGTAGAGCACCAAATTTGACAGATCACATAAGTAAGTATGATGAGTATTTCATTCAAGAAGGTATGTTGTTCAAAGGCATTCAGTTGTGTATTCCTAGAAGTTCTATGAGGTTAAATCTAATTAAGGAAAAACATAGTGGTGGATTAGCTATACATTTTGGAATTGATAAGACATTGGGTTTGTTGAAAGAAAAATATTATTGGCCACAAATGTATAAGGATGTTCAAAAATTTGTAAAGAGTTGTGGAGTTTGTCAAGTTGCAAAAGGAGTGAGTCAAAATATTGGTTTGTATACACCTATTACTGTTCCTGAGAAACCTTAGACTAACATTAGTATGGATTATTTTCTTGGATTGCCTAAGACAATGAAAGGGTATGATTCCATATTTGTGGTAGTGGACAGATTTTCTAAGATGGCTCATTTTATACCATGTAAGAAGACATCAGATGCTGAGCATGTTGTTGAACTTTTTTTTAAAGAGATTGTGAGATTGCATGGATTACCAAGAAGTATTATTTCTGAAAAAGACAGTAAGTTTGTCAGATATTTTTGGAAGACTTTGTGGAAGAAGATGGGTACTGAGTTGAAGTTTATTTCTACATTCCATCCACAAATAGATGGATAGACAGAGGTTGTGAATAGAAGCTTGGGTAATTTACTAAGATGTTTGGTTGGGAGTAAGCTAAGTAATTGGGAGATGGTAGTGGCACAAGCTGAAATTGCATATAACAATTCTGTGAATAGGAGTACAGGGAAGACACCTTTTGAGATTGTTACTAGAATGCATCCTAGAGGTATATCAGATTTGAGAGATGTTGTTGGTGAAGAAAAGAGAAGCGCTGTAGGAGAAGAATTTTTTGATTTTATGGAGTCTTTGCATAAGGAAGTGAAGCTGAGATTGGAACAAAGTAATCAGAAGTATAAAGAGAATGCTGATTAGTCGAGAAGACACCATGATTTTCAGGTTGGTGATGAGGTGATGGCTCATCTGAAGAAAGGAAGATTCCCAGCTAGAACATATAGTAAGCTAAAGATGAAGAAATTTGGACCTTGTAAGATCTTGAAGAAGTTTGATAGTGGTAATGCTTATGAAGTTGAGTTACCTGATGACATGGATATATCTCCTATATTCAATATTTTTGATTTGTATAAGTACCATGAGTTAGAGGATGAAATTGATGTACTTGATGATTATCCTAAGAAGTAAGTCAAAGAGGTTGAACATATATTGGATCAAAGAGTTGGTAAGAGCACAGGAGGAAAAGATTACTATGAATATTTGGTGAAGTGGAAGAATAGACCAGTTGAAGATGCTACATGGATTTCTCAATTTGAGTTAGATTCAACTTAGGGTGTGACACTTGCATGATTTAGTAGAATCATTTTTTTTCCAACCCTGGTTGTCTAATGTAGGAGCATCCTGGGTTTCTTTGTAATCCTGCACATTAGTTCATTCTGCCTAGTTCCAATTGGGCCGACTTTGCTCACATTTAATTTTGGTATAGTTAATTATATTTGATGAGGGTTGACTTGTGGTTTCTCTATGTTCTAGAATTATTCGTAAGCCATTTTGGCAAGTATAAGTAGGGTTTTTAGGTTTAGGGCTAGGGCATATTTTAGGGGAGAGTTCAAAAGAAAAGAGATATGTGGATTTAAAAAGCTAATTTGGAGGTCTGGAAGTTGTACATTTGTAATTGGCCATAACCCAGAAGGCCTTATAGCTGGGCATGTATGTTGAATATTTGATGAATCAATAAATATATCCTTGTTCTCTCTTTCCTTGGTGATGTTCCTTGTGTTTGCTTCCATTGTGTTAACTCTTGCAGGGTGGTTTGGATAGTTGGGTGTGCCTTTGGCTCTAGTTATTCATCCCTTGCCTGCATCAGCAACCCAACAACCAAACGAGCTAAGCTCTCTAGTATATGTCAAGAAAAATAATGTAAATGTTGAGCAAGTCTTCAATAATCAAGCCCTCTTCGATGACTAAACTCCTAAACTCCTCAACCAATACTACACCTAGTAATGACTGAGCACTACTCCTCTTTACTAACCAAGCACAAACCAAAGCTTAACCAAGAACACTTAGTCAACACACAAATTACCTCCAAACTAGTCATTGAGAAACCCAAGATGCTCCTACATTAGACTCCTAAGGTAAATAGAAAAGTGTGTCCCACACTTTGATGCCCAAAGAAAGAGAAACAACTATATTCATCTTCACCAAAGACTTACACTCCAATAGGGATAAGAAAATGCACATCATCCACATCTACATCCATCTATCAAACACCAAATTGTCAACCATCCAACCAACATACTCACTCCTAGGAACAAACTAAACATAATCCTTCACATGTAAATCTTGTAACTAGTTACAACCAATAATAGAAATATCCTCAAACATGTACTCTATGTCAACAACACATAAATCCATAGCCATGTCAACCATCAAGAAATCAAGAACATATAGATCCACAGTATCATGTAGATCCAAAAACAAATCAACAACTAGTGAATCCTCACCAACAACATCAAGCTCTACTTTAGTAGTAATATGTAGATCTCCATCAACACATGTCAAACTCACAACACCAACAATCTCATTGCTCACAACAAGATGTTTTGCAACATGTAACTCATCACCAAAAACAACTGAATTATCCATGACCAAGTGTTGTGCAATTTCCATGTCAGACTCAACCAACTAATCATGAAAACAAATATCTATTCAACATCAACAAGGTTAGGAATATCCTCAGCAAAAACCTCCATTTTCTCTGCAAGTTTTGTATCAGACTCCGCAAATTGATCAATAAAATCAACCTCCACCTCAACCTTGTGATGCCCTCTTCTCTCTCAAACAAGTCTTCTAACTAGCTAGACAACTCTCTTTTGGATTAGTAAACTCTAGCTCTAGCAACATACAACATCCTTCTTTAGTTCTTCAATTCTTTTAGAAAAAGAAGCATTAACAACAACATCTACTTGAGCTATTCTCTAATTAATCCTTGTCTCCACTATATCATAGAGATTTGAAATCATCCCAGGGTCCAATCCTCTCAAAGTTATCTTCCAAGATCTTTACAAACCCTCTACAACAAATCATCCATCTTCACAACCATAGATCCATCTACATGTCCTCCCAAGGTCTTGGTGTAAACTACCTCAACTTTGACGCTCGATCTACACACTCAGGAACAACCTTTACTTTGATACCACTTGATGCAGTGCAAAGTAAGAGAATCACTAAAGGAGATGTCCTAGCCCCCAACAAATAACCACACAATAGAAACATACTAATAATTGAGGATCTGATACCAAATCACAACTCTTTATTCATAAAATAACTTATTACATACAATGTGTCGGGTTGTAAGGCTTTCCCATTTACAACCAAATACAAAGAAAGGAATAGTTCTACAAAATCGATCAAGATCCAATCCAAACCCTATCTAGTCTTCAGCCATACTTTGGTAGAAATCTCCAAGGAAGATCTAAGCTTGTGCCTACAAGCCCACCAAGAAATCTCCTTGTTTTCCCAAGCCACAACTACCAGCTCTTCTCAAACTTTACCCAAGGTCCAAGTGTAAAGTGCCTCACATTTGGCACTTTGTCCACACACTAGGAAAATTTTTCTCACTCAACTACTCCATCTTCTACATGCTGGATCAATATGGCTTAAGACTCCACAAGACTCCTATACTTCTACCCAACTAAGCCACAAGTTGGCCTAGCAATTACAAATTAAAATAAAACCCTTACATTAAGTATATGTTGAGCTACAAGTTGACTACAACACAAATTCAGTAGCCATACACAAATTAAATACCAAGGTTGGATCACATTAGAGACAAAATATAAACAACTCAAAAAAGCTAAAACCAAGACCTAACTAAGTGCTAGAAACCACCATGCCAAGCAACACCAACCCCCAAGCATAATTGAGCTCCTTCATCAACCAAGCCATTCAAGGAATAAAAAAACCAAACCAATTGAGCTCCCTAGTATATGCCAAGCAAAATAATGCAGATGCTGATCAATTCTTCAATGATTGAGCCCTCTTTATTGACCAAGCTCCTTGACCAATACTACACCCATTAATGACCAATCACCATCCTCTTCACTGACCAAGCATGAACCAAAGATTAACTAAGAACACTTTCTAAACACACAAATTACTTCCAAAGAAAATACGAAGCACTTTTCCAAAGTTGTCACCAAGAAAACCCAAGATGCTCCTGCATTAGAAAGTCATCTAGAGGGTAACAAGGTTCAATGACACTAGAAAGAAACTAAATATAGGAAAGGTCACACTTGATTAAGATTCTTGAATTATTGGAGAAAGGAAGGAAGGATGCTTTATTTCCATTAATGATATACTAAACCCTAAGATGAGGGTTTCTTCCATGGTAAGTGTATATTGAATCTACTATTCCTGCAAGTAGAACATTGTACTCATTGGAGTAGCATATGGAGCATACAAGATAATTCATAGAAATACCCCACTTGACTTGAGTGGATGGTTGTATGCATATTTAATGATCAATTTGATGAAGATCAAAGAAAACCACAAGGTGAACCCATTCAAATATGATGCCATTTGGCTATGTATATTTTTCTATTCAAATGAGAATATACTGGACAAGGTTCACTCAACTGGTTAAGAGATAGAACCATCTTTCAATTTTTTTGTGAAATTTTAATAATGCTAGGAGATAATAAATATGATTTATTCAAAAGATATTTTAATAGATTTAAAGCTCGGTTATGTAGAAAAGGGAAAGGATACCATTTACTCTAGTAGAAAAGTACAAAAATGATTTTCATTTTCTATCCTAGACATACACATGCATGATATAGCCTGTGAAGCCCATAATACATTGGCTTACAACATTCCAGTATGAATTGATAGAACAAGAGGCTAGACCCTCTATCAAGTTACTTTTTTCAATGACTATGACCAAAGTTGCTAATGAACAACACTAGAACAATGAAGAGGAGTGCAATCATCAAAATGGAGAAAGAAAAGGATCAAGATAGAAAAGAAGTAATGAAAGAAAGAAAAAAGAAAGGTGGAACCAAATCTCAAAATAGTTCAAGAAAAAAGATGAAGGTCAACGATGAAGAGATGCCAAGTCCAAAGAGACAGGAAGAAGAAGAGATGAACATTGACTCAGGAAGAGAGTTATCCTTGCCTAAACTTGATATGATCAATTAGACACCACAAAGAAGAAGAGGCACTCACCTATCCACAAAAGATTGAATCCATCTACAAGATAATAATCCTCAAGAAAATAAATACCTACAAGAAGAGGTAGTAATCCAACCCATTCATTTTAATTGAGGATATAATAAATGATATAGTTCATAAGGGAAATTACAACATAATAAAGTATAGATATCCACTTATAAGTGAGAAGGATCAAAACAATGTTATAAGTGTTGTTCTAGTCAGTATGCAGACTTAATGCATGAACTTGTAATAGTGAAGAGTGAGATACTGAAATAATTAGTACCTATCATTTTGAAAATATGGCATAGAGGAGTTACTAAACTCAAAAAAATTATGGATGATGCACTAACTAAGGTCAAACCAGAATATGCATTAGAAAGGAAAATGCATGTGGAAGCATACCTGGAAGAATTTGGAACTCAAAAAAGTCTTGCACTAATTACCACATGTAGAGAAAAGGAAGTATTTGAATTCTCAATTAGGAGTTGGAAGACCATATCAAAGGAAATGGAACTAATATGTGCATAGAAGAAAATTGAGGAAGTTAAAGCTCAAACTTTGGTAGATTCAAAAGGTAAGGGTATTCAGATATAGGAAAAGAAGAATAATATTAAGCCCATTGGATCTAGTAGAGAAGTTGAAGAAGAGGGATATGTTGAAGAGCTTCTAGAGACACCCATTGAATTGAACCTTCTTACATCACCAAGAAGAGTATAATATATAACTGCTCACAATGGAGTTATTCTAAAAAGTGAGAAATAAATGTAAGGAAACTTGCAGCAAATAATATAACCATTTCCACATAACCCATAATATATCTAAAATAAATATGCAACTTAAATCCACATGCAAGAGAATAGAAAACATACCCACAAAAATGTAACATAGGATATACTGCGGAAAATCCTCATGGAGAGAAAACCCAACCTCCAAAAGCATCCATCACCATGTATTATTAAAAAAAAAACCATTACAATATAACCATGGAATCCTTCAAAGCCACAATCACAACCAAGAAATCCATGTGAACAAGCTTGAATCTACACATCTCATGCCATGCTTCCAACCTTTACAAATGCTCCCTTAGCTAACCTATCAATCCTTGTCCCGCTTGACTCTTTCCTTTTGTCCTTTTATCTTTCTTTATCTCTACAACTTCCTTTGTGGTTTCTTATATAGTAGCAAGTCTCACAAAACCACCAAGTGGTATTACATAAACCATGTGCTACCTAACCCATTGACCTTGCATTTAATATGGGACATTTAATTCTTTTCCCTAATATTAAATAAGTGCATTAAATATTACCAAAATGTTATAATACAACTCATCAAGTATAATTCATGGGAATCTTTACATATTGCGCATCCATCTAGGTTCTCCTAGGTGCAACATTACATAATAAAATAATATAAATAATATTATGAAATATGTACAACACCCATAATCTCAAAAATCTCCCACTTGTATATATTACATAGGGTCAATCAATAGCCACATAAATGAAAAATGAAACAATCCTTCCTAGCACATCCACTATCATGTATCAAAGTACACCAAGTACTCCATCCTAGTACCCACAAAAAAATCAAAGTATCCAAGATCTCAAAAATGAATGATCCCACCTCCTATTATGCCACTTCTACCAGACATACATAGAAGCCATACAAAGAGAAAGCAACCCAACCTATCACTTAATAAGACCATAAAATTATGTACCAACCAAAATGCTAAGTACAAACATCTGATCCAAAGGTAATCACATGTATCCATAGTTTTCATATATCCATAGCTGAAATAACACCCACAACAAGTTCCAACCCATCCAACTATCCATACCTCCAAAGATATACCAAGTGAATCTCACATCATTAACACATCCAATCTATAACCAACAATCAAAAGCATCAAGAGAAATACCTGCCCCTTATATACTAGGAAGCTCACACTAGGAAGCTCACACTACAAAAGATAATGTCAAGTCTATAACCAATCCAATCGAAACATATCAAATAAGTGAATCCATGTAGCATCAAAGATATCCACAACACATAAACCAATTATATGCAAGAAAAAATCTCATAACAAGTTCTCAACACTCTCCCAAGTTCTCCACAACCAAAAAAGGAAAGAGATAAAATAATAACCATGCCATCTCTCACATGACATACATGAACACAAACCAATGATTAAAATCTCCAACCAATCTCAAATGAAATCTTAGTGAAACTAAACATCTAGGAAGATAACTAAGACCAAAGAGAAACCATATTGCAAATCATAACCTATATTGTGCCCTTCTACACACACCTCTCAATGTAAATTGTGCAAGTATGATATCCTCCATTAAACCCCAACCAAGAAACCACAACAACACCCAAACCATACCATATAACTAATCATGGATGTAAGCCTCTCACAAGAATATCAAACTCATAAAACATTCCTAAACCAAGAAATAACCATTCATAATCTAAGGAATATGCCTAATAGAAAACCTTCTCCCAAACTCAACCAACATTACAAAATATGCACAAGATGATAAAAAATGCTAAACCATCTCTCAAATGAACCCCCTAGAACTAACTCATGTACCATAGCTCAAGATCCATCTCCATGAAAGACAAGCATAAACATAATGCAGCTGAGAAAAACAATGGGCTATACCTCTCAAGTAATAAACTATTGAGTAGACCAAGAGCGGGGAATGTGAATTCTTATCATGATATCAAAGTATCCAACCGAGACTAATCTAAGAAAAATCTCCTCTCAAGTCCATATTAGGTGAATGCCCCTTAGACTTCCTATTGAAACCATCAACTATACCAACAAATATTTCTCTACTCCAAGAGAAATCAACATCACCACCATCTCTAAGTATCCTTGAGTACCTATAACCAATCAATTCATGCCAAATCCAAATGAAATATAGAAATATCATGAAGTATCCAACAAATTATTAATGTACTAACACAAAGAAACTAAACCAAGATCAATGTCAAAGTTCCAACCATGGCCTCAGAAATATAAATATGACAACATGATCTAACCATGTCAACCAAAGAGATAACATGCTCCATATGAACATACTATAATATATCAAAAATCTAAATGTGTATCAAGAGTACACCATGAAATAATAATGAAACCATCCCAAAAACAAGGATAACATGTCAAATGAAAGCACAAACCACACCTTTACCAAGAACCCCATGAGTCCTCAAGATGAAACCATCTCCACACACCATGAAGAACCATCAAGATAACCAAGAACCCAATGAGTCCTCAAGATCCAAACATCTTTAGACACCATGAAGATAACAAGTGCACCATGCAAATGTCAAAGACACTTCTATAGCAACATGATCTAAGACAAACCTTCAACATTTGCAAACACTCAAAAAATATATCAATGCTAACAACTCCCACTCAACCATGGTACTGAGTTATCCATGGCATCATAAAATCCATCTCCTACATGAAGATCCCCCATGTCTACACTCACAGAACCAAAGTGTCAGTACCAAGCGAAACCAAGATCTCCAAACCCAAGAAGACACAAATCAAACTAGGATTTAATCTACATACTGCCACATCATCACTATCACAAGCTTCCACTAAACTATGTATCCAAGCTATCCATGACATCATGATGAAAAAACCATCCTCTAACAATGAGAATCAACCAAGGAATCAAACTATCAAAGAACTTAAAGTGCACATCATGAGCTCCTAAAAAATAAACCAAATAACCATGATCCTCAACCAAGAAGATATACCACCATAACCAAATCAAGACTCCAAACCAATGAACATCAAATATGTACATGTATATAGAATCATGTCATACCAAAATCTATGAAACCATGATCAGATCCATGAACCAAGGAACTAAATCTCAGTGTGTCCAACTTGTTAGTATAAAATAGTCAACCAAAACCCTCCACCATGATTGTACCTAGTAACAACATCTCATCCCCTTCTACATGAAGAAAAAATTAAAAATTATGTGACTTAGGGAATAGAACACCTAAATACAAGCCACCAATATGAACATGCATCAATAATGAAAGATCAATAGACAAAGACAACCCATATCGAAGCCATAAATACAACATGTAAGTATAGACCGCTTACAACACTATACAACTTGTAGACCCAACAAGTCATCATACATATCCAAAACAAATATTGATAATCATATCATCATGAGACCAATCTAAAATATGAATTGAGTATACAATGACATCACAATCTAAATCTCTAAAACATATAATGTCATAAACTCATAATGTTACTAGAGTCAATATATATCATATACCATTCAGATTAATATATCACCAAATAAATCATGTCAAACCTACACCAAATCTAAACCAATGTGTATATCTCTCCAAGAGCTTTTTGTTGACTACTTGAAGTCCAAAATCCAACTCTGTATGCTCAAAGTATGCCCTAATCTGTGCTCAAAATAAAAAACATCTAACTCTCAAGCTCTTAAAACCTAAAAAAATATAAAAATCACAAAATCAAACCTACACCAAGTTGTAGTTCTCTAAATTATCTTTCTAATGACTATAAAAAGTCCAAAATTTGATATCCTAAGTGAAAGTTATGGTCATTTTACTAAGATAGTCCTTTTACCATTTTCACTGCGATTTTTTTGGTGACAAAAATTTTAATGGGATCATATTTGATGGTTTTCACTTGCTGAAACTAAAAATCTTTTACATTTTCTATCAACATGGCACAAATCTCGCTCTTAAATCAAGCATCCACGGACATAAGTAGAGGGTCCCCTCTTTTTCAATGCAATTTTACTATATATGGAGAATAATCCCATCCCCTCAACACATTACAAAATGATACATCCCTTCTAATTTCATCAAAACATGAGAGACACCAAGATTTTTCCTTGGGTCCAATGAGCATAAAACCTACAAAAAAATCTGACACAAGAACGATGGAGGCTCACCTCCCATCCTAGGCTTCTATGAAGCCACCCACCGAGTAGGGAAAACAAGACCCAAATGGGATACACACATGCAACATATGATCATGCATGATAAACTTACAAGATAACACATAATAACTCCCTTCCAAGGTTTACACTATGATTCACCATTGGAGCCATTAAACATAGGGTGAAGGTGTGCTTTCAATAAGGAGAATTGCCATATCAAACATATCTGCAATAAATAATTTTCATGCCCTTTCGAGGCTTTCATCAAACAACAAATTTCATGCCCTTTTGGGGCTTTCACAAATATACTCCCATACTCCATAATCCTCCTTCCTACACCATCATTTCCCTTATCACCCCCAAAGAAAGATATGAATGGATATGGCATGCAATGGAGCCAATACTCCAAGGTTCTCAACTATATTTCAAGCCCAACTAAGCCCTTCACCCTGGACTTCTCTTCCCTTCCCAAAGGGTGAGTGAAGCCCTCAAACCCACAACAACACTTGACATTCAAGTCAAAACAAAGAGGATCAAGAAAGAAAACCAATAAATTTCATGAACACAATGCACATTCATACCACTACAACATAATACAAAGATTCACAATGGCACAACACAATACTAGAATCTACCATTCAAAGTTTCACAATACCATGTAATATCCCATAAAAAATGCTCAATTCTTGTAGATTTACCGTGCAATACTATAAGGAAGAAATTGTACATGGTTTGAAACACCAACCTTGGTCCAAGCTAAGGCAATGATATTTGTTGTAGAGCTCCCTTAGTCCTTCTCCAAAACCTAACTATCTCTAAACTTAGAGAGCGGGTGAACACCCTTCTAATTTGTCTAAGACTCTCTAATAAGGCCTTCTTCCTAACTATTTTAGTAAAGACACTAACCAATCCCCTCTTACAAACTTGTCTCCTCTAAATTTACTATATTTGACTTAGTGGGAACATGGAAGAGAACACACGTGACAAGTCCATTTTCGAATTGGTGGAAGAATGCATGGATAAAGGGCCCCCCTAGGTTGTCTAGTCACTATCATGGTCAAAATTAGGTCCCTAACATATTTTACTATCACATGGGAAGCTCATTTTCACATAAAAGACACTTTGGGACCACCTAATGACCCCTCAAAACCCTAGCCAAGTTCAAATTCGAATTTACTTTAATTGTGACCCATCTTACCCCTTGTGAAGTGGGTTTACTTACTCCTTAACAAGGTAATTAGTTTTAGGGTAAAATGCCATCTTGACCAAAATCCTACATGATATGTCATCATACACAAAATCCACAAGTTTCAAGTGACATATACAAGCACATTCCTCATCACCATGACATGCCCTTAATGCATCCTTATGATTAAACATTTCCACATACAAGCAAGCTTACATTTTGCAAATCAAAATACTTTCACAATGAGGATTTTAAATCTTCCAAAGATTCGCCTTGGTTTAACTATATTCACATAGGTTTAGATCTTGTTTCCCCAAAAATTTCCATGGTTCCACTTCCTTCACATTAAACTTGAACTTCAATAGTCCAAGGAGGTCATATAAATATATATCATAAATGCACATAATTTCAAATATTATGAAATATTATTAACATAATTCAATTAAATTCCCTTTCCTAATCATTTCAAATAAATCATTCAAAATGTTAAAATGTCAAGGTCTGCATATCTTAAATCATCATAATCAAATCAACATTCACCTACATATCACATTAAATCATAAATCATCATTATCCAATTAACATTTATCTGCATATCATATTAAATCGTAAAACATCATAATCATCATATCATGTCATAAAGTTGCATCCTCATGTGTTCAATCATTCCATTCACAATATTAGGTTCATAGTACATATCTTAGATGTAAAACACTACTGTAAATGTCAAAATCAATAGATAAAATAAACCATTGTTCTACTAAGTCTTGAAAAATGTCAAAGTATCCAAATCCTAAATATCAAAAAGCAAGAAACATACCCCCACTTAAACATTACATTACAAGCATTTTTGTAATTCAGCTTCTATCTAATTAATTGAGAAAAAAAAGTTAGTACATGAACGAAATCATTAATTATATCATCTAGGTCTTAATGTGCCAACATAAGTGCAGATCATCAACATGTAGATGTTAAAATAACATAACCTTATAGTCTCAGAGGCATATCAAAACATGAAATTAGAAGTATCATAATGCAAATATGTCATCTATACTATGACGGATCAGGTGAGGCCTCACACAACTCTTGCCTTTTTCCCTTTTGTCTTTTGTTATCTCTACAACTACCTTTTTGGTTTCTTATATAGTAGAAAGTCCCACAAAACCACCAAGTGGTATTTCATAAATCATGTGTTATCTAACCTATTGAACCCACATTTAATATTAGACATTTAATTATTTTCCCCAATATTAAATAATTACATCAAATATTGTTGCAATGTTACAATACAACTCATCAAGTATATCCCATGGGAATCTTTACATGTTGCACATCCATCTAGGTTATCCTAGGTGCAAAATTACATAATAAAATAATATTATGTAATGTGTGCAATAACCATAATCTCAACAATAACCAATGATGATTAATCTACAAACTACTCTAGAAATGTTGGAATAAACTGAAACCCCTAAGTGAACTAAGTTATCACAAGAAGTTGATCTTGAAAAATCATGCCCAATATAATAGGATAAAGACAAAGATAAAGTTTTTAGCTAACTAAGTGCACAACCAAAATATCAACAAAAAAAGATAGCCCCATCAACGCAAGCTACAATGCAACATATGTGTTGACATTGAAAGGAGGTAATGCTAGAAACATACAAGGATGCAACATATGTGTTGACATTGAAAGGATAAGAAGAGACAATAAAGGTATATGACTAGAACAATACAAAAGAAATATATTCAAAGAGTCATGTAAGAGGAAGCTAACCCACTAGTTGATGAGACTCCAAATTGCTTGCCATTTTGAGTTCCATTCTCAAATTTTAGCTCCTATAAGAGATTTTATTTCATGTGTACCTGAATATTCTTTTGAGGCCTATGAAGTGTTTTATGTTTCTAACACCTTGAATTCAATATAAACATGTGACCTATAATCATAAATTGTCATTCTGAGTCATTATGTAAAGTTTCATTTTGAGCAATGTTCAAACTTGCATTTTTTCTTGTGTCAAACAACAACAAGAAGCCTAGTTTACATTTGACTTTTGATCATTAGTGTGAAAGATTTTTAGTTTTCACCCATGCCAAATCAGTAAATAAAGTTTTTCATCAACACTTAAGCTATTTTACTTTTCATGAGTTTCCCTTTCATGAAATTTAAGTGATAAGAATGGTTGCCTCTATTCAGTGATTATTAGCACTAAGGAAAGGGGTAGTTAGAAATTTTGTTCTATTTCAAGATGGAGTTAGATCTTAGATCTAAGTTTAGTTTTCCAGATTATGATAGTTTGGAAACTATGGTTAGTAATATTGCTATGTTGAACAAGAAAATCTACAATAAGATTTTCAATATGGTAAAAGGGGAAGTAGGAAGTACTCAAGGTCTAAATGTTGATAAAATTTATATAAAGTTTAAATTAGAAATCATGAAAATTCCTTTTTCTTCAAGACCTAAGGAATCTTCCTTACCTAGTGTTTTCCTATATATCTTTGTGCCTGATTCAGTTAACTGGCCAAACCCTTTAAGATCACAAGATCTTTTGCGAGCTGAAGATTTCATCAAGAAGATGGAAAATGATAATAATATAGTTCATGTTATATCTTCTAATGATAATGGTAAATGTGTTGAAAGTTAGGATGAATGTAATGAATCCACAAATAATGATAATCTATCTTCTGAGTGTGAAGAGAAGGATTCTAGATATAGCGAATTAAATGATTGTAGTCAGCATGAGGAAGATGGATATATAACTAAAAATGAGTCTTGTGATAGTGTATATGAAGTTGAAGAAGTGTATAACAGTAGTAGAGGTAATTCTTACCATGATGAAAATGAGTGTAGCGAGGCTTGAGATTTTGTAGATTTTACTACTAATGGTTCTACTATTGTAAGTTCTTCATGTCATCTAGATAATAATCATAGGCAAGAGGAGAAGATTTGTGAGGAAGTATTTTTGAACCCTGATGAAATTTTAGATTTGTTAGTGATTTTGAAAAATATGTAAGTTCTTTTAAGGATGCTCATATTTTCCCTTATGATGTTTCTTCATTTAATGAAGTCACTTCCCCAAGGTTTGATGTATAAAATGTTATAAATCCAGAAAAATCTTTGTTAGATTTTGGAGGTGTATATGACCATACCTTAAATGTTTGTGCACATTATGACTTGTTAGATCTAGGGGATGAGATTGAAGGGAAGTTTGGTACTATTTTAGATTCTCTCATGTTGGTGATAATGCTGCAATAAGTTTTGATGTTTCATATGATGAATAGGAAAATAGTGAAGGTTGTATTTCTAATTTTGAGATTTTCTTTTATGTTGATAAATCTTGAAATGATTAGTTTTATGATTTTAAAGTTCATTCTAACATGTTTTAAGATAAAGACTATGATTATGATTAGTATATTTTGTGTCAACATTTTTAGGACAGTTTTTCAAACGTGGTAACTAATCAGTTGTTTGAGTGTGAAGGAGTTTTGGCGAATGAAAAATCTGATTTGATGTGTAATAAAACAAAAAATAAAGAGGGATCAGATTTCACATACTCCTCACACCCAGTTACACAAGGTGAGTTGCAATTTCTTGACATGTGCAACTTTGTGAACAAAGTGGAATATGAAGCCTTTGTATTTCTTCTTGATAGCATACATGAGTCTTTTTATATTAAAGACTCAATTCAATTTTTTTATTCAAGAGCATGCTAATATGCATTTTCATAGTGAGCAAGATGAAGAGAGTGATTCAAGTTTTTATATGCACTATGAAAGTGAAGAGAGTTATTTTGTTTTGCCAACTATGCTAATGAAGAATTTTGATGTGTGTGGTGAAACTGATGGAAATGATACTTATAGCTTACCTCAGGGATATGTAAATGAAAACCACATTTTTGAAAAAGGTAAGAACTTTTGATAAATATTTGGTGGCTTGGGGACATCATCTTGTATAGTTAGAGTAAGTTTCTTGTTTTCAATAAGTTGTTCAAGAGAAGTTTTTGAGTGGTTTTCTTCCTCTAGAAATATCAATCCTTTCCATGCCTATAAAGGGCATGCATCCCTAGATAGAGCTACTAATGGGACTCAAAATTACATTCCCATTTTGAGTACCATTCTCAAATTTTAGCCCCTATAAGATCTTTTCTTACATGCATACCCAACTATTCTTTTGAGGCCTATGAGGTGTTTTATGTTTCTAACACCTTGCATTCAGTATATACATGTGTCCTATAATGATAAATTTCCATTCTAAGTCATTCTATGAAGTTTAATTTTGAGCAATGTTCAAATTTTCATTTTTGCTTAAGTGTCAAACAATAACAAGAAGCCTAGTTTGCATTTGAATATATCACACCCGACCAAGTTTCATGACTTGCCATTTTGGAAGTGTTTAGTGTGCATATTAGAGAGCCTATGTTTTATATTTCAAGTCATTTTAATTTATTTTCACTAAATTTTGAATCCCTCAAAGATTTTTGTTTATTGTTGTCATGCTGATGCATATTTCTTAGACATTCGGGAAGCCCTGTTTGACCAGTTATAACTTTGACCCAATTGACCCTACTAAAATAATTCCTCTTGAAATACATTCTAAGGATCAAAAAAAATTTATGCTTTAGTTTTTATTATATGATGAATCCATTTGTCTTGTTTGCAAGCGTGATTCCAAATACAAAATTAAAAGTTCTACTAGTGTCAAGAAATGTAGATTGGTCAGTAGCCTTGTTTGGGTTGTCATAACTCTGAACCCATCATAGATGAGACCATATGGATTGCACCACTATGTTATACTATGAAAATAATTTAAGTGTGCCAATTTTAAAGTCATGATTAATCTATCTGCAAACTTCCCCAGGTCAATTCCATTTGCAAAAACCATAGTCATGTTGATGTTTGTAGTTCTGCAAATCTGGGTACCCCACTTCATGTGCTTTCCAAATATGGCCCAAATCACATATCTATACTCTACTTATGAAAATTACATTATGCCCCTATTTTCATGCTTCCAAGTGTCCATTTGACCTATTTTTAAAGCCAAAACCAAATGCACTTTCCTATTTTCTGACATGTTTGTTTGCAGGCAATTTTGAGTCACTAGCTTTGACGATCAATATCTTTTGACTGAGGTGTTTTCATGACACAAGATCTGACATGGTTAGAGAATGCAAAAAAAAGAACTAGCATGTTAGTTTTTAGATCTCACTTATTTGTTTCTATCAATTTTTAAGGCTAGTCAAAGAACCCCTTGGCATAAATTGACAGTTTGCGGGAAGGGTTAAAAATGAGTTCTAAAGGTTGAATCAGTGTTCTAAATTGATTTCAGTCAGTGAGCTTTCATGATGGCCTATTTACTCAATGGAAATTTAAAAAATAGGGAGGATATTTGGAGCAAATATTAATGGTCTTTTTAGGATTAAAACCCCAATGAGGAAATTCGATTATAGTTTGAAGAAACAAAGTCACAAAGTCTTTATTGTTAAAAATGGGAAAAAATGTATAGTAGATGAGCTACTACCTAAAAAGAGGGAATAAGGTTGATGGATAAAGAAGCATTATCAATGTTGATATAGAGGTTCATCAAATATCTATTTGGACTAATTATGGTGATAGTAGTCTATGAATAGAGCATGGCCTTCCTCCAATTCATATTGTAGTTCTTCTCAAATTGATTAAAAGTGAAATGTTGAATAATATGGCTAGTACCTTTGGTGACACCTTTGATTCTCCCCACTGATGTTGGAGTGTGCATTGGTAGATGTACATGTGTGATGTAGTATCCCATGAAAGACATGGGAATTTTTTGACATATATGAAGGACATAGAGGTGGATGATGACATCAATGATTTCTTGGCATACATAGCATCTTACCAAAGCATAGCAATTGGTCGGTGCACAAATGTGGTATGTGGATTGTGAGGTAATTATTTTTTTGATAAAGGGTCACATAAAAATGTATTAATTGTAAGCTCCATGCTAGAGGGCTATAGAAAGGATGGAAGGGGGCAATTGGATTAAGGGAGCTCCACAACTTGAATTATAATGGGGTTCCCTGCAAGTAAAATATGTGTTTTGCATGAGTGCATGGAATGTGTTTAGTTCAAATTAGAAGGTAATAGGGAATGACAAGTATGAGAATAAAACATGCTCCCTTCTCCATAAAATTATAATTATACATCAATGGACACTCACTTGAGAAGAGCCCCATCCCCCTCCCCCAACTCTAGTGTCTCATCCACTCACGGCTATGCCCAAGTCAAGGGGACACACTATTTAAAGAAAATGTAGAAGTGGCCTAAGGCCTAAGGTGGGAGTTTAATTAGCAATACAAATATAGAAACCATGAGCTATTGTAGTGTGAAGATGCTCGAGGATGTAGCATGAAGAAGGAGCATGTTTCCTCTACAAAGAAGCCTCCATGTTCAAAGACTCAATTTCATCTTCTCATTGCATGGGTTCATACTTTGTCAAGAGTTTGAAAAGGGTGTAGTGCCTGATTAGGATTTTCCAAGAATAGCATGGATTAACACATAGCTCCTATTATTCTTCTCATTACACAACACTCCATACAGATCACTCAATGGTTGGCTTTTATTTATCAATTTCCATTCTGGCCAATTACTTGCTATGTTATTTCTTCTATTTGATTTGAATAATCATCATTATCATAGTTTAGATGTATGTAGATTGAATCACTATTATTTCATCATTCATCACTGATCACAGTCATGTGTGGAAGCCTATAATTTTAAAAGAGTGAAATTTGGGATTTTTATCCCACATTGGTCCCGAAGACATCTTTCTTTTTATTTAAGTACACCTTCATTCAATAAGCTATGTATTTAAAAGACATGAGCTCTTTTGAGCTGGCCATGTGCATATGTGGAGCTCATTCCCATACAAGTGGCAGGTGATGACAACAAGCATAATTTTGATGATCAACACAAAGCAAGAATGTGATGACGTGCCATCTCTGGAAGTAAATCATAGGATCAGAAGGCTTCAATTGGAGACTTTCGATGCTATGTCAAGCAGAGGATATCATAAGTTTGCAATGAAAAATTAGGAGAGTTTTGATCTTATGATCAGCGTGGGATCATAGGTGTGAAACTGAGGACTTACCATGTACAGAGGAGTCATGAGACCAAAAGAGGAAGGTTTGAAGGTAAGATAATATGAAATTGTCATGAGTTCAAGACCCTCCAAATTAAATTATTAATGTGTTCATCGTGAGATCATGACATATATGATTGAGAGATAAAAAAATTCAAATGAAAATCAAATGTTACATAAGATGATGTGAGGCCCACCTAGATGAGGTGGCAAGTGGCAAAATGACAAGTTGCATCCAGTGGTTGGAGGAAAGGAAAATGAAAGTAAAATTAAAATCATATCTCCAATTTGAGAACACATCTGGAGTTGAAGTTGAAGATTAAAATGAAATTTGAGATATTATATAGTTTAAACTATATAGTTTTTAAAAACATTTTTAATTTTAATGCTCTAGTCATGGACTGGGGCCTAGTTTTTCAAATCAACATCAGAGACACATTTTTAATTTGAAATATGTAGTATAATATATTTCCAGAACTGGGAAAACTCTAGAACTAGGAAAACTTGAATTTTTCATTTCTATAGTCAAATTTTGCACACGATTAAATGGCAAGAGTTATAAGTAGTTTTTTGTTTCTAAGGCATCCTTAATGATAATGAGGATTTCATGTTTTCAAATATAATAGGATCAAATTTAGACCAAATTTTGATGAGATCAAATGCACTGACACCCATAAAGAATTAAATGAGTGTTTTGAAATTAGTTGGAATGATAAACTTTTGTTGGTAGAGGTAGTTGAAGATTTCCATGACAAGTGCAGAAGAGGAAAAACAAAATCAGATTGAAGGCTCCTATACTTTTTGATGTGTATCTGATTTTCCTTCAGAGGGGGGTTTTGTGATTATTCTAAGAAGATATTTTTGTAACATCATTGATCAAATTTGTTTGTTGGTAGAGGAAGGAAGAGACAGTTTATATAGTAGTAGAAGGAAGAGTTTGAGGTGGACACTTGGCAAAATCATATCCAATTTGGGAGCCTCTTCGTATTTGTTGGAGAATTTTCTCATTCTATGATACTAATAAGGTTCCAGTCTGATTGCTATGAAACCATATTCTTCAACATTTTCTCTATTATGAACAATAGTATAGTGTCTTTTGAGCAATTAGTTAAATAAAATCATTTGTTGTATATTATCTGAGTCTTTGCATACATTTGATGGATTGATTTCAAGGAAATTAATAGAAATCTTTGTTCAAAGTATCATTTTGAAATTTGTATCATGTTTATGGGTTTTTAGTTCTCTGTTGATATATGCCCAAAGCATGTATTGTCTAGTTGGAATTTGGCTTTGAAGTTGTATGTCTTTGTGTATCTTGTTTTTTGGTCAAAGAATTGAGTAATTTTCTTGATATGCACTGGCAAAATTGTAGGGATCATAGGAGGATTTGATAAGAATGAATTTCATTTAAAGGTAGATGTTTGTTTGCAAGGTAAATAGATAGATCATATATCTAAGTATATGAGTATATTTTGGATATCCACATGTATGTTCTGATTTAGTTTATGCCCAATAGATAAGGGATTTATCAACTTGGAGATTACATGTTCTCATTGTTGCATACCTGGGTTATGCTAATATTCAACATCATTAATAAAATATCTTTTCCCTTTCATGTTGAAGATTTGAAAAGAATTTCCCTTACTTAGCTTGTCAAGTTCATTGGTTATGTCATTCACTATTTCATATCCATGACTATTTTTATATGCCTAGAAGATTTAGGGGTTTTAATTTGTTATATAGATTTAGTTATATGCTTTGACACTAGTACCATATAAAGAATCTAAGGTCCACCCACCTAGGTCTTGTAGAGGTTAAAGAAGAAGGAGAGTAAATAGTCATATAGTTGGCCTTGGTGTTTGAATAGGTATATTGAACATGGGAATTAATTGCTCCTAGGTGTATATGTTCTTATCACTGGGTTATTAAAAAAATATTAATTTAGGAGCTAACACCGGTCAAGAACACTATTGTAGACAAGTCTAGAATGATTGTTGGCATTACCCAAAGGTCTCAGAGCTTGATTAAGCCTAAATCCACAAATAGAAAACTCCAACTAGAAAAAAATAAACCAAAACAAAGGAAGGATAAAAGAAGCAAAATGTGAAGACTAATATCCCCATCATCATCATATTCAAGCTCTAAAGATAAAGATGCATTCTTTGTAAAAGAATCTCAATAAGAAGAGACCTTATCAAAATTTAGGAAGATTAAGATAGGAATGCATTAAGATTAAAGGAAATGAGTGATTTAGGGACTGGTTGCCATCATTAATTGGTTTGATAGATCAAAAAAATAAGTCAGTCTCACTTGAAGAAGGAATGAGTGCAAACATTGATTAAAGCATGAGAAGAGATCAAAGGATTAGTGATTAAAGTATGATACTAATACAGATCTTATAGATCAATTAGAAAAACTACTCAAGACTCTGGACATCAATGAATCAATTAGGGAAATTGGAAAAAGAAAACAAAAGGATAAAATCATGCAACTCATTGAACAACATACAAAGGGACTTGCGAGAGAAAATGACACATCAATAGATTTGCTAAAGAATAATTGATCCATTCTACTAAAGATGTTAGAATCATAGAATCATAAAAAAATATTTGGATGACACTCTAAAAAGGACTCATCAAGCACATAGGTCACCTAGACATCATTGACATTGCAATAATATCAACAATCAAGTATACATGTTAGATTCAAGAAAAGCTACATCTGGTCAACTAGATCACTGTAAAGAAACATAAAAGAACCTCTATACTCTTTGAGCTACAACTGGTAGACACACTTGGATGTTGTAAAGATAATGCACCTCAATAGCCTATGACTCTTTTTCATTGGAGGTAAAAATGGAGAGATGATGAAATGATATGAGAGAGGAAGATGACATAAAAAGAGGGAGATGAATATATAAGGGGAGATACATATGCAAGATACTATGCATAGAGGAATTATAAATAAAAGAAGAATGTCAAAAACAAGGAGACATAAGAAAGGGGGAGACATAAGAAGGTGTAAATACATAAGAATAAATAGGGATCATACTCAATAATGCAGAAGACACCAAAAAATTGCATCACACAATTTAATGACTACACAAGAATAGATGAATAAAGAAAGGGAGAGTCACAAAGATAAGTGGTAAAGAAAAATGAACATTTTTGGCTAAGTCCACTTACCAATGAAGATTATATTAGCATCCATCCAACAAAAATAAAGTATAAAGTTGATTAGATTGAGGAGCATTGTAATTTTTTCCACCAATGCAAAAGGGGGAGACTATTGACCCTATAGATCTCATTGAAATTGTAGAGGGAAGTTGGTGTTGTAAATGTTGAGATAATGGGTGTTGTACACATTGAAAAATATTTTTATATTGTATTATTTTATTTTATTATGTAATGTTGCACCTAGATGGATGTGCAACATGTAAAGATTTCCATGAGATATACTTGATGAGTTGTATTGTAACATTGTAATAATATTTCATGTAATTATTTAATAATGAGGAAAACTGATGTAGTGTAGGGTGGGAGAATCCCAAAAGGAGATGTTCTATCCCCCAAAAATATAACCACACAGTGGAAACACAATAAAAATGCAAGATTTGATACCAAATTACAACTCTTTATTCATAAAATATAACTGTTACATGTAATGTGCCAAGCTATAAGGCCTTCCTAGTTACAACCAAATACAAAGAAATTACAATAATAGTTTTGTAAGATCCCTCAAGATCCAACCCAAAAAAAAATCTTAGATAGTCCAAATACGCAATTGGATAAGAACACCAAGAAGAATCTACACTTGTACCCTCAGGTTCACCAAGAGATCCTCTAGTTCCTAAGCCGCATCTCTAGCTCTTCAAATTTGCATCTATCCTTCATTCCATCCCAACTATATGACTAAAAGAATCCACAAGACCCCTAATTATAAAAATCTAAGCCAAAATTTGGCCTAGCAATTAAAAATTAAATAAAACTTAACAGTAAATACATGAAGTGCACAAGTCGGCCTACAACAACAATTAAATGTCCAGAAATTGATATCCAAGAAAAATGTGATATCTCCTAGATCCAATTGAATTAGAACTCATGCTTCAAAATAAAGATATAAATTTAGGTCCTCTATAGCCCCTTAAAGGTGCAAACCTAATTCACCAAGGATAAGTGTGCATCCATCCTAAAAGTCAAGCATAGAAAACTATCATGCAGAATTTTTAGAAATTGATACTTAAGGTGAATTGCCATATCTCCCAACTTATGAGGAATTAGAACCTATAACTTTGATAAAAGGAAGTAATCTAGGAAATATTCAATCCCTAAACTTTAAACCCTCTCATTCATTGTACAAAATTAGTTACATATTCTGCAACAAGCACCCAAAAACTAGAAAAATGCAGTTCTAGTAGCAAGGTAAAAATAGTTCAAACTTTAACTCAATCCATCCAAGCTCTATGAAATCATGAGGAAAGGTTCCCCAATGTGTCTCCAAAAGATATCTAACCATTAAAATCATAACTCCACCAAAATCCAAGCTCAATTCTCCTAACCACTCAACCAAAATCTCTCCAAACATGCAGGATTGCAAGCAACCCTAGGATGCTCCTGCATCAGACACCCCGGGTTCAAAAAGATGTTCTAGTAACTAGAATAAAATCTTATCGGATTCAACACATTAATCCAAAATTGGTTCTTGACATACATGTCCTCTAATTCTTCAACTTGGACACTCTTTCCTTTTTTTTTCTTCTTCTTCTTCTTCACATCCACCATAGGTGTTCCATAGGTTTGCTTTCCATGCTAATCTCCAACCTTCTCAGAATCTACCAATTCAACTTGGCTACCAATACTCAATTTCCTACTACCAAGCTCTTCATTTTGCAAAGGAATCATGGAAAACTTCCTATCACCTTTATCAACAATAAACACATTTCTAACACAATCATGCACAACAATGCAATCATACTGCCAAGGTCTACCAAGTAACACATGAAAACTATTCATATCCACAATATCACACAACACTTGATCCTTTTATTGCCCAATTTGGAAATTAACAAGGAATTGCTCCCTCACTTCCAAATCATGCTTACCTTTCAACCAGCCAATTTGATAAGGATAAAGATGTCTCACTCTCTTCAAACCAAGTTTTTGAACAATCTCTTCAGCAACAAGGTTATTATTTTTACCACCATCCACAATACATTACAAATTTTTCCACTAGACTTACAAAAAGTCCTAAAAAAACTAGTCCTCTGACAAGAATCTAATATTCTATCACCAACCAATACTTTTCGAGGTAGAAAACTCTCTCCTTGCTCAAGCTAATTGTCTTGGACTACAACCTAATTCACAATAGTAGTTGTCCTGCCAATCGAACATTCAAAAGATGTATGCCCTTTTTGATCGCACTTGAAACAATCACCTTTGAACCCACCTCCACTTGTCCTTCTTTTCTATTCAATAGGTTTTGGTTCACCTTCTTCTCTTGGTTTAGCTTGTGTTGAGCTATCTTGCTTCTCTTTCCCTTAGGAACTACCTTAATTCTTCCTCTTTAGCTTCTCCTCTACTCTCAAAGCATACTAATAAGCATCCTCAATTGAAGAAATATTCAGCATACCAACATCATCCTAAATATTGAAACTCAAACCATTAATTTACCATGCTACCTTCTCTTTTGACAATTCTCTATGCCTTGACCAAATAGTCAACTTGTCAAACTCCTCGATATAATCTTTCACAATCATATCTTTTTGCTTATGATTATGCAACCTCTTAAACAACTCAAGTTCATAATTAGTAGGAATGAACTTAGTTTTCAACTTAGTCACCATCAATCTCCATCTAGTGATCTTCATTTCACCTTCCTCTTCTCTATCTCTTTGTAGTTCTTTCCGCAAAAGAGTAGCATGTCCCTTTAGCTTAGTTTGTGCCAACCTTACTCTGAGTGCATCCTCAATATCCTCAAGCTCAAAGTAGTCTTCCAATTCACCAATCCAATCAATCAGGTCTTTAGGATTCAAAGTACATAAGAAATTAGAAACCTCCATCTTATGCTTCAGCTTCAACTAAGATCTAAGTCGATCAAACTAACCAATCCTAATTCCAATGGGTCTCTCCACATGATTAGTTCTATCCTCACTACTCAATCCAAAAACTTCAAATTCTTTGGAAACTTCTTCATAACTACCTTTAGTACCCACATGCCTAGGTACACCACCTAAAGCACTTACAATTTTAGCAATCATGTCACTCTTCATCAATGCTATCTAAGATCTAAAATTGTCTTTAACCTCCTCCATCTTAGATCTAAAATCTACTTTAACCTTCTCTAAGATCTATTCTTCTACAACATCACTAAGATCATCAATTTCCCTAGGGTCCAATTTTCTTGGAGGCATCTTCCAAAATTTTAGCAAACCCTAAGAAAAAAATCCACCAATCCAAAAGATCAATTAGCCACTAGATCAACCTTCTTTGCAATTCTCAGTGTAAACTACCTCAGCTTCAACAATCTATCAACACACTTAGGTACAACCTTTGCTCTAATACCATTTGATGCAGTACAAGGTAGGAGAATCCCCAAAGGAGATTTCCTAGCCACCAACAATATGACCACATAGTGGAAACACAATAACAATGCAATATTTGGTACCAAATTACAACTCTTTATTCATAAAATATAATTATTACATGCAATGTGTCAAGCTATAAGGCCTTCCTAGTTATGGCCAAATACAAAGAAATTACAATAATAGTTCTACAAGATCCCTCAATATCCAACCCAAACACCAATCTCAGCTAGTCTAGATACACAACTAGATAAGAACACCAAAAATAATCCACACTTGTACCCTCTGTCCACCAAGAGATCCTCTAGTTCCTAAGTTGTAGCTCTAGCTCTTCAAATTTGCATCTATCCTTCATTCCATACCAACTCTATGACTAAAAGACTCCAAAAAATCCCTACTTATACCAATCTAAGCCACAAGTCAGCCTAGAAATTACAAATTAAACAAAACTTAACATTAAATACATGAAGTTCCACAAGTCACATGTAACTGTTAGATTATGGTGATTGATCAGGGAAATATTTTACATACTTCATAATTAGATTATGGCCAACATGTTGTAACCCTAAAACAACATAAAATACTTGTATAAAAGGGTTTAGGGTTAGGTATTTTCAATATGCTGTGATGCAAAATTTCTTCTTGCGGCAGTATTGAGCTATAAGGGATTATAGATTGTAATCAAGTTGTAATCACTGGATTGTAATAATATTGGACTTGTAGTTTGGTGGACATAGCCTAGGGATTGGGTGAACCATGTTAAATCTTGGTGCCTTGTGTTCATTTCTATGTGATCTATTATTTTTTGTTATTGGTTATATTTGCATGTAGTTTTTATTTTTGTCCGTGGTTTATCCTAACAAGTGGTATCAAAGCCTAGTTGTTTTTAAGTTATCCTTTGCAAAAAAATTTCACAGTTGAGTGGGAGTCTCATGATTGAGTGGGAGCAATGGAAGATGAGGGTAAACTGAGGGTTGATAGGTTTAATGGGAAGAACTTCCAATTATAGAAGATGCAAATGGAAGACTATATGTATCAGAAGGATTTATGGAAATCGTTGGAAGGCAAAGCCAAGAATTAGGGATCTATGTTAGATGCTGAATGGGATGTTTTGGATAGAAAGGCACTCAGAAGTATTCAATTATGCTTGGCACCATCGGTGGCATTTAATATTACAAAATCAAAGATGATAAAAGAGTTGATGAAAACCCTAGCGACATTGTATGAAAAGCCCTTTGCTTCAAACAAGGTATTTCTCATGAAGTGTTTATTTAATATGAAAATGGCAGAAGGTGGATCTATTGTAGATCATTTAAATGAGTTTAATTCTATTACTAGTCAGTTATCTTTTGTGGGTATAAATTTTGATGAAGAAATTAGGGCTCTCTTGATTTTGTGTTCTTTTTCTGAAAGTTGGAATGGCTTGGTAATGGCAGTGAGTAATTCTATTCCTGGATCTAGTACCCTAACATACGATGATGTGATTGGTGTTGTTTTGAGTGAGGAAACTCTTAGGAAATCCTCAGGTGGATCTACATTAGGAAGTGCTTTGAATGCACAAAGTAGGGGCAGAACGACTGAGAGAGGAAGTAACTCTGGAAATCATGGGAAATCAAGAGGAAAGTCAAAGGGGAAGATGTCTCAATCAAGAGGACCAAACGACTGCTGGTACTATGGGAAATCAGGGCACAAAAAGAAAGATTGCTGGAATAAAAATAAAAATGAAGGAGATAAATTAGATGGAGACAAGGAGGAAAATGTGGTAAGTAACAAATCCGAAGAGGATGCTTTGCTTCTATCTTGGTGTTGATGATTCATGGGTTTTAGATTCTAGTGCTTCATTTTATGCTACACCTCATAGAGGTTATTTCATTGATTATGTCCAAGGGGATTTCGAGCTTGTTTATTTGGGAGATAATGAACCCTGTCAAATTTTTGGAAAGGAAAAAATTAAGATTAAGTTGAAGAATGGGAATCATTGGCTACTACATGAGGTAAGAAATTTTTCAAGGCTAAGTAGGAATTTAATTTCAGTAGGGCAACTCAGTAATGAGGGTTGTGTAGTTACTTTTAATGATAAAAAATGGAAGGTTTCAAAAGGTTCCCTTGTAGTAGCAAAAGGTGTGAAAGTAGGAACCTTATATCTTTGTATAAGTCATATTGTTCCTTCTATTTTGATTTTTTTAGAGAAAAATGAATGTTCAAAAACAATTGTTGCAGTTGAGCAGGGAGAACAAATAGCTACTGTAGATTCTAATACAACACTGTGGCACAACAGACTTGGGTACATGAGTAAGAAAGGTATGAAAGTACTTCATTCAAAAAAAGTTTTACCAGGTTTGAAATGTGTTAATATGGATTTCTGTGAAAGTTGTGTGTATGGAAAACAAAAGAGAGTGAGTTTTGTAAAGACTAGGAAGGAAAACAAAAAGGAGAAATTAGAGCTTGTGCATACAGATGTATGGGGACCAACTCAGGTATCTTTCCTTGGTAGCTCTCATTATTATTTTACATTTATTGATGACACAACTAGAAAAGTATGGGTTTATTTCCTTAGACAGAAATTTGATGTATTTCAAACTTTTAAGAAATGGAAATGCTTGGTTGAAAATGAGACTAGTAAGAAATTAAAATGTCTTAGATCTGATAATGGTGGTGAGTATTGCAGTCATGAATTTGAAGATTATTGCTCCACTAATGGTATTCATAGATAGAAAACTATACCAAGGACTCCATAGGAAAATGGAGTGGCTGAACGCATGAACAGGACTATAATAGAGTGCACAAGGAGCATGAGGTTGCATGTTGGGTTGCCCTTACACATGTGGGCGAAGGCTGTCAATACTGTAGTATATTTGATTAATAGAGGTCTCCTTTGGGCTGTGGTATTCCAGAGGAGGCATGAACTGGTAAGAAGGTGAGTTATTCTTTTCTCAAGACCTTTGGTTGTGAAGCTTTTGCTCATATAGACTCTAAAAATAGAACCAAGCTAGAAGCTAAATCAAAGAAATGTGTCTTTGTTGGATATGGCATTAATGAATTTGGTTATAGGCTTTGGGATTTTGAAATTTTTAAAATTTTTAGAAGTTGAGATGTCATATTTAATGAGAAAGTGTTGTACAAAGATCTGTTGTATCAACATGAGAAGAAAGAAGATGATTATGTAGTGTTGGATGACACTCTGAAAGGTAACGTTCCAGCCATTCCTCATGATGTGCAACAACTGCAACAACAAATACCACACACACCAGTAAATGTTAGATGGTCAACGAGGTAAATCAGACCTCCACAAAGATTTTCTCCCTCTTTGTATTCTATTTTACTTACTGATGCTAGTGAACCTGAAATTTATGATGAAGCTGTGCAGGTGAATACTAAGATTCAATGGGAGTTTGCAATGAAAGATGAAATGGACTTTTTTGTTGAAGAATAAGACATGGGATCTATGCAAGTTTTCTGCAGGTAAAAAGACTTTATAGAATAAGTGGGTTTATAGGTTGAAAGAAGAGGAAAGAGGTCAAAAAATATTTAAGGCCAGGTTAGTTGTAAAAGGATTTGCACAGAAGGGGAATTGATTTTGATGAGATATTTTCTCCTGTTGTTAAAATGACTTCTATTCGTACTGTTTTAAGTCTTGTGGCTACTGAAGATTTGCATTTAGAGCAGTTGGATGTTAAAATAGCCTTCCTTCATGCTGATTTGGATGAAGAAATATATATGGCTCAGCCATAGGGTTTTGAGGTCAAAGGTAAGGAGAACTTAGTTTGCAAATTGAAGAAAAGTTTATATGGCTTGAAGCAAGCACCTCGGCAATGGTATTTGAAATTTGATAGTTTTATGCATGAGCATGGATATAATAGGTGTCATTCAGATTATTGTGTTTATTTTAAGAGGTTGGATGATGATAGCTACATTATTTTACGTTTATATGTTGATGATATGCTTGTAGCTAGGTCTAACACAGATCATATTAAGGGGCTAAAATGTCAGTTAGCACATGCATTTGCTATGAAGGATTTGGGGGCAGTAAAAAAAATCCTTGGTATGAAGATTTGCAAAGATAGGAAGAACAGAACATTAACGCTATCTCAAGCTGATTATGTTGAGAATGTGTTGTAACATTTCTTTATGGATAATGTTAAAGCTGTTAGCACACCTTTACCTAGTCATTTGAAATTGACTAAGGAGATGTGTCCTAAGACACAAGAAGAGGAGGATAAGATGTCTAAGGTACCCTATGCTTCAGCTATAGGAAGCTTGATGTATGCTATGGTATGTACTAGGCTAGATATTGCACATGTAGTTGGAGTCATTTGTAGGTATATGAGTCATCTAGGATTTGAGCATTGGAATGCTGTCAAGTGGATTCTCAGATATTTGAGAGGAACATCCAATAAGTGTTTACACTTTGGGGGCTCTACTACTGATTTACAGGGTTATGTTGACTTAAATTTGGCAGGGGATATTGATACCAGATAAAGTACTACAGGTTATGTCTTTATTGTTGGTGGGGCAACTGTGATCTGGGTTTCTAGGTTACAGAAGATTAATGCTCTATCCACTATAGAGGCAGAGTATGTTGCTACTACAAAGGTATCCAAGGAGATGATATGGCTTCAGTTCTTCTTGGAAGAATTGGGACATCCTCAGAAGGATAATTATTTGTTCACAGATAGTCAGAGTGCCATTCATCTTGCAAAGAATTCTGCTATGCATTCTAAGACCAAACACATATAGTTGTGATACCATTTCATTCGATCAATTTTGGAGGATGGATAGCTAAAGCTAGAGAAGATCCATACAAATGATAATCCAACAGATATGTTGACAAAGGTTGTAACAAGGGAGAAGCTAAACTCCTTTTCAGCTTTGGTTGGTCTTTTAGACTGAACATGAATCAAAGAATTAAAAAGTCTAGGGTGGTTTGATCCAGTGGGAGCCCCATGTGGTAGTGGTATTACTATAGGATCAATCTCCAAGTGGGAGATTGTTGTTTAGTGTGGAGCCTAATCAGTCCTCAAGTGGGAGATTGTTAGATTATGGTGACTGATCAGGAAAGTACTGTACAAATTTTTTTGGTCGTGGCTGATGTTGTAGCTGACATATGGCTGACATGTTGTAACCCTAAAATAGCATAAAATACTTGTATAAAAGGGTTTAGGGTTAGGTATTTTCAATATGTTGTGATGCAAAATTTCTTCTTGCGGTGGTATTGAGCTGTAAGGGATTACAGATTGTAATCAGGTTGTAATCATTGGATTGTAATACTATTGGACTTGCAGTTTGGTGGATGCAGCACAGGGATTGGGTGAACCACGTTAAATTTTGGTGCCTTGTGTTCATTTTTTTGTGATCTATTATTTTTTGTTATTGGTTATATTTCCATGTAGTTTTTATTTTTGTTTGTGGTTTATCCTAACAACAACAACAATTAAATGTCTAGAAATTGATATCTGAGAAAAATTGCGATATCTCCTAGCTCCAATTAAATTAGAACTTGTACTTTGAACCATAGGTATAAATTTAGGTCCTCTATAACCTCTTAAAGTTTTAAATGCTGATTCACCAAGGATAAGTGCACATCCATCCTGAAATTCAAACATTGAAAACTATCATGCAGAACTACTAGAAATTGTTACTCTAAGAGAATTGCCATATCTCCCAACATATGAGGAATTAGAAATTCTGCCTTTGATAAAAGGAATTAATCTAGAACTTATTAAAATTTTCAAGTGCAAATCCTCTCATTCATTGTGAAAAATTTACTTATATGGTCTACAAAATGCACCCAAAAACCAAAAAAATATAGTTCTAGCAGCAAGGTAAAAACAGTTCAAACTTCAACTCAATCCATCCAATCTCTATGCAATCATGAGGAAAGGTTCCCCAACATGTCTCCAACACATCCCTAGCCATGAAAATCATAAATCCATCAAAATCCAAGCTTGATGTTCCTCAACACTTAACCAAAATCTCTCCAAACATGCAAGATTGCAAGCAAGCCTAGGATGCTCCAGCATAAAAAACAATTAAATTCCCAATATTAAATGTGGGGTCAATGGGTTTGGTAGTGCATAGTTTTAGCACATAGTTTATGTAATACCACTTGGTGATTTTATGAGACTTTATACTATATAAGCAACCACAATGGTATTTTTTGGTGAGTGAAAAAGACAAAAGGGCAAAAAGCAAGAGTCAAGCAAGACAAGGCTTGACAAGTTAGCCAAGGGAGCATTTGTGAAAGTTGGAAGCATGGCATGGGATATGTGTATTCATGCTTTTTCACATAGATTTATCTATTGTGGCTATGGATTTGAAGGCTTCCATGGTTGTATAACAATGGTATTTTTGTTGAATAATACATAGTGATGGATGCTTTTGGAGGTTGGGTTTTTCCCTCAATGAGGGTTTCCTAGAGTATATCTTGTGTCACCTTTTTTTATGGGTATGTTGTTTATTCTTTTGCATGTGGATTTTAAGTACATATTTATTTTAGATCTATTATGGGTTATGTGCAAATGGTTATATTCTTTCTTGCAAGTTTCCTTACAAGTGGTATCAAAGTTATGGTTTTATTGTTGTAACCCTAGATTGAGTCCATGGGAATGCACGAGAGGATAAAAGAAAGGGAAAGATATATGAGTTTTTTTATTGCAAATCTAAGGTTTTGAGTTTTTCTATTATGATGGGATGTTGAAATATTTTTGGCATGTGAAATTTTTGGACAAAAGAGTTTTTTAGATGTTTCATTTAAATGAGGGTTTTAGGAGGTGTCTCATAGAAATGATCTTTTGGGCAAAAATAGATCTCACCATTGAATTCGGGTTGATGTTTCCATAAATTTTGATATATATTATGCCCTAGTTTAGCCATGTTCAAAGGAGACGAAAGATTTTTTTTTAGTTTTAGCCTATAAAGGCCATTAAATTTAATCTTGTCAGAAATTTCTTCACAAAAAAGGGTGAAAAATCGTAGTGAAAATAGTAAAAAGACTGTTTTAGTAAAATGACCATAACTTTCTATCAAGATATTAGATTTTAGACTTCTTATAGGCATTGGAAAGCTAATTTAGAGAACTAAAACAAGGTACATGTTTGATTATATGATTTTGACATTTTGTCAAGTTTTAAGAGCCTAAAAGCCAAATGTTCTTTATTTTGAGCATAAATTAGGGCATAACTTGGGCATACAAAGTCAAATTTTGGACTTCAAGTAGTCAATAAAAAGATATTGGAGATCTCTACACATTGGTTTAGATTTAGTGTAGGTTTGGCATGGTTTATTTGGTGATATATTAATCTAAATAGTTTATGGAATATATTGACTATGGTATCATTTTGAGTTTATGACGCTATATGTTTGGAGATTTAAGATTTGATGTCATTGTATGTAGTTCATATTTCAAATTGGTCTCATGATGATATGGTTATCAGTGTTTGGTTTGGATATGTATGATGACTTGTTAGGTCTATAAGTTGTGCAATGTTGTGAGTGGTCTATACTTATAAGTTATATTTATATCTTGGATATGGGTTGTCTTTGCCCATTGAGCTTTCATTATTAGTGGCTTGGATTTGGGTTTTCTATGCCCTAAGTCACATGATTTGCTAATTTTTTCTTCATGTATAAGGGATGAAATGTTGTTACTAGGTATAGTCATGGTGAAGAATTATGGTTCACTATTTTATGCTGACAGGTTGGACATATTGAGTGTTAGATGCTCGCTTCATGGATGTGATCATGTTGCCATATATTTTGGCATGACATGATTGTATATATAGGTACATATTTGATATTTATTGGTTTGGATTCCTAATATAGTTATGGTGGTATATATCTTCTTGGTTGAGGATCATGCTTATTTGGTTTCTTTTGAGAAGTTCATGATGTGCACTTTGATTTCTTTGATGGCTTGATGCCTTGGTTGATTATCATGGTTAGAGGATGATTGTTCATCATTTTTGTCATGGATAGCTTGGATACATAGTTTAGTGGGAGCTTGTGACATTGATGAGGTGATAGTGTAGGATTAGTTCCTGGTTAGGTTTGTATCTTCTTAGTTTGAAGATCTTGGTTTCACTTGGTACTAACACTTTGGTTATGTGAGTGTATACCTAGAGAATATTCATGTAGGAGATGGATTTTATGATGCCATGGGTGACTTAGTTTCACGATTGATTAGGAGTTTTTTTGGCATTTATATATTTATTGAGTGTTTGTAGATGTTGGAGGTTTGTCTTAGATCCTATTACTACATAATGATCTTTGACATTTTCATGGTGCACTTGTTATCTTCATGGTGTGTGAAGATGGTTAGATCTTGAGGACTCATGGAGTTCCTGGTTATCTTTATGGTGTGTGGAGATGGTTCTTCATGGTATGTGGAGATAGTTACATCTTGAGGACTTATGGAGTTCTTGGTAAACATGTAGTTTATGCTTTCATTTGACATGCTATCCTTGGTGTGAGGATGGTTTTATGATTATATCATGGTATACTCTTGATACATGTTTAAATTTTTGACATGTAATATAATGTTCATGTCAAACATGTTATCTCTTTGGCTAAGATTCTTAGATCATGTTGCCATGTTTATGTTCTTGAGGCCATGGTTGAAACTTTGACAATGATCTTGATTTAGTTTCTTGGTATAGAGTACATTGATCATAAGCTAGATACTTCATGATATTTCTATATTGCATTAGGAGTTTGCATGGATTGATTGGTTACAGATGCTCATGGATACTTAGAGATTGTGGTGATGTTGATTTCTCTTAGATTAGAGAAGTATTTGTTTTAACATTTGTTTTTTTTTAGTAGAAAGTCTGAGGGGCATCCACCTGATATGGACTTGTGAGGAGATTGTTCTTAGATGAGCCTTGGTTGGAGACTTGGATATCTTGATAAGCATTCTCATTCCTCGCTCTTGGTCTACTTGACAGTTTGCTACTTGAGAGGTATAGCCCACTATTTCTCTTAGGTACATTATGTTTATGTTTGTCTTTCATGAATATGGATCTTGAGAAATGGTACATGAGTTAGTTTTGGAGGGTTCATTTGAGAGATGGTTTAGCATTGGCTATCTCCTTATGCATATGTTGTTATGATGGTTAAGTTTAGGATATGGTCTTATATTCGACATATTCCTTGGATTAGGAATGGTTTATGAGTTTGATCTTCTTGTGAGAGGCTTACATCCATGATTAGCTATATGGTATGGTTTGGGTGTTGTTAAGGCTTCTTATTGGGGTTGTATGGAGGAGATCATATTTGCACAGTTTACATCTAGAGGTGTGTATAGAAGGACATGATATAGATTATGATCTGCATGGTTTCTCTTTGGTCTTGGTTATCTTCCTAGATGTTTAGTTTTCACTTACATTGGACTTGAGATTGGTTAGAGATTGTGATCACTAGTTTGTGCTCATGTATGTCATGTGAGAGATGTCATGGTATTTCTTTATCTCATTCTTCTGTTGGTTATGGAGAGCTTGAGAGACTGTTGGAGATTTTTTATGAGAGTTGTTCTTTCACGTTATTGGTTTATGCATTGTGGATTTTCTTGAGACTACACAGATTCCCTTCTTTGAGATATTGTGAGTGGATTGGTTATAGATTTAACATTATCTTTTGCAGTGGGAGCTTCTTGATTTATATGTGGAAAGTATTTCTATTAAGGCTTGTGATTTTAGGTTATAGATTGGATATGTTGATGATGTGAGATTCACTTGGTATATCTTTGGAGGTATGGATAGTTGGATGGATTTGGCACTTACTATGGGTGTTATTTAAGCTATGGATATTTTGACAACTACGAATACATGTGATTACCTTTGGATCAAGCTTTTGTGCTTGAAATTTCACTTGGTATAGGATTTTATGATCTTTTAATGCAACAGGTTGGGTGGTTTTATCTTTGGATGGCTTCTATGTATGTCCAATGGAAATGGCATAATAGGAGGTGGTTTCATCCATGTTTGAGAAGTTGAATACTTTAATTTTTTTTGTAGGTACTAGGATGGAACACTTTGTTTACTTTGATCCATGATGGTGGATGTGTTAGGAGGGATTATTCCCTTGCTCATATATGTGGTTATGGATTGACCATATGCAATGTATACAACAAGTGGGAGATTTTTGAGATAATAGGTGTTGCACACATTACATGATATTGTTATATTGTATTATTTTATTTTAGTATGTAATATTGCACCTAGATGGATGTGCAACATGTAAAAATTCCCATGGGATATACTTGATGAGTTGTATTATAACATTGTGATAATATTTCATGTAATAATTTAATATTGGAGAAAAGAATTAAATGTCCAATATTAAATGTGGGGTTAATCAGTTAGGTAGGACATGGCTTTAGCACATGGTTTTTATAATACCACTTGGTGGTTTTGTGGGACTTGCTACTATATAAGAAACCACAACAGTAATTGTTGGTGAGTGAAAAAGACAAAAGGGCAAAAGGAAAGAGTCAAGAAAGACAAGGCTTGACAGGTTAGCCAAGGGAGCATTTGTGAAGGTTGGAAGCATGTCATGGGATGTGTGGATTCATGCTTGTTCACATAGATTTCTCAGTTGTGGCTATAGCTTTGAAGGCTTCCATGGTTGTATTGCAATGATATTTTTACTAAATAATACATAGTGATGGATGCTTTTGGAGGTTGGGTTTTTCCCTTAATGAGGGTTTCCCAGGGTATATCTTGTGTCACATTTTTTGTGGGTATGTTGTTTATACTCTTGCATGTGAATTTTAATTACATATTTATTTCAGATCTGTTATGGGTTATGTGGAAATGGTTATATTCTTTCTTGCAAGTTTCCTTACAGTAAATACTCTATACACCAATGTGAACATGTCATTGATAGGAAACTAGTCAAGTTGAGTATACCACCTCATGAGTATTACTATATATCTACACCAATAAACATAGGAGATGAAGATAAGATGGAGACTATTATAGTTATTATGTTGATTCAACACTATAACAAGACATAAGCATACGTGGAAATCATTTCTATGGGATTAGTATTCTAACAAAATGATGAAAATAAGAAAGTAAAGAGGAGTTGATGCCTAGCTTGGAGTATATTGGCAAGACTACTAGTCTAGACCCTATGACGTAGGTGTCATGGGCTTTTTGTGAAATGCTTAGCTACACAATTTAAAATCTAAATTCAATAGTTTGAGTATGATATTTTCTAAAGTTTTGACACCTATAAATATAATATATCATACATCTAAAACATAATGTGTGAATTTGCGGATACAATGTGTGGCATAAGTGGATAAGCTAAATGAGATCAAAGAAAGAAGAGAATGAGTAAATGAGATAGAGCAAGTATTGTTGAATAGAGTGAAAAAAAAGAATGAAGAGCAATATCAACCCAATGGTACATTTTGTGTTGTAGATAGGGGAAAGAAAAGAAAGAAAGTGGTGATACAAAATATATCATAGTGATTTCCCAAGTGAAAAGAGAAGATCAAGGTATCTTTTGGATATACATTGGACATCTTTAGGTAAGGCATGCCACATATTCTAGATCATTTTGAATGCTTTCTAACCATTGTAATCATATTGTAAACTCTTAACCAAGAATGCTTCACTAGCAAGTATATGATAAATCCTCTAACAAGGTACCTCTTAGAAGGAGTGCTAAAATCATGTTATAAGGGTGTTGATAGGTTGATTGTAATCCTAATAGGTTGCATACATTCTTAACTAGATGCATTCCCAAAAGGAACATGGTGTAGCTCTTAACCAATCAACCTTTTATCTATAGTAAAAGGCTAGTAGTTATATTATCCCCACCACGGTTTTCATCCTCAAATTGAGGGTTTCCACATATAAATCTATGTTTCAATTGATAAATGCTTTTATGTGTGATTTTACATATTTCTATTTCATTATGTTTATTAAATATGTGTTGTTAGTTAAATAGCCATTGTTTAGGGTATTTTAAATAGTTCAAAGAATAATTGGTTTTAGAGTTGTTACTGATTCACCTCACTTCTTAGTACCACTTGGGACCAACATATTTCTCCATTACACTATTAATTTGCTCAATAAAATATTTCATTCATCATTAATTCATTCAATCCATTAAACAATATATATTATACTCTTATTATAATCCATTTAAAATAAATTTATTCATATATCACAACTCCACCTTCATTTATTCTCCTTTTCTCACATCAACCACACCCACTTAGTGAATGTGGGATAAATACCAATCTCTAACTACCTTCTTTATCTCTTATTTGTTCCAATATTAGAACCACCTATGAGGACATCTAATTAAACCTTCTCCTCTCATCTTGGAAGATATATCACTTGCATAATTTGACATTCAACTTATGATCTCCATTCTTCATAGATTTTTGTGCATGTTCTTTTGATAAAATCCATGACTAAGCATAAGATATTGATAGCCAAGGGTAATGAAGTCAAAAATTCATTTGTGTGCATGTATGTTTTAGATTATTTATCTTGTTTTTCAGATGTATGTATTTGAAAAGTATTCAATTGTTAGATGTCAGAGAAATATGAATCACTGATTCATAAATTTATTTACCTCATCTACAATTAGTGATTCCCTCTCTAAGAAACACTCAACTTGTTTATTAGAAGAGATCATAGTTGATTGGAAGGATACACTTTTGGTTGAGAAATCAATTATTATTTTTATATGATAATGATAGATGATATAATTAAAGATGATGATTTTAAGGTGGTAATTGGCATGATCTATAAATAAGTGCACCAAGTTGTGGTGCCAAAAGGGAGGTATAATTGGCCACTTTTTTTTTTAATCAACAATTTATGAACTTTGACAAGAATCTAAAGATAGTTATGCTCAAAATTTCAAGATATGACAAAAACAAAAATTGAATTCCTTTGAATCTAGTTTCTAAACTACTATTTATTTTTACAAAATAGTTTAGTTTTAGGTCCTCAAAAAAGGGGGCCATAAAAAGTTCTACTAGTTTTTTAGAAAAAAATAAAACATAGTGCAAACTATGGCCCCCCTAAAATTTTAACATTTTTTTTGAAATTCTTTAATCGCTCTAGTTAGAAGTTACCTAACACCATGTAGTTTATTCCATATTTTTCAGGTAATTTTATAATATGTATTTTTAAAATAATTTTGTAATTGGACACATCCCAAATATGTGAAATATCTATGAAGCTTTGAAATGATTGATTGAATATTTTTGGATAAATATCACATGTGTTTTCCCTAATCAAAGAGATGTTGTAAGAAGGAGGATTGGTAGCCAAAATCATGATCCACATGTGAAACATTTTTTGGACTCAACTGAGACACAATTTTTTGTAAAATATATTGATATGTATCCTCAAATTTAAATAAGTCAAAGATTTTTTGAGATGGGTAAAAAATTTTATGTGAAGACAAATCACAAACACACAACCTATTGTTGTAGGATACATATTCAATTTTCTCACTATTTTGATGTTTTAAGGCATAAATGTGTGTTTTTACATTCTAAGTTTGTTTTGTAGGATTGTGGCATGAATGAGCCACCTAGATCTTCAAGGGAATTCACATCCAATAGTTTATGTGAAATAGGGGATGGCTAACAATTTTACAAGATGTCATGCTTGGATGGTACATGCTTATTTTGTGGTTCTTTGTAACTTTTATCAACTTGTGAACATATGGATAGTACACATGCAATTGGAAATGAAATAGTAGATTACAAAAAATCTAAGATAGTGACATATGCTCTAAAAGATGAGAAACAAGGTAAAAGATGTGATTTAGTAATTGAAAAGATTCTAATTTGTGAGTTCATGAAGATTTTTCATGAAAAGATTATTTATGAGTATGCAAGCCATACACATAGAGCTTGATGGCCAAATTTACAATACAAGTTGTGTAAGGATACATTTCCACTAGATACCATTCTATTGGTTGTAGACTTCATAGAGAACTTCACACTACAACCATAAAATGAGGTGTAGGAAAAGTATTATACTTTTGAAAAGGTTCCATATTTGTTCACATAGCATTCATGCATTCACCTGCAAGTACATAGGATGATAGAAAGATGTTGAGGAGTACCATTTTTACATCAATGATGATTGATCACATTCTACAAAGTTTGTACATGGTTGTTTTCAACTATTTTATGGAGATTTGGCTAATAGGGGCATACCATATTGCCAACACATTATTTGGTCAGCCAATTGTGTATCTCAATTCAAGAATGCACAGATGTTCTATTGGTTGAACAAGATGCACAAGTTGTCTAGACTTCAATATATGTGGAATTTAACAAAGGCTTGTCATGGAAAGGGAGAGCATGATGGTGTAGACCCATGCATCAAAAGAGCCTTAGCTCATGAAGAATTAAAGTAAATGATGGAGCAACATTGACAAATGCAAAATCCATCATCCACTGGTGTAACAATACAATGGGTCTAGGTAAGGAAAGTGAATCTATGGTTCATAGATTTTTTTGGTTGATAGATAATATTGATGTTGCACCATATTAGGATTATTGCACATTGAAAGGATCAACTGAGTTGCACTCTTTTAGAAGCTTTGATATAGGTCCATGGAGTATTCACACATGAAAAATGGCATGCTTTTTTCCATCATATGCAGAGGAAAATTGGGATGAGTGTGACTTGAATGAATGGGTGGACAAATGGGATTTATGGGTTTTGGATCTAATTGACACCTATCATCTCCTACAAGCATTGGAAATAGTAGAGATGAATTCATCCATTTGCTTTGAATGCTTATCTAATCTCGTACACCCTATATATATATATATTCAATTTGTAACTTTATAACTTTTACCTAAGTATTTCCTGAATTAATGACCGCATTATGTACATTTATCATAGCAGACCATGTTTTTGTTATTATTGCACATGAAGACAATGAAGAAGGGAATGATTATTATTTGTGTCATTTTGTCTAGGCCAAAAAAATATTGGCTCACTCAGTTATAAATAGTGTGTAATGCCCTGCCAAGGAACCCAAAAGAAATTAACCTAAAGTTTTACTAAGTTTGAGAAACTTTTTTTTTTTGAAAGATAATAACTTAACAACATCAAATAATATATAGCGGAAGCACAAACATACACATAAAAACATACCATAAAATAGATTACAATTCTTAAGGGTCCCATGGTATTTAATAACATTTAAATTTAATTAATACTACAACTATTATATAACACATCCACATTAAACAATAATTGCAAGTAAAAATCTATTTAAATAATATACAATTATCTTGAATGACACTTGGCAATAATCAAAATGCAAAATCATCCACTGTATAGGTCACATGGTATGAAAGGTTGAAAGAATATACATAATAAAATAGATTACATCATCTCTTAAGATCCATGAAATAAAATACAATACAATAGGTATAACCATCCATCATAGTACACAAGAACATAATGAAAGGAAATACAAAACATAGAACTCTAGTCATGGTATCGAACTATCAAATCTCAATGGTAAAAGTAAAAAAGCACTACCACCCAACTTTGTGGTAACCCAAAAAGAGTCCACTCCCATCGTGTTGAGGAGATAGTCTCAAGTCCCAAATAGGATGACAATCCCAAAAGTCAAAATCAACATCTAGGTCAAGGAAAACCTAAAAAAAAACTATCTCAAAGGGTACCAAGACACAAGTATCAACTAATCCTAGAGGCAAAAATGACATGTAGGATATCTACTATGTAAATGGGCAAGTGTCATCACATGAGCCAACTCTAAGGTTACCCGAGTAGCCACTATGGACTCAGGTTCCCTAGTGTCTCTATGCAGCATTAGTATCCTTTCGTATAGATGAGGCATACTAACAAGTCAACTCTAAGGTTACCCTGGCAATCCCTTTGGACTTTGGACCCCCTAGTGACTTTATGTGGAACCTTATCTTATTAATTTATTTAAACCTACTTAATGAAATATTATCACTTATTAAAATAACCTACAATGGGTTACTCAGTAGCCTCTTTAGGGCCTTGGCATTCATTGCAAGCCACTTCCCAACATGACATTTAGATAACCTACCCTAAGCTTAGAAAAAGGATAAGGTCTCATACAACCATAAACCACACATCAATTCTCAAACAAGTAACTAGAAACTGAAATATCACTGATCAAAATCACAAATTTCACTAATACAATCATCCTAACAGGACTAATCCAAAATTAAGTATGGATATACAAAAGCATGACATCATGTGAGATCACCTAAAAATAATAACTCATAATCACCTCAGTCCTATACAAGCAACTAGGAAGCAATCCAACGATAATTGATCGAAGACTCAAAGGTTATATCAGAAAACTCACACCACTCACCTCAGTTTCACACAAAAACACTAGAAAACAATAACTACCAATAGATAAAACTCATCATGGAAGCATGTGACACATCACCAAGGTTGGGTATAAAAGATCATATACAAAATATCATCATGACATCACAGAACAAACCCCAAGACTCTGTAAACAGTCCTAATTTGGTCAAAGAACTAAGCCAACCCCAAACCCAACACATAAGAAAACATACAAAAAATAGTGTAGTTTCATAGTTTTGTTTGGTTTTGAAAACACAGTTTAATTTTCACTTATTATTTTTCTAGATTTCATTTTCATTTTCATTTCCAAGTATTACAGTTTGACAATGTTTACGATTTCAACTAGGGTTTTAGTTTCCATTTTCCCTAGTGTTGATTTGATAATATTTCTAAGTTCACAAGAATAATAGATTAAAAAATCTTATTAAAAATCAATTAAATATGACATTGAACTGTTAATTGAAACTTGAGTTAACCAATTTCCCCAATTTAGAATTCGCAATATACTTGTACAAATACATTTTAATAATAAATTAATAAAAAACTTTAATTAAATATTATTAAAAATACCTCAATAATCATTAAATTATTAAAGATAATTATTATTTATTTATTAATAAAATAGCTTATATTAATTTATTAATAAAATAAATATTAAACTAATAATAATATAATAATTAAAAATAATAAATACCATTTAATATTTAATAATTAATAAAATTTAATATATTGAAAACATTTAATAATTACTAACATTTAATAATTTTAATTAACATATAGTAAAGATGTATAAATTAAAAGAAAAAAAATGTATTTAAAGGCCTATCAATCCCTGTGCACTATCGTGGATAAAATGGGGAGGGGAGGTGGGATGTGGTGGCTCGCCTCCTTCCAAAATATATTTTATATTATTATTTTTATTGAATTTTTTTATTAAAAAAATTACCAAATTTCCCCCCTCCAATAAATTCTAATTTATAATTAATGATGTAATTAAAGATTAAGTACAAATTACTATGTAATTACACACACACACACACACACACACACACACACACACACACACACATGATAAATTTTCCAATATAAACCAAGTAGAGAAATCTAGAATAGACAATCAAAATATATAAAACAAAATTAGTTTTCTTTTCAAAACCTACATCCTGATTTTAACAATTCCATTGTGAATCACCCAATTTAATCAAGTGAGGGCTTCTAATAATCAATCTTCATATACAAATAATCTCAAAACAAAGAACAAATAAAATTTACAAGGGTTTCAACTTGAACTTAAAACTTAGAATACAGATTTATCTAGACACGAAAAAGACAAGAGTTCAAAGAATCAAAAACCATTGTAAAAATAAACCCACAAGATCCTACCTAGATCTAATGCTAAGATGACAAACACATGAAGCACACAAACAATTCCCTTTTTCTGAAACTCTTATTCTCTAAAATTGCTCCTCTGAAACCTAGCAAGGAGAAATGAACTCCAATTTCTTGATAAAGAGTTTTCCCCCAGATCAGGGTTGTATTTGTGCAATCATGCGAAAAGCCTATTTTCCTTTATTATTTTAATTTCATGCACAAGGTTTGTGCAATTTAATTAAAATAAACTTTATTAAATTAATGCTTTCTCTCTCTCTTATTAAATCATGAGATGCTTTTAATATAATATTTATTAATTTAACTAAAAATATTATTTAGAGTTTATTATTAAAATAAAACTCCTAAATAAATTATTATTAAATTAAATAATTATAAAATATCAAAATTAAAACTTAAATCAAATCTTTAAATTTAATTCGTTTATTTAATTAATTTCTTAATATAATTAAATATAATTAAATATTGAATTTTCTTTATAATTTTTTTTATTAAATTAAATCATTAAATTATCTTTTAATTTGATTTAATTACAATAGAAAATCATCACAGACCCAAAATACCAAATACGACAACTCAAGTAAAGACAGAACATAATCAATCTCTAGGGTCAAAATCATGAATTCATGTCACTTAACAAATTCAGATGGGTAAAAACCTCAGATACTATCATACTTTCTAGGACAATTGGCTTAGGTTAGGATTTGGACTCAAGAATTATCTCTCCACTTATACCATTGAGATATTGCAATAAGGTATGCTCATCCTGGCAATTCAAGGAAGTTGATACTCGGTACTTGCAATTTGCATAAAATCCACACATGTACATACACATATAATCTAAACTAAATAGGCAATAGCGGGGAGTAGTACATCATGTAGATCCTGACTAGCAGGTGACTACAACTCCCTCCCTCAACCACATCTGGAACATCAATCATAAAGTAAAACATACATGTACACCATACACACTCAAGTATGGGGTAAGTATCCATAAAAATGCATATAAATCATTCTTCTAACTAACATCATGAAATAACTGAAAATTACTAAATGAATATATATATATATATATATATATATATATATATATATATATATATATATATATATATATATATATATATATATATATATATATATATATATATATATCATCATCATCATCATCATCATCATCATTGAAATAATCCTGAAATAACTAAAATAACCAAATAGCTCATTACATAAATCAACTAAATATGAAGTGGCATATAGTCTAATGTGGTAACCAAGTACTGATAAACATAAACATAAACATAAAATAGGCCTAAAAGAATCTAACAATACAATTAGAAAATTCAACTAGGGGTAGGCATTACATAGTGAAGATTTAGAGTACCATATAGGTGGAGTGGTTGTAACTAGTAAATGTCTTAGAGGATATTCTATGAAGAACCCTAACTTGTGGTTATTCAAGGATTGGCATATAGAGAGCAACATTCTTCATTATTCAAACCTTGTTTTCATGCCAAATGTCCGTTTGATAAAATATGGAGGAAAACCACATAATAAGACTCTTTGGAAGGTTCACGAGTTAGACCACGAGACAATATTTAAGACATTAAAATGTAGAGCAAATCCAACTTGTTCATTAAATTGAATATAATTAGAAAAATATTTGATGTAACAGTCATATACTTGAGACCTTGAGAGTCACTAAATGCTATAGGGTAGAAAACTTTGATAAGACATACCTTGGAGTTGTGTGAGGTATGGATGTAATGCCAGGTGCTAGAAGGTCATGTTCTTGACACATACAATAGCCTCTCTCTATTTTTGGAGATTGAATTCCATTTTGATTTTTTGGCCCCATCTCAGGTGATGCTGAAATTTGAAGTGTTGGTCAGTACAAAGTCACTAACTAGTGAATCTTTCTCATTGTTCATCGTGGGACCAAACTATCTACTCCATTAGCTCTGAGTGGTCGGGTAAACCCTTGTCCCAAGCTCATCCCATCCCATTGACCACCTAAACATTCTTAGGCATGCCAAATGAAATTGACCTTGATAGTCACTAAATGCCATAGGGAAGTGCTAGGTATGGATGTAATTTTGGGTGCTATAGGGTCATTTTGTCAAGATCTACAATAACCTCTCTATCTTTGAGGAGATTGGATTCTATTTTGATTTTGTGGCCCCATCTCGGGTGATGCTAAAAATTGTAGTGTTAGCTAGTACAAAATTTTCCAACTAGTGAATCTCTCTCACCATTTGTCATAGGACCAAGTTGTTGACTTTGTTAGCTCTAAGTGGTTGGGTAAATCCTAGTCCCAAGATTGTCACATCCCATTGATCTCTCAAACATTCTCAAGTATGTTGAATGAAATTGATCCTGAGAGTTACTAAATACCATAGGGAAATAATCTTTGATGTGACATATCTCGAAGCTCATGCTAGGTATGGATACAAATCCAGTTGCTACAAGGTCATGTTGTTGACAACTATAATTGCTTCTCTCACTTTGAGGAGATTAGATTCTATTTTGATTTTTCTGCCCCATCTTGGGTGATGTTGAAACTTATAGTGTTAGTAAGTACAAAGTCACCAACTGGTGAATCTCTCTTACTATTCATCATGGGATGAAACTATCTATTCTATTAGCTCTAAGTGGCCAATTAAACCCTAGCCGAAAGCTGATTCCTTCCTATTAACCTCTCGAGTGTTCTTTAACATGTTGAATGGAATTGACTCTTAGAGTCACTAAATTCCATAGGGCATCGATATTTGATGGGGCATATCTCAGAGCTCATGCGAGGTATGGATGTAATTTTGGGTGCTACATGGCCATGTTGTCAACACCTAAAATAACCTCTCTCTCTCTCTCTTTGAGGAGATTGGATTCCATTTTGATTTTTCACCCTCATCTCGGATGATGTTGAAACTTGTAGTGTTGACCGGTATGAAGTCATCAATTGGGGAATCTCTCACTATTTGTCATGAGATCAAATTGTCTTCTCTATTAGCTTCAATTGGCTAGGTAAACCCTATTCCCAAGTTCATCCCATCCTATTGACTACTCAAACATTCTTGAAAATAGAATTGGCCCTAAAAGTCACTAAATGCCATAGGGCAATGGTCCTTGACAGGGCATATCTTGGATCTCATATGAGGTATGGATGCAATTCTAGGTTCTATAGGATTATGTTGTTGACACCTATAATAAAATATCTCTCTTTGAGAAGATTAGATTCTATTTTTATTTTGTGGCCCCATCTTTGGTGATTTTGAAAGTTGTAGTGATGGCCAGTACAAAGTTGCCAACTAGTGAATCTCTCTCACTATTCATCATGGGACCAAACTATCTCCTCCATTAGCTTTGAGTGGCTGGGTAAAACCTAGTCCCAATACCATCCAATTCTATTGATCACTTGAATGTTCTCAGGCATGGTGAGCGGAATTGACCCTACGAGTCACTAAATGTCATAGGGTAGAAATCTTTGATAGGGCATATCTTGGAGATCATATGAGGTATGGATACAATTTTGGGTGCTATAAGATTGTATTGTCAACATCTACAATAAATTATCTCTCTTTGAGGAGATTGAATTCCATTTTGATTTTGTGGCCCCATCTTGGCTGATGTTGAAACTTGTAGTGTTGGCAAGTACAAAGTTTCCAACATGTGAATCTCTCTAATCATTCATCATGGGACCAAACTGTCTACTCCATTAGCTCCGAGTGGTAGGGTAAATCCTAGCCCAAGCTCATACCATCCCATTGACTAGTTGAACATTCTTGGGCACACCAAATAGAATTGACCCTGAGAGTCATTAAATGTCATAGGGAAATTATCTTTGATGGGGCATATCTCAAAGCTCATGCAAGATATGGATTCAATTTTGGTTGCTTTAGGATCATGTTAATGACACCTACAATAACCTATCTTTCTTTTTGGAGATTGGATTTTGTTTTGATTTTGTAGACCCATCTTGGGTGATGCTAAAACTTGTAGCATTGGCTAGAACAAAGTTACCAATTGGTGAATCTCTCTAACCATTTGTTGTAGGACCAAACTCTCTAGACTCTACTCCATTAGCTCGAAGTGGTTGAGTAAACCCTAGTTCCAAGCTCAATTCATCCTATTGATTGCTCTAACATTCTCGAGCATGTCAAATGGAATTGACCCTAAGAGTCACTAAATATTGTGTGTTGATTCTTAGAAGAATGAAAAAGATACAAGAAGTTAAAGATGACATCCTAGGGGTATAAGATTTGTTCTTGGGCAGACCTCCTTTGGAAAAAAGAATCATTTATCATCGCTCTATCTTCTCCAAAAAAAATTTATGAACTATCATCTACATTCAAACCCTAAACTCCTCAAATCAGCACTCTAATTCCCTAGCCAAGTATCCAAAACTTTCCTAGGGCATCATTGGAAAATTAGTTAACTCCATTTGTAGGGCCCAAGCTTTATGATACATTATGCACAATGTGTCCTCTACCATTTCCCTTAGTTCCATGATGATTTCATGGTGGAAACTCACACCTAAATTAGGGTAACTGGGGATTTTTATAGGAATGATATCATTGAGTCTTGTGAGAACACCTTCTGGATTTTAGATTAGTTCTCTTCATTTTAATGTGTTTCACAATAAGAAGGTGATTTCCTTAAAATTAAAGATAAGATAAATGTCTATTTATTGATGAAAATATTTTACAACACTTAAAAATGTCTTGAAAACCTTCAAAGAAACTTTCCAAAAGATATAAATCTTTTAAAGAAGAAATACATACTCTAGTGAACAATTTTCTGAATTGGATGTTGTGGGAAAGAAATAGTGGTTAAATTAATGCAATAAACAAGTTAATCCACTCAAACAACTAAATAAATATATCAAGATTAGACATAAAGAAAAATAAAAAAACTAAAGCTTTGCAAACCTCATACAAGCCCAATAAGTCTTCCTTTTCAAATAGGTTTGTCCAATGTTGGTACATGTGTGCTCAAATTTATGCTCAAGTCAATGATGATTTTGGAATTATAAGGGTAAGACTTCAATTTATGTGAAATGAAAATATCATGGTAAATATTCTTAATATGTGGATGACTTGTGAGAGTATAAAATCTCATTTTACAATAGAGCTTGGAAGGGATATAATAGATGGTCGAAATACAAATCATGTGAAGGGTTAAGATACATTGGGAGAGAAGCATATGGATCATAATTTTTCAAATACATAGCATCATGACATGTATCACAATGGGGGAATTTAAGAAGATTTTTGGGATGAAGTCAAATTTTCATAAATAAATTTCCTATCTTACATTGCAAAAGAAGATTGCAAAATATGGACATATTGGGGATTGTGAAGGGATTTTGGAGAAGTGTGAGGCAGTAATAGAATATTATTTGGAGGGAAAAATAATTAAGAATCCTATGTTAGATCTTACAAAAGTGAATGTGTATTTAAGGTCAACAAGAGGGGAGTTGACTTTGATGGCTAAATTTTTTTATTAGAAATGTGTAAATGATGAAATATATTAATTAGGATTAGGGTTGATTAACAGGAAAGTGGTATAGGTTGGTTAGAATCACAAGTTAGGTCATTGGAGTGAGGTTACGAGGGATAAAATTAAGATCCATGTGCTCAAATAGAATCAAATAGATTATTTAATTTTAAGTAAAGAAAAAATGAGATTTATGAATTAATTTTTAATATATAAGCTTATGTATTTTAATTAATGGAGGAAGGAAAATTAATTAATTAAAAGGATATTAGTTATCACTAAAATAATTGGAATATTTATAATTATTTAAATTAATTTAGCTAGAAGGGTGACATTAAATAATTTAATACTAATCATTATTCAATGACAAATGAAATTAGAGAACTGATTTTAATTAGAATTGTTAATCGAATTTAGATGTTTACATGTGACAATAAAGAATATGGTGCACTATTTGACTCCATTAAAAAATACATCCTATAATGATCTTTGAAATGAATTTACATACAATTCATCATTTATTTTAAGGTAAAGAAATGCGGAAGAATAGAAAATATACACAATCCACAATCTTTTAAGGTAAATAAACAAAAAAAAGACCAATGTGATTAAATAGGACTTACTGTAAAATAATTATCACATTAATAAATTTATTGTTAAATGAAGAAAGATGAAAAATTACCAATTTCCATAGTTCATTTGTAAGAACCCACAACCTATATAGCCTCAACATTTCTAATTTATGAGCATCATAATTTTGTCCAAAAATTGACTATTTGTAACCTTCAAAATCTAATTCATTTCCAATTTTGATTCTATCTAAAACTTTGCAAACTTTTTAATAAATGTCTTTTCTTACTTGACTTTTATGATTGATTTTAGTTTTCCAATTTAGTTATTCAAATTTTGTGTTTATGAAAAAAGACAATTTATGTGCAATCCTAATGAAATAATAAAGACAAAGGGAAAAACCATTATGAAATACCAATGCTAAATCCTTTTAATTAAATCATCAAATGAAACATGTCTTCCATGACAACCCAACAGACACAAAAAATATTAAATAATATATGTTAGTAGTAATTAAGGTAATTATATTTACACTTATTAATTAATATTCTATGTTATAGTTTTATAATCCCAATTCTATCTTCCAAATTGGATTATTATCTCAAATATATATTTTTATTGTCCTGCTAGTGAATCCATTTTTAGTTCCACATTATATTGAAATTAATAAAAACACACATCCACAATAGTGACACAACTATAACAAGTGGAAACACCTAAAAATGTTGGGAATTTGGCTAAGGGGAGTTGATAGGGTTATTATTTATGGAAAATTATCACTCATTTTGATATGGCATAACTTAACGTTGTTGATCTCTAAGTCTATGTTGCCAATTAGTGTCCCAACACTTAGTCATTTGCAAGTCATTTACTAGGAAAGATTACAAGTGTTGAAAATAATTATTAAATTATATGTTGTCTTTGATGTTCCATAAAATTTCAAGCCTTACTGAGCAAGTTAGTGTATAGCAAGCTCACTCAAGTGTTGAAGATAGTTTCTAGTGTATGCCAAGCATTCCAATAATAACCAAGTTCAAAGTTAATATCTACCAAGCTTACTCGGTTACCAAAGAAAAGTTGGCAAAATCCAGTGTTAACCAAGTTCACATAGTTATCAAAGGAAACTATTTACCAATTTAGTGTTGATTGATTTGGGTCAACTAACAAAGGATTTCTCTGTTATAGTATATTGAATCTATTCAATTATTTTGTTAGTTCTAGCTAGCTTAAGGGTTTATTATTGAAAATTTTAAAGTGTGCTCAATCCAACTTGACAAAGTAATTTATATAATAATAAGATCAAGTTGAGGATTGAATGTGTAAAAGAATGGAAAAGAAGAAGATGAATAAAGGAAGTGAATTAGAAGGATAGTAGAGTATCCAAGTTAATCGAGCTGCAAAGAACATTCCGATCAAGAAGGATCAAGTAATCAAGCCAAAATAGAGATATAAAATCAACAAGATAGTTGCATCAAAAATTAGGTCAAGTAATTGTTACTCTCTAACAATTGTAGCAATGACTCAAATATCCTAATAGAGCTAGCTTAATAGTTATTTTCCAAATCCTCTAACAAGGTAGAATTTCTAGATTGAGGTGACCTCTAACAAGGCCACTCCTAATAGGGTGATCTAAATCCTTTAATAGGGTTACACCTGACAGTGAGTTTTGTAACCTTTAACAGGGTTGTCTCCTAATAGGGATCACTTCAAAAGAGTGAAAAATAGTAACTATTTACAATTGGTGGTTTTCCAAATGGAGTTTCTACATTAAATCTTGATGTCTCATGTGTTCATGTTATTTTTTTCATGTTTTTACAACTAAGTTAATTAAGGTTAATCACACTTAATATCTTAATTTTTTCATTTTCATTATTAACTGATCGTTTACCAAGAAACAATAATTATTAGTGTAAATCGAGCTAAATTGTGTTAACCAAGTGATTTTGTGTTGAGTTACAATAGTTTCAACAAAGCTTTCATTTTGTACTATTGACATCTTAAGGAACTTAGATTTTTTTGTGGTAATTGATTCACCCCTCCCCTCTCAGTTACTCATCTTATATTTCTAACAATTGGTATTAGAGCAAATGTTTGGTGCTTGTAGATAAGGTTTCAAGGACCTAAGCTAAAGATCAAGATGTCTTGCAGAAGGGAAATTCCTAAGCTAAACAATGATAATCTCAAAGCATGGCAATAACTTATGACACTTATTGACAACCATTGGAGATTTAGGCCTAAAATACCTAGAAAACAAGTATGTGGCACCTACTACAACTTTGACAATGGAAAAATTACAGAAAAGAAGAATCACAATATAATGATGATTGACATTGCCTCTACTCCCAACTATGTTGAATTTGATGAAGTCAAATATTTTCCTACTGGTAATGAGATGTGGATCAAGCTAAAAGATATCTATGGAGGAGATGACAATGTAAGGAGAGCTAAGATAGAAAGTTTAAGAGGTCAATTTGATCAAATAAATATGGAAGAAGATGAAAACATTACAAAATACAATGTAAGAATCAAAGCCAATGTGAGTGCAATAAGAGCCTTAGGAGGAAAAATAGATGATGTGAAAGTGGTAAGTAAGGTACTTAGTACTCTTCTTCCTATTTATGCAATTATAATTTTAGAAATTGAAGAGATTAGATATGATCCCAAAAATGATATAACTTTGGATGCACTAGTGGGAAGTGTTGGTAGTTGGCCAGCATCCCTTGTAGGATTTGTGACATGATTTAACCACCTCCTGTGTTAAATAAGTTGTGTAGTTGTATCACATGTTAATAGGTTGATCTTTTAGTGTAATAAAAAACATGACAACTTTCAAGTTTTTAAAAATTGGTATCAGAGCTTGGTCACAGGTTCAAATCCCATGGGCCGTAGCGAGTGACGTTGGGAGGGGGATTGTTGGCAGTGGGCCAGCATCCCTCACAGGATTTGTAACATGGTTTAACCACCTCCTGTGTTAAATAAGTCATGTGGTTGTATCCCACGTTAATTGGTCAATCTTTTAGTGCAATGAAAAATACAATGGTTTTCAAGTTTCTAACAGCAAGATTGACAGCCTTTGAGTTAGATAACTTTGATAACTATGTGCCTAACTCTGGTAATACTGGGTTTACATTTCAAGTTAAGCTATCACTCAAAAAGAAAGGTGCAAAATCTTTTTTAAAAAATTCTGAAAGTGAAGATGAAGAAGATTTTGATGATGATCTTGAAACCATTGAAGCACTACTTGCAAGAAGATTCCCTAAAGAAAAGGAAAGTACAAAGGAAAAATAGCTCTAATCTTCTTTTCTTGTGAAGAAGTTGGTCACATTTCTGCAAGGTGTCCAAAAAAAGAAGGAAAAGAATAAAAGAAGTACATCAAGTGCAAAGGAAAGAAAGATTTCAAAAGCTACAAAGAGAACAAAGATAAAGGTAAGAAATCCTATTACAAGGCTAAAGACTGATAGTAGTGATGATGATGAAATGGTTTATATTGCAATTAAAGATGAATTAGATGATGAAAATGATAAGATGGCCTTCATTTCTCATATTAGCAAGAATGACACATGGATCATAGATAGTGGTTGTTCTCACCACATGATTGGTTATAAATAAAAGTTTGATCACTTAGTACACTATGATGGTGGAAGTGTCAGATTTGAAAATGATGAACCCTATTATGTAAAAAGAAAAGGAGGCATTGCTTTGACCAATAAACTCAAATGTGATAATTCTTATTGGGTTGAACGAATGAAACATAATCTACTTAGTGTGTTACAGTTGAACAAAATTGGATTCAAGGTAGAATTCATGAACTAAAAGGCCAATCTGCTAGGTGGGAAATGAAATCTAGTTGGGACTGGCAATCAAACTAAAGATAATGTAATTGGCACAAAATGGGTATTTAGAAACAAGTTGAATGAAAATGGAGAATTATCAAGAAATAAGGAAAGACTAGTATGCAAGGGTTATTCTCAAGAAGAAGGTATTGATTATGGAGAAACTTTTGCTCCTATTGCTAGACTAGAAGGTGTTAGAACACTAATTGCTTATGTTGCACATAAATGATTCAAATTACATCAAATGGATGCAAAGTCATTTTTCTTGAATGCAATCCTAGAAGAAGTCTACATTGAGCAACATGAAGCTTTCATAGATCCTAGCAAAAGGAATATGCTTTACAGATTGCACAAAGCTTTCTATGGTCTCAAACAAGACCCCATAGCTTGGTATAAAAGATTGCATAGTTATTTGGTAAAAAATGGTTTTCAAAGAACAAATGACAACATAAGCCTATACATCAAGGAAGGACCATAGAAGAAGATATTGTTGGAAGAACTCTTTTTAGATGATATATTATTCACCAGACATGATGAATTGTATAAATATTTTTCTAAGGAAATGAGTAAGGAATGTGAAATGTCAATGTTTGGAGAGATCAAATTATTTGTTGGCCTACAAATTCAATAGAAGAAGGATAGTATCTAAATCACTCAATCAATGTAAATCAAGGAGATATTGAATAATTTTGGAATGCAAAATTCTAGACCAGTTGGAACACCTATGCCTACTAGACATAATATTTCTAAAAGTGATGATTCCAAAGAGGTAGATCAGACTACATATAGATCAATGATTGGAAAACTTTAGTATGTAGTGCATATAAGACCTGATTGCATTAGCAATTGGTATAGTGGCAAGATTTTCTACAAATCCACAAGAAAATCAAATGATGGAAATTAAAAGAATTAGGAGGTATCTAAAGGGTAATGAAGATTATGGATTGTGGTATAAGAAAGGAGGCAACTTTCAATTGAAAGCCTTCACTAATGCTCATTAGGTAGGAAGTATTGATGATAGGAAAATCACTAGTGGGGAGAATTCTTTCTTGGAAAGAGGCTAATATCTCAAACAAGAAAGAAGCACAATTGCATCTCTCAGTTTACAACAAAAGTAGAATATGCTACAATAGTAGTAAATTTTTCCAACATTGTTTGGTTCAAACTGCAAACAACTATTGTTAGGTATGAAGACAAAAATCAAGGATCCAATGGTTGTTTTCTATTATAACACTAGTGCAAGCAACATTTCTAGGAATCTTGTGATACGTGCCAAGACTAAGCACACTGCAATAAAATATCACTTTCTGAGAGAATTGGTACAAAACAAAGAGGTAAGATTGGAATTTGTGAATACAAAGGTACAAATTGTAGACATATTCACCAAGCCATTACCTAAGGATGACTTATTACATCTAAGAGGTAAGCTAGGGGTCATTCCCCTATCTGAAGTTCACTAAATAGAGTTTAGTGATGCATCAACCAAATTTTTTGAAGATTAGTCAAGTTGATGCAGTATTTTAAGAAATTTTTTAATATGAATCAATACATTAGGTACATGGAAGTCCATTGAATGTTGTCTTTGGCATAAGATGTCAAAGAGGGAGAGTTTTATTCTATCATATCAAAAAAAAATTGTATGATTAAGATATCAAAGAGGGAGGGTTTGCTATCATATTAGAGAAATTTTAGTCAAAGAAATCAAATAATCATTCTAGAGGAAGAGATTAATGTCAAAGGGAGTTCTCCTAGATGAGAATCAGAATCAAACTAAGAATATTATCCTTACTTTTATTTTTCTCTAAAATTTAATTGTCTTATGACATGTTATGTTTCCATCAATGCCAAAGAGGGAGATTGTTGAAAACAATTATTCAACTATATGTTGTCTTTGATGTTACACAATATGTCAGGCCTTATTGAGAAAGTTAGTGTCTGTCAAGCTCACTTGGGTGTTGAAGACAATTTCTAGTGTATGTTGAGCATTCCAATAATAACCATGTTCAAAGTTAGTATCTACCAAGCTCACTTGGGCATCGAAGGAAATCTAGTGATAACCAAGCTCACTCGATTACCAAAGAGAAGTTGGCAAAATTCAATGTTAACCAAGTTCACTTAGTTTCCAAAGGAAAGTCTTTTTTGAGTTAGTGTTGACCGAGTTGGGTCAGTTAATGAAGGATTTTTCTATTATATTATATTGAGACTTTTGGTTTATTTTTTAGTTCTAGCCAACTTAAGGGTTGATTATTGAATATTTATAAGTGTGCCCAAGCTGACTTGACAAAGTAATTGATATAAGTATAAGGTTAAGTTGAGGATTGAATGTGTAAAAGAATGGAAGATAAGAAGATGAATAAAGGAAGAAAATTCAAAGGATCTAGAAATGGATAAGGTCAAGGTCTAGAAACTTCACATGAAATCCATTTAAGGAGGATTCTAACCCTAGAACCACATATAACACACAATAATGAGAATGTGTAAGGAATATATGCACATGAAGGAATGAAGTAAAATTTTAGAGACAAATACAGTAGAGAGCAGTTAGAGTATTGAAGAAATCAATAGTTTTATCAGATTAGGAGAATTGGATTATAGAAAAAGGAAAGAGGAGACCCAAGATCAGCTTTCAGAGAAAACTGAGAGCCAGATACTGAATTATCTATTTTGTAATTGAGATAGGGTAAATCTCTTTAAGAGTGGCCCTAATAGGCCTATGTAAATCTCCTAACAGAGTAGTTACTTTATTGTGAGCATAAAATCCTTTAACAAGGTGAGACATAATAGTCTCTTGAGCTTTTAACAAGGAAGGCCCCTCATAGGGTAGATCATATCTTATAGTCAAACATTATAACCTTATCTAGTTAAATTTATTGTTGCAACAATGAATATTTGTGGGTTTAATCCCCACCCCAATCTTATCTTCATCTAGAAGAGTTTCTAGGTAACCAAATCATTGTGTTATGTGTTGAATTGTTATGGATGTGATATACTGCATTTATATTTCAGTGTTATAGTTTTATTAAGAAATTTGTGAAATGATTTGGATATGAAATAAATAAATTATTTTGGTGATAAAATTTTAAGATCTTGATTCACCCCCTCTTAGTATCTTGTTTCCCATATACTAATTTCAACAATTGGTATTAGTGCCTAGTTCTCTTGTCAAGAATCCTAACAACTTGAGAGTATAAGATCATGGAGATGGAAGTATATAAGTTGGGAAAGGTCATTGAGGATTAGATGATTGGAATCAATATCAAGTTGCAACAATTGGAAAGAACAAGAGAATAGTTAAGGAAATCCCTAAAGAGAAGAAGAGAGATGGCTATAGATCTTAATGAAAATTAGTACACAAAAGTTGATACAGAAGGACTACTAGAAAATGGAAAAATTGGTAACAAAGATGAAACAATGATAGAATTTGTAGAAAATAAAAGTTCCCTAATGAAGAAAGCAAAAGATCTCAAGACAAAACAAGAAATCCAATTAGTTACACTTTGTAAAGCTATTGAACAGAAGAAGAAATAAATGGAAGATAAGATCATGGATGAAGAAGACAAAAGGAAGATAGTTGGCAAGCTTGAAGAAACATCATTTGAAGTTCAAAATCATACAAACAATCAGCCTGACATAATAAATCAAAAGGTAATTGCAAATTAGGAAGCAACTATAAAGGATGTAAAGATAAAAAATATAAAATTACAAAATGAGGAATTGAAAAATGAGTTAAGGCATGAAAAGGAACTCATGGAGAGGATGAACAAACCAAATGAAGTAATCAAAAATTTTGAAGATACGATGACGTCTTTTTGGTTATTTTTTTGCCTTCCTGCCAAAATAACCTTATTGAAATTCAAACCTAGTTAACGTTCATTATATTCAAATATTCAAATATGGGGCAAAAAAATACTTTATATTAAACTTAGGTTATCACCTTTGTATGATTTAATATCTTTGTGGGTCCATATTTCACCCACTATTAGATCTCTTCATGATCTACGACCATCGCTTTGTCACTTTGTATAAGTCTTTATTCTTTATTTCATATGACAAAGTGACATTGTGCCACATGTACGTGTGGTTCCAAGTTTCTTTGGTGGGCCATATTTTGAATATCCTGACATGTCAACATGTGTTGGAATACAAATAGAATTCTATCAGTTGTCACTTTCCCATATTCTTTATTTTGTCAAATTTTCTGACAATGTGGGGAAGTGACATTATGACATGTGGACTCATGGGCCAAGTCATGTTGTGTGGGCCATAATATGACAAGGTGATGAGTCAAATTGAGCTAGCATATGGTGGGCATTTCATTGGCCAGATCTCTGACATGGTCAATTTGGTAGGGCCCCATTTTATTAGATCGTGAAAGATGAAAGGTCAGGAATATGATAATATGACTATATTTTGTGCTATAATCTTACAATCTACTATAAAATCATGGAGTCAATTGCAAAGGCCACTAATGTTACAATATGAAGCTATTGTAATATTATAGAAGTGTATAGTTGCAAGATAGGATGAAGAGGGTTGTGTTCTTACAATATATGGTTGTCATAAGATTGTAAGTGTAGCTACAGAGGTCTTCTGAAGGCATGAAGATAAAGGAATTATCATAGCATCATGACAACCATAAGATCATAAATAAATTTCAAGGGAGACCCAATGTTACGAGAAGTTGACGATCATAAGATCATAGAGATTATCAAGAGTGTCCTCGATAATAAGATACATTGATGGTCATAGGATCGTATAACCTTGGTTAACCTAATAAAGATGTTTTACTTGTCCAAGCTAGAAAGTAGAAGAGTCTTCATCCAACTGATTTATAGGAAAAGTAAAAAATGAATGTTGAATATTATTGACCTATTTATGCATCTAACTTGGCATGCTGATAGTGAGTAAAAAATAACTTTTTAATGGCAGATCAAATTGCTTTCAATACTTCCCATGCCTAGTGAATGCAAAAGGAGCACACACTCATCATTTGGTTATCCATCTACCCAACTATGAATTGATTGGTGTCATTTCCATCACTTTAGGGTTTACTCTAGCCAGGGTTTCCATGATTTTCATGCCTCTAAAAATGTACCAAATCAAATATATTGTTTGGATCATCTTGATTGTCCTCTGAGCACTTAATGGAAGTGGTTATGGAGTAACTGTAGTGAGAAATATCTCAGTTATCTTGAACTATAAAAACAAAGTTGTAATTTTTTCTTATTGTTAGCCTTCCTATTTCTCTAATATTGCTCTACAAGTTCACTGTAAATTCCCTTTTCCTCTAAACCTAATGACATCTTGCCTTATATCCTTCAGCCATTGATGACTGTGTAAGATCAATAAGGGTAGAAAACATATTGATACAAGGAAGAAAGCTAGCTAAAAGGCATCCTATGCCTTTCTTCCTTGATATCCCAAATCACAAACCAACAATGACCCCTATTTCCAAAACTTCCACATCACAACCCCTTGCTTTAGTCCCTCAAGCTTCCACATCTTTAAATGGAATGGATGAAATTAATGATATGATGTAGTCTATGATATTAAACATAGATAAAATATTGCACATTCAAGAGAAGAAGTTGGAAGATAACTTCTCTGTGATGTAGAAAGTGAGCAACAACATGGTGACTTTAGAGAGACAGCAAGCTCAAGGTATTAAGGTTCCTCAACTACAATATCAAAATCTAAATAATGGTACAACTCCAAATTGTAATTATGGGAATATTTCTTTTGATTAGAGTAGGTAGAATAGTCATGCTTATACCTTAAATGCAAATCAAATTAGGGCCATAGTCCCTCAAAAAAATATGACTCAAGACCAAAATTTGTGCTCCTCCTACAATTACTCCTATGCCTATTGTATGTGTCAAAAGCTTGAATCTTAATTGGCTTTGGCCACCTAGGAGCCTATAATAGGATAGTCATATAATAAAATCCAACCTAAAGATGCCTCACATATGCAAAGACAAGGTGATTTCTCCTTCATGAATCACTAGGTGGAGGAACATTGTAATGTAAACCAGAACTCCATTGCTCACAATACTAGGAGAAAAAGAAGAGTCATTGAATATGCTATCACTCCTCATCCTAGTCAAGCTTCAACATCAAACATAGTACCTCATATACAAGTAGTGAATGATCAAGCCAATGCCCCTCAACACAAAAGACAGAGTAATTCTAGAGGAGATGTGAATGGCCCCCAAGTTATTCCAACTCAACCCCCTACACATGCAGTTCCCAAGGCTTTTACCAAAAAACCTAATGCCTCATTTAGTGTGGTAGAGTAGATGAAGAAGACAAATGTGAATATTTCCATGTGGGATGTTGTTGCTACTATACCCATGCAAAAGAGGTTGCTACAACAAGAATTGGAAAGCATTGAACCAAAAGATCAATCGCCTAGCATGAAAATTGCCACAAGCCTAGTACAACAATCAAGGGAGGTAGAAACAAATAAAAAGTTTGGACCTCCTCCATTTTATGTTTCTCTAATTATAGGGGATAAAGTAGTCCACAATTGCATGATTCATTCAGGGGCTAGTAGTTCAGTGATGCCTAGGTGTGTTGTTAATGCTTTAGAAATGAAATGTGAGCCTATTGTTAGAGATGTGTTGTAGTTGGATCTTAGTATTGTCAAGACTATAGGGATCCTTAGGAATGTTGAAATGGCCTTGCATACATGCCCTAGTTGTACTATAACTCAAGATATATCAATTGCTAAGGTCAAGCCACACTTTTCCATTTGTCTTTCAAGAGACTTCATTGCTAAAATAGGTGGTTACATGTCTTCTAATTCATCATATATGTTTTTTAGAACAAGATATGCAACCAAGGCTTCAATCAGAGTAGAGCCTCTATCCTTCCATCATATTTAGCCCCAACCCCTAATCTCATCAACATGAATTGCATTATCCTAGACATGGACGAGAATGACATAGTAAATGAGCTTGCCACTTCTCTAGCAAAGATACCTAGTTTAGTCTTAGATGAATGGGCCAATGCATATTGATTTGATCCTATATCAAAAATGCTTGAGAAATGCTTGAGATAGGCCTCGATACATATTGTGTGTTAGAAAAGGACACTCTTGTCCTTAACTTATGAAAACCAAAGAATATATGAGTGGGATATGGAGTATGTATTTTCATGGATCAAGAAATAAAAATGGATCAAGGGCTGGTATGATGTTGATTTCTCCTACACAATTAAGGTACTATTTTTCTTTTAGACTCCAATTCACTTGTACCTATAATGTGGCTGAGTATGAATCCTTGATTTGAGGTATTCTACTTTCTCAAAAAAGAGGAATTCAAGCATTAAGTGTATATGGGGATAACAAGTTGATGGTCAATTAGGTGAGAAATAAAAATATCACTCAGAATGGTTTGCTCAGGTCTTATAAATATAGAGCATGGGATTTGCTTGAAAGTTTCAATGCATTTAATATTTAGAGGATCCCTAAAAAAGAGAATAGACTTGTAGCAGTAGGTGCATCTTATGATATTCCAAAGAAACTTGAAGTTGAAAAGAAGTAGCAGATAAAAGTGGTAGTAAGGCCTGGTATTCCTAACAACAACACCAATTAGCAAGTTTTTTGCAACAATAGGTGCATCTTATGATATCCCAAAGAACCTTGAAGTTGAAAATAAGTAGCAAATTAAAGTGGTAGTAAGGCCTACTATTCTTAACAAAAACACCAATTGGAAAGTGTTTGAATCTAATGCACAAATTGTAAGTTTCTTACAAAATGAAGCAGAATTCTTAGAGAGAAACCAATCTAGGTTGCATGGCCAGTATGAGGATTAGGTCATCAATCTTAGTTCTAATAAGTTGCCTAAGGGTCTCATTACCTTAGAGAGCATCTTCAACCATGATGACTGAGCAAGAAACAGAAGCATGAACCTAGCTGCTAACAAAGATGATCACACACTAGTCATGGTTGTTGATGGAAAGTCCTTAAACATAATAAAGGTATATTTTGAAATTGAGCAAGAAAATTTTGTTTTTCTATGTCAAGAATTTAATGATGTATTCTCTTGGACATGTTGGAAATGATTGAAATGATCATAAGAAAAGTTGTTGGAATGATATATGGAACTGGTAAAGAATGTTCTCAATCATTATTTTGTCATTGATGTCAAACTTGGTACTTGCAGTAATGACAATTACTTTAGTGATCCAAATACTATCAATTAGTTGATTGTCAAGGAGGAGGCAATCAATAAGATGTAACTAGAACACCTAGAGAAAGGTTGAAGTTATGATGTTGTACCTAGAGAAAGGTTGAAGTTATGATGTTGTAATGAAGTACAGGAATCAACTAAGCCATTGACGAAAAAGTGTATTTGATGACATACTATAAGATACAGAGAATGGGCACACTGAAACATATCAAAGATGTAAGGTTTTAGCTAAGACATTTGTAAAGCTCAACTAAGTTCATTAGAGAGAAGGAGCTGAGCAAGCTAGTATGTGCCGAGAAAATTCCTAGTAAGTGCCAAGTAAACTTCAAGTGCCGAGCAAGTTCAAGTGCTGAGTAAACTTGAAGTGTCGAGCAAGTTCAAGTGCTGAGTGATATCGAGTGCCAAGCAGAGATAGGTGCTGAGCAACACAGAGATGCCGAGTACTAGTAAAACCAATAGTGCTGAGTAACACATAGATGTCGAGCACCAGTAAAACCAATAGTGTTGAGTAACATAGAGATGCCGAGCACCAGTAAATCAATAATGCCGAGTTGCTGCATTATTTTGAAAATTGAAGATTCACCAAATCTAAGCTGACAAGGTTGTTATCTAGATGTTTGTGAATTAAAATGGAAGATAAGAATGATGAGCCGGTGGCACAGAACACCATGTAAAATGTTTTTAAGAATACAACTAATGAAGTTTGAAGATAAGAACAAGATATGAGGTAGATACATTGTATCCTACCTAATCCATTCAAAACCTTAAAATTGGAGAGGGAGAAATGAGCGGCAAAGGAAAATCAAATTTCTATTTAAGGAGTCATAAGTTAATGAAAAAAAGAGAGAGAGGCGGTCAAGCATGAACGCATGAAATGCTAAAGGAGGTGCTAAGGAGATAAGAGAGCATAGTGACTCTATTTCAGTAAGAAGACCCCTGATATGGATGCATTGGTACAATGATTTAGAAGACTCAAGGAGATGAAGCTTGAGAAGAAGTCAAGTAGTCAGAGCTAAAGTGATTGAAACCAAGCATTAGGATTGAACTAAAAGTGTGATCTAAAATCTACAAAGTATGTTGTAAGTTATATTAGATCAAAAGACCATTATCGTTACTTTCTAGCAATTGTAACAGTAAAATTTAAATCCTATGGAATTAGGTTGGTTTAATAGCCATGAGATAAATTCTTTAACAGGGTGACATTCCAAGTGAATGTTCTAAAGTCCTTTAACCAGGCCCATTCCTAACAGTTTGGTGAAATCCTCTAACAAGGTCACATTTAACAGTGTGTTGTAAGCCTTTAACAGGGTAGGCTTTTAACAGGGCATCACTTTAGAAGAGTGAGAATCAAGTAGCATGTTACTAGTGGTTTTTCCCAAATTGGGTTTCCACGTAAATCATTGTGTCATGTGTTGATCTTGCATGTTTTATCTTTGCATGTTGATTTACTGTAACTTGCTAATATGGTTGATTTAAAGTTTGGATGGATGAAAAATGTATGGATTCATTAAAAGTAGTGAAAAAGTATTAATAGGGCATTTGGACCTTGGATAACTAATTCACCCCCCCCCCCCCACTCTCAGTTATTCTAAAGAATTCTAACAATTGGTATCAGAGCCTTACTGCTGACTGAGTTTAAAGGAACTATAAGCAGAAAAGATCAAAATGCCTAAGAAAGAAGTTCCCAAGCTCAATAAAGTCAAATTTGTTGCATGGAAAAGCTTGACGAAGCTAGATCTTGGATCCATAGGAGATTATGCCCAAAATTCAATTTTCACTGAACATGTAGATCCAACAGGTGCTCCTACTGCAGAAGATATGAAAAACAAGCAAGAACACAATCAGACAATGCTGAAAATTGCCTCTGCACTCAGATATGCTAAATTTGATGATATCAAAGGATGTGATACTGCATTCAAAATGTGGAAAGCCCTATCAGACATCTATGGAGGAGATCAGAATGTACAAAGAGCAAAAAGAGAAAGTCTTAGAGAAAAGTTTGATGACATGAAAATGGAGGAAAATGAGAATGTTGCTTAGTATGGTGCAAGAATAAAGGAAGTGGTAAGTGCAATAAGATGCTTGAGTGGTCAATTGGATGAAGATATTGTTAATAGTAAGTTCTTAAGAACCTTGCTTCCTATCTATGCTATTAGAGTATCATCAATACAAGAGCTAAGATGTATACTAGGAAACAATCTAAGTTTTGAAGGAATAATAGGTAGACTCACTGCATTTGAGTTATCTAATTTTGACAACTACAAACTAGAGAATGTTGAATCTTCCTTTAAGGCCAAGTTATCATGGAAAGATGCTAAATAGGTGAAATCAAAGAAAGGAAGAAAAATGAAGTATGTATCTAGTGACAGTAGCACTAATGAGGAAGATGTGGAACAATTGGAAGCATTCCTTGCTAGAAGATTTCACAGAGGTAAAGAAAAATTCAAAGGTAAGATGCCTATCATTTTTTTCAATTGCAATGAAGTAGGTCATATTGCTGCCAGGTGTACACAGGAAAAGGATTACAAGGAAGGAAACAAAAACAAATTTAGAAAAGATGATGACAAAAGAGATTACAAAGAAAAAGGTAAGAAGTGTTACATTGTTGAAGAAAATTCTAATGAAAATGATGATGAAGTTGTTTATGTAGCCATGAAGGATCAATCTAATGAAGAAGAACCCACAACACTAGTAACATGTATGAACAAGAATGACAGGTGGATCATAGACAATGGATGCTCACATCACATGATAGGTGATAAAAGTAAGTTTGTTAACTTTACTCAATATGATGGAAATAGTGTTAGATTTGGTAATGATGCTCCATGTCAAATCAAAGGAAAAAGTTCCATTAAGCTCACAGAAAAAATTTCATGTGATAATGAATACTATGTTGAAGGATTAAACTACAATTTACTAAGTGTCTCACAGTTAGGCAATATAGGATGCAAAGTGGAATTTGGAAACAAAACTGCAAAAATCTATGATACTGATCGTAAACTAATAGGAAAAGGAGATCAAACAAAGAGTAATCTGTTTTACCGTGATATGGATGATGTTTCTTTTTTTATTGCAAAATTTGATGATGAATGGTTATGGCATAGAAGATTATGTCATGTCAACTTTGACAATCTGGTCAACATCAGTAAAATGAAGAAAGTCAGAGGTTTACCAAAATTGAAGAAGCCTGATAATATCATGTGCAAACAATGTTAGCTAGGAAAGATGACTAATTCAAGTTTCAAGAGCAAGAACTATACATCTAAAGAAGTACTTGAATTAGTTCATACTGACTTATTTGGTCCAATGGAAGTACACAGCTATAGAGGAGATAAATACATAATGTTGTTTGTTGATGACTATTCCAGGATGATGACTGTTATGTTCTTAAAACAAAAATTTGATGCTTTTCAAATGTTTAAGTGGTATGTGGCTAGAGTTGAAAAGGAAACAAGAAAAAGCTTGAAATGCCTAAGATCAGACAGAAGTGGTGAATTCACATCAAATGAATTCGAGATATTCTATAATGATAAAGGAATCAAAAGACAAATATCAGCTCCTAGAACTCCCCCACAGAATGGAATTGCTGAAAGAAGAAATAGATCTGTGATTGACTGTGCCAGAACACTAATGATGGAAAAGACTGTTGCTCTAAAATACTAGAGAGAAGATGTAAGTGTAGCTATTCATACACTGAACCAAGTACAAGTTAAGAAAGGTACATATACAACACCTTTTGAATTATGGTATGGTCACTCACCTAATGTAAAACATTTCAAAGTGTTTGGTTGCAAATGCTTTATCCTTAAAAATGCTAGAAATGGAAAATTTGATGCAAAAAGTGATGAAGGTATATTTCTTGGTTACTCCACTAGAAGTAAGGCATATAAGTGTTTGAATATTAACACTAACAAAATTGTAGAAAGTGCAAATGTAAATTTTGATGAGCACACAGAAGTCCAAACTGAAGTACCAAAGAAAATGGAAGAGTACAGAACCTTTGTGTATTCTTATGAAGGAATGATTGTTGATGAGGATGATGTCAATCAAATTGAAAATCAACAAGTATCAGCTTCAGCCAAGTCACAACCAGTGAATGTCGAGTTGCATTCAGAAGCCGAGTTGTAGAATGAAGAAAATGCACAATCTGATTCTGAAGACAATACACATGATGAAGAACAACCTGACAATGAAGTGCATAGTGATCCTAAATTTGAAAGATCAAACATGGAAACAAGGACAGAGCCAAGATTATCCAAATATGTAAAAAGACATCACCCTGCTGAACAAATAATTGGTGATAAAAATGCAAGACCAATGACAAGGAACAGACTAAGACATGAATCATGTCTGATCAGAAAATCTGAACCCAAGACAGTATATGGTTCATTACAAGATGATAACTAGTGTAAATCTATGGAAGAAGAAACTGATCAAATAAAGAAAAACAAAACCTAGAGTTTGGTTCCTAGACCAACTGACAAGAATGTGATTGGCACCAAGTGGGTATTCAAAAAAAAAATAGATGAGAATGGTGAGATTACCAGAAACAAAGCTAGACTAGTATGCAAGGATTATGTTCAAGAAGAAGGGATAGACTATGGGGAAACATTTTCCCCTATTGCTAGAATATAAGGAGTAAGAACTTTACTTGGATATGCTGCCTACAAAGATTTTAAAGTCTAGCAGATGGATGTAAAATCTGCTTTCTTAAATGGTATACTAGAAGAAGAAGTCTACATTGAACAACCAGAAGGATTTGTTGATGAAAACAACAGGGATATGGTGTGTAAGCTACATAAAGCACTCTATAGTTTGAAACAAGCACCTAGAGCATGGTATGAGAGACTTCACAAGTATCTAGTGCAAATTGGATTTGAAAGAACTAATGATAACAACAACATGTACATCAAAGCAGAAGAAGGTAAAGACATTATTGTATCTAAAATCTTTGTGGATGACATAGTGTTTGCTAGAAAGGAAGTTCTTTGCAAAGGCTTTGCTGACAAAATGAAACATGAATTTGAGATGTCTATGTTTGGAGAAATCAAATTCTTTTTTGGATTGCAAGTACATCAACTCAAACATGGTATATTTGTGATACAATCAAAGTACATCAAAGAGATTCTTAAAATGTTTGGATTGGAGGAATCCAAACCAGTCAGCACACCAATGGCAACAGGAAATAAGCTGTCCAAAAATGATGAATCAATTGAAATCAATCAAACAATGTACAGATCCATGATTGGAAAACTACAATATGTTGTACATAGTAGACCAGACATAGCATTAGCAGTTGGAATAGTAGCCAAATTCTCTACTAATCCCAAAGAAAATCATCTCATAGCAGTAAAAAGAATAATGAGATATCTTAAAGGAACTGATAAATTTGGTCTATACTACAAAAAGAATGAAAATTTTGAGCTCAATGCATATACAGATGCAGACTGGGGAGGCAACATTGATGATAGAAAAAGCACAAGTGGAGGTGCATTATTTCTAGGCAAAAGGCTAGTTACCTGGACTAGCAAGAAACAAACATGTACATCCCAGTCCACTGTAGAGTTAGAATATGTAGTAGCTGCAGTCAATTGCACAAACATTGTATGGCTCACACATCTATTGAAAGGAATGAAAGAAGAGGTAACAAAACCTATGATATTATATTGTAATAATACAAGTACTATAAACATATCCAAAAATCCAATGATGCATGCAAAAACCAAGCATATCGCAATCAAGTATCATTATGTCAGAGAATTGGTAGAAGACAAACAAGTGAAGTTGGAATACATTCACACAAAGGAAAAAAATGCAGATATCTTCACCAAACCATTGCCCAAGGATGCTTATGAATATCTTAGAGGCAAGTTGGGGGTAATACCCCTAACTCAAGTAGTTTAAACCAACAAGGATGCTGCCCTGCATCAACAGAAATAAATCATTGAAATATCAGAAGAGTGATGCAGAGGATGACAGTAGGAGCAGAAACTCCAAATTAGTCACAAGCATGGTGACAGAGGGAGAAAACAACAAGAAGCCAAAGCTCATATTTAGCATGATAAAGATGCTACATCTTTGGCATTTATGTCAAAGATGGAGAAATGTGTAGAAACCTGATCAATATATAAGAAAGAGGGAGATATATAAGAAAGAGAGAGATATATATGAAAGAGGGAGATATATGAGATCAATAGTAAAAGATGCAGTAGCAAAGAAATATAACAGACATCGTATACAATCTTGGTGGTAACTAAGTTGATCAATTGATTAGTTTGGTTTGCCATCAATTCCAAAGAGGGAGATTGTTGGAAATGATTGAAATGATCATAAGAAAAGTTGTTGGAATGATATATGGAACTGGTAAAGAATGTTCTCAATCATTGTTTTGTCATTGATATCAAACTTGCTACTTGCAGGAATGCCAATTGCTTTAGTGATCCAAATACTATCAATTAGTTGATTGTCAAGGAGGAGGCAATCAATAAGATGTAACTAGAACACCTAAAGAAAGGTTGAAGTTATGATGTTGTAATGAAGTACAAGGATCAACTCAGCCATTGATGAAAAAGTGTATTTGATGACATACTATAAGATACAGAGAATGGGCACACCGAAACATATCAAAGATGTAAGATTTTAGCTAAGACATTTGTAAAGCTCAACTAAGTTCATTAGAGAGAAGGAGCCGAGAAAGCTAGTATGTGCCGAGCAAATTCCTAGTAAGTGCCGAGTAAACTTCAAGTGCTGAGCAAGTTCAAGTGCCAAGTAAACTTCAAGTGTCGAGCAAGTTCAAGTGCCGAGTGATATCGAGTGCCGAGTAGAGATATGTGCCAAGTAACACAGAGATGCCAAGCACCAGTAAAACCAATAGTGCCGAGTAACACAGAGATGTTGAGCACCAGTAAAACCAATAGTGCCGAGTAACACAGAGATGTCGAGCACCAGTAAATCAATAATGCCGAGTTGCTGCATTATTTTGAAAATCAAAGATTCACCAGATCTAAGTCGACAAGGTTTTTATCTAGATGTTTGTGAATTAAAATGGAAGATAAGAATGATGAGCTAGTGGCACAGAACACCATGTAAAACATTTTTAAGAATACAACAGATGAAGTTTGAAGATAAGAACAAGATATGAGGTAGATACATTGTATCCTACCTAATCCATTTGAAACCCTAAAATTGGAGAGGGAGAAATGAGCGGCAAAGGAAAATCAGATTTCTATTTAAGGAGTCATAAGTTAATGAAAAAAAGAGAGAGAGGTGGTCACGCATGAAAGCATGAAATGCTGAAGGAGGTGCTAAGGTGATAAGAGAGCATAGTGACTCTGTTTAAGTAAGAAGACCCTTAATATGGATGCATTGGTACAATGAGTTAGAAGACTCAAGGAGATGAAGCTTGAGAAGAAGTCAAGCAGTTAGAGCTAAAGTGATTGAAGCCAAGCATTAGGATTGAACTGAAAGTGTGATCTGAAATATGCAAAGTATGTTGTAAGTTATATCAGATCAAAAGACCATTATCGTTATTTTCTAGCAATTGTAACAGTAAAGTTTAAATCCTATAGACTTAGGTTGGTTTAATAGCCATGAGATAAATCCTTTAATAGGGTGACATTCAAAGTGAATGTTCTAAAGTTGATTGAGGCAAATATAATTTTCCTTATCAATCACTCGTCATGGGTAGCAAACCTTGTCCCTGTTAGGAAGAAGAATGGAGAAATTAGATTTTGTGTGGACTTTATAGATCTAACCAAGCTTCCCTTAAAGATCATCATCCCCTCCCTTCCATTGAATAAATACTATCTAAGGTTAGTGGTTCAAGGAGGTTCTCATTTCTTGATGGATTCTCTAGTTACAATGAAGTGCTAGTCAAAAAAGCCAACAGACATAAGACTGTATTTACACAAAAGTGGGGCACCTATGCTTATAGTAAAATGTGTTTTGGTCTAACAAATGCAAGTGCCACATTTCAAAAGGCAATGGAGATGGCCTTCAAAAACATGATTGAAAGGTTTTTGTTGGTTTATCTTGATGATATCACAGTGTACTCAATGGACATAGTAGATCATTTTAGCCATCTCAGATAAGTGATCAAAAGATGTAGAGAGTTTGGAGTATCTTTGAATCCAAGCAAGTGTGTATTTGCTACTAGTCAAAGGAAATTATTGGGACACATTGTATATAAGGATGGGCTGACAAATGATATAGGGACTAATGATATAGAAAGAGTAAAAGAAATACTTGCTCTCTCCCTTCCTAGCCATAAGAAAGGCCTATAAAGTTTTATTGGCTGGATAAATTTTGTGAGGAGATTTATCTCTAATTCAACTACCATGGTGAAACATCTTACAACCATGCTTAAGAATAATATGGTCTTCTCATGGACCAAGGAAGGGAAGGCAAGTTTTGAAGAGATAAAAGAAGCCATAGCATCAGCCCCTACTCTCATTAATTGGAATTTTGAAAAGGATTTCATTCTTTATACCTTAGGTAGTGAATCAAGAATTTCTACTATCTTGACTCAAAAAAATGATAAAAATGAAGAACAACCTATTGCCTTATTTAGTAAAGGGCTTAAGGAGTATGAAGACAAGTACAATTATGTAGAAAAATAAGCCCTTGTAGTCATAAAAGTTTTGAAGAAATTTAGACACCTTTTGTATCATAATAAGATCCATTTGTTAGTACCCCATGCTAGTGTGAAGGAATTTCTTTTGAGCAAAGATATTAGTGAGAAGAGAGCTCGATATGGATCACTAAGGTGATGGAGTATGATGTGGACATTCAGATTAACAAGTTGGTAAGGGGAAAAGGATTGTGCAAATAGATGATCTCATCTTAGGAATTAGATGAGGAAGTCACTATGGTATTGATAGAACAACAAGAAGAAAGAAATGACAATCCAAAGAGTTGGATAGATGACATGAAATCCTCCTTAATAGGAAATGGATATCCTCAAGGGTTGGATAAGGCTACAAGGAGATAGTTTTGATTATAGCCAATCTCCTATGCTATAGCTAATGGTAACCTATTTAGAAGAGACTTCAAAGGATCCTTATTGAGATGTATTGATATAGATCAAGTTGATAGAGTGATCAAGGAGCTTCATGATGGTCATGATTGTGGCCATTTTTTAGCAAGGACAACTGCAATGAAGATTATGAGGGCTAGTTACTACTGACCATCCATGTTCCATGATTATCATAAGTATGTGAGGAAGTGTAGAAATGTGCATTCTTTTCAAGAAAACAAAGGCTTGCAACTCTTCCACTTCATCCCATTTAGGTAAATCAACTTTTTCTCAATGGGCATTGGATTTCGTAGGCCCTATCAATCCACCTTCCAATTTTGGTCATAAATTGATCCTAGCTACTATAGATCATTTCAATAGATGGATAGAGGTAGTTGCATTGGAGGATGTTCTAGAATCTTTAGTTGTTGAATTCCTTGATGGAATTACAACTAGGTTTGGTTCCCCTTCAACCATTATTTCAGACGATGCAAAATCTTTTGTAGGAACTTAGATTTGTGCATGGGTAGTTGATCATAATATCTACTTGAGCATATCTTCAAACTACTATACTCAGGGTAATGGATTGGTTGAGTCATCTAACATAAATTATTAAAAGGATTGTAGAGGTTAACTAGAGTTGTTGGCATCAAAAGTTGAAGACAACATTGTGGGATGATAGAATAACCTAAGAGGGCAATTGGAAATGCACCCTTTATGTTGGTATATGGAAAGGAAGCAAGGATTCCAATTTCATTAGAGTTCTCATCTCTAAAACTAGCCCATCAATTGGAGCTAATAGAAAGTGATGCCATGATAGTAAGAATGGCGAAGCTAATGGAGCCGAAAGAGAAAAGAAATTAGGCCATGCAAACCCTAGAAGCACATTAACAACAGATGAAAAAGAGTTTTGATAAGAAGGCTATGATCAAAATTTTTAGAGAGGGTGACCTTGTGCTCAAGTGGGATGCAGATAGAGAAAAACTAGGGAGGCACTCAGAATTTGATTTACTATGGAGTGGTCCCTATGTGGTTATTAATTGCAAATAGGCAAATGCTTTTCAATTAAGTAGGCCTAATGGTGAAATTCTTCTTATTCCAATTAATGGAATATATCTTAAGTCCTACTTTTGATAAAAGATGACTATTTCTTATATGTAGTAAGGTTAGTTTACTTCCTATGGTTTCCTATTTTCCAAGAAGTGCACAAGCACATGGGTTTTTCTAGAGGTCACAAAGGTTGCAGAGGATTGTATTTCCTAGTTTAAGTTGTAGAGAGGCAATTTTGAAGTTCCTAGGTATGTTTTCTATGATTTTGGGGTTTTTTTGGGTAGATCTTCATCATTTATATGACTTTATTTCCCAATGGATGTGCAAGATACTGTTCTATGCATAGTTGGCTTGCATCCCCCTTGAGTTGTTAGATTTGTTGGTCATTTTTTGCCTTCTTTCCAAAATTTCCATATTGGAATTCGAACCCAATTAACATTCATATTATTCAAATATGGGGTACAAAAATAATTTATATTAAACTTAGGTTATCAACTTTTTCCTAAGTGTTTGCATGATTTAATAGCTTTGCAAGCCCATATTTCACCCACCATTAGATCTTTTTCGTGATCCATGACCATCACTTTGTCACTTTGTAAATGTGCTCATTCTTTATTTCATGTGACAAAGTGACATCATGATGCGTGTATGTGTGGGTCCAAGTTTCTTTAGTGGGTCATCTTTTAATTGTGCTGGCATGCCAATATGCATTGGAATAGGATCAAAATTCTATTGGTTGTCACTTTCCCACATTCTGTATTTGTCATATTTTTTGACAATGCGAGGAAGAGATGTTATGACATGTGGACTCATGGGCCAAGTCATGTTGTATAGGATATGAAAAGGTGATGAGTTAGATTGAGCTAGCGTACAGTGGGCATTTCATTGGCTAGGTCTCTAACATGGTTAGTTTGGTAGGGCCCCATTTTGTTAGATTGCAAAAGATGAAAGGTTAGGGCTACAATAATACAACTATATTCTGTGCTATGATCTTAAAATCCAACATAAGATTGTACAGACAATTTCCAAGGCCACCGATGTTATGATATGCACCCATTGTAATATCATAGAAGTGTATAGTTCCAAGACAGGATGAAGAGGGTTGTGATCTGATATGTGGTTGTCGTAAGATCATAAGTGCAGCTGCAGATGTCTTCCAAAGGCGTGAAGATAAAGGAATTATCATAGCATCATGATGACCATAAGATTGTAAAGAAACTTCAAGGGAGACCTGATGTTACAAGAAACTAATGATCATAAGATCATAGAGATTATCAAGAGTTTCCCCGACCATAAGATGCATTGACAATCATAGGATCATAGAACATTGGTTGACCTGATAAAGGTGTTTTACTTGTCTGAGCTAGAAAGGAGAAGAGTCTTTGTCTAATGGAATTGCAAGAAAAGTATAGAATGAACATTGAATATTATTGACCTATTTATTCATCTGACTTGGTGTGCTAATAGTGAGTAAAAAATATCTTTTTAATGGCATATTGGATTGCTTTCAACATTTCCCATGCCTAGTAAATGTAAAAGGAGCATGCACTCATCATTTAGTTATCCATCTACCCAACTATGCATTGATTAGCATTATTTCCATCACTTCAGGGTTTACTCGAGTCAGGGTTTCCATGATTTTAATGCCTTTGCAAATGTACCAAATTAAATCTATTGTTTGGATCATCTTGATTGTACTCTAAGCACTTAATGGCAATGGTTGTGGAGAAAATTTTGTGAGAAATATCTTAATTATGCTTGAAATATAAAAGAAAACTTTCAATTCTTTCTTATGGTTGGCCTTCTCTAGTTTTTTGATATTGCTCTACAAGTTCACTGTAAATTCCCTTTTCCTCTAGACCTAATGCCATCCTACCTTATCTCCTTCAGGTATTGATGACTATGTAAGATCCATTTTCCTTTGTTCAATGTTTTGTGGTTATCTACAATTTGTATTATTGTATCTCTTTTGACCTATGAATAATATATGAGTGAATTCTTCCTTCCTTGTATTATCCATTTTGGTTGTTTGATCTGCATGTGATTAGTGGATCTAAACAAGTTTGAATCTGTATATCTTTGATTTGATAATAGTTCAAATGTGTATGTATGGGAAAATATTGGTTTGAACATTTTATTTTGGTGCATCACCCCCTTAGAATAGATTAGGTAGTTTGATTCTATGCATTGCTTCTCCCTTTTCTTCTCCAAGAGTAGTTAGGTGCATCTTGATAGCAAATGAAGTCGGCCTTCTCTAGAGACTCAACCTCATAGTTTGAGTCCCAAAACTTAGAGGTTGTTTCCATATTTCACAAGTTTATCCTTAGGTAAAAACTTTGGACAAGGGTGAAAAAATTTGTGATAACATTTGACTAGAGAAAAAGACACTTCTAGACTCAAATACAAGTAATATTCAACTACTCAAAAAGGAGAATCATCCAAAAGTGGAGAACAAAGGAATACAAAATCAAAAAGGTAAACCTACATGTCATTACTATAGGAATTTTGGATATATAGAAAATATTTGTAGAAGCAAAAATGGTTAATGAATCCCTAAACCTAAGCCAAGTGATAATTGTCTAAATTGCAATAAAATGGGACATCAAACACATGGATGTAGATCAAAGGACAATGACTTAAACATAAAGGTATCTAGATTCCATGTTCATTACTATAATTGTTAAAACTTTGGACATAAGGATTATGAGTGGAGACTTAGGAAGAAGTCCCACTAGTCACCTGAGAAACAAACTCATATAGCAAAAAAAATAAACTCCTACAATTGGGATTAAAACACATGGTACAATTGTCACTATTATGGAGAGTATGGACACATTCCATAGAATTGCATCAAGACACACTTCAAAGGAAATTAATTTTTTTGGCTAAATGGAGAGATTTTATGCTTTATTTTTCTCAAAGTTGGACACATTAGTAAGAACTGCAAAACTGGGACACTAGCACCAACACCAAGCAATGGAAATGACAAAATAGAAAGAAAGAAAGCACAATTAGAGATATTAAGAGCTAGAAGTAGTAGAGTACAAGAAACTATGATCACCCAATCTAATAAAGTGGGTGATCACATCACATTCAACTAAAGAAGGAAGGTATGTAGGAACTTTCTACTCAAAAGCTATATTGTACATTAGTTCATAGAATAGAAGTAATGTGAAACCATAACTACATAAATTAAGATGCTTTGAGAATTACTAAAAGTAAGAAATCAGTAAGTACCAAACAACAGTGGTACAATCTATATTGACTAAGCCTTACAGTATAGATTGAATGATCAAGAAATTTTTCTTATGAGCCAAGTGAAATGATTATGACAAAGTGAGTAACCTTGACTGAACTAAAGTGTAGACTGAGCTAGCCATCATACACTATCTGAGTTCAAAGATATTAATTGTATATGTAAAATGAAAAATTGAAGATATTTATTGAATTTGGACATTCATTTTTTCTCACCGAGTGATCAAAGAGTTCATAAGAAGATTTACAGGTGATAGAAACAATTTTAGTGACCAAAGAAAATAATTTCACCAAGTAACTAGAAAATTTGTGAAGTGAAGTAAGTATTACACTTATTACTAAGTAAGGTATTCTGTGAAAAGATTTTATTAAAAACCCAAGTTCACAATGGCATCTGGTAGTGAAATGGTAAAGGATAGTAGTGCACAAATCATTATGAATGATTAGGAATCTCCACCAAATTTTAGAAACTTAGTTAACATTTAAACCCCTATTGATGATATTGGGACATTGTCATCAATTCCACACATAGTCTTGATTGTTCAAAATATACAGTCATGTTATCAATGTAAGATTGGAGAGGCTAGAGATTTTGAAATAAGGGTAGCATATGATAATTTATGCATTGATGGAATTCTAAAAGATGAATTCAAGATCATTGCTGACAAAGGGCTTACATGTACCCTAGGCTTTCCTAAAGTTTTCAAGATCAATTGAATCAAGATTGTGTTCAACCGAGTACATAACATGAAAATATGATTGGAAGGAGGACCGATAAAGATAAAGAAGGAAATCATTTGAAGGGTAACTAGATACCCTGCATTCGATTGACTAAAGAGCATAAGGAGAAAAAGCAAGAATGCAATTGAAAACTTGACCAAGGCAAAGTGGAATGGTCATGGAATGTCAATGGATAATATTGAGGATCCACTAATTGAATTTATTGTTCATGTGATTGCACACAAGCTCTATCAATCAAGAAGATTGAATAGGGTACCTTATATAGCAGTTGATTTGGGATACAAAATTTTGAAGCAAGATCATTCATACAACCTTCTTGAGCTACAATTGCATCAACCATCAAAGAACCTAGAAGCAATAAGGAAAGTGAATAACTTATGTCATAAGTTTGTATCCCTCTTAGTTTATATACTTTTCTATGTACAAAATTATTTTCCTACCATTGGAAAGATTGGATGGGATAGAAATAGAGCTTTCCTGGAAAAACTTAATGACCTAATAGATAGGTTGGGAGAAAATTTTGAGGTAGTAATGGAAAACTAATTTGAAGAGTTCAAATCCAAAATGAAGAACCTGATGAGGATTCCAAAGTCTTTTGTAGATAAATATTATGATGAAATATATTTTATTGTAGAGACATGTTTTGTGTACACATATGTAGTATTATCAAAGGTATCATGGTTAAGGTCAATACCCTATGATGTAAATGTAGATGATGTTATAGTTGCAGTTACTACACTATTGGAGGAAGATATTGATGCTAGTGCTGAGTAGTTTGGTACATATGAGACTATTATTGTTGGGCTAACTACAGGTAGGCAAGTAAAGGAAAAGAAAAGTTGCTAAGGCTAGTTGGTGCAAGGGCATCTAGGTGGGATAAGGAATGCCTAGGGCTCTCTTTGGGATTTTTTCTTGTAGTAGTGATAGCCACACAACTAGGTGAATAAAGGGACTCATATAGTCCTAAAAATGCGGGTGTTAGGTTTGACAAGCCCAAATAGGTCAGCGTTGCTTCTATTTGCATACTAGGCCAAACTAGGTGTTTTAAGGTCTACAAGGGTATAATGATAAAATAGAGGTTTTGAAGTCATATTTGGGTGTTTTAAGTCCTATTTAGACATAATGAAAAGTTTTTTGGCCTTTGGAGAAAGTTTGAGGTTCTAACTAAACAAGATAAAAAAGTTGCTCAATTATTGTTAATGTTGTCAATGACAACATTGACAACTTTTCTTGCATTTTGTGCGAATTTGGAAATAAGAGGAGATAACTATCTATGAAAGTTAGGAGCACTTAGGGTGATCCTATATAAGGTCATTCTCAACCTATTTGAGGGGTTTGAGAAGTTTGACATTGGCTTGTATGGATTGTGTAACAAGTTTATGCTTTTGAGTTCTTTTCTCACATACATGGATTAGATTTGGATCTTTCTAGAGTGGAAGTCTTAAAGTAGCTTAATTTGGGATTTTGTATGGATTTAGTTTGTCATTTTAGAAGGTTTTGAGTGTTAGAATAAATTTTTTTGTTATCCACTAGCCTTTTGTCTCAAAAAAGGTTGTTTGCAAGAATGAGGTCATAGGGCCACTTCCTACCATAGATTTTGTATGGCCTTTTGGTATTTTCAAGATGACTTCATGTACATATTGTATAGTGAAGATGGGGCCCTGGAATTCTAAGGAGCTATTTTTGAAATGATGCCCTAAGCAAGTCCTAGTAACTTGGTTAGGGATCATAGTGTATAGCAAGTGGATTTGGAGATATTGAATGTCTGTAATACTTCAACAAAAGTTTGGAATATGTTAGAAGATGTTGTACTATAACCCCAATCCAAATGGGAAGCCATGGTGGAAGTCCTATTAAGGAAAATCAATCTTTTCTTCAATCAATCTGTCAAACCCTTGAAACCCTTATTTTAAGGTTAAAATTGTGTTTGTGCTATACAGATGAGTTGGGAACCCTAGACCCCCAAAATCCTTAAGGTTTATGAAAAGGGTATTTGGATTAGTGTTCTATTTGACCCCTTGTTAAGGATTTTTGTAATATATTTGGGTTTTACCTCATTTGGAGGGCTAATTTCGTGTAGCCCTATTTCAAGCATTTGAGTGCACTTTTGTTTGGTAATTAGAATTCAATTAGGGTTTCAAGTCTAATCTTGATTGAGGATCTTGAATTAAGTCCAAGTACCTATCTAGGTGACCATTAAACCATTTGGGAAGTCAAATGAACATTTGGGGTTACTTGTGATGTTGGTGAATAAGCAAGTATGGTTGTTCTACCTAATTAATGTACACCAATTGAATGGTTTAGGATCTCTTGAATAGAGTTCTAAGAAGTATAGAGTAATTAGAAGCCCTATTTGGTTAAGTGTTTTACCTAAGGTGACCCTAAAAGAGCTTGGGGAAGAAGCAAGATTGGTAGTCACATCACTAGTAGGATAGAGCAAGGAGAGGAGTCTAGACAACCCTCAAAGATCGATGAAGTAAAAGGACAAGAGCTTGCAATTGTGAAGCTGAAGGCCACTAGGCAAAGAAAGGTTGTAATAATTGAACCTAAGGTAAAGGAAGAACTTTAGAAAAACATGAAAGAAATGGTGATATCACCAAGGAGAAAAGGCAAGGTGATCATCACTAGAAGAAGACCAACACAACCTCTTGCTAAGTTATAACAAGGAAACCCATCAAAGAAAAGGAAGCATGCAGATGTGCAAGTCAAACCACCTAGGAAACTAATCATTACACAAGAGGAGGAGGAAGATACAAAAAAGACAGAGTCTAATGAGGCTAGCAAACTAAAAGTAGTTAATAGACTCCCTCCAATAATTGTAGATCATAAATCTGAAAAAAATGAAAGAATCAAAAAGTATTATGGCACTCAAAATTCTACAGTATGATTATTTTGGTAATATTATCAACTTAAACTTGAAGGTGCAATGATTTATATGTTGATCAAATTTAGGCACATACCCATGGAATTAAGACCTAGAGTTCCAATAAGATTGCACAACAAAGTGGATATCAAGTGGAAATGGTCATTTCAATTGAAAATAAAATAAGAGAAACTAAATTGGCACAAGTTATGCCACATTTGGGAAAGACACACATAATTATAGCCCTTAAATATCTTGTTAAGCATTTTATACCGAGGGACATGGCATATAAAATTTTGAATAAAAAAGCTCCTAAATTGAGCAAGATAGTATAAGAGTATGGAAATAAGCATTTGGATTTCTTACTCCAACATTAGAGAAGAGGGAAGGCTAAGATGTTATACAATTCAAAGATGATTATAAGCAAGAAGTGGTCAAGTTGGCACTAGAAATTGAAGAACTTGTTAGTGGATATGAGTAAAAAGAAACTATCATAGTTGAAGATGAAACTGACACTCCTCTATCTAGTCCTAATATACTGACTAAAGAGGAAATCCAAATTTTGATGAAGGACCAAAGAGAACTCTATACAAACCCAATTTTGTTACAAATAGTTGAATATCCAATGCTTGAAGTCAAGAAGATTGGTGATACTATAGTCACACTGGTTATTGAGGGTTTAAGTGCCAATAATAAACTTGGTAAGGCATTAATTGTATATATATATATAAAGAATTTGAACAAGGATGTGAATTTTGTGAAAGATTCATGTACCCAAATGACAGAGGATGAAGTTACAATGAAAAATAAAGAGTTCACTCAAGCTCTTATTCAATTTTCAAGTGCAAAGGCTTCCAAACCTGCACATGTAACACCTATGCAATAGGTGTTATCTACACTAGTACAACAACCAAAGGAGGAATCAAGTGAAAAGGGAAGAAAATTGCAACTATCACTATAGAGTGATATTCCCTTCAAATCTTAGGATGCAACTCATGTAGAGGAGGAGGATAATGAGTCAATGAATCTTGATGAGGTAATTACATTACCTAAATATGATTTGAATAATTTTACATTAGAGAAAATGTATGAATTACAAGTCTTGTTGAGTCATAAAGAAAAACAAGATCATCTAAAAATAGAGCAAAATAGGAAACATGTATTACATCCTATCAAAGATATTTATAGATACATTTGGAATTTCAAATGTAAACAATCAACATCCAATTTTGAACCAACTAGTATACGTGGTTGAAAAAATTTAGATAGATGATATATAGGCAAATGAGAAGTTGTTACAATGGCCTGAAAGAAGAGTGGAGCATAAAGTGTTATAGAAAGTCTCGCATGAACTTAAGAAAAGACAACTTGAGCTTTCTACATTTATTACACAGTTGGAGACAATTTTGAACACTATCAATTCTTTATATGTAAAATTGTTTGATATAGACTTCTATATAGTGGACACTACATGGTCATTAGAGCTATTTCATGCAAGAATGAAAGCCAATGTTCATTCATTGGGAAAGAATGCAAGTTCAAGCTCATTTCCCTATAATGAACTTACATTCAATTAGACAAGGTTAGTTGAGCTCATAGCTAAAGATGCAGTGATAAGGTATAAGTTGGCATTAATTCAACTTCAACTTTTTCCACATATAGAGATAGTTTAGAAGGTCATCTTTGTAGCTAAAGATATTTTGAAGAAAGAGATTTTTTTGGACATTGCAAGATTTATTGACCTAACTTTTGAGATAGAAATCCAATTTTAGCTTTTGGAAAAGGTACAAGAACAATGGAATACAGGCTATGCCAATATGGTGGCAAGTCTTAAATTTTTTTTTGAGAAGTATTAGCTCACCCCAATAGCCCCAAGTTCCATTACTAAAAAAAAGGGGGAACGATAAGGAACGATGAGAAAGGTTGATAGAAAAAAAGGGGGAGATACCCAATATTATGGATGTGGAATGGGGGGATAAGACTCAAATTTTGGTCTCAAAATACATTTTGAATGAAATAATTTCATGACAAAGTATTTTTCCACTAATGTCAAAGAGGGAGATTGTTAATCTCTAATCTTATGTTACCAATTAGTGTCCCAACATTTAGTCACTTTCAAGTCATTTACTAGGAAAGATTAAAAGGTCATCACTATGACTGAGTTATCTAGTAAAGGTTGAGCAGATAATACTTATACTAAAAAGAACAATGATTATTAAGCATTCAATAGAGACTAAGTAGATATGTGAGATGAGGAATTTAGTAAGAGTTGAGAAATATGATGGAGATTGAGCATATTGAAATGTTATCAGGAGCCAAGAAAATAGACATATAGAGGTTGAGTAACAACATGAAGGTTTATGCATGAACAAGCATTAGAGCATTCAAGTGTCGATTAATTCAAGTTTTTTATATGAATTTATAAGGGCACAAACTCATATATAAAACATTTTTACCTGCATTTCTATGAAGTTTAATATTTGCAGAGCTAGAACAAATGTTGATTACACATTATTATAAAAGGTAATGATCCCTAGGTGAGCAATTCAACCAATCAAAAAAAGAGATGTAAACAATAAAATATGATGGAGTTTAAGTTGTTGATCAAGGTCTATAAATTTTTCATGACATCTATTTAAGAAGGATTCTAATACTAGAATCACATACAACACACGACAATGAGAATGTGTAAGGAATATGCACACATAAAGGAGCAAAGTGAAATTTCAAAGATAGATCCAATATAGAAAAATTAGATCAATGAAGGACTAAATAGTTTTATTAGATTAGGAGAATCAAATCAAAGAAAAAGGAAAGAGGAGAGATCCAAGATCAACTTTTAGAGAAAACTAAGGGTCACGTAATGAAATAGTTATTTTTTAATTGAGATAGAGTAAATCTCTTAATAGAGTGGTCCTAATAGGCCTATGTAAATCTCCTAATAGAGTCCTTAATTTATTGTGAGTGTAAAATCCTTTAACAAGGTGAGACCTAATAGTCTCTTAACTTTTTAATAGGGCAGACCCCTCACAAGGTAGATCATATCTTATGGTCAAACGTTACATTGTAACCTTAATTGGTTAACTTTATTGTCACAACAATGAAGATTTGTGGGTTTCATCCCCATGCCAGTTTTATCTTCATCTTGAAGAATCTTTGGGTAACCATGTCATTGTGTTATGTGTTGAATTGTTATGGATGTGATATATTGCATTTTTATTTCAATGTTATAGTTTTATTAAGAGAGTTGTGAAATGATTTTGATATGAAATAAAGAAATTTTTTTGTGATAAAAGTTTAAGATCCTGATTCACCCCCCCACCCGCCTTTAGTATCTTGTTTCCCATATACTTATTCCAATAAAGGCTAAGTTTGGTGAAAGTATACTTAGAAAATTGACTAAGTTATATAATTCAGAGAAATAAGAAACATTTAGAAAACTTTATTCAACAAGCTTCACTGAAAGCACATGAAGTTATGTGAGATTAGAGGAATGTAGTATAGACACCATAGTATACATGTACATGATCCCCAACAAAATTTTGAGTTTTGGATAAGTTATGGGCATTTTACTAGAGATAAGTTTGATAGGATGGAACAAGGTAAACAATAGAGTATTTGTATTTAGGATAAGGAATTATTTTGGTTTGCAAAATAGTTACTTAACAAGGCTGGGACCGAAATAATTGTTAACCCACACATGGAAAAACCCAATTTTTGAAGATTTGAGTGTAAGACAACACAAGGTCATCTAGATTAAATATTTTGGTACAAATAACTTATCTTTTTATTTAGCAATGTGTGGCATTGAATTGTAATGATATGATGTTTGTATGGACATTGTGTAAGATTGGTATAGATAAACATTTGATGTATTGAGAAGAGTAGAGTGATTTTATGATTGTTATCATGTGAAGAGGTACTACAAGGACTGATCAAATATTAAAGCTGTCAACATTAATCAAAGCTTGAAGATGTTAGCTTGTACAGTTGTATATGTGTGTTTATGCTATGGGACCAACTTGTATTTTGTACTGTAATAACAAATCCTAACAAAGTTGAGGCTTCTAATAAGGGAAAGTCCTTTAACAAGAAAAAATACACTATACATATTTAATAGACTCTTAATAGGGTCAATATCTTTCACATGATACATTTAATTAGTGGATCATTTTGTGGGTACCATCCCCACTAAGGTTTTCCATTTACTTGAGTTTCTCTAGTTAACAAATAATGGGGTTTTGAGTTTCATTTGGTTATCCTTATGTTTAATTTTTAGTTTGATTGTCTATGAAAGTTTAAAGATTGTTAACGATATCCATAGTTGGGAAAAAATTTATGGAACATTGATTCACCCCCTTGTTATTATTCCATATTTCTAATAATTATTATTAGAGAATGTTTACTTAGGGAAGGACTAACAACTTGAGTGAGATCACTATGGATTTAGAATACTTGCAAAAGAATCTCAAAGAAGATCTTGAGGAACTTGATATAGTTACTGATTAAAGAAATAAATTGAAAATAAAGCTTAAAGATGCACAAGATTTCATTCTAAAATTTAATGAAAAAATTGAGAGATGTAGAGTGAAAAAGGAGTTACAAAATCAAATCAAGGATTTTGAATTGACTTCAAGCTTAAGAAGGAGAATGATATTCTGAAACATGAGCTTGGATTTACAAATTTGAGGATGAGTATGATGGAAGATGAGAAGAAGAGTCTTAGATTTGAGATCCAAGGATATAGATCTAAAATATTAACTTACTAAGGTGACATATAAACTTCTATATAAAAAGTTACAGTTTGAAAAACTTAAGAAATACAACATTATTTTAAAGAAGAACTTACACAAACCAAGAAAAATCTTGATAAGTTATATTAAAGCACTAAAAATATTGATGAAAAAATTATGACACAAAGACCTATTGGAGACAAGAAATGAATTAAATATGATGAACTAGAATTATCTAAAGGATATAAAGTTACTATAGAACAAGAACTTGTGAGCCACCAACATAATCATCAAGAAAACATGAGAAAAGAAGTGTTTAATCAACCTGAATGATCCAAAGATACAAGGAGACAATTCAATGAAAATTATTTTGCATGTGATGAACTTGGACACATGAAGAAGGAATGCACAAGTATTCTAAATCCTTTTCTAGTTACTCTTATAGTTTCTCTATCTATGCTCATAGCTCTAATGAATGTAAGAAACCTAGATTTGATAATAGTATGCATGAAAGGACTAAACCTATAGCTTGTAAACCATTGGGAGAAACAAATATTATCAAAAATGGAATTATATGTTATAAATGCAACAACTTTGGATACATATCTAGAGATTGTAGATTAAATACTAATAAATTTGAATCTAGATATGGAAATAAAGCTATGGTATGCCATATTTGCAATAACTTGGGTCATATAGAGAGATTTTGAAGATTGAATATTTTCAACAATATGAGAAAACCTAATAGGAGAACACCAAATCCTAGAGGAAATATAAACAATATTGCAAGAATGAATGAGAATGTAAAAGGAAAGCAAGTAGAAAGCCTTGATAAAACATTTTATAGAGAAGGAAATATTAAGGAGGGGGGGGGGCGGGGGGGTGGGGGGGGTGGGGCGGTGGGGGTGGGTGGGGTTGAATCAACATTTCAAATTTATTTGCCCAACTATGGATATTATTAAAAATATTTAAATCTGCCTAGATAATCAAACTAAAGAGTAAATATTAGCATAACATGATGCAACTCATAATACAATGAATTGTTAACTAGGGAAAACCTAGCCAAGGGAAAACCCCTGTGGGGATGGTACTCACAAAATGATCCAGTAATCAAAAGTGCATTGTGAAAGATATTACCCTATTAGGAGTCTATTACCTTCGTATAGTGTATCTTTCCTTGTTAGAGGACTATGCCTTTCTAGAAGACTCAACCATTTTGGGAGTTGTTATCACAATACAAAAGAGTGCAAGATGAACCCACTATTCAAACATGCATATACAACTGCATAATGCTACCAATATATGTATTTAGAAAAATCTTTTATAGTGTTCTTCAATATTAGATTTTTCTTTGTAGTTCCTTCTTCAAATTTGTACATAACTATTTTTCTCTTTTCTAGCATAAAATTTGCATCTATACAAATCACATGAAGTGATCATGAAAACATCATATAAATATAATACAATACACCACTTAACAATGTGTTCTTCTTTTATACCAAATTCCTTACTCTTGTCGACATAACTGCTTGAAACTTTGCTAAATGTTTATAAAAAAAATCATGTATAGGTTAACATCTAGGATGTCATCCCAAAATTGTTAATTAATTATTTTGGTAAACCAAATTAATTCTTGAACCAAAATGCCATGATTATACCTTTAACTTTGTTCTATCCTAAGAAAATTGTACTTGACAAAATCTTTAGCATAACTACCCACGTTTTGTATACACCATGTTTTACTTTTGTGGAAGTGCACATAATGTCATATGATTTCTATGAAGTGTGCTGCATCAAAATGTATGAATATTCACTATTTCCCTTTACTATGCTTAGAAAATATTCTAGATTAATGTACTTCAAACATATTCTTGTCTTTTTCCATCTCAAAATAGGCTATATGTTTCCATAAATGACAACCCTAATACATCACCTTAGCCAAATTTCCAATAGGAACACCTACAAATACTAAAGTATGGGTTGAAAAGATAAAAGATACATCTAAGAGTAAGATGGGAATAATACCAATTATTGAACCCCCTTGCATCAACTTGAACAATCATATTTTACATGTTTAAATGAAATATGTTTCATCAGATAATCCTTATACCTCTAGATGGTGGAACTAGGTTTCATCTAGTGAATGGAAACTTGGAATGGATGTCTTAGACTATGATTTAGACCACAGAAAAAGTTATGAACATATGCGAGGTTAAAGAAGAATTAAAGCTTACTAGATTGAAGAATATATTTTTGAATGTATGTTATTTCATATTTAATGAAGATCAAATTTTGGGAGGATTTAAGTGATAAAACTAAGTCATTTGATCACTATTTTATTGATTGAGGAGAGAAGAGACTTGGAAATAAGATTTAAATGACATTTGGAGCATTTGGAAGCAATTTGAAGAGATTTTTTGTGAAAGCCCTAAATTGTGAATTAAAGTTATGTAAGTGATCCATGAGGTTGTTAAGTTCTTTTAACTTAAATTTATACTATAGAAATGACAACTCTAGGTGTAGGTGATGTAAGAGAAATACCAAGGTATCAATTCAAGAAACAACCTTTTGTATCTTTAGGAGATGATTTGATAGGAGTATTTTCTTGAAATTTAGATAGGGTTTTTCATATGGAAGATACCTGTGCATATATTCTTTATCAATTTGATTCAATTGTGGATAATGCAATACACGAAGATATGAGTAATGTCTACAACAATGATTTGAAATTTAAGAAAGGGATATGCATTTGGGATAATTGAACATACCAAAATATGAACTTTATGATGAATTTGATCAAGAAGAATGGTTTAGGATCATATTGAGTTGAGTTCATTCCAATATGTTTTGGGTTGGAGACATACCATTTGAAAATTACCTAATTCACCAAGTGACTGATTTGAGTGATGAAGGAATTGTACCAATAAATGAGAAGAATTTGAATAAATAAGTATATCCAAATGTTGAATCGTGTTGGGATGGTAGACGAATGGTGTTATACAAGATAAAATAATTGATGTGAGGTTAATTTGCAAAATTGTTGGATATAAAATGAATTATAGGTTAAGGGATAATAAAGTATTAGCTGAATTCATTCATGATGCATGCAAAATGACTATGGAAAGGTAAAAGTGAACATGTGTGAGATCCTAAAATAATAATTTTTGGACAATATTAAAAGGATTTGGATAACTGATAACCTATATTTTTTTCATGTAATGAATAGATCTCTTGATATTTCTAGTTACGAGTTTAATTTAAACAAATGCACAATGAACATTATCACACATTGGTTTAGGAAATATCCTAGATAGAGAATTACTAAGAACATTACTAAGATGATGAAATCCTTTTGGTTTGAAATGAAGAAAAGAGTAAGGATCTTTAGTTCAATTGTTGAGAAGTACAAGGATGAGATATACTTTATGGAAGAGACAAATTTTACTTGTATGGAGGTAGTAGATCCTAGACAACTTTTTATTGAACCTATGAGTTATGAAATGAGAAAGAAAATGTTGGCTGATTATGAAAAATCTATTCTAAAATCAAAGAAATATGAAGAGTGTGCTAGATGGTGGACATATGAAGAAAAGTATAATGAGGTAAGAGATCAAATAGACAACAAAGATGTTAAGAGTATGGATAGGAAAAATGATAAAATTCTTAAGCATCCTGGAATGACAAGAAGATAATTTGAAGAATTCAAGAAAATGGTAGTTGAAATGAAGAGTATTGGTCAATCAAATTGTAATGCCTACCCCTAGTTGACTTTTTTGATTGTATTTTCAGATTCTTCTAGGCCTGTTTTATATTTATGTTTATGATTATCGATAATTGGTTACCATATTTGATTAAATATTATTTCATGTATTTAGGATTTCTTCGATGATGATATATGTATGTTTATTTAGTGATATTATTTATCTCATGATGATTAGTTAATTGAATGATTTATATACAATTCTATGGCTACTTACCTCATACTTGCATGTGTCTGATGTATGTGTATGTTTTAATTTATGATTGATGTTCTTGATATGGTTGAGGGAGGGAGTCGCAGTCACCTACTAGTCAAGATCTACACATTGTACCACTTCCCACTATTTTCTATTTAATTCAAATTATATGTGTATGTATATGTATGGATTTTATGCAGATTATAGGTACCAGTATTGACTTCCCTAAATTGCAAGGATGAGTGTACCTTATTGCAATATCTCAATAGTATAAGTGGAGAGATAATTCCTGAGCCCAAATTTTAACCTAAGATAATTTTCCTAGAAAGTAGGACAAGCATTTGAGTTATTTTCCCGTGTGAATTCATCAAGTGATGTGAATTTGTGATTTTTACCCTGGAGTTTGATTATGTTATTTGTCTTGCAGTTGAATTGTCGTATTTGTTGGAATTATTTAAAATAAATAAGAGGGCGGATGAATCAATTATCCAAGGTCTAGATGTATAATTAAAAATTTTCACAACTTATTGAACCCATATCCATAAAATATTTTCATCATCTATGCATTCATTAGATTATGCAATCACTTAAACTTGTAGGTTACTATCAAATCAACTTTGCAGAAATATAAAGATGAAACATAAGATATTCAATAACCCATTTGACACAAATATTTAATGTGGAAACTCAATTTGTGAAAAACCACTAGTAATAGACTACTCATTCTCACTATTTTGAAGTGATGCCCTATGAAAGGACAACCCTATTAAAGGTTACAATACACACTATTTAATGTGACTTGGTTAAAGGATTTCAATCACCTTATTAGGAGTGAGCCTTGTTAGAGGAATTTAGATCATTCACTTGGAATGTCACCCAATTAAAGTATTTACAAATAACTATTAGGTCAACCTTAATCCAAAGGATTTACCCTAGACTAGTACAATGATTAGAAAGTAACAGTAAGGCTTGATCTGATAACAACTTACAACTCACTTGCAGATTATAGATCTCTATTTTAGTCCTCCATTCTACTTGGCTTTCACACACTTCAACTCTAATAGCTTGTTCACCCTTCAAGCATCCATACCCTTAAGCCTTCTTTATTTTCTTGCCAATGCAGTCTCTTCTCTTAGGTCACTAAATGAAGCAATACCCTGGACTCCTTATCTTTCTTAGGTTCTTGCATATGACAACCTTTTCTTCTGACCAACCATCTCTATAAATAGAAAATTAAGATCTTTCATCATTCATCCTCCATTATCCATTTTAGGGTTACGTTAGATTAAGTAGGATGCAATGAATCTACCCCTCATTTCATTTCATTCCCTTATAGAAACTTCTCCTTTCAATCCTCTTTGAAATTGCCTCAAAATGGTTCATCTTGAATTCTGTGCCACTAGATCATTAAGCTTATCTTCCACACAGTTCACACAATCGACAAAAACAAAATTGTTGGCTTAGATTCATCAAATTCTTGATCTTTCTCATAATGCTGACACTTCACATTAACTATCTTCTGGTGCTTAAAACATACTACATTACTTGGCATCCACTATCAAGACACTCGGCACAAACTAAAGTTTACTGGTGCTCAACATCAACTAAAATTTACTTAGCTTACACTGAAATTGACTTTGCTCAGCTCCAACTAATTTTCTACTCGGTTTACACTAACTTTTCTTGGCACCTACTGTGAAGATTATTAAGCTTGGCAGACAAACTTCTTTTAACTTGTTCTTCTAAGCTTAATCAGTGTATCCATCCTTTGCAACCTTAAGTAGATTATCAATCCACTATAATACCAGCGTCTTAACTGATCCTTATACTTTTTTTCCATGTCATAACTCAACATTTCCTCTAGGTGCTATTGTTACCTCATTTGATCAAATCCTCTTCATAAATCAAACAAATGATAACTTACTCAAGTCATATAAGCAATTATCTTACCAACAAGTAGTAAGTTTGACATCAATGACAAAATAATGATTGAAACACATTTAACAAACTTGTATCAATCTATTTTCAACAATCTCTCTCTTTGGCATTAGCAAACCAAACATAATCAATACATCCAACAAAATACCAAAAAGAAAATAATTCTTTTTATTAAAATCTCTCCCTCTATCAACAATGTTCATCTTCTGAATAGGTTACAAAATTCTATTTCGGTCAACAAACAATCAATCAATCAACTCATCCTTATGACTCCCTCTAGATCACTACTTATATCTCCTTTCACATTAACTCCCTCTTACTAGGTATTCATGTTTCTTCTGTGTTTTCTTTCATCTCCCTCTACAGTCAAAATTTCTTCTTTAGTAGGATCAGACAGAGAAATATGAGTTCAGGGAGAAATCATTAAAGGAGTAGTCCTCTTAAGCAGATGGCTCTGATACCAATTGTTGGAATTCTTTAGAATAACTAAGAGGGGGTGGTGAATCAGTTATCTAAGGTCCATATGTAAAATTAAAAAATTTCACATCTTAATGAACCCATATCCATAAACCATTTTCATCATGCATGCATCCATTAGATTATGCAATCACTTAAATGTGTAGGTTGCTATCAAATCAATTTTGAAGAAATGTAAACATGAAACATAATAGATTCAATAACACATTTGACACAATGATTTAAAATCAAAACCCAATTCATGAAAAAACACTAGTAACATGCTACTCATTCTCACTCTTCTGAAGTGGTGCCTTGTGAAAGGCCAATAAAATGTTACAATACACATTATTAAATGTGACTTGGTTAAAGGATTTCAATCACCCTATTAGGAGTGAGCCTTGTTAGAGGACTTTAGATCATTCATTCACTTGGAATGTCACCCAGTTAAAGGATTTACAAATGACTATTAGGTCAACCTTAATCCAAAGGATTTACCCTAAACTGGTACAATGATTAGAAAGTAGTTTAGTAAGGGTTGACCTATGATAACAACTTACAACTCACTTGCAGATTATAGATATCTATTTTAGTTCTCCATTCTAGTTAGCTTTCACACACTTTAGCTCTGATAGCTTGTTCACCCTTCAAGCATCATACTCTTAAGCCTTCTTTCTTTTCTTGCCAATGCAGTCACTTCTCTTAGGTCACTAAATGAAGCAATACCCAGGCTCCTTTTCTTTCTTAGGTTCTTGCATATGATAACCTTTGCTTCTAACTATCCATCTCTATAAATAGAAAATTAAAATATTTTGGCATTCATCCTACATTGTCCTTTTTAGGGTTAGGTTAGCTTAGGTAGGATATAATGAATCTACCCCTCATTTAATTTCATTCCCTTCTAAAAACTTCTCCTTTCAATCCTCTTTGAATTTAGCCTCAAAATGGTCCATCTTTAATTCTATGCCACTAGCTCATCAAGCTTATCTTCCACATGGTTCACACAATCCAAGAAATCAAACTTCTTGGCTCAAATTCATCAAATTCTTGATCTTTCTCATAATGCTAACACTTGGCATTAATTGGCTTATGGTGCTCAACACATACTATGTTGCTCTAGATCCACTATCAAAACACTCAACATGAACTAAAATTTACTAGTGCTTGGCATTAACTAAACTTTACTCAACTTACACTATTTCATTTGGCTTACAGTGAAATTGACTTTTCTCGGCTCCAACTAATTTTTTGCTTGGCTTATACTAACTTTTCTTGGCACCTACTGTGCAGATTGTTAAGCTTGACAGACAAACTTCTTTTAACTTGTTCTTATGAACTTAATCAATGTATTCATCTTTTGCAACCTTAAGTAGATTATCAATCCACTATAATACCATTGTCTTAACCGATCCTTGTACTCTTTTTTCATATCATAACTCAACCTTTCCTCTAGGTGATATTGTTACCTTATCTTATAAAATCATCTTCATCAATCAAACAAATGATTGTACTCAAATCATATAAGCAATTATCTTACCAGCAAGTAGTAGGATTGACATCAGTGACAAAACAATGATTGAGACACATTTATCATACTTGTATCAATCTGTTTTCAATAGTATTTAGTCTTGTGGGTCTGTTATGATTTTCAATTGTAATTAAATCATATTAAAAGATAATTTAATGAAAATTTTATAAAGAAAAATCAATATATAATTATAATTAATTGAGAAATTAATTAAATACAAGAATTAAATTTTAAAATATTTTATTAAACCTCCAATTTTGGCATATTTATATTTATTTTATTTAATAATAATTTATTTATGAATTTTATTTTAATAATAAACTCTAAATATCATCATTAGTTAAACTAATAATTATTATATTAAAAGTGTCTCATGATTTCATAAGAGAGAGAAATCATTATTTTAAAATTAGATATTTTAAATTAAATTTTAAAAAGGTTGCACATGAGAATTAAAATATAATAAAATAATAAAGGAAAAGGGCTTTTTGTGTGATTGTATAATTGAAGCTCTAATTTAGGGAAAAGCTCTTTATTTGGAAATTAGAGCTCATTTTTCCATAGACAAGTTTGGAGGAGTTGATTTCTAAAAAGAGGCTTTTCAAAAGAGAGGGAAAATTCTACTTGTTTTGTGTGTTTATTATTTAGCATCAGATCCAAGTAGGATCTCGTGAGTTTTGCGTAGCAATTCTTGCATTGTAAATATTTGTCTTCTCCATGTTTGTTGTGTTTCTATTTTCAGAATGCCTTTGGGTTGAAAACCTTGTTTGAGACAATTCATTTCCATTGTAAAATTATCCATGATTTAATCTGAAACCTCATTGTCAATTTATTGTTATTTGTTTCAAAAACATCTGTGAATGATTTGAAAGCTTTGTCTAATTAATTGGAAATCAGGAAGAGGATTTGGATAGGAAAATGAAATTTAAAATGCAATATTTGATTTGTTAATCATGTTTCCTCTATCAGATCTTTTATGCAAAATTTATTTTAAAAATATATATTTGTTATAAAATTACTATAGTAAAACAAATTTGCTATGATAATTTTATACATTTAAACATGTATTTGATACCTAACAAAGTACAAATTTGAGTGAATTATATTGGGATGGGGGCTATTGTTTGATTTTGTTGAAAATGAAAAATTTAAAATGAAATTGTGAGCAGGGGCCACCACTCCACCCCACCCACATTCCTCCTTTCTCTGTGTGCTGGCATAAATGTGGCCGCCTATGGTAGGCCTGCTGCGACTGCTATAGGGCTAATGCGACACCTTACATTAGTTGACGGGCTTTAAACATGGTTTGTAAGTTTTTTTAATTTAATTTTAATTTTAATTTAATATTTTAATATATATAAATTTTTAAAATAGTTTTAGTTTTATATTTATATTAAATAGTATTAAATGTTAAATATTTTATTATTAATTATTTAATGTTATAATAATTATTATTAATAATAATCATTACTTTATTAATAGATACAAAATTATTTTATTAATAATTCAATTGAAAATTATTTTAGTCATAATTATTACTTTATAAATAATTATATTCATCAATAGTTTATTGATTGTTATTGTGAGTCTTAATAATATGTAAATTGAAGAATTTTATTATTAATACATAATGGAAAATAAAATTGAAAATTGAAAATGGGGTTTTATTTTTAAACGAATTTTTGTGGATTGTTGAATCTTTTGAGATTCTTGTGAACTCAGAAACATTAGTGAATCTATTATACTTGGAAATGGAAACTTGGAAACATGAAAAACTAAAACTCTGATTGAAATTGAAAACATTATCAATTGTAACACTTGGAAACAAAAATAGAAACTTAAAAATCTATAAGTGAAAATTGAACCTTTGTGTTTTCAAAACCTAATGAATTGAGAAAATTACTTTTGTATGTACTTAATGTGACATGTGGTTTACTGTTTTTGGGATTAGGTTGACTTAGTGTTTGACCAATTTAGGATGTTTACGAGAGGCTTGAGGGTTTTGTTCTGTGATGATGTTATGGCTTATTTTGGTTGCATTCTTTTATACCTGACCATGGTGATGTGTCATGTGTGTTCTATGATGAGTTTGATTAGATGTTTTGTTGTGCTTTCTAGTTTCTTGTGTAGAACTGAGGTGAATGATATGACTTTTCTAGTATAACCTTTGAGTCTTTGATCAACTATCTATGGATTGCTTTCCAAATGCTTGTTTAGGACTGAGGTGATTATTGTGATTTATTTTTTGTGATGTCATTTGATTTCATGGGTTGGTATATGTGTACTTGATTTTGGACCAGTCATGTTAGGAATATTATATTGGTGAAATTTGTGATTTTGATCAATGATATTTTAGTGCTTTCCAGTTGCTTGTTTAAGAACTGATGTGTATTTTATGTTCATATAAGACCTTCTAATTTTGTTGCACTTAGAGTAGGTTATCTATATGTCATGTTGGGAAGTGGCTTACAATGGAGGTTAGAGCCCTAAGTGGATTCTTAAGTAACCCATTGTAGGTTGTTTTAATAAGTGATAACATTTCATTAAATGGGTTTAAAATGAATTAATAAGGTATCAGTGCCAAATAAAGTCACTAGGAGGTCGAAGTCCTGAGAGACTGCCAGGGTAACCTTAGACTTGACTCGATAGTATGCCATGTCCATATGAAAGGATACTGATGCCGCATAGAGACACTAGGGGGCCAGAGTCCAGAGAGGCTACTAGGGTAACCTTAGAGTTGGCTCATACGTGGCACTTGCCCACTTACATAATAGATATCCTATGTGTCTTTGTTGCCTCTAGGATTAGATGATACTTGTGTCTTGGTACCCTTTCAGATAGTTTTCTTTCAGGTGACTCCTTGAACCTAGATGTTGGTTATGACTTGTATTTTGATATTCATATGGGACTTGAGTTTATCTCTTTAGTGTGGTGGGAGTAGGCCAATTAGGTTCCACGAGGTCAAGTGGTAGTGAATTTTTCTTATGCCATTGAGATCTGAATGATCAATGTCATGGCTAGAGTTTATTGTTATGTATTATCTTTCATTATGTTCTTCTATAATATGATGGATGGTTATACTCTATTTCTTTGTATTTGATTTCATAGATCTTACGAGATGATGTATATTCTTTTAGCCTTTTATACCCTATGACTTGTATAGTGGATGATTGTGCATTCTTCTTATTTTCAAGTGGCATTCGAGATAATTGTATATTATTCAAATGGATTCAACCTATTAATTAAAATTAAATTTGATTCAATGTCATGGGACCCTTAGGGGATGTAATCTATTTATGATGGTTGTTAATGCTTCCGCTATATTCTATCTCTTATTTTTATTGCTTCCGCTATGTTATCTAATGATCTTATTATTGTTCAAAAAAAAAAATGTTTGACAAGCTTAGTGAAATTTTAGCCTAAGTTTCTACATTGGGAGTTCTAGGTATATTGGAATGCCACTAGTTGATAACTAGTTGAATTGAAACAAAAATTGAATTGATATGTGTATCTATTACAAACATAAACACTTGAACTAGTTGAATTGAAATGAAACTTAAATAGTGTTATGTATCTTTTACAACTTGAACACTTGAAAACTAGAAATTCAATTTCTTGAAACATAGAAAAAGGAAAAAACTTGAATAAATCTTTAGTTGGATTTCAGACCTATTTTCTTATGATTGTGCTTTAAGGTGGTATACCCTTGTTGACCTTGTGAGCTTATTTTGGTCTTGCTTGGGTATTTTTAGTGGAGTCTTATCCTCCTATGGGGGGAAAGGGTCTAATGGGACTCACGTAGTGAGTGCTTTAGTTTTATCTTTCTTCTATGCTTCTAGGAGTAAGCCTAAGTCTAAGGGGAGTGGATGTAATGCCTACCCCTAGTTTATTTTCATCTTTCTTGTAGGCTTCTAGGAGTAAGCCTAAGTCTAGGAGGAGTGGAAGTTATGCCTACCTCTAATTGACTTTTTTGATTGTATTGTCAGATTTTTTTTAGGCCTATTTTATGTTTATGTTTATGATTATCAGCACTTGGTTACCAGATATGATTAAATGTTATTTCATGTGTTTAGGATTACTTCAATAATGATATGTGTATGTTCATTTAGTGGTTTCAATTATCTCATGATGATTATTTAGTTGAATGACTTATATACAGTTCTATGGTTATTTACCCCATACTTGCATGTGTATGGTGTACATGTATGTTTTACTTTATGATGGGCATTCCTGATATGGTTGAGGGAGGGAGTTGTAGTCACATCCTAGTTGAGATCTACATGATGTACCACTTCTCTCCATTACCTATTTAGTTTAGATTATATGTGTATGTGCATACATGGATTTTATGTAGATTGTGGGTATTGGGTATTGACTTCCCCAAATTGCCAAGATGAGCATACCCTATCGCAATATCTCAATGGTATAAGTTGAGGGATAATTCATGAGTCCAAATTTTAACCTAAGCCAATTGTCTTAGAAAGTAGGACAAGCATCTATTTTTTTTACCCATATGAATTCATCAAGTGACGTGAATTCATAATTTTGACCGTAAAGTTTGATTATGTTCTTTGTCTTGCAATTGAGTTGTCGTATTTAGTCTTGTAAGTTTGTTGTGTTTTTTAGTTGTAATTGAATTATATTAAAAGATAATTTAATGAAAATTTTATAAATAAAAGAATTGAATTTAAAAGATTTTATTAAAGTTCTAATTTTTGCCTATTTATATTTATTTAATTTAATAATAATTTATTTTGGAGTTTTATTTTAATAATAAACTCTAAATAATATTAGTTGAACACAATATTCTTGTGCATCCATTTTGATGGTTAATTGTATCTTGCATTACATTATAAAAAACTAATAATATTATATTAAAAGCGTCTCATCATTTAATAAGAGAGAGAAATCATTATTTTAATAAAGATATTTCAATTAAATTTGCAAAAAGGTTGCACATGAGAGTTAATGTAATGCCCTGCCAAGGGATCCAAAAGAATTAACCTAAAGTTTTACTAAGTTTTCCAAACATTTTTTTTTAAAGAAAGAATAACATACACATCAAACATAAAGTAGTGGAAGCAATATCATACAATTATACAGAAGAAAACATAACAGATTACATTCCATAAGGATCCCAAGACATTGAATCACATTTAAATTTTAATAATACTAATTCTAATAAATACCACATCCACATGAAAGAATAATTATAAGTCCAAGTCCATTCAAATAAAATACACTCATTCCAAATGCCAACTGGCAATAAAATTCAGAATGCACAATCATCCATTGTACATGTCATGGAGTATGAAAGGTTCAAAGAATATACATTTATAAAGTAGATTACATTATCCCTTTCTAATCCATGATACAAAGTACACTAGAATAAGTGAAATTATCCCTCACAAAGATATAACCATCCAACATAAAACACAAAGATAGAATGAAAGGAAAAGCAGACAAAGAACTCTAGTGCTGACATCAACAGATGGATCTTAATGGTAAGAGTAAAAAACACCACCATTTGACCACGTGGTAACCCAAAAAGGCCCACTCCCACCACACTAAGGAGAAAGTCTCAAGTCCCAAATAGGATATCAATCCAAAAATCAAAAGTAACATCTCAGTCCAAGAAATGCTAAAAGTAATCTAACTCAAGGTTCCAAGATAAATTGACATCTAGACCCAGAGGCAACCACAAACATGTAGGAAATCTATACTACTAGTGGGCAAGTGTCGTCGCATTAACTAACTCTATTGTTATTTGGCTAGTCATTTGATCCTCTGGCCCCCTAGTGACTCTATGCGACACTAGTATCCTTTCATACTGGCAAGGCATACTAACGAGTCAACTCTAAGGTTACCTGACTAGTCTTTTAATCCTTCGGCCCCTTAGTGACTTTCTGTGGTACCAATATCTTATTAATTAATTTTAAACCCATTTAATGAAATGTTATCACTTATTAAACTACTTACAATGGGTTACCCTGGCAGCCACTTTGGGCCCCGACCTTCATTGCAAGCCACTTCCCAACTTAACATACAAATTACCTACCCTAGGCTCATAAAAGTAAAAAACAAAGAATCATAGATTTCATGTCAGTCCTGTACAAGTGATTAGAAAATATCAAAAGATAATAACAATAACACATCATTTCTCTATGAGTAACTGGAAATCATCCCAAAAATACTAATCAAAGACTCAAAATGGTTAAGTCAAATATGTCATAACATTCACCTCAACTTCACACAAGAACACTAGAAAATAATAATGAATAATAAATTCAACTAATCAAAGAGCATACCAAGCACATTACCATAGTTGAGTTTAAAAAGATCGAGATCAAAATATCATAATATCACAAACACATAACTCCCAAGCCTTTGGTAGACATCCTAGAACTGGTCAACATGCTAGTCAACCCAAACCCAAAGCATAGACGACATATAGATAATAGTGTATGTTTCATAGTTTGGTTTGATTTTGAAAACACAGTTGAGTTTACAGTAAGGTCAAGCTTTCCCTTACACATTAACCCATTGCTTATATTAAAATAAAATGTACAATTACCCTAATTCGATTTCAAGTCAATTATTTAAAATAATTTTAAGAGTAATTATTTATTTAAATTATTAAAATAATACTTATTGATTTTGAAGTAAAATAATCTACAATTTTATAAAAATCAATATTATTCATAATAATAATAAAATAAATTTAAATCTTCATTGAATAATCTCATTATTAAGTAAACTTAATTAAATGACATTTATTTAAATTAATTAATAATTATTTAAAATAACTATATTAACATATATTTATTATTTATTAATCAATAAATATTAATAATAAATAATAATTTAAATTTAATATTATTAAAATTTAATTAAATTTTTTTTTTAAAAATAATAATATTGACAAGTGTTTATTTGAAGGCCTACCGACCTTTAACAAGGTGCACACGGCCACCTTGCGACTGCTGCAAGGGCTTGCAACCATGGCAATACTTTGTACTACTATTGTCATAGTACCCTACGGTCAGTGATAGTTAAAGCCACTGACAGGGGTGAGGGGGGCAGGTGAGGTAAAACCAGCCTCTCCTCCCATATATATATAAAAATATAAAAATTTATAACTCTCTTTTCAAAAGCGCTCCCCCTCCATATAATAAATTTTGTGTGTGTGTGTGTGTGTGTATAATGCTATCAATACTCTAATAGAGGAATTATGACAAACTAAACAAATTTTCCATTAAAAATTTTCATTCCCTTTCAAAACCCTTCCAGGCTAAATTTTCAATTTTAAAAACTACTAAAAGAGTATTCTACTAATCTCTTAAGCATCCCATATATAGATGAAATCAACATGCATACTAGTAATTTCAAAATGAAATATAAAAGATTTGTAATGATGAGGATTTGGATAAACAATACACAATTACGAAGAAGACAAGATTAATTAAATAATGTAGTTGAGTGGGTGATCAAAACACAAGAATCTACCTAGTTCTGATGCTAAATTTGCAACCACCCAAAAGATTGTGAGAGAAAACCTTTTTCTCAAAACTTTCTCTCTGAAAATTCCTTCTCTAAAATTCCTAGTTCCCTAAACATGAACCCTCAATTGTTGATAAGGAGTTTTCTCCTAAATTCGGGGCACTAATTGTGTGATCACCCGAGAGGACTCCTTACTTACAACTCTTTAACTCTTTATTATCTTTCTTTTTATGTTTTCATGCACCTTTATTGCAACTTAAAATATCTTTATTAAATTTACTTGCTTTATCTTTTTAATTAATTTATTATATTTTAATCTCATGCATACTTTATGCAATTAAAATATCTTTAATAAATTAATCTTTTCCATTCTTTAATTTATTTTTGAAGTGTTAATTGATAAAATATTTATTAACTTAAGTAATAATAATATTTAGCATTTATTTAAAAATGATCTCCTAAATATATTATTATTAAATTAAATAAATATTATTACGCTCTAAAATTAGACTTATAATATTATCTTTAAATTTAATTCTTTTTATTTAATTAATTTTCCAATTAATTAAATATAATTAAATTTTAAAAATATCATAATAATTTCCATTAAATTAAATCATTAATTTAAATTTTTAATTAGACTTAATTAATAGAAAAAAACCAAGGACCTTTAGGATGAAATATGACAACCCCTCATTGAAAACCACATACAAGATCAAACTAAAGAGTTATAATCACAAATTTATGTCATACAACATATTCGGAGTCCTAATTTTCCAGGACAAATGGGTTTAAAGGTTGGAATTTGGACTTAAGAATTTATCTCCCCTCTCTTACCATTGAGATAATGTGATAGGGTACGCTCATCCTAGCAATTCAAAAAAGTCGATACCTGGTACCTAAAGTCTGCATAAAATCCATGCATTTAGAAACACATATATACTAAGCTAAATAAGCAATGGCAAGAAGTGGTACATCGTGTAGATCTCAACTAGTAGGTGACTACAACTCCCTTCCTTAACCACATCAGAAGTGCCATACATAATACATAAATAAAACACACACACACACACACCATACACATGCAATATGGGGTAAGTATCCATAAGAAAACACATATGATAATCCATCTAACTAATCATCATCAATAACTAAAATCACTATAATAATCATCATTCATACATGAAGTATAGAGTATCAAGTAATCTCATCATAAAATCAACTGAATATGAAACAATATTTGATAATCTCAAAAATAATGCTACTACTCATCAAGCATAAAACTGGCCTAAAAGAGTTTAGAAATAACAACAAAATGTAAACTAGGGGCAGGCACTACATCCACCCCCCTGGAGTTAGGCTTACTTCTGGAAGCCTACAAGAATGGTAAAAATAAAGAACTCACTATGTGGGTCCCATTGGAGCCTTTCCCCCTATAAGAGACATGACTCCACTGAGAACACTCTCTAGAACCTACCCATATCTCCAATCGTAGGTTTTGAAGCTGAAAATCTCTGGTCTAAGAATTTTGATCTCCCTTGAGGGTAATAGGACAACTTGTGTCCACATTGTCTGCATAAGAAACACTCTCTGTTGAAGCTCCTCTGCACTCTAGGTGCACTAGACTACTGAATGCTACCCCCACTAGCATAAGACTGGTTGTTCTGTGTAGGCTATGTCTACTAATTTCACTTGTTTTGTTGAGCATTATGATAGCTCCTAGCATTGGAACCACTACCACCACTCTATGTTGGAGGATAAGTTCCTCCCTATTGCTGATTACCTCTAGAAGGAGGTTTCCTACTCCCAAATTACCCTTAGATCCTGATACTGTAGGTGCTCCCACAAAACCTCCATGTCCTAGGTTAACACTTTTCTCTACAAGAATAGCTCAATGTACCACATCTTTGAGGGTTTTAGGTTCAAACACCTTAACACCCCCAACTAGACAATTGTTCAAGCCTCTAATGAAATGTTGTCCCAACTATGTTGGGTTATCACTAATTCTTGAATAGGGCATGAGCTCATAGAATTTGCACTCATACTCTACTATGGTCATAGTGAACTGTCTCAAGTTATAGAATTTATCTACCCTATGTTGGTTCCATTCCTCTAGTAGGAATCGCTCATGGGAGTTTTCCAAGAATAACTCTCATATGACATTGTTCATGTTTATACCCAGTTTTTTCTCTTTGATAGCCCACCAAGTGGCTCCAAAATGTTCCAGGCTAGTAATCGAAAACCTTGCTTTGACATTAGTATCAAAGTCTTGAATAGAAAAACCTCTATCAAGAGCAATAAGTCATTGCTCAGCTACATAACTTGAACCCATCCCATTGAAGGGTTTGACCTTGCACCTCTGAAGGTCCTTCATTTGAGTAGATAAAATTGATCTCTTTTGATCCCTTCGAGGGCTCCTAGACCTAGGTCTATGCTCATGCCCTACCTAACATGCTCCAACCTGGCCATGAATAGGAGCTAGGTGATCAATGATGGTTCTCATCATTTGCCTCAGTCAACCTTCTCAAAGTCATCTTGCTGCTCTCTATGGTTCTCTTCTCGATGCTCACTGACATGATCTTCCCCATTCTCTTCCTGATTAGGGCCTTCATGGATAGACTCATGTATACTAATGTTTCTACCTCATCCACAACCTCTACCATGACCTAGGCTATAACCTCTAACTGAAGACCTTGTCTTAGATACCATGCAACAATAATATCCAAGATATAAGATGTTATAATAACCATAAAATATACTACTATAAATCATACATAAAAGACACATGTCTGAAAATAGTATAAGTTCAATTTTCATTTTTTCCTAATTTTAGGTTTACATATAATTCAGTTTTGAAGTCTAAGTGTTCAAGTTTGATTGTATACAACTAAAAGTTCAAGTTCTATTTCAGTTCAACTAGTTCATGTTTCAGTTTGAAATAGATATATGTAACAGTTTAATTTTTGGTTTTAGTTCAACTAGTTAACAACTAGTGGTATTCCAATATACCCAGAGCTCCCAATGTAGAACTTGGGCTTTGACACCAAATGTAACACCCTGCCAAGGGATCCAAAAGAATTAACCTAAAATTTTACTAAGTTTGCTATAAAAAAAAATGTAAAGAAAGAATAACACACACACCAAACATAAAGTAGCACAAGCAATATCATACAATCATACATAAGCAAACATAATAGATTACATTCCTTAAGGATCCCAAGACGTTGAATCACATTTAAATTTAAATAATACTAAGTCTAATAAATACCATATCCACATGAAAGAATAATTATAAGTCCAAGTCCATTTAAATAATATACATTTTTTCTAAATGCCACTTGGAAATAAAATTCAAATTGCATAATTATCCACTGTACATGTCACAGGGTATGAAAGGCTAAAAGAATATACATTTATAAAGTAGATTACATTATCCCTTTTTAATCCATGATATGAAGTACAATACAATAAATGAAATCATCCCTCATAGAAATACAACCATCTAACATAAAACAAAAATATAGAATAAAAGGAAAAGTAGACATAGAACTCTAGCCTCAACATTAATGGACGGATCTCAATGGTAAGAGTAAAAAGCATTACCACCCAACCGCGTGGTAACCCAAAAAGGCCCACTCCCACTGTGCTAAGGAGATAGTCTCAAGTATCAAACAAGATATCAATCCAAAAATCAAAAGTAATATCTAAGTACAGGAAAGCCTAAAAGTAATCTAACTCAAGGTTCCAAGATAAATTGACATCCAGACCTAGAGACAACCACAAACACATAGGAAATCTATACTATGAATGGGAAAGTGTCATCACATAAACCAACTCTAGGGTTACCTAGCTAATCTTTTAATCCTTCGCCCCCCTAGTGACTTTATGTAGCACTAATATCCTTTCATACTGACAAGGCATACCAATGAGTCAACTCTAAGGTTACCTGGCTAGTCTTTTAATCCTCCAGCCCCTTAATGACTTTCTGTGGTACCAATATCTTATTAATTCATTTTAAACCCATTTCATGAAATGTTATCACTCATTAAACTAGTTACAATGGGTTACCCTAGCAGCCACTTTGGGCCCTGACCTCCATTGCAAGCCACTTCCCTACTTAACATACAAATTACCTACCCTAGGCTCATAAAAGTACAAAACAAAGAATCATAGATTTCACCTTAGTCATATACAAGTGAGTGGAAAGCTTCAAAAGATAATCACAATAACATGTCATTTCTCTACGAGCAATTGGAAAACATCCCAAAAATACTGATCGAAGACTCAAAATGGTTAAGTCAAATATGTCATAACATCCACCTCAGCTTCACACAAGAACACTAGAAAGAAATAATGAACAATAAATTCAACTCATCATAGAGCATACCAAGCACATTACCATGGTTGAGTTTAAAAAGATTCAGATCAAAACATCATAATATCACAAACACATAACTTCCAAGTCTCTAGTAGATGTCCTAGAACTGATCAACATGCTAATCAACACAAACCCAAAGCATAGACAACATATAAATAGTAGTGTATGTTTCATAGTTTGGTTTGATTTTGAAAACATGTAGTTGAGTTAACAGTAAGGTCATGTTTTCATTTTAATATGTTTTTCAAGTAGATAAGATTCACAGTTTACCCTTACACATTAACCCATTGCTTATATCTGAATAAAATGTATAATTACCCTGATTCGATTTCAAGTCAACTATTTAAAATAATTTTAAGGGTAATTATTTATTCAAATTATTAAAAAATACTTATTGATTTCAGAGTAAAATAATCTACAATTTTATAAAAATCAATATTACTCATAATAATAATTAAATAAATTTAAATCTTCATGGAATAACCTCATTATTCAGTAAATTTAATTAAATAACATTTATTTAAATTAATTATTAAATATTAATAAAAACTATTAATAAAATTAATAATAAATAATAATTTAAATTTAATAAAACAAATTTTAAAAAATAATTAATATTGACAAGCATTTATTTGAAGGCCTATCGGCCTTCAACAAGGTGCACGTGACCACCCTGTGGCTGCGATAGTACTTTGTACTATCATTGTCATAGTACCCTATAGTCAGTAGCAGTTAAAGCCACTAATGGGGGTAAGGGGGGAGGTGGGGTAAAACTCAACTCTCCTCCCATTAATATATTTTTAATTTTTTTTAAAAATGATTTTATAAATATAAAAATTTATAACTGTCTTTTCAAAAATGCTCCCCCTCCATATAATAAATTTTGTATTTTGTATTTTATTTTAATACAGAATGCTATCAATACTGTAATAGAGGAATTACGACAAACTAAACCAATTTTTCATTAAAAATTTTCATTTCTCTTTGAAAACCCTTCCAGGCTTAATTTTCAATTTTAAAAACTAATGAAAGAGGATTCTACTAATCTCTTAATCTTCCTGTATATAGATGAAATCAACATGCATCCCAGTAATTTCAACATGAAATATAAAATATTTGTCATAATGAAGATTTGGATAAAAAATACATAGTTACGAAGGATACAAGATTACTTAAATAACATAGTTGATTGGGTGATCAAAACACAAGAATCTACCTGCTTTTGATGTTAAATTCACAACCACCCAAAAGATTGTGAGAGAAATCATTTCTCTCAAAACCTTCTCTCTGAAAATTCCTTCTCCAAAATTTTTGGTCCCCCAAAAAAGAACCGTCAATTGTTGCTAAGGAGTTCTCTCCTAAATTCGCGGCACTAATTGTGCAATCACCCAAGAGGACTCCTTGCTTACGACTCTTTAACTCTTTATTATTTTTCTTTTTACATTTTCATGCACCTTTATTGCAATTAAAAATATCTTTAATAAATTTACTTTCTTTATCTTTTTTATTACTTTATTATATTTTAATCTCATGCATACTTTATGCAATTAAAATATGTTTAGTAAATTAATATCTTTTCTGTTCTTTAATTTATTTTCGAAGCAGTAATTGATAAAAATATTTATTAACTTAATTAATAATAATATTTAGCATTTATTTAAAAATGATCTCCTAAATATATTATTATTAAATTAAATAAATATTATTACACTCTAAAATTAAACTTATATTTTTATCTTTAAATTTAATTCTTTTTATTTAATTAATTTCCCAATTAATTAAATATAATTAAATATTAAAAATATCATAATAATTTCCATTAAATGAAATTATTAATTTAATTTTTTAATTAGACTTAATTAATAGAAAAAAATACCAAAGACCTATAGGACAAAATATGAAAACCCATCATAGAAAACCACATACAAGATCAAACTAAAGAGTTATAATCATGAATTTATGTCATATGATGCATTCGAATGGTAATCAACTCAAATACTTGTCCTAATCTTCTAGGACAAATGAGTTTAAAGGTTAGTATTTGGACTTAAGAATTTATTTCTCCTCTCTTACCATTGAGATAATGTGATAGGGTATGCTCATCTTGGCAATTTAGGAAAGTCGATACCTGGTACTTGAAATTTGCATAAAATTCACGCATGTAAAAACACATAAATACTAAGCTAAATAGGTAATGGCAGGAAGTGGTGCATCGTGTAGATCCCAACTAGCAGGTGACTATGACTCATTTCCTTAACCACATCAAAAATGCCATACATAAAGAAAACATACACACGCATCATACACATGTAGTTTGGGGTAAGTATCCATAAGAAAACACATATGATAATCAATCTAACTAATCATCATCAATAACTAAAATCACTATAATAATCATCATGCATACATCAAGTATAAAGTATCAAGTAGTCTCATCATAAAATCAACTGAATATGAAAGAATATCTAATAATCTCAAAAATAATGCTACTAATCATCAAGCATAAAACTGGCCTAAAAGAGTTCAGTAATAATAACAAAATGTAAACTAGGGCTAGGCACTACAATTAAAATCTAATAAAATAATAAAGGAAAAGGGTTTTTTGTGTGATTGCATAATCAAAGCCCTAATTTAGGGAAAAGCTCTTTATTAGGAAATCATAGCTCATTTCTACACAGACAGATTTGGAAGAGCTAATTTTTGAAAAGAGGTTTTTCAAAAGAGAAGAAAAATTCTACGCATTTTCTGCATTCGTTATTTAAAAATTAGATCTAGGTAGGATCTTGTGAGTTTTGCGCAGTAGTTCTTGCATTGTAAATATCTATCTTCTCAATGTTTGTTGTGTTTCTATTTTCAGAATTCTCCTAAGTTGAAACCCTTGTTTAAGAAAATTGATTTTCGTTATAGAATTGTTCATTATTTAATCTGAAACCTTGTTGTGAATTTATTGTTCTTTATTTTGAAAACATATGTGAATGATTATAGTTTTGAAATATTTGTCTAATTGATTGGAAATCAAGATGAGGATTTCGATAGGAAAACAAAATTTAAAATGCAATATCTGATTGGTTAATTCTGTTTCCTCTATCAGATCTTTTATGAATTTTTTTTTAAAAATATCTATTATAAAATTATCGTAGTAAAACAAAGTTACTGTGATAATTTTATACATTTAAAAATGTATTCAATACTTAATAAAGTGTGGATTTGAGCAAATTTTATTGGGATGGGGGCTGTTGTTTGAATTTGTTTTAAAAAATGTAATTGTGGGTGTGGGCCACTACTCCACCCCACCCACCTTCCTCCTTTCTCTATGTGCTAGTGACAATGTGGCCACATACGATAGGCCTACTATCGATGCAACACATACTACTAATGCAAACATGTTGTGGTGGCAATAGGGATGTCTTGGCACCCTATGTTAGTTGACAGGCTTTAAATGTGGTTTGTAAGTTTATTTTATTTATTTAATTTTTTATTTTATTTAATATTTTAATGTATATAAATTTTTTTAATAGTTTTATTTATATATTAAATAGTATTAAATATTAAATAGTTTATTATTAATTATTAAATTCTATAATTATCATTAATAATAATCATTACTTTATTAATAGATAAGAAACTATTTTATTAATAATTTAATTGAAAACTATTTTAGTAATAATTATTACTTTATAAATAATTATTTTCATCAATAGTTTATTGATTGTTATTGTGAGTCTTAATAATATGTAAATTGAAGAATTTTATTATTAAGACATAATGGAAAATAAATTTGATAAATGAAAATGGGGATTTTTTTTTAACAACTTTTTTTGGATTGTTGAATCTTCTAAGATTCTTGTGAACTCTGAAACATTAGTGAATCTTGTTAGAAATAGGGATTACTGAGGGGGGGGGTGAATCAGTAATCTACAAACTTTAGTCACCAACTAGTTATTATTACTTACTTTGAACCATGCATAACAAAGCAATAAAGTAATGTTGAATAGTAACAATAGCAATGCACAAAGATAATTCATAACACCATATTTAGTTAATCAAGGGAACCCTAGCCAAGGGAAAATATATGTTCCTTGTTAGAGGATGGACCCCGTTAGGAGTTGTAGTACAATGTATGCAAGAAGAGCTCACTACCCAAACATGCAATTTCATCTACAAGAAGAGCTCACTGCTCAAACAAATAATTTACTTTTATTTTCTTCTTTCCTTGACTGATCTCTAATCTTTAGCTCAATCTCGAAACACCAAATAAATTTGCATATATTGCTTTCACATTATAGTCACAATTTGCAATTCACACTTGCACTTACATAATACCAAGATAGCACACTTCTTATTGCAAGAAGTCTTTTGCATAATTACCATGCCTTTACAAAAATTACTACTGGGTTGGCTAAGACCACAATTCACTTTTCCAAGCTAGAGTAAACATCTAGGATGTTGGCCCTAATTGGACAAGTAATTGTTTTGTAAACAAAAAAAATCTTTCTTTCAATTCTGTTGTCCTGCATCATCAAAACATGATTATCTCTATTTCATACAGTCCATACAAACTTATGAGGTTATACACATCATCACCAACATGTATACTATCTCCACGTAACTTTTCTAGTCATAATATGACATCTGCAACATGTTATAAACAAAGCAATACACTGTTGTAAACCAAATTCTATACTTAGACTCTGATTACCAAACACTAAGTATCTTTATATCTAAGGTTTCTTGTCAACATGTACATCATGTGTTTCCATTAATGATAACAATTACATATTACAATTATCCAATTGTCAACAATCTCCCCCTTTGGCATTGATGGTGCTAGAACAAAATAGGGAAAATTGGCTAAGTGACAAAAACTCAACATAAACAACATATAAACATTACATCTATTAGAACTTGTTCAACTTTACATATATGCTCCCCCTTACAATATACTTTATACTTTTACAATTTTCACATGTATTTCTCCCTATTGTATCTCTCCCAACAATCTCTCCTTTTGTCATGTATACAATTTTTACATCTCTCCCTCTTTGACATCAATGGCAAAGGTCAAAATGTCTAGATTCTGTCCAAAAAATTGTCAAAACTATTGTCTTTATTTATGCTGAAATAATCTTCATTCAATCATCAAAAATAGTCTTCAGATTGTTCATACCTTTGTTCCATGTCTCTTTGATAGATTCAGCTAATGTGAGAATTGCACATAAAGCATATGATGTAATCTCAACTACATTGATATCTGAATACAAAAAGTTTGAATATGTGCCCTTGGTCTTGACACATTCCTCTAGTTGTTTCTCAACAAAAGATAACTCCAAAGCAATCAATTCTCTGAAATTAGATGTTCTCTTCAAGATCTACTCTTTATGACGTTTCAATTTCCTAATGTCACTATAAACACTGGCAACTTGACTCTCAAAATCATCTACTTTGCTAGATGGATGCTGGATTTGGCTGCATAGAGCCTCTAGCTCACTCGTCTTTGACTCTGTCTGACTGTCCAAGTCTTTAGTCAGCTTGTATGATAAGATACACTTAACATACATAGTTTTCCCTTCTTGCTAACATTTCCAAAGTTCTTTTATGCACGTATCAAGGCTGACTAAGTCATTCTTGATATTCTGGTAGATGGTGCTAAACATGTTAGCATCACAGGAAATTTGAGCCTTCACCTCTGCAACATTCAAAAAAATAGTAAATTCTTCATCAAAGGATTTTAGCACTACTTGTGCTCTTTATTCAGGATCTAACTTAGTATATTAAACTATCAAAGTGTCATACAATTTGTTAGTTACTTCCATTAATGATCTCAGCAAACTCTTCACTTTCCTATTTTTCTCAATTAGCTTGGTCAGGGATGAGATTAGATCTATTTGATCATCATCATTGGTAGCTAAACTTGTAAGAGAGAGTAGAGTAGATAAACTAGATGGTTTAGTCTCATCCTCCCTATGTTTATTTGTTGCTTCTTGTTCTCATCTCTCTTCCTCTTCTTTCCTTTCCTTTTCTTCTCATTCTTTCTTCTCTTCTGATCTTTTCTTCTCTTCTTTCACAGTTTTCTCTTTCCTCTCTTCTTCTACAATCCTTATCTTGTCTTCATCTTCTTTTCTTTTCCTTTCTTCCTCAAGCAATTATTTTCTTAGCTTCTTCTATTTTTTTCTTTTCTACTTCTAGTAGCCTCTTTTCTTCCTCAATTTGTTTCATCTTATCCTCAATATCTTTGGTTTCAAGTACATTTAGTTTAGAACCACCAAATGGATTGGTGTTATCAATGTTAATAGTAACATTAGTTTGATCAATCTACATAGTGTCACTACCTACTAACACTTCCAAGGTTCTAGGAGCTAGAGGAGATGGTGCCTATGACTTTGTCAACATCTTATTGATAGTTGTTGTAGTCTTCTTTCTCAACTTATCCTTTTCTCCAACCATGAATAAAAATGGCCTCAATTTATTCCTCAAATATGGTGTGAGGTTATTCAACAGTCCTTTTATTTCATCTTTAACATCAGTCTTATAGATAGTCCTCTGCATAGACTTCTGAAGTTGAAGATCTTCTTCTCTTGTAGGAGTCTTCTTGTTTATAAGTCTCTCATAGAATTTCTTGTTCACAACTCCAATATCTTTCAGATTTAGATCATTTTCTATGATATATCTTATTGTAGATGTATCAATTTGATCCTTCTCAAAATTATTATATAAGTCATAAAACTTGTTCATCTAGGTAAAGTTCCCCTCATTGGCAATTTTTGTGTTAATCTTCTTAATATTCAACTTCCATGGTTGCCAAACTTTTCCTGCTACTTACTTAGGTGGAGTCACCTTTTTAGCTTGTTTGGTTTCCTTTTCCTCCTCTTCTTCATCACTAGACTCAATTGTCAACAATGTTTTCTACCTCTTACCCGGTATAGTGGCTAATTGTTTGACTCTCTTAGTCTTTAAGGATATTGCTTCTACTAATCTCTTTGATTTCCTTTTTTGCTCACTAGGATGAACATTAGATACTACTACATATGGTATACTCTGCTCCAAAGTTGTCTTAGCAACTGATACTGACAAGGGTTGAATGTTGAATACACCTTGCTTTAATGTTTGTCTCATGGCCTCAGATTCACTCTCATTCATTCAACATCTAATAATGCCTTCTTCATAATAAATTCAATCTTCTTGTGAGATGCCTTCTCCAAGGTTGCTTGATGAGCATGATGTGTGATCTCATCATAGGTTCCAAATCTATATTCTACTTTTCCTTTCTTTGACTTTCACAACAAATCAATGTAATGAACTACAACATCATCATTCAATTCATAGCTCAAAGGATCTAGAAATGTCTCCTAAGGTTCCACTTCTTAAATATAACTATGATCTATATCAACTAGAATACATATGTCCTCCATGAATCTATCCACAATTTCTGGTGAAATCCTAAATCTCTATTTCATCTCATTCTGAAAAGTCCTCATAATTAGGTTTCCACTGTCCAATATCTTATCTACAAGGTGTCTTCTACATACCTCTATGATCTTCTCCATAGTGCATATGTCACTACTCATTATATCTATTGCTGACAAGTAGGAAAATATCTTCAATACATGGAAGAATATGTGATTTATCAGTGACTAGAATCTAAAGACACCATTCTTTGTCCTCTTAATCTTTTCAAGGTTTTCCAAGAGTTGCATTCTTAGTATTTCACTTAGATTTACTTGCGTTCTATAATCAGTTAACTATTCAAGATCATCTATTTGATCGTAAGATGTCACCCAAGGTTTCCTATAGCATCCTTCCATCATGACAAGTATCCTCAAGACTTTGCATCATGAAATTCTCTGCAAAAGCTTACTTTTCATCTTCTGTTATAGAATTAGCCTTTACCTGTAATACCAGTGACTTTGAATTCCATCATAACTTCTTTAGATGACCTCCATATTGCAAGAGAGCTTAGGTACCATCTAAATGTAACAAGATACACCTTTTCTCAACTTTGCTACCTGTAATTTAGTCTCTGAGTGAAGCTCTCAAATTCTGATGTTGTGAACAAGCTTAATTCAACTTAATTGAATCAAACTCAATGACTGAATTTGATCTTCCTATCTCATCATCATCTAACTTTTATTTTGAAATATCTATTCCTTTCACAAATGCTTCATTAATTTCTTCTCAAAGTTCACTCACAATGTTTCTATGTTCTCCATTGTCTTTGCTAGTTCTAGAGTTCCTTTCATGGTTCCTTCTATCATTCCTTCTATTCTTGAAGTTTCTTCCATTGTTTATTCTATCTCTAAATTTTCTATCCATTCTACACTACTTCACTATGTGTCTAAAGTTGTTGCATAACTAACATATAGGTGCTCTACTTCTAGGATTCTGCTGATCATGAGGTGCATGATAATTCTAAGCAATGTGTCCTAAGTTGTTACACTTATAACATATGATCTGTCTTCTATCTTCATAAGTTCTTCTATCTACAGGGTTAGTATATCTAGACATTCTACTATTTCTTCTATCATTATCATTCTTAGGTTTTCTACAATCAATTGCATTATGATCCATACAATGACAATTATGACAATAAAAGTCCTTAACATGATTAAATGACTTATTAGTATATTCTCTTTTCATATGACCTATTTCATTATATAAAAAACACTTACCTCTAAATTCATACCTAATTTCTTAAGGAGTTTCCACATGCTTTGTGTCATCCAAGATTTCAACTCGCTTATTTTGCTCAACTTCTTTAGGTTTCATAGAAGAATGACTTGAATCAATCTTGTCATTTGAATTTTTTTTTTCTTTATATTCTGACATGATTTTAGGTTTCTATGTAGACATATTAATTAGATAGCCAAGACTAGTCTTGTCATAAGAAGATCTCTATATAGACATTGAATCATCAAGCTTTTCTCTGCTAGAAAAAAAGTTTCTCAAGTTTTTGTTTACACTGTGTCAATTCAACTTTCACAATAGTATTGTACTTAAGGAGTTCTTCATGATCTTCTTTCAATGATTCAAACTTAGATGTTTTCTTTGCTAGGCTTGCTCTTAGATCTCATTTTTAGTCTTCAAATCAGATTCAATTTTGCTAGGATCATTTCTCAAAGTCAACTTCAAATTTTTAATCTTCAACTCGTGCTCCACTATTTTGTACTTCATCTTCAACTTTGAATAGTCATCATCACTAGTTCTAGATTTAGTAGATTCAAGCTTGGATTTCAGATGTTCAATCTTTTCCTTCAACTAACCAATGTATACTTCCAATCTTCATATTTTTCCTTCAACTTATCTCTTTCTTTAGCAAGGAGATCAATTTGTTCAAGAGATTCTTCGAGGTTCTTTATCAACTGTTCCATATCCATAGGGATCATACTTGAGTTGTTAAGCCTCTTTAAAGTAATTATGCTCTGATACTAATTATTAGAAATAGGGATTACTAAGAGGGGGGGTGAATCAATAATCTACAAACTTTAATCACCAACTGGATATTACTACTTACTTTAAACCATGCATAACAAAGCAATAAAGTAATGTTGAATTGTAACAATAGCAATGCACAAAGATAACTCATAACACCATATTTTGTTAACTAGGGAAACGCTGGCAAAGGGAAAACCCCAATGGGGATGATACCCACTAGATAATATACTGGTATATATGTTCCTTGTTAGAGGATGGACCCTATTAGGAGTTAATGATAAAATTTAGTACAAATAGTCCTTGTTAGGAGACTTTGAATCCCTAATAGGAGATTCCAACCCTGTTAGGAGTTGTGTCAACCCTATTAGGAGTTGTAGTACAATGTATCCAAGAAGAGCCCACTGCCCAAACATGCAATTTCAACTACAAGAAGAGCTCACTACTCAAAAAAATAGTTTACTATTATTTTCTTCTTTCCTTGACTGATCTCTGATCTTTAGCTCGATCTCAAATCACCAAATAAATTTGCATATATTGCTTTCATATATAGTCACAATTCATAATTTACACTTGCACTTTGCTTACATAATACCAAAATAACACACTTCTTATCGCAAGAAGTATTTTTCATAAATACCATACCTTTACACAAATTACTTTTGAGTCTACTAAGACCACAATTCACTTTTCCAAGTTACAGTAAACATCTAGGATGTCGGCACTAATTGGACTAGTAATTGTTTTGTGAATAAAACAAACTTTTCTTTTAATTCTACTATCTTGCATCATCAAAACATGATTATCTCTATTTTGTATAGTTTGTACAAAATTTTGAGGTTATACACATCATCACCAACATGTATACTATCTCCATGTAACTTCTCTAGTCATAATATGACATCTGCAATATGTTATAAAAAAAAAAATATACTACTGTAAACCAAATTCTATACTTAGACAATTTTTTGATTACCAAACAGTTAGTATCTTTATTTTTAAGGTTTCCTATCAACATGTACATCATGTTTTTCCATTAATGACAAAAATTGCATATCAAAATTATCTAATCATCAACAAATCTGTTATACTTGGAAATAGGAATGAAAATTGAAACTCTAATTGAAATCAAAAACACTTTCAACTATAATACTTGAAAATGAAAATGGAAACTTGAAAACTTATAATTGAAAATTGAACCTTTGTGATTTCAAAACCTAATAAATTGAGAAAATTATTTTTGTATGTACTTTATGTGATGTGTGGTTTACTGCTGTTGGGTTTTGGTTGACTTAGTTTTTGACCAAATCAAGATGTTTACTAGAGGCTTGGGGGTTTGTTCTGTTATGATGTTATGGCTTATTTTGGTTATGATATTTTATACTTGACCATGGTGATGTGGTATGTGTGTTCTATAATGAGTTTGATTAGATGTTTTTTTGTGCTTTCTAGTTTCTTGTACAGAACTCTGGTGAATGGTATGACTTTTCTGGTATAACCTTTGAGTCTTTGATCAGTTATCTATGGATTGATTTCTAGTTGTTTTTTTATGATTAAGGTGATTATTTTGATTTTTTTTTTGTGATTTCATTTGATTTCATGGGTTTTTATATGTTGAGTTGATTTTGGACTAGTCTTGTTAGGATGATTGTATTGGTGAAATTTGTGATTTTGATCAGTGATATTTCAATGCTTTCTAGTTGCTTGTTTAAGAACTAATGTGTATTTTATGGTCATATGAGGCCTTTTTCTTTTTTTGGAGTCTAAAGAGGCTACCAGGGTAACTTTAGAGTTGGCTCATGTGATGAAACTTGCCCACTTACATAGTAGATATTCTATGTATCTTTGTTGCCTCTAGGATTAGATGATACTTGTGTCTTGGTACCCTTTGAGATAATTTTCTTTTAGGTGATTCCTTGAACCTAGATGTTGGTTATGAATTTTGTTTTGATATCCATATGGTACTTGAGTTTATCTCCTCAACACAGTGGGAGTGGGCCATTTAGGTTCCACGAGGTCAAGTGGTAGTGCATTTTTCTTATAACATTGAGATCCAACAATTTGATGATGTGGTTGGAGTTTCTTGTTCTGTATTATCTTTCATTTTTTCTTGTGTACTATGATGGATGGTTATACTCTATTTCTCTATATTTAATTTCATAGATCTTATGAGATGATGTAATCTATTTGATGATGTATATTCTTTCAGCCTTTCATACCTTGTGACTTGTATAGTGGATGACTGTGCATTCTTATTATTGCCAAGTGGCATTTGAGATAATTATATATTATTTAAATATATTTATACTTATATTTATTCTTGAATGTGGAATTTTTATATATTGGTTTTAGTATGAATTAAACTTAAATATGATTTAGTGTCATGGGACCCTTAGGAGATGTAATCTATTTATGATGGTTGTTATGTGAGTGAGTTAATGCTTATGTTATATCTTATCTCTTGTTATTACTGCTTCTGCTATGTTATATGTTGATGTTATTTTATTTCAAAAAATATATATTTGAAAAACTTAGTAAAACTTTAGGTTAATTTGTTAGTTTGTGGTGACTGATCAAGAAAGTACTGTAAATACTTCATAAATTTTTGGGGCTCAGGGCATCGCCTCGGAAAAAAAAATTTGGGGCCTATTTTATTAGGATTTTGGGCTGACATGTAATTATTAATTATAATCCTAAAGTGGTAAAAATACTTGTATAAAAGGGCTTAGGTTAGGGATTTTTTTATAAGGTGATGCAAAAATTAGTTCTTGCAATGGTATTGAGTTGTAAGGGATTACAGAGTGTAATCAGGTTGTAATCACTGGATGATAAAAATATTGAACTTTCTATTTGGTGGACGTAGCCCAAGGTTTGGGTGAACCATGTTAAATCTTGGTGTCTTGTGTTCTTTTCTTTTCTGATATTGGTTATATTTGCATGTAATTGTTATTTTTGTCTGTGGTTTAATCCTAACAAGTGGTATTAGAGTGAGGTTGTTTTTTAGTTATCCTCTATAGGAAAGTCTCACAGTTGAGTGGGAGTGATGGCAAATGAGGGTAAGTTGAGGGTTGATAGGTTTAATGTGCAAAACTTTCAGCTATGGAAGATGCAAATGAAAGACTATTTGTATCATAAGGATTTATGGAAGCTATTGGAAGGAAAAACAAAAAATTAGGGATCTATGTCAAATGATGAATGGGATCTTTTAGATAGATAGGCACTTGGAAGCATTTGATTACGCTTGGCACCATTGGTGGCATTTAATATTACAAAAGCAAAGACAATAGAAGAGTTGATGAAAACCTTAGCGACACTGTATGAAAATCCCTCCACTTCAAACAAGGTATTTCTCATGAAGCATTTGTTTAATATGAAAATGGCAGAAAGTAGATCTGTTGTGGATCATTTAAATGAGTTTAATACTATTACTATTCAGTTATCTTCTATGGGAATTAATTTTGATGAAGAAATTAAGGCTCTCTTGATTTTGTGTTCTTTGCCTGAAAGCTAGAATGGCTTGCTAATGGCTGTGAGTAATTATGTTCTTGAATCTAGTACCCTAAAATATGATGATGTGATCAGTGTTATTTTGAATGAGGAAACTTGTAGGAAAAGCTCAGGTGGATCTACATCAGGAAGTTCTTTAAATGCACAAACTCAAGGTAGAACAATTAAGAGAGGAAGTAATTTTGGAAATTGTGGGAAATCAAGAGGAAAGTGAAAGGGGAGGAAGTCTCAGTTGAGAGGACCAAACCACTATTGGTGCTATGTGAAACCAGGGCATAAAAGAAAGATTGTTGGAATCAAAAGAAAAATGAAGGAGATAAACCAGATGGAGACAAAGAGGAAAATGTGGTAAGTAACAAATCCAAAGAGGATGATTTTCTTCTATCTTTAGAAAGTGTTAATGATTCATGAGTTTTAGATTCTAGTGCTTCATTTCATGCTATATCTCATAAAGGTTGTTTCATTGATTATGTCCAAGGGGATTTTGGGCTTGTTTATTTGGTGGATAATAACCCTATCAGATTGTTGGAAAGAGAAAAGTTAAGATTAAGTTGCAGAATGGGAATCATTGGCTACTACATGAGGTAAGACATGTTCCAAGGCTAAGTAGGAATTTGATTTCAGCAAGGCAACTCAATGATGAGGGTTGTATAGTTACTTTTAATGATAAAAATTGGAAGGTTAGAAAAGGTTCCCTTGTAGTAGAAAAAGGTGTGAAAGTAGGCACCTTATATCTTTGTACAAGTCATATTGTTCCTTCTACTTTAATTGTTTCAAAGAAAAATGAATGTTCAGGAACAATTGTTGCAGTTGAGTAGGGAGAACAAATAGTTGTTGTAGATTTTGATACAGTGTTGTGGCACAAAAAACTTGGGCACATGAGTGAGAAAGGTATGAAAGTACTTAATTCAAAGAAAGTTTTACGAGGTCTAAAATGTTTTAATATGGATTTCTGTGAAAGTTGTGTGTATAGAAAAAAAAGAAGAGAATGAGCTTTGTGAAGACTGGAAAGGAAAATAAAAAGGAGAAATTAGAGCTTGTGCATACAGATGAATAAGGACTGGCTCAGGTATGTTCCCCTAGTGGCTCTCATTGCTATGTTATATTCATTGATGATGCAACTAGAAAAGTATTGGTTTATTTCCTTAGACAAAAATCTAATGTATTTCAAACTTTTAAAAAATATAAATGCTTGGTTGAAAATGAAAGTGGTAAAAAAGTAAAATGTCTCAAATCTGATAATGATGGTGAGTATTGTAGTCATGAATTTGAAGATTATTGCTCCACTAATGGTGTTTGTAGATAGAAAACTATTCCAACGACTCCACAGGAAAATGGAGTGAACACATGAATAGGACTATAATGGAGCGTGCAAGGAGCATGATGTTGCATGTTGGGTTTCCCTTACACATGTGGGTAAAGGCTCTCAATACTATTGTATATTTGATTAATAGAGGCCCCTCTCCTCCTTTGGGTTGTGGTATTCTAGAGGAAGCATGGACTGGTAAGAAGGTGAGTTATTCTTTTCTCAACACCTTTGGTTGTGAAGCTTTTTCTCACATAGATTCTAAAAATAGAACCAAGTTGGAAGCTAAGTCAAAGAAATGTGTATTTTTTGGATATGACATTAATGAATTTGGTTATAGGCTTTGGAATTTTGAAAATTATAAAATTGTAAGAAGCAGGGATGTCATATTCAATGAGAAAGTGTTGTACAAAGATCTGTTGCAACAACATGAGAAGAAAGAAGACAATTATGTAGTGTTGGATGATACTCCAAAAGATGATGTTCCAACCATTCCTCATGATGTGGGACAACTGCAACAACAAATACCATACACACCAGTGAATGTTAGATGGTCAACAAGGAAAATTAGACCTCCAAAAAGATTTTCTCCCTCTTTATATTCTATTTTACTTACTGATGTTGGTGAACTTGAATTTTATGTTGAAGCTATGCAGGTGGATAATAATATTGAGTGGGAGTCTACAATTAAAGATGAAACAAACTCTTTGTTGAAGAATAAGACATGGGATTTATGCAAGTTGCCTGCAGGTAAAAGATTTTTACAAAATAAGTGGGTTTATAAGTTAAAGAAGAGGAAGGAGGTAAGAAAAGATTTAAAGCCAGGTTAGTTGTAAAAGGATTTACACAGAAAGAAGGGATTGATTTTGATGAGATATTTTCTCCTGTTGTTAAAAGGGCTTCTATCCATACTATTTTAAGTCTTGTGGCTACTGAAGATTCACATTTGGAGTAGCTTGATGTTAAAATAACCTTCCTTCATGATTATTTGGATGAAGAGATATATATGGCTCAGCCATGGGGATTTGAGGTCAAAGGTAAGGAGAACTTAGTGTGTAAATTGAAGAAAAGTTTATATGGCTTGAAGCAAGCACCTTGGCAATGGTATCTGAAATTTGACAATTTTATGCATAAGCATGGATACAATAGGTCTCATTCAGATCATTGTGTTTATTTTAAGAGGTTGGATGATGACAACTACATTATTTTACATTTATATGTTGATGATATGCTTGAAGCTAGGTCTAACATGGATCATATTAAGGGGCTGAAACACTAGTTAGCACATGCATTTGCTATGAAGGATTTGGGGGTAGCAAAAAAAATCCTTGGTATGAAGATTTGCAGAGCTAGGAAGAAAAGAAAATTGATGCTATTTTAGGCTGATTATGTTAAGAAGGTGTTGCAACATTTCTCTATGAAGAATGCTAAAGCTGTCAGCACACCTTTACCTGGTCATTTGAATTTGACTAAGGAGATGTGTCCCAAGACACAAGAAGACGAGGATAAGATGTCCAAGGTACCCTATGCTTCCTCTATAGGAAGCTTGATGTATGCTATGGTATGTACCAAGCTAGATATTACACATGCACTAGGAGTTGTTAGTAGGTATATGAGTCATCCAAGAATTGAGCATTGGAATGTAGTTAAATGGATTCTTAGATATATGAGAGGAACATCCAATAAGTGTCTACACTTTGGGGGCTCTACTACTAATTTACAGGGCTATGTTGACTTAGATTTGGCAGGGGATATTGATACGCAGTGGAGTACTACAGTTTATGTCTTTACTCTTGGTGGGGTAGTCATGAGCTAGGTTTCTAGATTACAGAAGGTTAAGGCTTTATCCACTATAGAGGTAGAGTATGTAGCTACTATAGAGGCAGCCAAGGAGATGATATGGCTTCAATTCTATTTAGAAGAACTGAGAAACATTTAGATGGATAATTATTTGTTTACAGATAGTTAGAGTGCCATTCATCTTCCAAAGAATTCAGCTTTGCATTCAAAGACGAAACACATATAGTTGCGGTACCATTTCATTCGATCATTTTTGGAGGATGGACAATTAAAGTTGGACAAGATACATACAGATGACAATCTAGTAGATATGTTTACAAAGGTAGCAACAAGGGAGAAGGTGAAATTCTCTTCAACTTTGGTTGGTCTTCTAGATTGAACATGAATAAAAGAACAATAGAGCCCAAGGTGGTTTGATCCAGTGGGAGCCTCGTGGAGTAGCGGCATAGCTACAGGATCAGTCTCCAAGTGGGAGATTGTCATTTAGTGTGGAGCCTAATCAGTCCCTAAGTGGAAGATTTTTAATTTTTGGTGACTGATCAGGAAAGTGTTGTAAATACTTCATAAATTCTTTGGGACTCAAGGAATTTCCCCAAAAAAAAATTTTGGGCCGTATTTTATCAGGATTTGGGCTGACATGTAATTTTTAATTATAATCCTAAAGTGGTAAAAATACTTGTATAAAAGGGTTTAGGGTTAGGGATTTTTTATAAGGTGATGCAAAAATTGGTTCTTATGGTATTATTGAGTTGTAAGGTATTATAGATTTTAATCAGGTTGTAATCATTGGATCGTAAAAATATTGGACTTGCTATTTGGTGGATGTAGCCTAGGATTTGGGTGAACCATGTTAAATCTTGATGTCTTGTGTTCTTTTCTTTTTTGTGTGATCTATTATTTTCTTATATTGGTTTAATCCTAACATAATTTTCTTTTGGGTTCCCTAGTGGGGCATTACACAAATATCTTTTGGTTAAACCACTTGCAATTAATACAACTCCTAGCACTCCTACAACATCTAGCACATCATCAATTCAAGCACTAGTTTCACCTACTATTACACCTTTAGAACCTACAAGGAGGTCTAGAAGGACCACACCTACAAGTAAGAAATCACTAATATTGAAGATAAAAATCAAACAAAAGAAAGAAGAATCACCTAAAATATCAAATAGGGTAAAATAAATGACAATTGGCCTAGGGACTAAGAAGAAGCTTAAGATTAAGATTATTTATAAAGGCAAGAAAATGAAATGTGATGAAATTAAGGTCACACCCACACAAAAACCTATGATGATAGGAAAGATCTCAAAGCCACAAGACAAATCTAAGCATAGTAAGAAAAAGAGAAATTGGAAACCATAGATTAGCCAAATAAATCAAATGATTATGGATGATGGGGATTTAGAAAAATTAAAGAAGTATTATGACAATTATGATTCTAACCAAAATTGGAATCTCAAAATATCAGTTATTAAATATATGATTAATTTTAAGCAATATCTTATCAACTTGCATGACACTTTACCTAAAGATATGTACAATAGATTGAATACCTCAAGACTTAGAGCAGTTGAGGAAAATAAGAAGTTAAGAGAGACCACTATTCACTAATTCTTTGAAATTGAAAATCAAGAGAAGATGGACCATACTTAATAAGCTTGAGCCACTTCTAAAGAACAAGATGAGACCAAATTTGATTATGAGAGGTCACTATGATGAGGTTAAATATGAAACAGAGGTAGTTGTACATCAAGTACTAAGTGAATTTGGTACTTTGCAGACCACAATTTCTTAAGACACATAGAGAAAAGATAATACTACTTTAGACACAATTGATCAACAAGATGGAAGCATGACTATAGATGGAGTTAAAATAGTAGTTGACACTACTATTGACCCTTTCAAAGATAAATCAAAATTTCCTATTGGAAATTTGGTTAGTATAATGTTATAGATTACTTTAGTGATGAGGGAGAAGAAAAAGATAGGAAATGACACCAAGAGGAGAAAGTAAGAGAAGGTCACTAGGACCTAAACATATAGCAAAGTGAGGAAACTCCTAAAGGAATTTCCTTTGCTTGGCCATGTCTAAGTATATCTACATTGGCACCTAGTTTTAAATGCATACTCTAGCCTACATAAATAGAGAAAAGTGGATAAACAATAAAATATCATAGTTACTATTTTATTGACACCAGTAAAACAAGAAAAGAAGAAGGAAGCAGAAAAGGAAGAGGGGAAGATAGAGAAGAAGAAAGATGAAAAGGAAGAGGAAATGGATTTTGGAACTACAATTGGAATAATTTTTATGTTGTCATTAATGCCAAACCTTATTGGTGTGACAATTTCTACCTAAGTAGAGTACCATATCAAGATGATTGATGAAGATGATTCTAGAAGAAGAGATAAAAAGAGGACTTAGTGGAAAGGTTGATTTATGTGGAATTACAATGAGTACTTGATTAGTTATACTTTGGCAAGATAATGTATTATTTAATCATAACACTAAGTGGAGAAGATAGTAGTGTTAAAGCCTAGAAGATATGATCAATGAAGAAAAATGCTTAGGCTTAATAGAGCTTCAAAGCATAAGATTAAGGAACTTATAGTTGAAGTTGAGCTATGCTAGTGTTGACCGAGTAAACAATAGATGCCAATAAAATTTAGTGGCAACTGAGTGGCAGTAAAAGATAGAGTAAAAAAAAAGTTAGATTGACAATCAGTAAAAGGATCGACCAAAGATAGTGTAAGCCAAGAAATATAGTTTAATGATGATTGAGTTATCTAGTGATGACTGAGGCTAAGGAGCATAGTGTTGGCTGAGTGACAACATTTTACATTTTGTGAAGGAATTGAGATTCTTGGAATATGCAAAGTGTGTTGAAGATAAGGATTGATGAGTTGGAACATTTAATGCAAGGGAAACTATGTTTGAATGTTTCTATGTATGGGTTCAAAGAAAAGTTTGGAGAAGTTTCTAAAAGAGAAAGGAAGAAATAGAAAAGATGGATGGATTCAACTAATCTGACCCAACCCTAAGATAAGTGGTGGTGTTTAAGCATCAAAAGATCAAGCTACCTATATAAGGAGACATAAGGGATAATATAAAGAGGCTAGAAAATGTTAGCAAACTTGGAAAGGTTAGAGCAGTTGTTGATTCTATTGATTGTGAAACTTGAGAAGGCTAAACAGTGAAGTGTTGAGGTGAAGAGTGACTTCTTGAAGGATTTCCAACCTGATCAGTGATGGAGATAATAATGGAGGCTAGAAAATGAGTGAGCTATTGAATTGAATTATGATGTGTATTTTCAAAGTAGGTTGTATTTATTCAAATCAACCTATTGTTACTTTCTAACCATTGTATCAATTCAAATCCTTTACCCAATGTTACATTCTAAAGGAATTTTGTTAATTCCTCTAATAAGGCCACTCCCAATAGGGTGATTAAATCCTTTAGTAGGGTTGACTCCTAACAAAGCTCATGTTAGAAGAGAGAAAAATTGGTTACATGTTACTAGTATTTTTTTTCCAAATTGGGTTTCAACATTAAATCCTGGTATTTTACTTGTGTGGATGTTATTTGAGATGTTTTACTATTAATTTTTTTCTAGGATTAATCATAGATATAAATAATAGTTACATGCAAATATAACTAATATAAAAAATAATATATTGCATAGAAGAGAACATGAGACACAAGGATTTGACGTGGTTCACCCAATCCTTGGGCTACGTCCACAAACAAAAATTCCAATATTATTATTTTCTAGTTACAATCCACAATCCCTTATAGCTCAATACTATAGCAAGAAGCTACAATCTCATCATAAATTATAAAATCCCTAACCCTAAGAAATTGTATACAAGATTTTGTCACTTAGAAAATTAGGGTTAGTATAAGTCGTCCAATAGAAGAGTAGCATTCAATGTATTTTAAAAAAGTGAGTTACTTCTTGGCTTTTGGGGCACTACTTAGGGAAACCCCAATGGGGGCATTACCCCTTGACCCCACCCTGTACTACGATAGGAAGCACCACCTGGGGCCTTACCCCAAAACCCCACAAGGGCATTTCCCTTTGACCCCATCATGGAGGCGTTGCCCCCAAATCCCTGTAAAATAATATGGGGAGAAACCACACCAAATAAACCTCTAACATTGATTATCCTCCACATTAAAATCATCTCCCACTTGGAGACTAATATAACACCGCTAAAACTATAGTTCCCACTTGAATATTAAACTATCCTAGACTCTGTTGTTCTTTCATTCTACTCAGTCAAGAAGATCAACTGAACCTAAATAGGAGTTCACCTTCTCCCTTGTTACTTCCATGTAAAAATATTTGCTAGATTATCATCTATATGTATCTTCTCCAACTTTAATTGTCCATCGTCCAAAACTAACCAAATGAAATAGTATCACAACTATATGTGTTTTGTCTGTGAATGTAGAACAAAAATCTTGGCAAGATGAATGACACTCTAACTATCTATGAATAAATAATTGTTCCTATGTGGGTGTCCAAATTATTCCATGAAGAAATGAAGCCATATCATCTCCTTGGTTGCCTCAGTAGTAGAAACATACTCTGCCTTTGTAGTGGGTAAAGAATTCACCTTATGTAACTGACAAACCCAGATCACTATTGCCCCCACCAATAGTAAATACATAACTTATAGTACTCTGCCTACTATCAATATCCCCTACCAAATTCGAGTCAACATATCCTTGTAAATTAGTGGTAGCACCTCCAAAATGTAAACATTTACTAGATTTTGCTCTCAAATATCTTAGATCCATTTGACTGCATTCCAATGCTCAATACCAAGATGACTCATATATTTGCCAATGACTCCCACTACATGTGCAATATATGACCTTGTACATATTGTATAATATGTCAAGCTTCCTACAACTAAAGAATAAGGTACCTTGGACATCTTATCCTCATCTTCTTGTGTCTTTGGACACATCACCTTAGTCAACTTTAACGACTAGGTAAAGGTGTGCTGACAACTTTGGCATTCTTCACAAAGAAACATTGTAACACCTTCATTATATAATCAACCTAAGAAAATTTCAATTCTTTTTTCTTCCTATCTCTACAAATTTTCATGCCAAGGATTTTTTTTGTTTCCTCCAAATCCTTCATAGTAAATGAATATGCTAACCAGTGTTGTAACCTCTTAATGAGATCCATGTTAGACCCAACTACAAGTATATCATCAACATATAAACATAAAATAATGTAGTTTTCATCATCTAAGCTCTCAAAATAAAAACAATGATCTGAATGACACTTACTATATCCATGCTCAAGCATGAAACTATCAAATTTAAGATACCATTGCTAAGGTTCTTGCTTCAATCTATATAAACTTTTCTTCAATCTGCATACTAGATTCTCCTTACCTTTGACCTCAAATCCATGTGGTCATGACATATATTTCTCTTCATCCAAATCACCATGAATATAGGTTGTTTTAACATCAATCTTCTCCAAATGAAAATATTCAGTAGCCACAATACTTAAAACAATACGAATAGAAGTCATTTTAACAACAAGATAAAATATCTTATCAAAATCAATGCCCTTTTTATGTGAACATCCTTTTACAAATAACCTGGCTTTAAATATTTTTTGACCTCCATTCTCTTGTTTCAACCTATGGATCCATTTATTCTATAAAGCCTATTTACCTATAAGAAACTTCCATAAGTCCCATGTCTTATTTTTCAACAAAGAATTCATTTCTTCTTTCATTACAGACTTTCACTAAATCTTTATATCCACCTACACAACTTCACCATAACATTTAAGTTCACCAACACCTATTAATAAATTAAAATACAAAGAGGGGGAAAATATTTCTAGAAGTCTACTTAGTCTTGTTAATCATCTAACATTTGTTGGGGTGTGTGGTATTTATGTTTGTGGTTATTGTAGAGCATGAAACATCATCTTTTGGAGTATCATCCAACACTGCATAATCAATTTTGTTAATTCTTATGATGTTGCAATAGATAATTGTACACCACCTTCTCATTGAAGATGGCATCCTTTCTTCTTATAATTTTATGATTTTCAAAATCCCAATATCTATAACCAAATTTATCAATGACATATCCAACAAATACACATTTCTTTAGCTTAGCTTCCAGTTTGGTTCTAATTTTAGAATCTATATGTGTAAATGCTTTACAACCAAAGGTTTTGAGAAAAGAATAACTCACCTTCTTACCATTACATGCTTCCTCTGGAATACCATAGCCTAAAGGAGTAGAGGGACCTCTATTGATCAAATATATAGTAGTATTGATAGCCTCAATCCACATGTTTAAGGACAACCTAATATGCAAACTCATACTCCTTGCACACTCTATTATTATGATCTTGGTCATGCAGTTTGTTACTCCATTTTCTTGTGGAGTCCTTGGAATAGTTTTATGTCTATGAATACCATTAGTGGAGCAATAATCTTAAAATTCATGAATGCAATATTCACCACCATTACCATATCTAAGAAATGTTAAACCTTTACCTACCTCATTTTCAACCAAACATTTCTATTTCTTAAAAGTTTGAAATACATTAGATTTCTATCTAAGGAAATAAACCCACACTTTTTGAATTGCACCATCAATAAATTACATAATAATGAGAGCCACCAAGGGAAGATACCTGAGCTAGTCCCCATACATCTATATTCACAAGCTCTAATTTATCATTTTTCTTTTCCTTCCCACTCTTCACAAAACTCACTTTATTTTTCCATACACACAACTTTCACAGAAATCCATATTGACACATTTCAAGCTTGGTAAAACTTTCTTTAAATGAATTAATTTCATACCTTTCTCACTCATGTGCCCAAGATTTTTGTGCCATAACATTGTATCAGAATCTATAGCAATCATTTGCTCTCTCTGTTCAGCTGCAACACTTATTCCTGAACATTCATTTTTCTCTGAAACAATTAAAGTAGAAAGAAAATTATGACCTATACAAAGATATAAGGTGCCTACTTTCACACATTTTTCTAGTACAAGGGAACCTTTTGTAACTTTCCTATTTTTATCATTAAAATCAACTATGCAACCCTCATCACCGAGCTACCCTGATATAATTAAATTCCTACTCATCATTGGAACATGTCTTACCTCATATAGTAGCCAATGTTATCATTCTACAACTTAATCTTAACTTTTCGCTTTCCAAAAATCTAAAAGGGTTCATTATCCCCCAAATAAACAAGCTCAAAACCCCCTTGGACATAATCAATAAAATAACCTCTATGGGGTGTAGCATGAAATGAAGCCCCTAGAATCTAAAACCCAAGAATCATTAACACTTTCTAAAGAAAAAATAAAAGCATCCTATTTAGATTTGTTACTTACCATATTTGCCTCCTCATTTCCTTCTAATTCATCTCCTTCATTGTTCTTTTAAGTCCAACAATATTTCTTCCTATGCCCTAGTTTCCCATAGTACCAACAATCTCTTGGTCCTCTAGATTGAGACCTCTTCCCCATTGATATTCCTCTTGATTTCCCATGATTTCCTAAATTAATTCCTCTCTCTATTGTTCCACCTCTTCTTTGCGTATTCAAAGCACTTTTTGATGTAAATCTAGCTAAAACTTTCCTACGAGTTTCCTAACTTAGAATAAAACCAATCACATCATCAAATTTTAGGATATTAGATCCAAAAAAAAACTACTCACAACCATTACCAAGCCATTCCAGCTTTCTGAAAAACAACAAAAAATTAAAAGAGTCCCAATTTCTTTATCAAAATTGACATTCAGAGAAGATAACTCACGAGTAACTACATTAAAATTATTTAAATGATTTGCAATAGATCCACATTCTACCATCTTCATATTAAACAAACCCTTCATGAGAAATAACTTAGTTGAAGTAGAGGGATTTTCATAAAACTTTGCTAGGTTTTACATCAACTCTTTCATTTTATTCTCTTTTGTAAATTTATTTGTCACTGTTGGTGTTAGGCATAATTCAATACTTCAAAGTGCCTTTCTGTCTAGAATCTCCCAGTCATCATTTATCATAGTTCCATGTTTCTTGGATTTTCCTTCCAATACTTCTCAACCTTTATCTTACCCTCATTTTCCATTGCTCATGAGACCTTCTTGCAAAGGATAGTTAATAAAGATGATGATAATCTATGCTAAAAAAAGATGATAATGGTCTCGGCTAAAACAAAATGGTGATAGTCTGAGCTCTAAAAAATAATAATTTAGCTTGACTTTAATATCACTTGTTAGGATTAACCATCGATAAAAATAATAGTTACATGCAAATATAACCAATATTAGAAAATAATAGATCATACAGAAGAGAACACAAGACATAAGGACCTCACAAGGACGTTACCCCCAAACCCCATACAAATAATCTATGGGGAAACCATACCAAATAAACTTCCAAGTCTTATTAGGCTCCACATTACAACATGTTTTATATTCTATGAGTTTTTATTATTATTGGGATAATGGACTATGTGTTTTATGTTACTGATAATTTTCTATAGAGACTAATTTACTTAATGAATAGATCTAAGTTGGTTGAAGTATTTAAAATTTTAATTGGTACATATGAACCTAAGGATAACAGATTCACCCCCACCTCCCCACCTCCCCACCTCACAACTTCCCCCCACCCCCTCTTAGTTATTCTAAATCATTCTAACAATGGAGGAGACAAATCAGATGGATGAGTAGCCATCAGAGGATGAAGCAGAACAAAGTCAAGGAAAAAAATAGAGAACATACAAGGAAAATAAGAACAAACACATAGAGACCTTTTAGAATCCTACAAAGGGAACTGATAGGGACACTCTAAGCACATCTCAGTCAATATGTGAGACTCTATTTTCTAGTATGACTAGCAATACACCTAGTTTCATAACTGAGGACATGTATATAGAAAAGTATATTCAGCTAATTGCATTCTAACTTTCAAATATAGAGGAGAAGTCAAAAAAATTGAGCATGAATGATAAAAAAACATTTTAGAGAGCTTAACTAAGAGATTATAGAGAATAATTCCATTCTCTGTGTAGATCATTGATCAATATTTTGAGAAGAAAGATGAGAAAGTGACTGAGGAATTTGGTCAACACTTCTCAACAATTGAAGATGGATCAAATGTTAAAGCACAAACCGAACATGATGTAAATCTCTTCAAGATGGTATGTGAGAACATTAGTAATGACTTAATAGTCTTGGATGTTTATATCAAAGAAATGAGAAAATGTATTTCAGAAGGGGAAATCTTATATGTTGAATATATCCTAGCCCACAAGCATACCCATGCCATTGACATTACCATTAAGAAAAAAAAAGGAAGAACTTGAAAAGATGGTAGAAGACCTTAAGAAGAATGATGCCAAGATTACTAAAATTGATCAAAAGATTAGCAAGGCACATGATGAGTTGAGCATGTTGTAGAATTATAGAGATATAGTATTAATGAGATTCAATCTACTAATATACTACTCAACTCTAAAAGTTGACTTAGTGGAAAAAGAGTTGGACACAATTCTTGAGGATAAGTCTTTATATGATCAATTTTATTACATGGATCTTAATGGAGTAGAAATAACATCTTATGCACTTTGTAGAGTAATCAGTATTATAGATGCATTTAGAAGTTCATGGGACATAAAATTTGCAAATTTAAAGAAGAAATTTCTTGACTATATGAATCTTTTGGGAAATCATTCAATATGAGGACAAAAGAAGAAGGCACCAAAGTTTTGACATGTACATAGTTTTTGACTCACCTTTTTCATTGATGTCAACAGGGTCCAAGTGAAGGGGAAAAAATTGTAAGCATAGTATACATATTCATAATATTATAAGGGGGAGTCATAAGTTAGATATAAGAGCATGTACATAGGGGGAGCACACTATATATGTACACACACACACACACACACACACACACACACACACATAGATATATGTATGTATATATACATACACACACATTAATTATGGTGTAAATGTTGACTGATTTACATTTTTCAATTTTGAGATGGCCATGTGAACACTTCACAGTTTTTGTAATTTTGAAGACTTTATCATACTTAGCCAATTTTTCCATATGTTGTCATCAATTCCAAAGGGACATATTGTTGGAAATTCAAATAAGGGTAGGTGATATGGTTTTAATTTATGGAAACATATCCTTAATTTTGAGATGACACAACTTAAAATTAAGTTTGATGAAAGTATACTTAGAAAATTGACTAAGTATAATGTAGAGAACCAAGGAACAATTAGAAATTTTTGTTCAATGAGCTTAACTAGAAGCACATGAATTTATGTGAGCTTAGAGGGAGGTAGTAAAGACACCATACTACACATGTTGAAGGCCAAAAAAATAAATGTTGAATTTTGGACAGTTTACCAGAGATAGATTTGATAGGACAAAACAAGGTAAATAATAGAGTATTGGTATTCTAGTCAAGGAATTATTTTGGCTTTCAAAAAAATTACTTTAAAAGGTTGGGAAAATATTCCTATGTGTTAACCCACATGTGCTAGAACCTAATTTGAAGATTTGGTAACATGCAAGGTAGTACAAGGCAAACTCAACTAAAATTTTTGGTATTAAGGACTTATCTTTTTATTTAGCAGAATGTGACATTGTATTGTAATGATATGATGTTTGTATGTGTACTTTTTATGCCTGGTATAGATGTGAATTCCATGTAATGAGAAGAGTGGAGAAGTTGCATGATTATTTTGTGAAGAGGAACTACAAGGACTGATCGGATATTAAAGATATCAACAATAACCAAAGGTTGTTGTTTCTATCTCTATAGATAGGTTGCACAATTGTATATTTATATTTGGGTAGTGGGCTCAACTTGTATTTTTTATTTTAATAACAAGTCCTAAAAGGTTTAAGGCTTCTAACAAGGCCTAATACTCTATCAAGTTTAAATAGATTATACACATGTAATAGACTCCTAACATGATCAGTATCTCAAATACTTTTGATTAGTGGATCATTTTGTGGGTACCATCTATTGGAAATATGAGGTAGGAAAGGTTACTGAGAGGGGAGGGGTGAATCAAGAACCAATAAAACTTAATCTTATTTCACCAATTAATCCTTCATATAATATTATGATCTAATTGTATCATGAAGGAATGAAAGCAAATAAACATTCATAGCAATTTGACACAAGATATGGTGATCCAGAAACCTTCCAAATAGAAAGTAAAACTGGGGTGGGGATGATACCCATAATCTTTAGTATTATAGTATAAATTTGACCTATTAAGGCTTATAATTGATCACTTCTGATGATCTGCCCTATCAGGAGAAATAAGCACTGTGAGGTCCACCTTGTTAAAAGATTTACAAAACATACAATGAAGTATGCACTTGGTAAAGAGATTTATCAAATATTGTTAAGTCTACCCTATTAAAGGATTTAACTAATGCACCTATTAGGATGAACCAGTAGCTAATCTCAAATCTACAACTCTGATTTACTAGTTGAGATTCCTTGAATTGTAATGATCACCTTGCTATAATAGATAATACTTTATTGTCCCTTATATTTCTTGTATCTTTCTTTATTTCACACTTCTACTCATTTTATACTTACTCTTCTTTTTTGGATATGATACAATGTGTTGTATATATACCAATCAAAATCACAACTTACTAGAGTTGGCTACAATACAAGTTTCACCAAAATCCACAAAGTCGGTCCAACTATTATAACTCAAGTTTTGAAGACAAACTTGGTGACGTTATGATACTTGACAACCACTGTCAACACTCAGCATCATCTCGCACTTAGTTTACAAAGAGGCTCATTTTATACTAATCACTTCTAAGTAGCTTGAACTCAGTCAGCACTGTATGACTTAGTGAACACTATGAAACTTGGCATATATTGAATCACTCAGTTGACACTCCATGGCTCGATCAACATTGGATTCACATCACTAACACTACTAGCTTGGTAGACACTAGAGAACATGGTTAATACTGAGAAACTTAGTTAACACTATGGGCCATGGTTAACAATGGAGTCTCCATCACTTGCACTCAATAACTCAATAAACACTACTACACTCAACATAAATTGTAGATAGTTTTTGAAGTTTAGTAGCAACTGTATATTGACAAAGTGTGAGTCACTAATAGATAAAATCGGCCTTAATGTCAAAAATATCCCCCTTTGGCATTAGTGACAAAAATACTTATCATCCAAAAACTAAATACTCAAAATTGTAAGTAAAAACATTCTTTTATCTTCATTTTTTTCTACAACTCAATAACATACTCTATTTTTCAGATTTTTCAAAATTTCTTTTGTAAAGGATGTTTTCTGCTTATCTTTAAAATATTGTTCTCCCATACATATATCTAGAGTACTGCTCCCCCATATATGTATTCCCATACATATATCTAGAGTACTACTCCCCCATACATGTATTATTTACATATCCTTTCATATACTTCTCCCTCTTTATACATAAGATACTTCTCCCCCTTTTTGACATAAATGCCAAAGGTGTATATTATAAGTTAATACCAAAATGTGACAAGAATTCAAAGTGTACCTTCAATATTAATGCCATTGTCTTGTCCCAATTTTCTTCTAACACCTTGCTTGCATGTAATGCAATCTAAACTTCTGTTGATAACTACATCATGTGATCAACTATGGAGAAGTTATTATCATGGATGAGTGTCTTAGCATGTGCAATGTGTGTCTACAATCCATCCATGTTTGGAAGAATCATGCCTTGGATTTTTGCAAGTGTGGCCCTGATCTTGGCTTCTTCCTTTAGTAATCATGCTTGCAAATTAGTTGGAAATCTGATCTTTGAATAGTGAACAGAATTATAGCTTGGGTCAAGTGCTAGCTAGTGTGCATTTGCCTTTATATCTTCATCTATCTTTGATATTTTACTTTTAATGTCTTGTGTGAAGATAGATATTTCACACAACTTAACAAATAATGAAGTGACTTTATTTATAGATTTCTCCAAAGAAGCAAGATTAGTAGACAATGCTACTTGGTTTATTGCTATTTTCTATGCCACTTGTTCCAATGCCTTGTTCTCAAATTTACTTGCTACTCTTTGTAGAAACTTATCTTGTCCATTCAAGTCTTCATTGTATTTCTAGACAACTTCTGCTAATTGATCAAAAATAGGTTGTTTAATATCAACCCCAATACTTAGTGCATTTACAAACATGTCCTTTACATCTTCAAGCACCTGGTTTTCCTTGCTCTTCTCTTCTCTAAGCTTCTGTTGCTTAGCTCTCTTTTACAATTATTCACCCATGCTATTCATTTTATCAGGATTCAAAATAGAGATATACCAATTCCCCTACTATTATATGCAAGGGGTAAACTCTTCTAGTTAATGAGATCTGTTGTCCCTAGGATCAATATCTTCTTCTTTACCCTTATCCTTATTTAGCACTTTAGTTCTTGGTTGAGACTTGTTCTCAACTATCATTGTATTAGATATATGTGAAATAGAAATAATAGTAGAAATAGAGGGACTAGAAAAAATATATAGATATGGCACTGATATTAGAAATACCTTGTTTCTTTATAATAAAACTTGATGATGGTGGTGCTTGTTTCTCAGTAAATGAAGTGTTGGCCACTTCAGTTAATGGAATACCCAGTTGAACAGGTCCTAAGCTTGGTTGTGTGCATCAGGTGGTGTAGTGGTAGTTAAAATCAACTTAGTAGAAGCTTTCTCATATCCAAATTTCACTGAGGCTTTACTCGAAGAATGAGGAAATCAAGCCATTACTATTGCTACAATCTTTTTTGCATCAGTTTCCTCAATAGTTTGAATCTCTAGAAGAATTCCTCCAATAGCTTCTTATTCTTCCTCCTCATCATCCATATTTACATTATCTATTTCATCAACTTTTATTTCCACATCCTCTTCCTCGTCATCATTATCATCTTTTTAATTAAAATGAACAATCAAATCACTAGGTTGATGTAGATTGTAAACATTCTTCCATGTTGATGTAGAAACCTTTATAGCATATTCAATGATATTGAGAAGTATCATGCAAGTGTTCATCTTGAGAGTGAGCTTCTATTCAATCTTCTTCATAGATTATTTCACCTCTTTTTCACTGGGACTCAACATGAGTGGCCTCAGAGTCTATTCAAAGATGTATTTTGTAGTTTTCTTTGCATGCTCCTATCTAGACTTGATTGCTTGCATAAGCTCATTTGGAATTTGTTGAGTAAGCTCACCAAGAGATTACTTCCATTTTCCCAATTTGGTCATAATGGTGTCTTCAATCTATCTTTTCTCATCTGCATTCCTTGATTCATATTTTAGGAATTTTCCATGCTAGTTCCTTCTTGCAATTCCTTTAACTTTTCCTAAGAGGTAGGTGTAGGCCTTTATAAAATAATTTTCTTGGCATCCCCCTCACCTAACTTCAATTTCTTCCTAGATTTTGGTGCCTTCCTTGTGAATACATTAGTAGATGACTTAGTAGGTTTGATTATGATAACCTTGCCTTTCTTTCTTATAAGCTCTTCTTCCTCAAATTTGGATCCCTCATCTTCATCCTCTACATTATCTTCTTCCATATCATCACCTTTTCCTTCTATTAGCAGGAGAGTAGAACTTGTTTGCTTCAATTTTTCTATCCTCTTTCTTCCTTTTAATGAATTTCCTCTTTACAATCACCATTAATGCTTGGTACATTTGTTTGCTTGGTTATAGGTTGTCTTCTACTTGGTTTGTATTATAATGCTTGGTAGACATACATAGCTTGGTAGAGTCGTTATCACTCAGTATCCACATACAATACTTTAGTGTCTCCCAACCTTGCTCAGTAGGGTTTTGTGACCTGACCTAGCTAGGTAAGGTCTATGATTTCTAGGACCACTCAGTGATCCTTGTGCATCTTAAATGCTGATATGGATCTCTTCTTCTTGTTGGTTGGAACTGATGAGAGATGTCTACTTCAGAGTCTCAGTTCCAGTTATTCCTCTATGGATTCAAGTTGAGATGCTTGTGTCTCTCAACTCTTGAGTGACATCTTCTTCATGACTCAGACTTGCATTCTTAGAAGATTTTGGTATCCATTGTTGCTTCATCTACTTTCTAATATTGTCATCTTTGGCTTTCTTTTCATATTCAATCCTTGCTATGTCCATATAGTTCTTGGCAAGATGTCCAATTTTTGTACAAATAAAGCAACTTTTAGTGGTATATCTTTTCCTCATATGATGTTTTACACAGTTTTCTCTAATGTGCCCAAATTCACCATAGTAGTGGCATCTACACCATGTGTTGTAGTCCCATCCAAATATTTCTTTTACAATCTATTCTATTGGATCCAATATCTTGGTTTTTCATTCAGAAGATTTGTGTCCTTGTTTCTTGCAATTATGACATTTACCTTCAAACTTAGGTTTCTCCTTGCATTCACTTGCTCTATGACCATGCTTATTGTACCTGTAACACTTTCCATTGAATTTTGTTTTACCATTACTCCAACATTTGTTTGATATATGACCTTCCTAGCACAATGATTGCAAGTAGGCCTTTGATTCTTTTGAGCTCTTTGATTCACCTTCTTCTATGTATCCTATTCCATATTTTCCTTTGTATCTATACTAACTTTTCTCATTCAATTGATTCATGCTTTCTTGAGATTTCAACATTCTTTCATTGGTTTCCTTTTTAGTATTTAGATCATTCTATAGTCTTTCATTTTCTGATCTTAGATTCATGAGTTCTTCATTTGCATTAGTGAGTTGATCAATGAAGTATGCTTGCTAAAGGCAGAGATGTTGAATTTCATTGTTCTTTTCTTCTATCTCTTCTTTAGCTTTGTCTTTTTATTCCATGACTTCACATAATCTTATTGATTGGATTTCCTCTTTTCAGCTTTCTAACTTCTTCTTGAAGATTGGAATTCTTTTCTAATAAGTCTTTGATTATTTCATCAGCTTCATTTGAATTTCTTTCTGGATAGATATCTTCAATTCTTTCTTCAGTGTATAAATTGTCATTCATTTGTACTGCAAGATCTTTTCTTATTTTCAATGATTAAGAGATTTTCTCCTTTTCTTTCTTTAGTTGACCAATGGCTAGTTCAAGATCCAACTTTTCATTGTCAATAGCCTTATCTAGCTTGTATACCTTCATTACCTTTGAACTTTTCTCAAGTTATTAAACTTCTTCTGTGAAAACTATAATGATCTTATACCAATTGTTGGAAATATGAGGTAGGCAAGGTTATTGAGAGGGGAGGGGTGAATCAAGAACCAATAAAAATTATTCTTATTTCACCAATTAATACTTCATATAATATTCTGATCTAATTCTATGCATGAAGGAATGAAAGAAAATAAACATTCATAGCAATTTGATACAAGATATGGTGACCCAGAAACCTTCCAAATAGAAAGTAAAACTAGGGTGGGGATGACACCCACAAGCTTTAATACTACATTATTAATTTGACTTGTTAAGGCTTACAATTGATCACTTTTGATGATCTTCCCTATTACGAGAAATAAGAACTGTGAGATTCACCTTGTTAAAAGATTTACAAAACATGCAATGAAGTATGCACTCATTAAAGAGATTTATCAAAGACTATTAAGTCTACCCTATTAAAGGATTTGTTTGATGCACCTATTAGGATGAACTAGTGGCTAATCTCTGATCTACAACTCTGATTTTCTATTTAAGATTCCTTGAATTGCAATGATCACCTTGTTGTGATAGATAGTACTTTATTGCCCCTTATACTACTTGTAGCCTTCTTTAATTCAAACTTCTGCTCATCATATACTTACTCTTCTTTTTTGGATATGATGTAATGCATTGCATATATACCAATCCAAATCATAACTTACTAGAGTCGGGTACAATACAAGTTTCACCAAAATCCACAAAGTTGGCCCAATTGCTATAACTCAGGTTCTGAAGAAAAACTTGATGATGTTTTAATACTGTGCAACCACTGTCAACACTTGGCATCATTTGGCACTCATTTGAGAAAGAGGCTCAGTTCATACTAATCACTTCCAAATAGCTTGAACTCAGTCAGCATTGTGTGACTCATTGAACACTGCAAAACTAGTCATATATTGAAACACTCAGTTGACACTCCATGGCTTGGTCAATACTAGATTCACATCACTAATATTGGTGTCTTGATAGACACTAGAGAACATGGTTAACACTAAGAAACTTGGTTAACACTATGGAACTCGGTTAACACTGGAGTCTCCATCACTTACACTGAACAACTTGGTAAACATTGCTATAGTCAACATAAACTATACATAGTTCTTGAAGCTCAATAGCAACTATATACCCACTGGGGTTTTCCCTCGGCTAGGGTTTCCCTAATTAAAAAATAATGGTTTTATGAGTTTCATTATGTTATGCTTATGTTTACTTTTTAGTTTGATAATCTATGAAAGTTTGAATATTGTAATGTTGTAGAAAAAACATCACCAAAATCTTAAGACCTATATAATAAAATAAAGAAGTCTCATTTAGATTTAGTGTGTATTGTTTATTATCCCACTTGATCATAAGGTGAAGCCAATGGTATTCACAAAATGCCCACTTTGAGGCAGAGAACTAACCACTTATTTTTGGAGGGGTTGTTGTGAATGTGGAATGTAGAAAAATATTTATCCAGACTAAAGTGTCACCTTATTCTTCCTTTGTGTACATCTACATCCATGGCTCCATTATTTGGTATTGGTGAGATCCATTGAATTTGTGGAGATTTCCTACATCCTAACGATTCAACATAAACAACACTCAAGCATTGTCGAATCCTTATTGACAAGGTATTCATTAAGTAAGGTGAATATTTAAAATTTCATTACTTCTTTACATGATTTATATAATTTACTCTTTCAAAGTTAATTCCTAAATAGGATCTTGACCAACGCAAGTCCCCAATCTAAAAAAATCAAAAATTTCTTGTGCCAAGAACATGTTATCAAGATTATGAATTCGAATTTAAAATCTACTAGTCAAGAGCTTTTAGAAATATTTGTCTCAAATTTGTTACAATGTTCTAGGAACACATTTGTCATCTAGTAAACCTATCGATAAAAGTCATCCAAATTGACTTGTACTTGGAGATTCGGGATTTTGGGGGTTTCTATTATGACTCAAGTCCAGAATCAGATTCTCAATCACTATTATAGATCCATGATTTTTGGAGCATAAAATTATTTTCCTTTTCCTATTTCAAAGTCAATTTTCCACCCCTTCTTTGATCTCTTATCATATATCTATTTTTGATGATTGATGTATTTTCTTCTCAATGTGACAAGCTTTTTGTTTCTCCTTCTCCTAAAACATACCCTCATTTTAGGGATATTTTAGAGCATTAGGAAGACATTATAAATTATTTTATCAATGTGATCCTACCTTCATTTAATGCTCCAAGTAGAGATGAAGCATTAATGGAAGTTTTTAATCCTTATTCTAAGTATTTCTTGGGAAAAGAGGATAATATAAATCTTCTTAATGCTCTCCCTTAATGAATCTATGTAGAGACAAGATCACAATCAAGTTAATGTTACTCAACCCATGATTGACAACAAGCCAATTATCACTCTCAAAGGTTACCCTCCATCAAATAAACTTCTCATCATCCTTAAGGGTTGTCCTTCTCCAAGGTAAAACTATAAATTTTTTAGATTATCATCTGATGTTTCACACCTATTGTAGAAGGAATAATCTTCAACCTACTACTTCTCTTCCACCTTCTAAACCCATTCTTTTTCCTTTACCCTATATTCCTCAAAATAATGAAATGGGATATATTTTGGTAGAGCAATTACATAATTACCCCCACCAAGATTTTTCCTTGGAAAATTCTTAAAGCATATCCTACATATCAAGAAACCCTACTTTAGTGACTATGTGTACTCTTCCCTTATAAGATGTTATGTTCATAAGAAGACATGTGATGACAATTTTTTTGTGTTGAACAATTGATAATTCATTCTACTTTTGAAAGATTTTCTATATGATTGCAACATAACTACTATTTATTTATTATATATACATGTGTGTTTGGAAAGATTAATGACTTTAAATTAGAGAAATCTTATGTTTTTTTATTAAAGAGTGTTCCCAATTTCACCCAATTTGTAATTACTAAAGTTAAAATTTGTTCATGTCAACTTTCTATACTATCCATTTTTAATAAAATATTTATCATTGACAAGGCTACAATGCAACTAAATTTTTGCCAAAATGTTATGAGTGCTTAAGCTTCGCAAAAATTAAAAAACAATTTAAATTATGATATTTTCTGATGTATTGATACAAATATAAAAAAATAGATTGTCTTAAAAATGTTTTCGACATATATTATTAATAAAAAATAACATTTTTTTCCAATGATTCAATGGAAAGAAAGAATATATTACACATGGGAAATCACACTAATGAAAGTAGACAAGTGATTTAAATAGCTTTAGCAAAATTTGAAAGTTTGAAATAATATATTAATTATCGATGATATTCAGTACAACACAAACTTCATCTCATATTAGTCAATATGCATATAAATTTATTATGTTTATAATTTACTTTAAAGATGCGAATATAAACATCTAAATATAAGAGACTTATCTTAGAAAGTTCTATATCTAATATTATATGTACTCACAATTAATATTATACGTACTAGAAGTTACATCTTCCTATGTAATGGGCAGGGCAAGAGGTATGTAAGGTCAATTATGAAAAGATATAAAAAATTGAATACATATTTGTGAAGTGGATTAGGTCAATTAGTATGCCATTTATTATGTTTTATTAAAATGATACTTTGTATTTATATTATATAAAAATAAAATAAGACACAATATACTATTAATATAATTATAATATAATTTTCAAATAAAGTGATCACTTATTATATAACAATAAATATTTAAAAAGTTAAATACCAATATTATTAATTTTTCTTTTAAAATTAATTCACATATATAATATATACACAATTTTAATACATATGAGATGATTCATGTTATATAATAATATAAAGGGAGGCATATTTTAAGTATAAATATGAACATTATTTTTAATAATAATATTCAAAATATTTTGGCCAATGAATGCAGAAAAATATTATAAAAAAATATTTTGTTAAGAAAAATATTTCTTTTTGTTTTGTTAAAATGAAAAAATGACTGGTCTCTGATTAGTATTAATAAATAGTTATTAATAACTAGTTAAGTTCTATTGTTACTTATATTTCTAAACCTACAACATGGACTAATAAATATCTATAAGAATATTTAGTTATTATTATTAGCAAAATAATAATGAATAACTAAGAAATTAGAGAGTCTTATATGATACTATGAAAACAACAAAAATAGGTGTTCAATAAATTTCTTATACAAACCCTTGTCACCTTTACAAACACACATACACATACTAAAATAAAATTAACCTAGATAGACCATCATCAAGGATTAAAAAAAATCATAAACATAAAAAGAAAAAGACAAAAAGGGGTGCAAGCATCAAAGTTCTTCCTATATTGTGATACCTTTGATGGTAAGAAATGGAGAAAAGAAAATTTAGAGCCAATAAGATTCAATATTGAAAGTAATATACAATCTTATTTGGAAAGTAGTTATGATTGATAATAGAATTGAAGGAAATGATTAGAAAAATCATCCTGAATTATATCTGAAGAGTTAGCATAAAGTTATAATCTCTTAAGCCACTAAGCCAAAAAAAAAAAGGAATGATGCAAAATTTAACTTAAATAGCATAGTTGGAAAAAATGTTTCCATTTACACAGGCCCGATAAAGATTTTATTCACAATACGTATGCATGGATGAGTAGCCATAATAGAAGTATGTATGCCTAAAGAGAACTAATAATACACACAACAACAAAAAATGCCAACATCTTGAGGGCAAGGTCAACCCCCATGAACTAATAAGAGGATGCCTCAAAATTGAATTCTAAAATTTTGTTTTGTGTTTGTCAAAGCTAATAAATACTATCATTTTGTATAATACTAAGGCATTGGTTAGCCAATAGTTTAATACTTTTGGGAAATAAAAAATAATGAAAAGTACTTTAGCATAGAATGGTAAACATGAAGCAAAGGCTTAGATCTATAGGGTCATTTCTTAAAAGAATTTATTCATAGAATATGGAGGCAATGCATGTTTAAGAGAAAACTCCTATAAACTTACACCCAAATACAAATTAATAGAAATTAGAACACTAACTACTAAAGTCTAGGAAATTTTGCATATTGGAACAAAGGTTTAGGCATAAAACATGTAAGTCCTCCATTTGGATCACATAGGCTCCTGCCATTTGCATTTTTAGTTTAGAGGAAATAGAAGTATACTTGAAGATAAATTGGGATAAGAAGAGGGTGGAAACACATAGAATATTTTTGAAATTAATGTTATCCACTTTTGCAATCAATTGAATAATTGAAAGCACTTGTAGTATTTTATCATTTATTTAAATAATGAGAGAGAAGCTTAAAAAATCATATTTTTACACAATAGATGTAGTGCCTACTCTAGTTTGCATTTTGATATCATTTCTGAACTCTTTTAGGCCAGTTTTATGTTTGATGATTAGTACTATTGTTTTGGAGATAATCAGATATTGTTTTACATTCAGTTCATTATATGATGAGATTACTTGGTACTCTATATTTCATATATGTATGATGATTATTTCATTGTTTTCAATTATTGATGATGATTAGTTAGATGGATTATTATGTGTTTTCTCATGGATACTTACCCCATACTGCATGTGTATGGTATGCGTGTTTGTTTTCTTTATGTATGACATGTCTGATGTGGTTAAGGAAGGGAGTCATAGTCACCTACTAGTCGAGATCTACACGATGCACCACTTCTTGCCATTGCCTGTTTAGCTTAGAATATTGTGTTTGTACATGTGTTGATTTTATGCAAGTTGCAGGTATCGGGTATCAAATTTCTTGAATTGCCAAGATGAGCATACCCTATCGCATTATCTCAATGGTAAGAGAGGGGAGATAAATTCTTAAGTCCAAATCTTAAACCTTTAAGCTTTTTGTCCTAATTGATAATTAGGACAAGTATCTGAGTTGAGTACCCTCTGAATGCATCAGATGATGTTAATTCACAATTATAACCATTTAGTTTGATTTTCTATGTGTTTTTCTATGATGGGTTTTCGTATGTTGTTTTATGAGTCTTTGGTGCATTTTCTATTAATTAAGTCTAATTAAAAGATTAAACTAATGATTTAGTTTAATGGAAAATTGATATGACATTTTAATATTTAAATATATTTAACTAATCGAGAAATTAATTAAATATAAAAGATTTAAATTTGGAGATAAAAGTTATAAGTTTAAATTTTAGAACGTGATAATATTTATTTAATTTAATGATAATATATTTAGAGTTCATTTTTAAATAAATGCTAAATATTATTATTAATTGAGTTAATAAATATTCTATCAATTAAATTTCTAAAATAAATTAAGAAGTGAAAAGATATTAATTATTAAAAAGATTCTAGTTTGCATGATTTATGCATGAGATTAAAGTTAATTAATTAATTAAAAATGAAGTCAAGTGAAAATTATATAAAGTTATTTAGTAATTCATTTGATGTGCATGAGAAAAGATTAAGAAAGATAAATAAAAGTTAATATTGAGTTAAGAGTTGTAAGCAAGGAGTTCTCCTGGGTGAATGCACAATGAGTGCCCCATTTTAAGGAGAGCACTCTTTATCACAATTAGTGGGTTCATTATTGAAGGATAGGAATTCTGGAGATGAATTTTGGACGTAAATTTTGGGAGCAAAATTGGAGGCAAATTTCGGAAGGGAATTTCTAGGAAAGTTTTAGAGAGAAGTTTGTGGATAGAAGCAAATTCTCCTACAATTTTTAGATGGTTGCATATTAGCATCAGGGTCAGGTAGGGTCTTGTGTCTTGGTCACTAAAAGAATTATGTAATTCAATATATTATGTCTACTTTGTGCTTGTAGAAATGTTTTTTCTCAAAATTTGTTGCATGAATATTGCCATCCTTCGTTCTGAACCTTTTTCTATTCAAATTCATCTATAAATCTAGATTGAGAAACTATTTAGAAAACCTCGTTCAACAATTGAATGAAATTGGAATTAAATTGGGTTTTGGGTTTGAATTAAAATGAAATTGAGAAATGTAGATTTGAAAAGGGGCTGATTTTGGATATGAAAATCTTAGATTGAAAATTTGAATGGTTAGATTTAATTTTCCTATTAGATTAAAATTGTAATTTTTTATAAAAAAATAATATATAAAAAATTATTTATTTAAAATATTATTAACTAGGGGAGAAATAGATTAAAGATAAATTTCATTAAATAAAATAAAATTTAAAATAAAATAAAATACATTATATGCATTGGCGAAATTAGTTTTTTTTTAAAGTTGTTATAATTTTTTTTAAAATTAAAACAAATTTTTAAAAAATTAATTACACCCCACTTACCTCTTACCTATCCCCACTTATCTCTTTCCATTGGCGGCTCCCACGCATGTGTGTACCTACATATTTGCAGTGCAGGCTTTATGGCCGACGACTCTTTCAAGTAGGTCACACGGCTATAATTAAGCCGACGAATTTTATGCCATGGAGAGTATGTTTTATAAGTTAGTTTTTATTATTATAAATTTGCTAATATTAATTATTATTATTATTAAATAGTAATTTTATTAAAAAAATTATTATTATAATTTTATTAATAAATTTTAATATATTAACTTTATTGTTATTTAATAATATTTTATTAACAAGTTTTATAATATAAAGTATATTATTATTTAGTAATTAAATTAATAAATTTTAATATTAATTTCGTTATTTAATAAATATTAATTTAATTATTATTGAATAATGTTTAATAAATAAGTTGTATTTATTAAATTAATTTTAAATGGATGGTTATTAATTATTAATATTAAGATGTTTAGGTAAGTATTAGATTTATTTAATTATTATTAATAAATCAGACCTTAATGGAATTATTAGTTATTATTTATTCAAAATTAATGGGGACTATTTTGATATTTTAAATAAACAAGTGCTTTTAAGACATTTGGATCAACGAACCTTTTAAAAAAAAATCAAATCAAGGTAATTGTACCATTATTTAGTTATGAGAATGGATTAATTTGTAGGGGAAACTCAAAATTTCTTTTACTTGGAATATACTTTGAAATGAAAATTGAAACCTTATGTTCAACTTAACTATGTGATTTCAAACAAGCCAAAATATGAAATTACACCTTGTCTTCTATGTGATAATTGTGTTTTGGGGGTTTTGGGGTTGGTTAGAAGTTGACCAATTTAGGTTGTTACCAGAGGCTTGGAGGTTTTGTAAATGTGATATTACGTTGTTTTGATCTCGATCTTTTAAACCAAACCATGGTGATGTGTTTAGTATGCTCTATGATGGATGTATTTACTGATTGTTATTGCTTACTCATTTCCTTGTGTGAAGCTGAGGTGTTTGTTTATGTGATACTTGACTTAACCATTTTTGAGTTAGCGATCAGTTATATTTGATTTGCTTTCCAGTCACTTTGAGAGGACTAACGTGTTTTAAGTGATTTGTTCTTGATGATGTCATGTTGTGACATGTCTTGACTTGACCATTTTGGAGTCTTCGATTAGTATTGTGATTAGTTTTGGGATATTTTTTCGGTTTCTTGTTAAGAACCAATTGATATTGTGATTTATCATGGATGCCTTTAGTTGCTAATAGAGAACTATTGTTGTGATCATTATAATTATCATTTGATGTTTTTTAGTTGCTAGCGGAGAACTGATGTGATTTTGTGGCTTATCTTTTGATGCTTTCCAGTCACTTGTATAAGGCTAAGGTGATTTTTTGATTTGTGATTTCTTGAGCCTAGGGTAGGTTATCTATGTGTGGTGTCGGGAAGTGGCTTGCAATGGGGGACGGGGCCCCTAAGTGGCTCTGGGAATGACTCATTGTAAGTTGTTTTTAATAAGTGATAACTATTACACTAAATGGGGATTAAAATGAACATAATAAGATAATTTTATGTTCTCTCACATGCCTCGAGTGCTAGTATAGATTGGTATGGGGTAGAGAGAATGCTTGGCTATGACCTTGCATTCTATGGTATGCATCGTCAATACGAGAGGATACTAGTGGCCATAGGATCACTAGGGACCCAAGATTCCTAGGGGATTGCTCGGGTAACTTCCAATGTGATTTGTGCGATGACACTTTCCCACTTGCATAATAGGTTTCCTACATGTCTTTGTGGTGCCTCTGAGTCTAGATGTCGATCTATGTATTGGAACCTTTGAGTTAGTAAACTTTTAGGATTTTCTGGACTTGGAGAGTATTTGTTTTATGTGATTTGATATCCCATTTGGGACTTGAGACTATCTCCTCAGCGCGGTGGGAGTGGGCCATTTAGGTTTCATGCGCTTGGGTGGTAATGCTTTTTCACTCTTACCATTTGAGATCCATCGATTGCTACCGTGGCTGGAGCTTCTTGGGATGCTTGTTTAGCATGTTTAGGTGATGTTATCTACTTTGGAGGATCATCTTATGCTTTATTCTAGCATGTTAGATTTCTTTATGCATATGTTGTAGCATGTTTTAGGAGTGACGTCTCCATTATGATAGTACTGATGATCTCTTTGGTGGCTTGGGATGTTACATGCAGGGGATGACTAGGGCCCATAATGGTCTAATGATGCTATTGACAGTTGGGAGGAACCGTGCACTTAGTTGTGTTTTACGATGTTATATTTTTTAAGATGTATAGATGTATCATGTATGTTATTAGTTTCATTTATTTTATTGTATTGTATTTGTATCATGGATTCGAGGAGGATGATGTATCTTTATTTTTACATATGTATATTCTTTTAGCCTTTCATACCCTGTGACATGTATAGTGGACGATTGAGCATTCTGGATTTCATTTGCCAAGAGGCATTCAGAACAAATGTATATTATGAACATTGAACTTTTCATTATTCTTTCACGTGGATGTGGTAGTTGTTAGACTTAGAATTAATTAAATTTAAATGTGACTCAATGTCTTGGGATCCTTAAGGAATGTAACGTGTTATGTATGTTTATAGTTGATTGTATGTTATTGCTTCTGCTACTATGTGATTGATGTGAATGATTTATTTTTCTTGTTTAAAAAAAAAATAAAATTGGCAAACTTAGTAAAACTTTAGGTTGATTCTTTTGGATCCCTTGGTAGGGCATTACAATAGAATTTGATTTTAATACAAAGGGAACTGTGACATACACATTCTTAAAGAAAACTTGATACTTTTTGTTCATTGTTATTTGTAAGCAATAGACAAATAATTTTCAATTCAGGTTTAATGTCTAAGTTTAAAATTTCACTCTTATTGTAAATAATATTGCCACAACAAAATAAATGTGTCATATCATGTCCCAAGATAGAATGCACATTATAAATAGTCTAGATAAAATAATAATTTAATTGACTCTTTAGTTATGAGCCTCCTTCGGCTTAAAGGTCATTCCATTAATTTGGCCCAATTATATATAGCAATATGCATGCTAGTTTGCATTTAGAAATCATAGAGAACACACAAATATGTAAAAATGGTCATTCAAGTTAATGCTAAAACAAAAACAAAAATGAATGTAGCTTTCTCTCATGTAAATTTATATATCTATAGTAATTTGGAAAGAATGGTTTTTAAAAGATCAAACATAAGTCCAATGTAACTTACCATGAAAATGATTTCCATCAAAATTATACCAATAATAACCATGAATTGCATATTTTGCATCGTGGGAATCCTCAAATTGAATATTTGTTAAAACATATAAGATATTAAAGATCATTGGCCCAATCAAAAAATGAGAAGTTTTTCATACAAATGAGAGAATATTGCATAAAACTTGAATCCATAAAATTTGGATTTTACATCCAAGTACAATAGCTCAATAAAATAATAGACTAGAGGTTTAAGAGGAATCTTGAGATTAATATGAACAATAGAGCCATATTGGTAATATGATCACTCTTGAGGGCCAAGAAACTTGCATTGACATAAAATAAAACAAAACTATAGAGGCACTTGCAAATGTCGGTAAAAGATATCACATGGTCATTGAAAGTTCAAAGTGTATCTGCAATAGAAATAAAATGAACATAAATTTGCATCATTTGACTAGGATCTAAATTAAAGTATGATATATTGATGGAAATGTCATTTCTATATTATAACTATAAATCCCACAAGGAATACACACTAATTGGAACAAGTCTACAGTAAGAAAACAAAAATATCATGGACTCAAATCATAAAGTAATTTAAGCAAAAACTTATATAAAATAGGATTTCAATAAAGAAACATTGTAGAAATGATTTTCAACTTCCCTTTCCTTGGTATCTCCATCTGTTGATTGCCAACATATAAATTTTGACTAGTTTGGCTAATATTAGGTATAATGTTCTTTGATTCATTTATGAAACCATACCTTAAAATACCCATATTCTTGTTTTTAAAGGAAATATGCATTTCATAATTCCATAAAAAACAAAAATGTCAAAGAAATATTTTTTCTCATTTTCTATTCCTCTCATTTTCTCTCTTGCATTGCTTACTACCAATAAATCCTATAGTGTGATTTGGAATGTTGATGTTAGAATATTATCCTCTCATTTTCTCTCTTGCATTGCATCCTAATGATGGATCATGTAGTGTGATCTGAAATTTTGATGCTAAAATATTAGATTACACAATCAAAAGTTAGAAAAAATGAACTTTTTATATGGAATGTGGAAAATCCAATAGCTTTAATTTTGTGACTAAGTAAGGAACCCCTCCTCCACTATTGTCATTTATATAATTCCTTTGAACAATGTTAAGAGAAAAGAGATAAGAACTTTCTCAAATAATATCTTGGTTAATAATAGTTTTGTGATCAACTAAGGAACCATTCTTCTACTATTTTCAATTATAGAGAATTGTTTGCACTCATAATTATGTTGTTGGGTTCAAATTTGGTTAGAAAATCAATTTAATCCATGATATCTTCAAATCCATATACAACTTAGAACATTTCTCATTGTACTCACCCACCATGATATTTAGAATCTTGTATAGGAATACCACATTTTTAGATTTGGAACTTTTATCAATAACTACATAGATTTAAAAATAAACTATATAGTTAAAATTATTCCTTGTTTTATAATATAATTTGGACCAAAGAAATGCAAGGTCAAAACAATAGAAAAATATGAACTAGAGAGTTCGATTCAATTTTAAAGTAGAAGATGCAATAATTTTATTTACCAAATTTCATAATGTAACATGTCAAATATGGTGCATAACTATACTCTACATGATTTAATTAGCTTTATTGTCATTTATTCTAAATATTTTACATGCCATAATCATAAATGAGAGAATGATCCAGGTCTGATTCTTTTTGTTTCTACGTGATTAAGGTTTGCATATAACTTAGACTATTTTATGGGCTATATCATATTTGTTATCAACATAGTTATATATTTCTAAGGTAAGAATCCTCCCACATGTTAGTTAAATGCAAAAATATTTGTAAAAACAAGTTAAAATCTAAGAGAAATTGTAAAATGTAGGAATGGAATGTAATGGTGAATATAATTGAGACTTATAATGAATGTGGTTAAATTTAGTCATAATCATTTAAATGACTAAAAACACAATTTAAATTTTGATAAAATAATGCTTGGGTGACCTATACAAAATTAAACTAAATATAGACCTAATTTTAGTTTACAAATTGAAACCCTAATCCTATATAAATAACAACATGTATGCCAACCTATAATATAAATAAATAAAAGGAAACACTCTAATATATACCATGCAACAAGTGTGAATATTGTAAAATTCAACAATTTGAAAAAATTATGTGAAAAATATAAATAAACAATAGATTAAAATTCATAATTTTTCTTTACAAAAATAGATTATTCATGCAGTAAAGAAATGTCCAAGTACCCTATGAATCCATAGTAAAACTTTAAAAAAAAGAAAAAAAAAATGTTTAAGTACCCTTTTAGAAGAAATCAAAATTGAAGACAGTCATTTTTGCATGCAAATTTTTAATACATCTTTGCTTGATTACCTAAATTACATCAACTTGCTATTGAATTTAGACAATAACAAAGACCTTCCTTCTTTTACTTTACATATTTTATTCAAGAGTTTCATGAACTGTACCATTTGTAATCTCAATTGGAACCAAATGAATGATGTTCACAAGAAGTTATAAACAAACAATCTAGTGTTCATTTGGATTTTTTTTAAAAAATTGTTTGTTGCATCGTATAATCTAAAAGGTATGCATAACTTTTCATACTCCTCAAAATTCATTAAAGTATAGGAATTTGAAACAATAAAACATAGTCAAAATACATGCTTTATAAGGTTAATTTTTTTCAAGAAAAATATTTTGTATAATTTGTACTCTTGGTAGGTTCTGAGTTGTCTACCCACCTTCCATGCACCACTAACCATCATGCAAGATTCAATTACATGTTTACCTTGATTGTGTTAGGAAAGCAATAGCACAGAAATACTTTCTAAATGTCAAAATTATAGGGAAATAAGAAATTTACAAAATTTTAGAGATGCACGAGTAAGTGGAATAAGAAACAAAATACAAAATGTAAAACATAAAGAAACATAGGAGACCAAATTTATTGTAGAAAACCCTTTTAGGAAAAACCCACCACCCAAGAACTTGAGAAACTTCTTTGTATTCTAGTAATCAATATTATATCAATGAACTATGGATTCTTGCATAGACTCATAGGTTCTCTTACAATTAGCTTGATATTACACCCATCAAGTCCAACGAAACATGTGATAATTTATACATTGCAATTTGTTATGAAATCAGTACAAAAACTATTACATTACAAAATGGTTTACCAACACAATAGTTAGTTACTAAATGAGAGCATCACTACACAATAGATACTCCCTTCAACATCAAGCATCTAGTCAGTCCATCACTCCCTTGACACTCCCTTCACCTTGGGGATCTTCTTTCGCCTCTAGAATCTTCCTTCACCTCAAGAATCTTTCTTTGCCTCAAGAATATTCCTTCACCTTGGGACATTCTCTTTTCCATAGGACACTCCTTTTTCCTTAGGAATCTTCCTTCACCTTAGTACATTCCTTTTCCTTGGGAATATGTTTCACTATACTCACCAATACTTGACGTATTGTACAATGAAATATAAGAATTATCAAATTTGATCATTCTAACAATCTCCCAATCGATGAAGTATGGAATTACTCAAAAAGGGCTAACAAGAGTGAGGGGCATTAAGCCTCATGGAGCTTGTGCACCATTCGAATTTAGTTTTGTTCACTGGCTTCATCAATGCATCACCATAGTCTTTAAGTATTCATGAGCACTTCTAACTGATCAAGTCATACCAACTCTAAATGCAACATTGCAATATCATGAAGTACCAACAAACTATAAATATACTCAATACAAAGAAAGTAAACCAAGATCAACATGTCAAAGTTCCAACCATGGCCTCGGAAACATAAATATGATAACATGATCTAAACAAAATCAACCAAAGAGATTGTATGCTCTATTTAAACATATCATAACATGTTAAATGAAAATATAATCCACACCTTTATTAAAGACTTTTTTGAGCCCTCAAGATGAAAACATTTTCAGTGATATGAAGGTTAACATCTCCAAACAATACTTTAGTAAATGTGAAAAGATCCTTTTTCAACATAAGAATCTCATGCCTCCAACATCTGTAATACTAATGAGGATCATTCACTATGTCACTGCTAACAACTTACACTAAACCATGGTGTCGATTTACACATAGCATCTACATCATTGTCAACAACTCCCATTGGAGGTGTTGAGTCACACATGGCATTATGACAAACATCTTCCGCATGGAGTTTGAATTATTCTAACAAGTCCTCATTAGATGACCGATTAGCCAAAGCAAAACTGCTAGCATCTTCATCATCACTCTAAAAATACTCAGAATTAAAAGAACTCTCTTCTTCTTCTTCTTTTTGAAATCCTTTCGCATATGACTAGCATGCCTATAGTTCCAACACTTCATTTTGGACTTCTTTCTAGAATGTTTAGGCTTCATGCATTTCTTTCTTTTTTCCTTCACTATATCATGAACGATGAGAGCCTTCTTAATCACCTCAAAATACTTCCTCTGCATCTCCTCTAATAGAAGTGCAACAATCACTTCATCCATTTAAAACTTGATCGTAGTACTTCTAATAGTCATCACAAGATGACCCTATGAATCAAGAAACAATCTTCTTCACTAGCAAACACACCAACAAATATCAATTGTGCAATCACCATATTGAATGTGTTTAAATGATATACCATAGTTGTTCCTTGGTCCATCTTCAGAGAGTACAACTTCTTTCTCAAGAAGATCTTGTTTACCAATAATTTTTCCTAATAAATATCTCCCAACTTCTTCCATAAAGAACATGTGGTTTTCTCTTCATGGAAATTTGATAAAATAGAATCCAAAAGACATAGTCTTATCAGCCCTCTAGTGTTTCAATCTACTAGATCCCAACATTTTGGTTTATTTCTAAAGGCTTTTTTCCAGACACAATGTTCCACAGATTTTGGTCAACCAACACATCTTCAACTTTAAGTTTCCACAACTCAAATTTTGTGTCATTGAACTTTTTAATGTCTATTCTCCCTGTCATCTCAATTTATAGATGAACACTTTGTGAGCTCCCACTAGAAACAAATTGATACCAAAAACAACCCTGGCTCTAATACCACTTGTTAGGAAAATAACAATGCAAAAATATTTTTTGAATGCCAACATTACATGGAAATAAGAAAATACAAAATCTCAGAGATGCATAGGTAAGTGAAATAAGAAACAAAATACAAATACAAAACATAGAGAAACAAAGGAGACCAAATTTAACATAGGAAACCATTTCGGGAAAAACCCACCACCTAAGTACCCAAGAAACTTCTTTGTATTCCAGTAATCAATATTATATGCAATGAACTATGGATTCTTCCATAGGCTCATAGGCTTTGTTTGTCTTACAATAAACTTGATATAACATCCATCAAGTCCAACCAAACATGCAATAAGGAAACTTACAGTGTGGAAATGCCTTCCTAATGCCAATTTACAAGGGAAATATGAAATAATTCAAATCTACTTTAGAACATTGAGATGCACAAGAAAAAAAAAGAACAAAGAATAAATAACATGCACACAAGATAAACATATTAGATTTAAAATGGGAAGCCCTTTTGGAAAAACCCACCACCTAAGAACCTAAGCAACTCCTTTGTATTATAGTAATCAATAATACATGTAATGAACTATAGATTCTTGCATAGGCTCATAGGCTCAGATTGTCTTATAATTAGGGATAACTTTAAGAAACCCCCTTTGAAAAAAAGTATAAAATCTTAGCAAATCCAACATTATTTTAGGGGGGGGAATTAATTTCTATTAGCAATTTTTTTTAGGTTTGAAAAAAAAAAAATTTCATTAGCGATTTTTTTTCCATTATATAAAAATTCTATAAAACCCTAGCAAATAACTAATTATCTAAGAAAATTGTGACCAAAAGTATGAATACCTAGAAAACATATTTTATATCATCTAAAACATAGTAACTCATTTTAATAACCATTAGATGATCATAAATCAACACTATAAATCCTATTTCAGGCCTAACTATTCAAGGACAACATGTATTAGAGAAAATATGTGGAATAACAACACGTGTTCATAGTCAAATCCATTTTGGGCCAAAGCTTAAAGGGGTAAAAAATTACTTGGAAAGTCTTCATAATAGAGACACATATCAAGTATATGTACATATCATATAACCTAACTTTAAGTTTTACCATATATTGATGAATGTGACCATCGAATAAGACAAGCCTCAAAAATTGTGGATGAAAATATTTAATTTACCATGTGGAAAGATTAGATTCCATTGGTGAAGTCATCAACAAAATAAAAATGATTATGTATAAATATATTACTAGTGATTGATCTGAGCATGGGACCCAATTTTCATAAAGTGTGAGCAACATTGCCACCCCAAAAGTGAAAACAAATTCACCAAATTTAGGGTCCCTAATGAGTGAAATTTGTCATTTGGTGAATATTTTCCACTAAAGTAAACCCTACTTACAATCAACCTAATATTACACCCATCATGTCCAAAAAAACATGCAATAATTTATACATTGCAATTCATTATGAAATTAGTAAAGAATGTAGAAGTTGATGAAAGCCAACTTCATAGCTCACCAAGATCACCTGCATGCAAATAACCTGTCGAAGAGAAACCAAAGAAGGAAGAGGTGGAGCTTGGAAAAACTATACGGATTGAGAGAGAAGATATTGCAAACAATGAAAAATGTATTGCTATACAATATGCCTTGAAAATGAATTGAGAAATACAATGAGAGAGACCGAATATAAAGGCCTCAAGGAGACTTCTATAACAAGCTAGAAGATGCTAGGAGATAAGAATAACAACTAAGCATACGTCCACAAAAGGTGGGATATCCTTGATCAAGGTGAGGAGATAAATATGACTTAGATAGGAACAAACTCTCGTGTTTTCAACAACTCCTAGACTACAACTATTAAATAAATGCATTAACCTAAGTAAACTTAAGTAAGAATAAATAATTATTTACTCAAACATCCCCCCTTAAGTGCAACTTAAGGGAATGCCTTAAGCTCACAAAAACTAAGAGAAAATGTAGAATGGGTCTAGGCAACAAGGCCATGTTAGGTACCCATGTATAATGCAAAGAAATGCAACCCCTAAAAATGGGGAAAGAGAGAAAATCACATGGGAAAAACCCTTCCTCAAAAAGAGGTAAGAAAATCTAGTGAAGGACTGAAGAAGCATCCAACTAGAGGAATGTCCCATAAAATAGGAACAAAAAGAAGATCATGAAGAGCATCATCGAAGCATGAAGAAGCCACAAATTTTGTCATTAGAAAGAAACTACTGATCTAAAGAACCTCCATGGAAGAAGAAGGCACAAACCGAGCATGTCTATATGGTAGATGATCCATCTCACTAAAATGCATAGGTAGCCAGGCACTGCAATCGCCTAGCATATAGGATCAAGTATTGAATATATAGTTCACACTATCAAACTATTGAACCAAAGAAGCATTAGAACAATAGAATAACCCCCCCTTAATGCAGATGAGGTTAGATGACAAGCAACTAAGAAGGTGGGCCAAAATCCTCTTTAGAAAGAACCAAGAACGATGAGAGAGTTGAAGAGGTACAAACACCTATAAAGGCACAATCACACTGACTCTACATGGGGCAAAAAAGGAAGAGGGCACAAAAATAGCAAACAACTATCCCCCCCATGGTGCTTTATAAAATAGTGCAAGTACAACTGTCTCAAAACAATGTTCTTGAATCCAAAATGCAAGAGTGGCACTCTATCTTAGTGTGTATACATAAAGATGCCTACAAATGATAGCTACAATGATCAGAAAAGGAAAAAAGCTGATATAAAAGATAGTACAGCCCAAAAAAAAAGATCCCAAGCCATGAAAATGATCCTCAAACTTGGAACACCCAAGATATCCACCATAGAATAAAAATATCAAAAACATGATAGAAAGAGCATGGGGTAGAATCTAAAAGAAATGATAGCATTTCTGAAAAGATGACAAAACCAACTTTCCAAAAATATAACATTTTTAAAAAATGGACATGGGACACAAAAGATATGTTTGCCAAAGTGAAAAATAGAACTTTGGAATTCAACTACAAAAATGAGAAACTAAACTACATCAAAACCTAAAAATACCTACACCAATGTCTCTGACTTAGAACTAGCTTTCCAGTGCTTCTTTGGATCAGAAAAATACCTCTGTATGCTCAAGTTATGAACAAAAAATTGCGAGTAGGTCAAAAAGGGACCTGGAGTGCTGGTAAGGGTGTTGATGTAGGGTGACATCATACTGATGTCAACAAAATGCTATGTTAAAATTGATGGCTTCAGAGCCATCGTAGAAAAAGAAGGGCCACATGGTAGTACGACTGCAAGTGCACTAATGTGGCAAGTGCCAATGTAGCACCTATGCCACATGTCACATAGAAAAAGTGCAAAGTGTCAAAAAATATCTCTGCGTGGCTAGAGGTGTTGGTGAGGCCTCAGAGCAGCAGCAGCCAAGCCACCAGTGGTGGCAGCCGCTGGTGGTGCCACTGGTTGTGGTGGGTGGTGGGTAGCCCGCTGTCGTCGGGCAACCGCAGTGTCACTGCGGTGGTTTTGCAGCTGTGTAGCCAACTATGGTGGCTCCCAAGCTGTGTGTTGTTGGCATAGCAGTGGCCCCATGGTGGCATGGCGGCCATGCTAGAAAAACATTTTTTTGAACAAATTGTCCATACGGCTGCCTGTTGGGGGCCAAAAAAAATTTCCCAAATGCCTGGAAGCCAAAATTGAAATTTTTTATATGAATCTTGACTGTAACCGGCCTTCTGGATCCAATGGTAGTGTTTTTTTAGGCCCAAAGTGCTCCCAAAAAAAGCTCTTCCCTCGAATTAAAGAAAAATGCACATACAAACTAGGGTTTGTGTCTATAAATTGCGGCTTCAAAAATCCTTCAGCCAAGAAGCAACAAGGAGGCTTTGATACCATGTAGAAGTTGATGAAAGCCAACTTCATAGCTTGGCAAGATCACCTATATGAAAATAACCTATCAAAGGGAAACCAAAGAAGGAAGAGGTGGAGCTTGGAAAAACTAAACGGACTGAGAGAAAATATATTACAAACAAAGAAAAATGTATTGCTGTATAATATGTCTTGAAAATGAGTTGAGAAATATAATGAGAGAGCTCAAATATAAAGGCCTCAAGGAGACTTCTAGAATAATCTAGAAGATGCTAGGAGATAAGAATGACAACTAAGCATATGTCCACAAAAGGTGGGATATCCTCGATCAAGGTGAGGAGATAAGTATGACATAGTTAGGAACAAACTCCTGTGTTGTCAACAACTCTTTGACTAAAACTATTAAATAAATGTATTAACCTCAGTAAACTTAAGTAAAATAATAAATAATTATTTACTCTAACAAAGAAACCATCACACTAGAAAATGTCTACTAGCACAATAGTCGGTTATTAGCCGAGAGAATTACCACATAATGGATACTTCCTTCTACATTAGGCATCTAGTCACTTTGTCACTCCCTGAACACTCCCTTTGCCTTAAGACACTCGTTTAACCCCATGAATCTTATTTCACCTCAAGAATCTTCCTTCACCTTGGGACATCCCCTTTCCCTCATGATACTTAATTCACCTTGAGAATCTTCCTTGAACCCAAGAATATGTTTCACTATATTCACCATTAATTATAATACTATATGAAAAAATATGAACTATCATACTTCATCATTCTAACATATTTCCCTCCATCCAAAGAGAGTTACTCATATCTTTCTCCTCTTTAGTTTCTTCTTACTAGTGCATTTGGGTTTCATTTTGACCTCAATTTTTGACAGCAAACCAATTTAGCTTGTAAAATTCATTTTTTCTAAAAAGATCTTGATAATTTCAAAATTTTGATGATAGTTAAGTTTAACATCAAAATTTTGACATTTCCAAGGATATCTAAAAAAAGTGAAACTTTAGTTATTCACATGAAAAAGTGTGGGCACAAGGGAGGGAGGCTTGATGGAGAGTTTTACAATGCCATTGAAGGTAAGTCTTTCTTGAAAAACCTGAGATAACCAATCTGATGTGCATTTTTCTTAATCAAGGCTCTGCATTTATCGTGCTATGAGTTTTGTGCTATGAGTTATTTTTTGGAGGGAAAGAATTAGAAAATACCCTGATGCACAATGGCCTACAAATCTCCATTAATAGTTTGAGTGAATGAACTGAGGAACTAAGGAACCCTAAGTATGAAGAGGTTTATAAAGTAACTAAACAACATCACAAAGATAAATATTTTAAATGCAGACTGAGGGATTTTGATGTGTTGTCATTTGTCGATGACAATTTATTTTGAAACCAAGGTCTCAAAATTTTGTCTATCCAAGGTAGCATTTGTAAATTTTAACTGTCACTAGGATGTTGCATAGCATGTTCAGATATGTTAATCTAGAATACTATTAGTCCTAAGCTAGACAAGAGTAGATTCCTACACTCAATTTACCTATCTAGATCAACAATGTCATCAAGAGGAATATAAATGCTAACATTGATTACAACTATCCTTTGAAACCTATTAGTATTAGGATGCACTAATTTCTGCACTGAGTAGACTAGAATAGTGAATCTAAATTACAATAGATTTACTTCTCTTTAATTTAGTATTAAAGGTGGCATGGAAACTCTATACTCTTGAAATGTCTCTTGCATGTATGGTGTTGATAAAGATTTTTTTTCAATGTGTGTATCAACTATTCAAAGGCTCTTTGAATTATAAGTCATAGTGAGATAAATAGTGTTCACCACATTTAATTATAACCTAATCTAAATGAACCTTTATATTAACATCATATGCATAATGTACATTTAGAATGAATAAGACATCAAGGAAGGAACATAGTGACTACTAATAAAAGTGTACAAAATAATGATCCCTCCTCATTTTGTAAATAGTTATATTCTATCTTTACCCATCCTAATCCTCAAGTTTGAAGTGTTCCCTTCACCTATGGCATGTTTCAGTCTTCTTTTGATTTCCATTTTGGGTTTGATATGCTTAACAATGCATCACCTTAATGTACCTTCCCATTGTTATGTTTCCATTTGATCACATTAAATATGATTTTGTATCATTTTCCATTACAAAAAAATAAATATTCATTGTCTCTTTCTTCAATATAAACTCACAATATCCATTTTCATGGGGTAGTTTTTTAATAGGTATCTGATATCTTCTAAACTTTGTAATCTTTCTTTGCATTATGATTGATCAGTCATATGAACACTAAATCCTCTTAAATATACAAGATCCTTACTTTATAATAGTTCCTATTAGGGATATTTAATATTTATGTAACGCATGATCCCTACAAGAGTTCCATCTCCATACCTTATCATCTTCACATAGTTTCTTTTTTATTCTGATAATAGCGTAATTATAGTATACATCTTTTATTTCTACATTAAGATTATACTACTTACTTATCTTTGTTGCTTTATTTTTGTACCATATCTTTGCTCTAAAATACTAAACTAAAAGGTTTCATATATTTTACTATATGTCACTTTAATAATTTATTTTGAATACTAAACCTGCAACTGCATTGAATGTTAATTTAGAAGGTTTCATGTCTCTAATAATTTATATCTTCATGTGATTTGTAACTACTAGTAAGTGATGAATCAAAATGTTTCACATCTTAAAGATACATCTATTTAATGATCCATGTTTTCTTTCCTATAGCTACACATGATAAAAACACATTAGATAGAAAAAATGGACTTCTTTCCAAAAATAAATAAATCATGCTCTTCTTTTAACCACTTCATGCTTTCTAATTTCTTTTATGTGGCTAGAAATACATGTGAATAACAATTTAGTTTTGAAGATTGGTGCTTGTATTTTCCTTTGCTTACCTTTTTTCATACAAGACAAACAATAGGAAAGTATGACCTTATAAGAAGGTAAAGTAACCAGTAAAGGGGTATGGAGAAAAAAATGCATGAAACCCATAATTAAACCAAGGCTATTGTGGACAATAACTAAATCAACACATGTGTTAAATCAAAGAATAGGGTAAACAAAATCACATGGGATTATAGTTAGTGTAGTAACTCAAATTTCTAATACATAATAGTGAAATTTAGATTGGGTGATGACAATAGTTGACTAAACATTAACCTCCAATAACATGAATGTATTGGTAAAATTCCTATCATTTAAAGATTGTGTATAAATTTGTGACATTAGGCATGTAACTGTAAGGGTACATAAATATGTTTCAGTATATATATATATATATATATATATATATATATATATATATATATATATATATATATATATATATATATATATATATATATATATATATATATATATATATATATTCATCATGAGTTTGGGGTTATATATATAGGTATAAAACTTACTAGCATCATACACTCCTTATCAGTGATCCTTGATATCCTTGGTGGAGCACTTTTAAATATATCAAGTACTATATTTACCTTCACACTCAAATGATCACCCAAAATAGCACCATCAAATACATCAAGCATTCTACTTAATTTTTTATTTATATTTTTATAATTATAATTTTCAACTTCATTTTCAAAGTTTATAACTTTTACCTTGAGAATAGAGAGGGGTTTCATATTGACATTTCATCCTTCAAACACTCGAGCTCTCTAGCATTGCCCTAATAAATTTTTTTCAAATATGTTTGGTTTTCTTGAGGTTAGACTATTACTTTTTGGATTTATTTTTTAATCAATTATTGAGCAGTTTCTAGAGACATAATTAGGTGATGTTTCTAGGCATTCTTCATTATCAACCTCTTATTGTCTTTGAGACTGTAGTACATTGTTTTCACTTTCTTGTAGATTTGTTTAGATGTCATATTTACTAAAGAGATAGTAATATTTAATTATTTTATTATTATTGATTATATACAAGATACTACTAATGCTTGTATGCTTATATTTGATATAATTTTATAGCCCAAATATTTTCTTGTGAAGAAAGTCTACACCTAACAATATGAACCTAGAACAAAATATGGAAACAATTGCTAGATTGTGGTCTCAATTCAAAAGAAACAGTGATGGAAAATGTATTTGTCCTTGCAAAAAATGCAAGTGTTTAAAGAATCGAAGAATCCTAATCACATCAACTCAAAGACATTGTAGGAAACATGATCACATTGAAGGGGGAAAGGATTTTTGTCCTTTGGTGAATGTGGATTTCGGACTAGTAAAAAATGAAGGTTTGAATATCAAAGCAAAAGGTAATAATCCCATGGAAGAAGATGATCCTAAGGTAGAGAACACAATTGAAGATGTTGGTATTGATGCAACTAATAATGTGCCAGAGAACATGATTGAAGAAGATTTTAGTGGCACAACTGATGAAGATGATAATAGTCATGCATCTAATGATGATGATGAAGAGAACCTTGATATACCTATAATTGAAAAGGCATATTAGCCCTTGTACCAAGGCTCCTAGACAACACTTATCTCCATTATAATTTTGTTGGTAAACGTCAAGGTTATGAATGGTGTATCCAATGTAGCAATCTTGTGTATGCTAAGGTATAGTGTCACTTTTTCAACCTTCTACGTTAGTGTACCATTAATTTTCTTTATATTAATAACAATGTTTTCCATAGGTTGATAGGTGAGTGTTTATTACCATGATCAAACATTCTACCTCACTCTTACCAAGAATTATCGACCATTATGAAAGATATTGGAATGGAGTATCAAACAATACATGCATGTCCAAATGATCATATTATATACTATAAAAAATATGAATTTGCAACAAAATTCCTTGATTTTCACATTAGTAGATATCGATCATATCAAATAATGAAAAAGGTACCTCACAAGGTTCTTCAGTACATTCCCATTATTCCACGTCTGCAATGATTATTCAGGTGTACTAGGTTGGCACAATTTATGGATTACCATGCACACAATAGAAGTCAAGATGAAATTATGCAAATACCTACAAATGGTTCTACATTTAAGGACATAGAAGATAGGTGACCAATATTTAAAGAAGAATCAATTAATCTAAAGCTTTCATTGGCAATAATTATTGTCAATCCATTTGGAGAGATGAGATGTGTTTACTCGATCTGACCTATTTTTGTTATTAACAATAACATTCCTCCTTGGATGTCCATAAAGAGGGAGCACATAATGTTGGTAATGATTGTACTAGGTATTTTTTCATTTAATAGTTATCTAAATTAATTTAAAATTACACTATCGAAATGGCCATGGTAATTATGTTTTGTTTATGTTCATTCAACTAGGTAAGGGATGAGAGCCAATTATAACCTATTTAATGTTATATTTTATTCCTTTCCATACACTTTCCTACTTATTTCTTTATTTCATTTGCATCCCATTTTGTTCCATTTTACCATTTTATGTTGCATATGGTTTAATATATGTAAGTAGTATTTAATAAGGTTTTGACACTAAAATATGGAAAAATCATTATTGATTGCTTTTCACTAATCCTTATTTTCACTATGTGCTACTATGTGGAAAAAATCCTCATGTCAATTCCTTGATGAGAACATCCTGTCACATTTTCAATAAGATTTGATGAGGAAACCTGCAAGCCTTAGCTTGTAATAAAAGACACAATTGATAGATGGAGAAGAATATCTTCCATTCTTATTTCCATTTCCACCCATATTCAAGTTGGCATATCAAATAACAAATATATATATTACAACCATGTAATTTGGTAGCCTTCAATGAAGAACAATTAGGAGTTACTAGCAAATAGAAAAGTTTCAACTAATAGCACCTCTTTGTTGCTATGAGTGGTGAACAATTAAACTAGAAAAAGATCTTATAGTTGAAATATTTCTAGGCCTCACGTGGAAATCAAAATCAATATATTCCAAATTGTTTCAAATATTATTTGCAAACCATGTTGGGCAAAGATAATATTGTTGCTGCAAAAAATAAAATGTTGGCTATTCTTGGCACAAAACTATAAGATTGCATTCAATTTCTAGTGTATTGTTATACCAATTAGCTATTATTTTTATGGTCCATATCATCACAATAGCTGTATAATTGTTACAACTGTGTATATATATAAGCATCCCAATGCAGATGAAATGTATTATTCTCCATTTCTCATATAAGGAATAAAATCCTCGTTCTTCTGATCAGACCCATGTAAACAAACATCTTTCTCTTCACTCACCTTGCAAACTAGAGGAAGAACCCACTCTTGGAATGTTTGGTGAGATTGTTTTATATTTTACATTAGTTAGAAGTCTATATTTTGTGTGTTATGTCTTACATATTATCTGGTAGATTATCCTACAATACATATGATTGAATTAGCTTCTGAATTCTAAGCAATATGAAATGGTTATTCTATTGCAGTTAAAAGTAATGAGATTCAATACTAAATATTCATACAAATTATCTACCAGATAGTGTCTTTAAATCCATTTTATTTTCATATGTTGGCTAAATGTAAATAATAATACTTTTAAATATCATACCTTAGCGTATTATATATTTACTGCAAGTTTTGGGATCTTAATTTCATCTTCATTTATTATTCCAATTTGTTAGAATAGATTACTTTAAGAGTTAAGTGTTTTAGTTTCTACCACTGGAAGTGACTGTTCCTATTGCAAAATCATTTCAATTTGTTGCAAGTTTTTTTTTCGAGTGTTGTAGTTGCATTCATAATCCCTCGTCTCATGACTATCATCCCTTGATGGCATATTGCTTGGACACCTTTCACAAGCTTACACTCTTAGATTGACATGTATAGACTAGCCGAATTTTATCATAAATCATTAATTCTTTATTATTATTTGTCCCAGTGTTGGCCTATCAATAAGTGCCAAGTGAAAGATATGAATGTATATATTGAGCCCTTGATTGATGAGTTGTTAGAGTTATGGAATGAGGTCACTATGTACGACATCTCTAGACTAATTGGTGAAAGGCAATTTCAATTCTGTGCAATGCTTGTATGGACAATACATGATGTCTATGGACAATACATGATGCCCTTAGACTAACACATTTTTATGGTATGTAAAACTGTTAATGTATATTTTTCATTGTATATTTAAGTTGTGTGTGATAATTATAAATATGAATCTTATAGTACACATGTCATCCAATTATACATGATCTTGTAGGTCTTTAGACAAAGGGAAAATTTAGATGTCCAACTTGTGGTCCAAAGATGAAATCTCACTATTCAAAAAGTTTAGGAAAGTAGGTGTTCGATGAGCATAGACACTTTCTCCACAAAAATCGTAAGTATCAAACTGCCATAAAACATCTTTTCAATGGGAAAGAAGAGACAACATCAAAGCCACAAAGAATGACACCTCACATGTGGAAGTTGGAATACAATACAATGAATCATCAAGGTAATGTCATTTCATTTGATGAAATTTTTTATATGAAATTTAAATTTGGATACTATCTTTTTTTTAGTAATGATATAATTGATGGTCATGAAGGTCATCAAGGCATTGATGAGAAACTTCCAAAAGGACTTAAAAGCTATCCTAGATAATTTAGTGGGTTGTCATACTACGAGCACCTCCCAATTGTGCATTTGTTTGATGTTATGCATATTAGAAAGAATGTAATAGAGACACTATGGAAAATATTGGATGGAAGGCATGACAAAGAAAAATTGGTCAAAATTTGCAATGACAATGATGAATCCAATCATGTATTGAAGCTTTTTGTTGAATCAAATAGCAATGGAAACTGAGTTAATACGAACACAATTCCTTGGTTATTAACACAACAACAAACTAATTCCATATATGAAACCATAAAATAAAAAAACTGAATTTCCCACACAATTGTTGCAAATATAAGCAGTCTCATATCAAAGAAAGATGATTTTGGGTCAAGGTTAAAAATGCATGATTGGCATACCTTCATTAAGGTAAGTCATGCTCTTCTCTATTTACAATAAATTTGTAAAACATCATGTACTTTTGATTATTTTATTTTATAATATATTGAAAAGATCATTTTATTATTACTACAATACATTCTACCTCTACCTCTCCCACACAACCTCGACAACATGAATGTCAAACATGTTATATATGATCTTGGGAAATACATGAGGTTAGAAGTGTTATTTGTTAGATTTTTTGTATAGAAGTTTTATTAGTCTTGTTAATATATTTTTGTGTGTTGAATATCTTCTAGGTGGTTGTCATCTAAAGAAATTGATAAAAAAGACATAAAGCAACGGAAGAGAAAAATTCTTCAGCTTTTGGGTGAGATGCAAAAGTGTCTACCTTCAAACTTTTTTTAATGCACAAGAACACTACCTCATACATCTAGTTGAGGAGATCGAATTGTGTAGACATGTACCAACCAAGTCAATGTGGATGGTTAAGAGGCACTTGAAATTGTTAAAGGGCTTGGTTCGATGGAGAACACGTCCTGAGGGTTCCATGATCGAGGGATATATGGTCTACCAAACCATGGTTTACATTAGTGAATATCTTCCCAAGTTTGCATCAAAGATCCATGTAGATCACATTTGGGATCCCAACTCTATGAATAAATTTGAAGGGGAGTACTTAATGGGGATAGGTAGATTGAGGAAAGTGAGAGGTAATTATAAGATGTTATTATAGTTAATTAATTTTTACCCATCATCAATATAAGTTGTTTCTAATTGGTCTACTTATTTTATACATTTGCTTGTGAGTCGGATGCACTTCATTTGTATATTTTAAACAATATTGATTTGATGATGGTATAGATTGAATGATCTCAACAACATGGCCACTCATTAACATGGGAAGGTGTTTCTTCATTGGTTAAAGAAGCTCATCATTATGGAGATCCCAATGTTATACCAATGGTAATTGATCTAGCAAATGGTTTAAGAGGTGGAAAGGTACATATAAGCTTTAATCTATTATGACCCATTTATTTAATATCAATTCAAGGATGGATGCATGATTTTGACATGTTTGAAAAATACTAGGTCAAGCCCCACGAGCTATGTGCTACAATGGTTGTAAATTTCACATAAAAAAGGTGGACGAGATTAAAACAACTTGTGATTCTATGATAATTGTAGTGTTTGAGGTCACCAATATTTCATCTAGAAATGACATGCATCCTCAATAATCTAAAAATAGATACTATGGCATTTTGGATGATATAATTGAATGCAACTTTAATTCCTTTAAACAAGTTCTATTCAGTGTCAAATGGTACAAACTATGACTAGTACAAGCTCTATCTATTGTCATTGTTATAAAAACTTACAAATCCATATAAATTTGTTTACAAATGCCTTTTCATTACAAGCTCCTCATTGATAATGCCCTTCATGTAATGTCTCCTTTTATTTAAATGTGGGAAACAGGTACAAATATGTTAGTGAAATAGGATCTGTAACTTGTAATAACACTTATGGATCTTTTATGTGTTTTCCAAGTTACTATTCCAATGAATATATATATATATGATATAAAGAGGCATGCCTCTTGAAGAGAGATGTCTCTTTAATATATTAACTTACATTAGTAATAGTTATAACACAATAATATACTCTCAATATATTATAATGAAATATATATATATATATATATATATATATATATATATATATATATATATATATCACTCTTAATATAAGTTAATTATTTCATATATAACATTGTCATATATTATATATCTCATATATATATAATATAATTTATCCGACAGAATTATAACATTAACACTCCCTCTTAATGAAGAAGGATAAAACACATGGATATTACACCATAGGTAATATTTCAAAAATAATATATATAGGAAATCTTTGATCAGAAGATTTCTAGAATATAATATCATGTAAGTATTGGTCTATCAAAATATCAACATATGATATTCACCAATTACTATTTGATATCATATTTAGTAACATGAGCATTGGCCTATCAGAATATCAATCAAATGACATTCACCAAATACTCTGAGTAATGGCCTATCAGAACATCAACTAAATGATATCCACCAAGTACTCAATGTGGTAATGGCCTATCAGAATATCAAAGCAAGATATACACCATGTACTAAAAAATATATCTATACAAGCAACTTGTAGATAATCAAATTAATGATATCAATTGCCTAGTTATTGATTTATAAGATAAAGCCTTTACATGAAACAATTTTGCAAAAATGAATCATGCTACAAGTTATTGTAAGGATGTCACTTTACAACAACTTCTCCTAATACAAGTGATAATCATTTGGAAGTCGTCACTTCTTCATGATGTACATAAAGGATAGGCTCATACATGTATGACATCAAAAGTTTGCATGAAGGTTCCATGAATACTGTCATGCGGTGTTGTCATAACATTCACCATTAAACATATCAGAGAATAAGGTTTCTCCCTCTTAGTTTGATATCAACTTTTCTGACCTCTTAGCACAAGGTTCTCTCTAATGAAGTATCAAACTTCCTCTAAATCTATTATCATCCTTCTAATCTCTTGGTAGCAAGTCATGTCATGCTTCCCTAGTTCAATGGTTATCTTGATATCATAAAGCCTTCTAGCCTACATACATGAGACTTTATCCCATGAATCATAGTCTTTTAGCTATTATAGTTTCTGACTAGTGTTGAATCCATCAATAAAGTCTACTCCTTCTGAACCAATATCATCAAAAGTTTAATTTAAGCATTTTTTGCTCCCTCTCTTTTTCCAAGGTTGCCTCTAATGAGCTGTCAGACTCACTTTCATAATTTCACTCATCAAGGATATTTTCTTCAAGAAACTCACATTATCCAACCTAATCATCAGATGATTCATGAATCCTAAATCACAACTTCTTTGGAGCTACTATCATAAGATTGAGTTTGCACAATATTTGGTAGCATACCTAATGTACCAATCTTCTTTTCCTGTAAGAACATCCTCAGAGACAAAGGAAAAGATCAAGGCAAATAGCTCTTTATAGTAATTATAGAAATACAAAATAAGAGAGAGATTACAATGAGTAGATACATGTAATACCCAAGGATAATAAATACTTATCTATAATAATAATATAAGTTGCTCTAATGAAGGTCCATATACATCAAATCAGGAAATGCCTCCATGTAAGAATTAAACAATTTGACTACGTCTTTTCTGCTCCCATATAAGAATGGTTCAAATGGGAATAGAACATTGGTTATCATACCCCTTATAATGTTGGATACCCACTCTTATATTATTGAACATATAAGTACGCCAACAACATTGCATATTATATGGTTGGATTCACCAAATTTTAACTGAATCATATCTACTCCCTCTTTTTCCTGCATGAACATTCTCAAAGGAAAGGATCAAGGCACATAGTTCTTATAATACATAAAATAATAAGAGAGAGACTAATAGAACACTCAAATAATAGAAGATTGTTCAAATAAAATATAGATAGAAATCCAAAATATATACTTTGAACATATATGCATATAAGCATTCAATCTTCTAAGTGTATATTTTATTCTATATTTTAACACATTATTTTCTAAGATGATCAATTTCCAAATCTAGAATCACCTAAATTCTTAAGAGATTGTTGCACATCAATTTATCCTCTTACGTTAATAACATTTGTTATTATCCAATCTTGAATACATGAAACAAACAATTTCATCACTATCATCAACCAATATAATTAACTTATTCTTATTATATGAAATAACATCTATATTCAATATTGTCCATAATGAATTATTTCATATACCTAATAATATTATTATAATTTTGTTCCAATTAATATTATCATTAACACTGAGTAAAATAATAAATAGATTATTTGAATTGATACTCTTTCAATTAAATAATCATACTTACCTTCACTTTCTATTTCATGTAATACCTTCACTAAAAATATCTTCCCTTGTGAAATAAAGAGTTTTCGTAGGTCTTTGCACTTACCTTCCATAAGCTCTCCAAATTCTTTTATATTAGGTTTAGGTTTTAAGAAAAATGGACTCATATGTTTTCACTTTCTCTGTTGTGTAAATATTCAATGCCTTCCTCTATGATGAATGTGAACTTCTATCAATCACTCATGATCTCTTGATCAAATACATAAAGCATTGAAGGCTTTGAAATATAATTTCCTTCCTTATATTTGTGCTAAATGTTTGAGACCCACATGTATCCATAAACAATTTATCCGACCAAGCTCCTCAATAAGCATTCGGTCAAGAAGAGAATATTTTCCTGGAGACAATGTGCTAGAGTATGTGATCTCTATCCTTCTGAATTACAAGTATCAATCAGAGCATATATATGAATACAGACTAGCAAAGATCAGAATTTGTCAATGATATATGAGCTAATGCATTGAAGATAGGGATCTCCATTCCCTTCTGCTCTCTTCCGAAGGGATGCTTCCCCTAGAAATGAAACTTTTTTCAAACATCAATTTATAGAATTTAATGAATCGCCACTATAACTATAGATAATATCTCATTGATTATGACATTAGAATCATATGTCACTGATATTTTCTATATATCTCTGCGATCATTGTGAAGTTGATAATTTGCATGCCACTTTATTTACTATCGATTCTCATTCAATGTCATCGTTTTAGGGTATAATCATTGCTTACATCTTTTACTTTGATCAATGGTTTCTGTTAGATACCCTGTTTGACTACATACCACCTTGACTTTCTAAGCGGTTGGTGCAATTTATGATATGTGCAAACATCGTCAACTTTGGAAGATTTGACATAGGATGTCTATTATTTTCTCCCTTATATCTTTGTATTTAAATATTGATCCTACAATACGCCATGGCCATCATAGACACCAAAAGTGGAGGGGAGTAGGTGTAGTAGCTGCAAATCTAGTAAGGACATTATGGGACAGTACCGTAGACTTGGGAGAGAAAAGAATAAAAGCATGATGACAACATTGTCCTCATTTAGACTCAAGCACTTAGCCATTATCGACATTTGGAAATATATTCAGATACTAATTCTATCTAAAGTATATATCTTTAAATCATAAACAAAATTCATATACTTTTGTGAGAACCACTGTATTGTACTACTCGCCATAGATGGCAATGAGGGAGGCTCATTTAGTCTGCCAATTTAGAACTAGAATGACAAGTTCTTTCAATAAATATGATAGTGAGGTGATACATCTATGTGCAAGAATTTGACCAAGCTCTCCAAGCATCCACTCGATACAAAACATAAGACATTAAGTGAGCCCTTCCTACTTACATTAATCAAACATTGTAATTGGCAATCCCACATAAGAGGCAATGCTCAAGCAACATCAAAACACGTGGTTTAATTTGGATCGGGCATTCTCTGCAGGTGCCCACTCGGCGACCTTCATATCTCAATAGAAATCTCAATGCAAAAATACACTGTGCCATCAATATAGACTCATGCCCTCACTGCTCGTCTTTCTCACATAACTCGGCAACATAGTCATTTAGCAAGCACCTGATCTAAGTTGCGTTTCACCAAGCCCGATCTATAAATTTGAAACTTGATTTGGCATGCACACATGCTCATGAAATTCCAAAGATCTTAATATTGTCAAGTAGTTGGTAGTTGAGTTCCTACGAAAAAATCATATTTTAAACTCTTCATGTGTTGGGGCTTTCATTCGGCATCGATTTGCAAAACATTCCACACAAATGTTGATCATCCTACTCATGATCTTGTCAAACTCAGATTATCAAAACTATCTTATTTTTTGTACTCTTCTCCTCTCAGGATTGAAACTTGGCTCTGATATCATGTTAGTGAAATAGGATCTGTAACTTGTAATAACAAAATAACTTACAAAACTCAATTGCAAGAGACTTCTTTCCTTAAAGTCTCAAATAACACTTAAAACTGATAATGATTGATGTAAGAAAAATAGTCTATGATATCACTTTTAAATGATTATTCTTATGTTATACAATTGATATGATATATGAGAACAATGCCACTGTTATCTCTAATACAACAATTAAGTATATGTAAGATGATTTTGGTCTATATATCTACACTTACTGCAATGCAACAATGTTAGGATTATCTCTATTGTTTCTGATATGATTGATAACAATTATGCAAGGATGATCTTTAATTTGAACTGTGCAACTAATGAGATTGGTAGTTGTCTCTGATATGATAGTGTAAGTAAGCTACAATCTATTCCTACTCTCACTATAATTACTATCGCTCATTTTGATGCATTTTCTATTCTTTGTCTATTGATGAAAACGTGCAAGTGTTCTCAATGATGCTATCATTGTGTCCAATTTTGATCCTTAAAAAAATGTAATTATCTTTCAAATATTGCTTATTGTGATATGATGATATGTTTCTCCTAATTTATTTCTATAGTACTAGTTCCACTTTTAGTGGTATAATGTTTACTCTCGACTTGATAATATTTATTTGGAACGACTCATGTATGGAGAGTTTCTCCCAATAGTGATGCTATTGTTATTTATTATTTTTTTATTAAATTCTATTACAGGAAAATAGGGGACATAAAAAATATATTGTATATGTCCATACATACATACATACATACATACATACATACATACATACATACATACATACATACATACATATATATATATATATATACATACATATATATACATATACATACATATATATACATATACATACATATACATACATACACACACACACACACACACACACACACACACACACACACACACACACATATATATATGATTATTTTTTAGATGCTGATGATTTCCATATGCCTACTTCCATGAGGTTAGCTAGTAGTCTTAGATTGATGATTATAGGATCGACAACAAGGAGCATGCAAACATCCACACTTGCTACAACTAGAGGTGGTAAATCCTTGTTTTGCTACATTTTGTTATGTGTTAAGTATGATAATATTTGTACTTTCTTGTTCATTTGAGTATATTATGGCATTGATTAACTTTGTACAGGGACGGGTACACCTTCTCATGGTGATAGAATTGATACCAGTACTACTGATAATTTTCCAACCTTTCTTCGAGTAGCCCATGTTACTTCTAATGGATCGTTGGAGGCATCATGGTTGATGGCTGAGAAATATATGATTCCCTTAAAATTGCCTAAGCTTCCAGGTACTTTAAAATTGTAATAATTATAGTGTAATTGTAGTTTACTTATTCATAACTCATTTTTGACTAATGATGTCATGATGATTTTGTAGGAAACAATCTCTTTTATGAAACTTGCTATGATTTACCATGGAAGATATTTGGGCCCACATTACATAAAAGGTACGTAGCTTGATATAATTGGTTGCTACATTTATCCATTCATCCATTTTTTGTAATATATTCAATGTACATAGTTTGAACTAATTTTTTTGTCTAACAATTTTGTTTTTTGTTAAAAGCTGGACTGAGCAAGCCTCTGAATTAAAAGATCATCTCATAAAAAATAAGGAGGTGTTATTTGGTCAAAATATTTTGATCATATGCCAACTTCTAAAAAAAGCTTGCAAACATCTAAAGACTATGAGAGACCAATACAGAAGGGCTCTAAAGCTCAACCCAAAGTACGAGTGCCCTCCTATGGTGCCACAGTTGGAGTGGAATGAAATCATTGAAGATGCAAAAGAGAAGAGACTAAGGGATAAAGGAATCATCCCACCACCTAGCAAAAAATAGGTATGTGGTAATATTAATATAATTCTGCACAAATTAGTGATCTCTAGTGATATTAGGTTCTAACTTGTTCATTAAGTCACATAACTCATAGGCCCTAATCTAGTTTAATAGGCCTAAAGAACACACTCAACCTATAACCTCTGAAAACCTTCAAGAACTAGAACAAACAACCTTCAATACACCATTACCATGTCATAACCTTCCAAACTATTGACTTTCAGGCTCCTAGTCATTGAGGAGATACCCAAACCTTCAAACCCTTGTTATAATGAGGGTTTCATTGTTGAATATATTAACTAACTCATATAATTCAATCTCTCATCTATTATATTCTTCCAAGAGAATATTCAACATCTCATGAATACATACTAACTTCAAACACACATGCACACCATAATCAGGCCTCTATCACATGTTTTTTTCAAGAATGTTGATTCACTGTTTTTGCTTGCAACAATAGTGAACATGTTGATTCATGGTCAACTCTTCACAAGGAGCAATGGTTATGATTCAAACCCATAAGATAACTATCAAGACAACCAAGAAACAATTAACACCTTCCCTAATCCCCATGCAGTGAGAATCATACAATCAATGTCTTCTTAAGTTTGAATTTGCATAGTATTTACTATCTAACAGTAAGCAATGAGGCCTTTCACCATAACCCAAAGATGTTATGCACGCTTATAATATCAACAGTAGCTCTAGATATTCATTTCCACATACAAGAAACTTAATAATCACATAACCTCAAGACAAAGGAGGATATAATAAGACTACAATCAAAATACTAGTATGTCAACAATATTTCACAAAAAAATGACTAATTTATTATACAAACTCAAGATCGATGACTTTCCATCTTTCAAAACTTGTCATTTTTGCAAAAAAATGTTGTCAACAACTTTTTTTTAACAATTTACATGTTTAACTCATTTGTGGATTTATATAATCTAACATATTTCTAACATATTTCAAAGTTTACATATACAGGTTGTAGGACACATCAAAGGTGACACAAGCGAGGAAAGAAGGTTGGTCAACACCATCTTGGCTTTGGTGGATATATGAAAATTCACTCACGCCTTGTAAGTAGCAATAAATGAAATTTTATATCAAATTTTTAATATAAAATTACAAATAAGAAATAAATTTATTATTGATGATAGTATGCATTGAATTTAATCTAGCACCCACAGAAGAGGACAAACAATTTGGCTTCAAGCAAGGCTATAAAGCAGTGGTTACCTACCACCGCACAGATTCTAGTGGCCAAACAGGTGTAGAAGATTCTGGTGCAGTGGTTGACACATGCATAAATAGGCTAAATGAGTAATAACAGTAATTGAGAACTTCATGACAAATAATCTATTTGATGTTAATTTCAAACAATGATAACAGTGTGCACATGACATTTCACTGCACCCTACTATTCCCAGCACAAATCTTACTCATGATGATGAAGGCATGGATCCTACACATGAAGAAGACCTCAATGTGCATCACAATGATATAGGTACATATTCAATTCCTATTCAAAATTAATCATGTAATTATTAATAAAATTTAACATCTTAAATTTCAATTGGTGTAACCTTTATGTGATAATTTTGTAGTATGTAGAGCCTGATGTCAGTGTTGAGCATGTTGATGTTGGGGATAAAAAAATGTGATAGTAGATGATGTGGCACTATCAAGTAAAGAAAAATCTCAATTATGTTTTCTAGATTAATGAAATACTTATAGCATCAAAAAATATGTTTATAATTAAACCCATTTATTTCTTATTGCAGGGGCGCATCAACCTTGTCCTCAATGAAAGAAGAGGAAGCCTCATGTCATAAGATCAAAACTACAAGAGCCATAGGATGTCGAAGATAGTCACGATGTGCCTATTATCCTTTATATTCAAAAAAAGGAAAAAGAAAAGAATAAATGAATGTTAGAAACCTTGTTTGATGATGAATGTGTTGATGGATTTTATGAATGTTGATGAATTTTATGTCATGTTATTGAATATTGTTATGTGATTATAATGATTTATGTGTTCATGAATTATTGATGAATGTTTATAAGTATTAATGAATTATATGTCATGTTAATGAATGTTATGTGAATATAATGATTGATGTGTTCAAAAATTATTAATGAATGTTTATATGTATTAATTAATTGTATATCGTGTTAATGTATGCTATGTGATTATAATGATTCAATGATATACTTCTAAAATGAATGAATGAAATATTTACTTAGTTGTTAATGGGGAATTTAGAGTGATTATGGGGGGGTGGGGGTGCACAAATGAGCTTCCACCTTCATGTGATTGGCGTTGTTAAGTAGAGAATATGAAAGGATTCTTGAAACCAAGTGAACCTCAAAGTAAACTCGTTAAAAGCATTTTAATTACAACTTATTTTTGTATCATGTCATTATTGTCTGCCACATCCATTATTGTCATTATTGTAGATGGGGATGCTCGAACTTTGAAGTCTCGAACATGGTACTTACTTTTAGTGGGTGAACATAGTAGGTTCTAGGTGAACACCTTAAAATGGCCTTAACATAAGTACTATGAATTACAACATGTTGCTTTCTCTATAAGTGTAATTCTCTATAAGTTGTATGTAGATTATGATTTATTGCTGATTACCAATTGCTTCTCTAGTAGAAATGGATTTTCTCTATAAGTTGTATGCAAACATGGAGCTACTCTCCCAAGAGATTGTGCATCACACTTGTCCACCAAGGAGGAGAAAGTATTTGATTTTCAATATACATATATCATGAGCAGTTGTCTTCTTTGTGTTATTTGAGAATGAATTTATTATGTCATAGGTTTGCAATTTAAAATACTTGGGAAGAGGTGGGTATAATCAAGCATATTCAAACTTGTTCTTGAATTATCTTTCTAAAATTGTAAAATTGCTTTGATTGACATTATTACTTTTTAGCTGTGTACAACAAGAGTTATGCAATCATACATTGAAGTTATATACTGGAGTTTGGACTATACATGTTGAGAAGTAAACCACATTATGGAGATTTCCAGTTTGGTGGAGTAGTGCCTTAGATTCACTTTTTTCTCCTTCGAAGGCATCATCTATGAGCAAGTCGATGGAGTAGCCATGGACTCGCCTCTGTCCCTTGTCATTGCCAACCTTTACATGGAACATTTCGAAGAGCTAGCCCTTCGATCTTTCCCCTCTATACCTAAGTGGTGGAAATAATATGTGGACAACACCAATGTGTGATGGCCTCATGGAATGGAAAAATTAGAAGAATTCCACCGACGCATAAACAACAACACTTAGGGCATCTCCTTCACCAAGGATGTTGAATCTAATAATCAGTTGCCTTTCCTAGATATCCTTCTCATCAAGAAACCTGATGGATCCCTAGGTCGGTGGGTTTTTCATAAGAGTACACATACATATTTGTACATCCACTCATCCTCCCACCACCCTAGCCAAAAAGCTGGCATTCTTAAGAACCTTGCTTTGAGAGCCCATAGAATTTGTGACACTAACTACCTTAATCTAGAACTTAACTATCTTCATTAGGTATTCAGACATAATGGCTATTCTCCCAAGCAAATTTTGAGGGCCCTAAAGTAAGCTGAGTCTTTCCATTTGTCCTTTTCTAACCCCAAACCCTCCCTCTCATCCCATGTTTTGTTTGCCTCCCTTCCTTTTGTGGAAGGTGTCTCCCAAAAAATCTCCAAGATCTTGTCCAAGAAAGGTTTGCATGTAGCTTTCAACCTATCTCTAGGCTCAGGAATGGGGTCCCTCCCATCAAGGACTCTAGAGATATTTATTCTAGCTCAGGAGTTTACAAAGTGCCTTGTTCTTGTGGCATGCCTTATATTGACGAAATGGGTTGTTCTTTCCACATTCATATCAAAGAGCACGTTGCTAACATTAGACATGATAGAATCTACAATTCAACCTTAGTCAAGAACTTCTTTTCAACCAAGCATCACATTTGTGTGGAAAACACAAAAATCCTTGCTAAAGAGGACAACTTTTTCAAAAGGAAGCTCAAGGAAGCCATTGAAATAAACAACCACCCCATCAACCTTAATCGTGATGATGGTTGGACCCTTAACCTAGCTTGGTAGCCTATGCTTGCCTCCCAGGATCAGCTTAAGGGTTTTTCTTTTTTTTTTCTTCTTTTTTTTTGTTAGCAATTAATTTATACATAGTTAATTTTAACTTAGTCATATATTACATATATACATATGCATACATACATATATATTTCTCAATTAATTATTTAATTATTAATTATTTTAATTATTAATTATTTTAATTTTAATTTTTAAGTGTTACTGTTTTTCTTTAAAAATGTTATTATTATCTTTTATTTATTTATTTATTTATATATTTTAATCATTTTGTTGAGTTTTCAACTATGTGTGTGTGTGTGTGTGTGTGTGTGTGTGTGTGTGTGTGTGTAGTGTCTGCCCTCGTTCACATCTTTTCTGGACATATTGTTGTTATCATTATCAGACTATGTTAGACTAGTTTTATGTTGATGGATTAGTAGTATTGTTTTGACACTATCAGACATTATGTTATGGATTCATTGGTTATATGATGAGATCATTTAGACTTTACATTTCATGTATGCATGATGATCATTACATTGATTTCAGTTATTGTTGATGATTAGTTAGATGGTTTATTATCTCATGTGTTTTATTATGGATACTTACCCCATACTTGCATGTGTATGGTGTGCATTTTTTCTTATTGTATGGCATTTCTGATATGGTTAAGGAAGGGAGTCATAGTCACCTGCTTAGTCGGGATCTACACGATGCACCACTTCCTACCATTTCCTGTTTAGCTTAGCATTATATATATTGTATGTACATGCATGGTTTTTTTGCAGGTTGCAGGTATCAAGTATCAACTTTCCTGAATTGCTAGGATGAGTGTACCCTATTACACTATCTCAATGATAAGAGAAGGGAGATAAATTCTCAAGTCCAAATCCCAAAACCCTTAAACCATTTGTCCTAGTGAGGTAGGACAAGTATCTGGATATTCTACCCATCGAATGTGTCGGATGACATATTTCATGATTTTAACCCTTTAGACTGATTTTGTGTGAATTCCTCTATGATGGGTTTTCATATTTTATCTTGGAGGTCTATGGTGAATTTTCTATTAATCAAGTCTTAATAAATAGATTTAATCAATAAATTAATTATTTGAGAAAATTAATATAAAATATCAGGACCTTTGATATTTTGATTATAATTAATTATATGAGGATTAATTGAGAATTAAATAAAAGGAAATTAGAAATTAAAATTAATAATAATAATAAAGTAATAAATAAATAATAATAATAAAAGTTATAAAAATTAAAATGAAAAGTTATAAAAATTTAAATAGAAATTATATAAAAAGTAAATTAGAGTTATAAGCTTGCCTAGGAGTTAACGCACCTTTCTATTTCTCATATGTCAACAACACGAGGGTTAGTGCATCAATTAAGCACATGGTGTCTACAACCTTATGACTCATCTAGAAGGTTGGAAAAGACACATGCTTAGTTGGTGACACCTTCTAGCTATTTCTAGAGACATTCTAGGTGTTTCCTGAGAGCTCTTTATATTCAGGCATTCCTAGAAGCTTAGACATAGCGTTTGGAGAGCATTTGGAGCGTTGGAGGACTCAGGAACTCTGAAGAAGGGAGAAGCTTGCTCTGCTGATTTTCTGATGAAGAGCGATTTAGCATCAGAATCTAAGTAGATTCTTGTGATTTTACTTATGCTATTTCTGCATCTTGCATTCCCTGTCTTCTTCGTGTCTTCCATATGTCTTCTGAGGTTTTTTCTATTTTAATTTATGCATTCTCAATATGGGTAGTTAAAATTTATTTGAGAATCCTTATATGCATAGATCTGAAGAGAACACAGGGCTAGGGTTTGAATTGTAGCCAAATCCATTAGAAAACCATTAGGTAAATTTTGAGATCAAAAGTTTATAGGAAAATTTTGAAAATTGGAACCTTTAAATAAATTGTGTATATGCTCATTGTAAAATATACATGTTTATATTTTTGAATCTGCAAACACACACACACACACACACACACACACACACACACACACACACACACACACACACACACACACATATATATATATATATATATATATATATATAGAATCATCGTACTTTGTAAATCGCAGTGGCGAAACTTTATTAAAATTTCGAATGCAAACTGCAAATGTTTTATTAAAAAACGTTACATAGAAAATGATTTAAAAATTGGACGACTGTTGGCAAAGTCGTTTTTATAAAAAATGCATATAATAATGTGTGGAGGGGCGGGTTATACCTCGTACCCCCCTTTCTCCCCATTGTTCATTACTTAAGCGGGTCGCAAGGTACCTGCATGCGCAATGTACCCGCGATAAGGTACTACCATATGGCAATGGTCGCAGGGTACCTGCGGATGCAGAGTACCCACAACGGGTTTAATCATGTGCCAGCAATATGATCGGCGGCAATTCAATATAAATTGCCTTTGGCTTTGGTTATGAATGGTGATTGATTTTTATATATATTTTTTAAGTCATTACCAATTGATAAATATATATATATATATATATATATATATATATATATATATATATATATATATATATATATATATATATATGTATGTATGTATATGTATATGTATATGTATATGTATATGTATATGTATATGTATATGTATATGTATATAAGTATATGTATGTTAGTTATAAATAATTATTTTATTTAAAATGATTTATATAGATGGATCATTTTGTAAGGATAAAAGATTTTTTTTTAAAATGATTAATAATTATTATGAAGAGATATTAATAATTAACTTAATTAAACTTAGTTTAATTAAGGTTAATTATTAGAACATGTTATAAATCAAAGTTTTGGAATATGCAAATTGTTTGATAATTTTGGATTCATTGGGAATGTCATTTTCAAACAAAGTTTATATAAATAAAATATTATTAGATCAATTAGAAAATTGAGTCTAATGGTTTTGGGGAGAAACTTTTACCTCTCAATACAATACATGGGTTAGGTAAAACGTGAAACTTCTCCACTTGATATCTAAATTGGAAAACGTAAACTAAAACCTCTACATTTAATTCAAGTATGTAATTTAGCAAAACCAAAACATGTGTTTGCATTGTGTATTCTTTATGCTATTATTTTGGGTTTTGAGTTGACTAGTGTTGACCAGTTATAAGACGTCTTGATGGAGACAGGACCCAGCAACAGAATGGACACAACAGAAAAGGGGAATTATATTGAATGAGAAAATAAGCTAGTACAAACAGTGCAGAGAAAACAAACTTCAAAACATGCCCTACGGGCTTACAATAGCATAAATCTGGAGAATATTTCTCCTTATAGCACCTCCTCTCAAACTCCTCCCTGAACTGCCTTTTACAATGCCAAAATCTCCTTAAATAAACCCCAGAGGGTTAAGGGCTAGGAGTACATTCTAGAAAGTGCTAGTAGGCATCCACCGACAAAATAGAAGGTTCCAGAAGCCGCGTTAGAAGTCGGTGCAAATCTAGAAGAATCCAGAAACGGTAGCCGAACTTCCGGGAGGCATAACTTTTGAACCGTAGCTCCGATTGATGAACCGTTTACATTTTCGGAAATCTCTCGAAGCGCTCTATAGCCCTATGGACCAGCTTCGCTCGTCCCCCATTTTTTGACCCTTTTCAAGGTCATTTAATGCCCCAAACCTGACTCTGAAGCATTCTTAGGAGGTCTCCAAAACCCGAAAAACTACAATAACTTTCAAACCGTGGGGCCTTTTGACCTGATTATTTTTCTGGAATGCTCTAAATCTCAATTACATTCATCTGGCCAAGTCACACCTTCTAGGTTACCAAAATGATGGTCAAATTGCATGTTCCTATTTTTTTGGGATTTTCAAATGCACTGATAGTTGAACTATGAGAGTTGGAACCTTTATTTGAGCCAAATGGGTATCCAAAAATGTAAAGACATAAAATAGAAACTAAGTCTAAGTACATTTTTTTGGGTGACACAGGATTGCCCTTATACCTCTGGATGCTCCTGCATCACGTCTACCAGAGAGTTGGGGTTATGTGATTGTGATGTCATGATGATGTTTTAATCTCGATCTTTATAAACCCAACTATGGTTATGTGATGGAATGATCTATGTAATGTTTGTAATTACTGATTTTTATAGTTGAGATGCTTATGTATGAGACACTTGACTTAACCATTTTTGGTTCATCAATCAGTTATCCTTGGTTATCTTTCTAGTCACCATGATGGTGCTGAAATGTTATTTTATGATGTCATGTTGTGACATGTTTGACTCAACCATTTTGGAGTCTTCGATCGGTATGATTGAGATATATTTTGGTTATTGAGAACCAATGGATACTTTTGATTATCAGTGACGCTTCAGTTGCCAATAGAGAGTTGTTGTGATCATGGTTTTGTATGGATGCTTGCTCATGGAGATTTGATGCTTTTATGCATTTTTGATGATTTTATTATGGATTATCTTTTGTGATTTTGATATTTTATGATTCCATGAGCTTAGGGTAGGTTATCAGCATGTAGTGTCGAGAAGTGGCTTGCAATGGGGGTCGGGGCCCTAAGAGACTACCAGGGTAACTCATTGTAAGTTGGTTAAAAAGTGAAAACATTCACACCTAATACTAACTGAATGAACTTAAAAAGATTTTTCTTTTGTTCTCGTCCATGCCTTGAGTGCTTGTACAGACTAGGATGGGAGTAGAGAGAATGCATGGTTGCAACCTTGCATTCCATAGTATGCCTCGTCAGTACAAGAGGATACTAGTGGCCACATGAGGATCAGTATGGACTCGTGGAGTTTAGCTAACTGCCTGGGTAACTTGTACATGATATATGCGATGACACTTTCCCGCTTGCATAGTAGGTTCCTACATGTCTTTGTGTGCCTCTAGGATCATATGTTGGTTTTGTGATTGGAACCTTTGAGTTAGTATACTTTTAAGATTCCTGGACTTATAGAGATTTATGCCATGTGTTTGGGATTTGAGATTATCTCCTTAGAACGGTGGGAGTGGACCACTTAGGTATCACACGGTCGGGTGGTAGTGTTTTTCCACTCTTATCATTTGAGATTTATTGAGACATTGTGGCTGATGTGTCCTTCATGATGGTGGATATGTATCCTTTCATTGATGATTAGCATATGTTAGATGATGTTATCTTATGCTTATATTTTCATGTTAGATTACTTTCTGCAGATGATGTAGTATATGTTAAGGGTGACATTCCAACTATGTTGATACCGATGATCTCTTCGGTGATTTGGAATGTTACGCATGGAGGGATGGCTAGGGCCCATGATGGTCTAATGATGCTATTAACAGTTGGGAGTAACCGTGCACTTAATTTATTATGTTTGATCTTTTTGATGGATGTATATCTTCTATGATGATGTATCATGTGTTTCATGTGATTATCTTTACTTTGATGTATCATGGATTAGAATAAGATGATGTACCTTATTCCACATATGTATATTCTTTTAAGCTTTTCATACCCTGTGACATGTACAGTGGATGATTGAGCATTTGAAATGTAATGTATAAACATTGGACTTATCATTATTATCTCATGTGGATGTTGTATTAGATGGATTCAATAATGTTAATTGGTTTAGATGTAATTCAATGTTAAGGGATCCTTAAAGAATGCAATCTGTTATGTATGCTATGTTTACTTTTAGATGGACATTGCTATTGCTTCCGTTATTGTGTATAAGTTATATGTGGTATTTACTTTCATGTTTAAAAAAAAAAAAATGCTACCAAATTTAGTGAAATTCTAGGTTAGTTCTTTGGATCCCTTGGTGGGACATTACTCTGTGTGTGTGTGTTTATATGTCAACATATATAAGCATTTATTTATATATCTCACTATTTATTTAATTATATATTTTTATAAGAATGTATTTTTTTATTTTAAAAAAATTAAAATATATTTATAATTACAATTTTTTTTAAAGTTTAGTGTTATCAATTAATTTATATATACATATAATTTTAACTTATTTATGTATTACATATTTGCATACAGATATATATTTCTCAATTAATTATTTCATTATTTAATTATTAATTATTATTATTTTAAGTGTTACTATTTTTGTTTTATTTTTATTATTTTTTATCTTTTATTTATTTATTTAATCATTTATTTATTTATTTTAATCATTTTGTTGAGCTTTCAACTGCATATATATATATATATATATATATATATATATATATATATATATATATATATATATATATATATATATATATATATATATATATAAACAGAAAATACAGACACACATAAAATATAAATATAGTGAGAGTATTTATATATCTCACTATATTTATATTTTATGTGTGTCTGTATTTTCTATTTATATATATATACATGTTTATATACTTATATACGGTAAGGTATTTATGTTTGTGCTTCTATATATTTACATATGTAGGTGCATGTATATATGTAGATAGGTATCTACCTATGTATATACATATAGATATACACATGTTTATACATAAGTACATATATTTGGGTAGATTTTGCATCTTGGGGCTCCATGTTAGTGTGGTTGGACATGTTCTCTTCCAAGGTTTCCTTTTCTTTTATCCTTGTTTATTATTGTTTCTTGTGCTTTTCTTTCTAAAATTTTCTTATTATTTTTTTCTTTTATCATTTTTCCTATTATTTATTTACTCTCATTTTTAAAGTTCTTTTTAGCTTCTTCCCTTTGTTTGTGTGCTTTCTATCTCCATGCAACCCCTTAGATCTATGAAGTCTATCCCAATTTGCAACTCACTATATTTTTTTGCAGTGCTTGCTCTCTCATCCTAATGATGAATCACATAGTGTGATTCGAAATGTTGATGGTAAAAATCTCAACACAATCTAATTGAGAAGCAATTGTGAACAAAGCCACATTATGTTTTATCTTATTTTTTGTAGTATTTTATCTAACCATTTAGAGTTGCTTACTCCTTATTTCCAAGTACAAAATATGTAATTTAAGCTTTTGATGACTTGGATCAATACAATCTATTCTGTAGTTCAATATCTCCTAAAGTATGCAAGCATGCCTTTTTTCCCTTTAATGTCAATCAACATCAATCCATTCACATTGAATTTATTATAAGCAGAAGAATCCACTTTCAGCAGCTATTGCACCATTTCTACATGTTCGTCTTCCCTAGATACTACCTAATGCAATGGAGTGCTCCCAAGTTTGTTTGATAATTTAACTAGTTTTGGTAGGTCTTGTAGAAACTAAGCTACTACATCTACAAGGAATGAGATTACTATAAAATATGAAGGAGATCGAAGTTGAAATTTATATTAAGAGCCTTAGAATGCACAAGCATGGAAAATGCTAAGAACTCTGATTGATTTGATATAGAGTTACTATGCATGAAAGAGTCCATATTTTGTAGAATATATGCTAAAAAGGTATATTAATATTTAAGTTTACTGGCTTCAAGTTTCTTATACTATCTTTGTTACTGTCAATATCTTATGAGATTATCTGCAAGTACAAGCTATGAATCTGTACAAGTCAAATGAAGGTGAATGAATGTGGATTGTAGGATGAAAGATGACTCTAAGATTGGAGGGGTATGAGAGCATTAGGCACTAGAGACCATAGAGTTTATTTAGTTGATACCAAGAGTTTCTTCCAGGTTTTAATTTATTATCATCCTTATTTTGCCAATAACAAAAAAGAAAACTTGAGATCCCTATTCTCTCTAAGCTCCTTAATGTCTGTCATAGCAAAATTTATGTCTATATTGAGAGAAAAAGGTCAAGAATTCTACAAGTTGTGAAGACAACAACATGACTTTGTTAGTATGCAAAAACTTTGCATCATTAGTTTACTGTAGTTATTTTCATAACCAGTGGCAATGCTATATAATGATGTTTATTTTTTGTTTTCCACAATGATGTTGTATGCCATGAAAACATTTGATTATTTGTTATGGAATGACCCTACGAAGTAACTTGCAAATGTCATTTTTTAAAAATGCTCTCATATTCAAAGCGCTCCTTGATATGCTTTGACATAAATGGATTAATGTTGTCATAGTTCTCTAATTCAATCTTGTTTATTGTCAGCATGTGCATTATTCACATATGTTGATGATTGACATGCTACATTGAACATGTGTTCAAAACTTGCCACTATTGGACTTGGAAAATGTAGTCATAAAATTGGCCCTTCAGCACAAAACTATGACTCTGGTTTCTCATTCAAAGATATGAGTGAGACAATGTTTCAAGCATGAAATAAGTATCACTGTAAACAATTTAAGATGGATAACTTAAGACACACAACAAATATTTGTCAGAAAGACTGATAGGAAAATGTTGAGAACTCTGATTGATTTGATATAGAGTTAATGTGCATAAAAGAGTCCATATTCTGTAGAATATATTTCAATTTTTTTTTAAACTATGACTGGCCTCAGTATTTTGATGTGTTCTGTCATTGACAATATAAGTAACTCGTCAAAGCATCTCTACAAGTCGTCACTATTTTGACGCATCCTACTATCAAGAGTATGATAGACCTATCGAACCATCTCTTGCAGTCATTGATATTTCAACGCATCCTGTTGTCGATGGTGTGCAATACCCATCAAATCATCTCTTATGGTCATCAATATTTTGATGTTCTGAACTAGTTGTTTGATGCAGCCATGTGATAATGATGGCAATAATTTTTGATAGATATTACCATTGATACATCGATAGCCATCTTGTGTGTTGAAATTGCGACTCCAATTTAGCGACAAAAGTTCTCGACATTTGGGAGTTGCAATTTCAATGTACACACATCAAAAAATAGGTCCAAATTTACTAGTGTCTCCACAAGAAAATCTTTCCTTGCCAACTGGATATCTTTGTCATAATTTTCCCCAAAATAAGAAATGGGTGGCGATGACAGCGACCATTTGAGTGAAAATGCCTTAGCAATGTTGTTGTACACCTTTAAAAGTCATGCAGTAATTCTCTTTAGTTGTTCTTGTATCAGCTTTCTTCCCATTAAGGGCCCATTTGGCAATCGAAATATGAGTGGAATAGGCATAAAGTAAATTCTTAAATTTTGAATTCTTTGTTTGGGTGCATTGAATTGGAATTACGAACAGGAATACGTATTCCAATTTTGGCCCAAAAATGAGCTTTTGCAATTCCACCTAAATAGGTGGAATTTGAATACGTATTCCTATTCTAGTTTTATTTATTTTAGAAATATAATTTTTTGGGTCTATGACTTCCCCACCAAATTATGAATAAACCAAACAAGAATAGGAATATATATCTCCTCGTTTTCTATTCTAAAATAACTATTCCAGAATAAGTATTCCATTTCCCATATTTGTATTCCCGTAGCCAAACAGACCCTAAGGTTTGAGAAAATTTAGTATGCTTCATTAGATGTGCACATATAATAAAAGCACCACCTTCAACATGAAAGTTGTAAGCTACTACTGATTATTTAAATTTTTATTTCAATAGAGTAAAAATAGATTGAAAAACAAAAACAAAATCATACCAACAAATAGAAGTTGTGAGATTGAAGAAACAATTTACAAATACCTGTTGTCACTTAGGTTTGCACCCTTGTCCAAAGCCTATGCGCGAGGACAACCTAGTGAAACATGGAAACAACCTCCAAGCTGTGGGACTTGAACTATGAGGTTGAGTCTCCGGAGAAGGCCAGCTTCCTCTTACTATCAGGGCACACCTATCTATTCTCAGAAGGGAAAGGGAGAAAGAGAGCGTCAAAGAAAATCTACCTAGTCTAATCTAAGGCGGTGATGCACCAAGACAGAGTGTTCAGATTCATTCCTGCCCATATATATATACTACAAAACCAGAATAACATGCAAAAGTCATACACATCCAAAATTATATCGATCAGTAATCACATACAGATCAGAAGAAACCAACCGAATGACACTAGGAAAAGGAGATTTCACTTATGTATTATCCGATAGGCCAAAGATAGATACAGTATGCAGATCGTTGATCTCAACAATACACCAATGGGAGGCAGAGTGATGCACATTCACACTGATGGCTGAAAGAGATGATACAGGCTATTACATGGTTCAGAGATAAAGGGATTTTACACTGCAAGTCTGCAAGCAGTAGCAGAGAAAATCAAGAAGAATCGACCTTTAGAACAGATCACGAAACTGCCTTTATAGATCAGGCACAACTGAAGATTTCCGAGTTACATTCACTTCTTACCTACTGGCATTAACTTCCTGTCTTGAGAATCCAATCGGGGATCTGGATTGAAATCTTGGCCTGCATACCGAGAAATCTCATTTCTTCTGAGAAGAGCCTGGAGAAGATAGAAACGGCGCCACAGCATTCCCTGACATGGTAGATGGATCGACCGGATGGGTGGAGTGTCCTTATGTCCTGCATTCATTCCTGGTAGGTCGAAAATGATCGCGAAGATCAGATCGCAAGATACGTCGATCGCCTCTGCATCTTGGTTCATGAATCAAACTGGCCTATTAGTCGACCCGATTTCTTATATGCTGACTAGGCCACGCGGGCCAATCATAATCCTTTGTCTTACCACTTGGAGAGTCCTTCCATGGTTGACCGCCTTCATCAAACTAACCGCACCACCTTATCACCTAACCGCTAGCCGTCAGCTAATTGCCATGTCAAAAACCAAAATGCGAGGACACGTGTCTTCCGAGCGCTAACTCGCTATTGTAAAATCCGCGTAGTTCCTCCATGGTGAGATAGCGCCGACCCTGCAGATCTGACGGTGGAGGATCCACCCCTTAATGCACTGGTCATATCAGGACATTTGGCCCCTCAACATATCCGTGTTCTGACTCGGCACACGTGGTTATTTCTGATTCGCCACGGACTCTCTTTCCTGTGACTGGGCCCCATCCGAATCGGCGCTGCCTTAATGATGCATCCAGCGAGACCTGACCCCACCGACACATGTCAGTCGGGCGCGATGTCGCCATGGTAAAAATCTTGCAGCTTCGCTAAGGCAACATGGCGCCTACCGTTGATCTCATCAAATCTGACGGTGGAGAACCTGACCTTCTGTAACCCTCCGTTCCTATTGATTCGTCGGGCCCACCAACACGTGGCGTCCCCCTATTGGTTCGTTAGTCACCCCACCCTATCTGCTTCTGACGGCATGAAACGCAGCCCCGCCAGGACACGTGGCGCACGGGCGCTATGTCACTGATGCTAAAGTCCGGGCAGCTCCTGATGGCGAGATAGCGCCAGCCGTAGATCTTGCAGATCTGACGATCAGAGCGACCTCGTACTTCACTCGCCGTCCCTCCTAAAAACTACTGGGCCCGTGGTTGCCGTGTCCTAACATATACACATGGCATCATCCGGTTGGTGAACTTGAGACTTGATCTGTAGAATGGCCACGCGACGGATGGGTGCTATGTCGCCATGATAATATCTGCACATCTCCGCCATAGCGAGATGGCGCCATCCGTCGATGCAATCAAATTTGACGGTGGAGATCGCAAACCTTGACTATGCCAACCGTACTGATAGAGACTCCGGCCTGGTTACACACGGCGGTTCCTCACTGGCCCATCGAAACACCACTGGGCAATCTTGCGACTTGGCCTCACAGGGTGACCACGTGTCGACCAGGCGCCATGTCGCTATGGGAAAATCGAGGTTAAATTTCCATAGCGCCATAGCGCCCAACCGATGATGTGTCCCTATCAGTGCATGTTTCTTTTTGATTCGCTATCATGACATGGGCTCCGCCAACTGGGCAGATGAGGTACGCCATGGGGCCCAATATTTGTCTGAAGTTCTCGCCGCTTATTTTCTCTAGCCCGCCAAACTTTTACTCGATCGTCGCAACACATTTTTTTTTTAGCAACGTGACCCGCCCGTCGTCGTGAGCATCTCCGTCGGGCGCTATGTCGCCATGGAGATTTTTCGATTGGCGTGCGATAGCGCCATAGCGCCTGCGGCACCGAAAAACTTTTCGACCACCCTCCGTTGTGACCCACCCGTAGGGCCCACCAAACACGTGTCGTTTGGGTGCGATGTCGCTAATACTATCTCCCGTGTGACTTTTGATGACGAGATTGCGCCGACCGTCGATCTATCTAAAATCTGACGGTCACAGAACCCTGGCAAGTTGGGGCATTAAAGTAACAATTTTTTGGCTAACCGTTGAATAGGCCGCGGATTTGAATTTAAATCTTTTGGTGGTAAAACCGGAGTTAACACTTCTGGCGACTCGTAGGGGGCATGAGCCTGCTCAATGCATGACCAGTGCCTAAGAATGATCCGTTGGGCTATGGAGTCGAAAGAGGACCAGGAGGCACAAGCTGAGAGCTGCAAGAGCCCTAACCCTTAAAGAGGAAATCAAAACATTAAAAACCCTTAAGGTTCTAGCTCTACTTCTATGATTGGAAACAAAAAAAATAGGACCTCCTCAGTAGCGTGAGACATGTCAAAGATGACTCACGAAGAGAGCCATGTGCTCGTGCACTTATTGCAAAACAGAAACAAGAAGGAAACAACTAGATTAACTATGTACATGGATTCACAACCCTTTCGAAACAGGGCTTCAGATAGATCCCATTGACTGGAATGGGTAGAATTTCACCACTTGGCCTACTTAGTTGGAATGCGTTGGCTTGTTTGCAACTGAAAATCAGATAAGGGCCACTCCATAATGGGTCAAATTTGGAGTGCCTTCCTGGTTTTGCTCTGTCTGAGTCCCACTTGAGAACTAAATCCCCCTCTCTGAAGATTCTGGCCCTTGCCTTCTTGTCAAAATTCCTCTTCATCTGTTGCTGGTGAATCTCTAGAGTTTTCATGGCTTTGTTTCTCTTTTCTTCCAACTCAATTAGTTCTGCCATTCTTACCGACATGGCATCATCTTCAACCAGTTCCAGCTGATGAGCCAACTCCAAGGATGGTAACTCCAATGAGATTGGGAGTCTAGCTTCCCTATCATAGACTAGCACAAAAGGTGAATTCCCAATAGATCTCTTGGGTGTTATCCTATTAGCCCACAGAGCAGTCCTTAATTTCTTGTGCTAGGTCCTCTGATTGTCTTCTATTATCCTCTTCATAATTCTGATCAGATTCTTGTTGGAAGATTCAGCCAAACCATTACCCTGAGGATAGTAGTTCGATGATGTGCTCAAGTAGATATTGTGATTCATGGCCCATGCACAAATTTTGGTTCCAACAAAAGACTTGGCATTATTTGAGATGATAGTAGAAGGAGCACCAAATCTAGATACAATTCCATCAAGGAATTCAACAACAGATGGCTCGGTGGCATCCTTCAAGGCAACTGCCTTTGTCCACCTAGTGAAATAATCAGTAGCAGCCAAGATCCATTTATGACCTGCACTAGATGGAGGATTAATGGGGCCTATAAAATCCAACCCCCACTGAGTGAAGGGCTGATCCACCTGAATAAGATTGAGAGGAAGAGCTGCAAGTCTATGTTTGCCTGAGAAAAAAGCACATTTCTCACATTTCCTCACATACCCGTAACAATCATGGAACAGAGATGGCCAATAATATCCAGCCCTCATGATCTTCATAGCGGTTGTTCTTGCAGAGAAGTGGCCGCCATCAGGGCCATCATGGAGTTCTCTAATCACCCTTTCAGCCTGATCCTCTTCAACACATCTCAACAGGGTCCCATTAAAATCCCTCCTGAATAGGATATCGTCAATCACAACATAGGGAATGGATTGTAGTCTATATTGTCTTCTTTTAGTTCTATCTAATCCCTGAGGGTATCCATTCCCTAATAAGAAATTCTTCATGTCATTTGTCCAGCTCCTTGGACCATCAGCATACCTTTCCTCCTGCTGCTTTGCTATCACCATGGCAACTTCTTCATCTGAGTTCTGATCTGATAACATTTCTTTACATAATCCTCTTCCTCTTACCAATTTGGTAATCTGAATGTCAACATCATATTCCATTACCCTAGTGATCCATCCAGCTCTCTTCTCACTGACATCCTTGTTTAACAGGAAGTCTTTTACACTTGCATGGGGCACCAACAAATGGATCCTATTATGGGATAAGAGGTGTTTGAACTTCTTCAAGGCTCTAATGACTGCAAGGGCTTGCTTCTCAACAAAGCTATACTTATCTTCATATTCCTTAAGCCCTTCACTAAAGAAGGCCATGGGCTACTCCTCATTCTTGTCATTTGTTTGGGTCAAGACAGCAGAGATACTTGACTCACCACCTAAGGTGTAGAGGATGAAATCTTTCTCAAATTTTGGGTTCATGAGGGTAGGGGCCGATGCTATGGCTGCCTTGATCTTTTCAAAACTCTCTTTCCCCTCCTTGGTCCATGAGAAGACCATATCTTTCTTGAGCATGGCTGTAAGGGGTTTCACCATGGTGGCGAGATTAGGAATAAACCTTCTTACAAAATTTATCCTACCAAGGAAACTTTGTAGCCCTTTCTTGTGTTTAGGGAGAGGAAGGGCAAGTATTGCTTTTTTCCTTTCTAGATCAACGGTCAATCCATCCTTAGATACAATGTGTCCCAATAGTTTTCCCTGGTTTGTAGCAAAGACACATTTGGCTGGGTTGAGAGATACCCCAAACTCTCTACATCTTAGAAATACCTGTCTCAAATGATCAAGATGATCCTCCACATTCTTGGAATACACAGTTATATCATCAAGGTATACCAAGACAAACTTGTCAATTAATCTTCTGAAAGCTACCTCCATTGCCTTTTGGAATGTGGCACCTGCATTTGTTAATCCAAATGGAATTTTGCAATAAGCATAGGTGCCCCATTTAGTAGTAAATGATGTCTTGTATCTATCAGACTCTTTAACCAGTACTTGATTATAACCTGAAAACCCATCAAGAAAAGAGAATCTCCTTGACCCACTGACCTTGGACAGAATTTGCACCATAGAAGGGAGAGGATGGTGATCTTTAAGGGAAGCCTGATTGAGATCCCTAAAGTCCACACACAATCTGATTTCTCCATTCTTCTTCCTCACAGGGACAAGGTTAGCTACCCATGATGAGTGTTTGATAGGAAAAATTATGTTAGCCTCAATCAGTTTGGATAGTTCTTTCCTCATTAAAGGTTCAATCTTGGGATTCACTGGCCTCTATTTTTGCCTTACTGGTTTGACCCTATCAACTAAATCTATGGTATGCTGAAATAAACTAGGGTCAAACCCTTTTAAATCATCATATGTCCAAGCAAATACATCACTAAATTCTTGACATAGATGAATGAAATCTTCTTGCTCAGATTTAGAACATACCTTCCCCATGTTAAGAGATTTTCCATCAGCAATAGTAACTGGGGCATGGTCATCCTTTTCTGCAGCTAGATTCATCCCTTTGCCTCTTGTTTGATCATCAGGATTAAAGACGCCCTCCAAGGTAATGAGACCCTTGGGTAGCTTGTTGGAACTGAGATGAATGATCTGATCACCATATTGATCTTGTAGTCTCAGCTGACTTCTCTCTGAAAATTCTGCTTCATTCTGCAAGAAGCTCACAATTTTCTCATCAGAATCGAACACTTGCTAGTGAGTATTATTATCAGGAACAGCAGGCCTCACCACTACCCTTATTTGTTGTTTCTTTTCTTCCTCAAGATTCCCTGGCACATCATAAGATGCACCCACTGCTGCAAGTCTATTAGCATGTTTATTTTCTTTCCTAGGGATGCTCTAAATGTTAAATGCATTGAAACCCTCAAGCAAATCCCAGACTCTATGTTTATAAGACTTGAGCAGGCCATTTTTGGTGATATTCTGATTTCTCACTTGGTTCACTACCAACTCACTGTCTCCATATACTTTCAAGGCTTGAATTCCCCTCTTTTGGGCAAGTAGGAGACCTTGGATCAAGGATTCATACTCGGCCACATTATTGGTACAACTCAATTGGAACCTAAAGGAGAAGTAGTATCTTATTTGTGTAGGAGATCAACATAACACCAGCCCCTGATCCATTTCTATTCCTTGAGCCATCAAAGTACATACTCCATACTCCATTTATGTCGTCATTAGTCCTAACAAGGTCAGGAACTTGAACCTCCTTCTCTATTATGCAATATGTACTAAGGCCTGTCTCAAGGGTTTCTGACATAGGTTCAAACTGACATGTATTTGCCCACTCATCCAAGAAGAAGGAATCCCTGCTATGGAAGTGACAGGCTCATTTACTACATTATTTTCGTTCACCTCTAGGATAGGGCAATTCATATTGATGAAGTTGGGGGTGTAGGGTTCAGTGTGGTGAAGGGCTTGAGGTTCTGCTCTTATTGAAGCATTGGCCCCATATCTGGTCTTAAATGACATGTAAGACCAATCAGCAGATATGAATCCACCAATCTAAGCAGTGAAGCCTCTCGAAAGACAGATGGCAAAATAGGGCTTAACATCAGCCACAGATATGTCTTGAATCACAATACAACCAGGGCATGCATGTAGGGCCATTTCCACACTTCTAAGGATGCCTACGGTTTTGACAGTACTCCCATCTAGTTGTAACACATCCTTAACAATGGGCTCATATTTCATCCCTAAAGCATCAGCAACACACCTAGGAATTACTGAGCTGCTAGCCCCTGAATCTATCATGCAATTATGGACTAATTTGCCCCCTATAATCAGAGGAACATAAAATGGAGGAGGTCTAACCTTTTTATTTGCCTCCACATTTCCTGCTAGTTGTACTAAACTAGTGGCACTCTCCATGGTAGATGACTGATCCTTGGGCTCAATCCTTTCCAATTCTTGTTGCAGCATCTTCCTCTGCATTGGTATGGTAGCAACAGCATCCCACATGGAAATGTTTACATTGGTCTTCTTCATTTGCTCTACCACACTTAATGGTGCACTAGGGATTTTGGCAGAAACTTTGGGGGCTGCACTTACAAGAGGTTGAGATGGGGCAACAAAAGGATCACTTGCATCCTCATTTCTTGGACCTTGCTTTTGCTGCTGTGAAGTGTTCGTCTGCTCATTTGCTATTTGTGTGTTAGGTATAACACTTGAAGTTGAGGCCTGCTGAGGAGAAGGAGGAGCAACATGTTCCATAGCTCTCTTCTTGCTTCTTGTGTTATGAGCAACGGAGTCCTAGTTTACATTACAATGTTCCTCCATTTGGTGATTCATAAAAGAGCAACCACCCTGCCTCTGAACACATGGGGCCTCCTTGGGATGATCTTCTTTGTGTGATTGCTTTACTGTGGACTCCTGGACAGTTAGGGCCAAATAAGATTCTGCTTTTTGACACAAGCAGTAGGTATAAGAATAGTTACATGAGGAACAAAAATCTTGGTCTTGGGCCAAGTTATTTTGAGGGACTATAGCTCTGTTCTGATTTGAGCTTGAAGCAGAAGCATGACTATTCTGCCTATTCTGATCAAAAGAGCTATTCCACTGATTAGGAGGCCTACCACCACTTGGAGCCTGATATTGCAATTGGGGAGGCTTGCCACTTTGGGCCTGCTGTCTTTCTAAGGCTACCACCTTGTTACTCATCTTTTGTATTAGAGAAAAACTATCCTCTAGTCTCTTCCCTTGGTCCTTCAACTCCCTCCCCTGCTCTTGTAATTTTTTATCCAGGGTCTTTTCTCTTTTATCTACGTTCAGTACTAGACCTTGGAGCATTTCCTTGAGTTCATCTATTCCGTTTGAGTATGTGGAAGCTTGGGGGACTGGAGTAAGGGCTTGCAATGTAGAAATTGTAGGGAGAGGGGCTATTGCTGGTTGGTGGTTGGGAACATCAGGAAAGAAAGGCATAGGAGGCCTTAGAGCCAACTTTCCTCCTTGTATTAGAATGTTCTCAACTTTTATGGCTGTCTCATAAGCATTAGGTAATGTATCTCCTCCCATAGTTTGGATTGTGGTGGCAATATCACTGTTAAAAGCTCTAAGGTAATGCAAGAAGGCATTACCAGGGGTAGGTTTCACTATAGTAGGTATTCTATCCCATGTCTTTTGGAATCTGTAATTAAAATCAGTCATACATTCATGGGGGGCTCTTTTTATTGTAGTCAGCTGCTCTAATAGTGACAAATGGTCACTCTTATCCTCAAAATGTTTGCATAATCCTGCTCCTAGTCCATCCCAATCAGTTATAGAACCATGAGCTAAGCCTCTATACCACTGTAATGCTTTTCCTTTTAAAGATGAGGCTAGAAGTCTGACGGAAACATCATCTTCTGTAATACCATGAATATTGTAGACATTCACTACCTCTTGGATATGCTCTAGGGGGGAAATAGAAGTTTTACCAGTAAAATCAGGTATGCTTTTTAGTGCAGCTACTGGTATATCATGTCTTTGGGCTAACAACAGAGGACTTCCACCATTAAAGGTGGCAAAAGGATGAACTCTTGGCTGTGCCATATAAACAAGTGTTCTATTGATGAGTGCTGATGGCAATCTAGGCTGAGTTTGGACAGTAGGAGGAGTAGAGACAGATCTAACAGGTATATTGATTGTTACTCCACCTCTAACTGGTGATAATGAAGCTCTATCCCTCCTTCTAGGACTTGAAAGTGAGAGTTCTTGATATTGAAAAGTACCTCTAGAAGACGCCCTTGTTTCAGCTCTGGGCATGAATTTCTTGCAACTTTGGCCTGAAACCAGATTTGTTGATGCTCAGAGTCGCCAAGTACTTGATAATTCAGCCTCTTGAAGGCTTGAATACTGAAGCCAGCACTATTTCTTCAGCATTAATCTCAGAAACTCTTTCTTCTTTTGACACCAGTAGACATGAAATCTTCTGATATAGGTCCCACCGGGCGTGCCAAAACTGTTGTCACTTAGTTTTGCACCCTTGTCCAAGGCCTATGCGCGAGGAAAACCTAGTGAAACATGGAAACAACCTCCAAGCTGTGGGACTTGAACTACGAGGTTGAGTCTCCGGAGAAGGCCGGCTTCCTCTTACTATCAGGGCGCACCTATCTATTCTCAGAAGGGAAAGGGAGAAAGAGAGAGTCAAAGAAAATCTACCTAGTCTAATCTAAGGCGGTGATGCACCAAGACAGAGTGTTCAGATTCATTCCTGCCCATATATATATACTACAAAACCAGAATAACATGCAAAAGTCATACACATCCAGACTTATATCGATCAGTAATCACATACAAATCAGAAGAAACCAACCGAATGACACTAGGAAAAGGAGATTTCACTTATGTATTATCCGATAGGCCAAAGATAGATACAGTATGCAGATCGTTGATCTCAACAATACACCAATGGGAGGCAGAGTGATGCACATTCACACTGATGGCTAAAAGAGATGATACAGGCTATTACATGGTTCAGAGATAAAGGGATTTTACACTGCAAGTCTACAAGCAGTAGCAGAGAAAATCAGGAAGAATCGACCTTTAGAACAGATCACGAAACTGCCTTTATAGATCAGGCACAACTGAAGATTTTCGCGTTACATTCACTTCTTACCTACTGGCATTAACTTCTTGTCTTGAGAATCCAATCGGGGATCTGGATTGAAATCCTGGCCTACATACCGAGAAATCTCATTTCTTCTGAGAAGAGCCTGGAGAAGATAGAAATGGCGCCACAACATTCCCTGACATGGTAGATGGATCGACCGAATGGGTGGAGCGTCCTTATGTCCTGCATTCATTCCTAGTAGGTCAAAAATGATCGCGAAGATCAGATCGCAAGATACGTCGATCGCCTCTGCATCTTGGTTCATGAATCAAACTGGCCTATTAGCCGACCCGATTTCTTATATGCCGACTAGGCCACGCGGGCCAATCGTAATCCTTTGTCTTACCACTTGGAGAGTCCTTCCGCGGTTGACCGCCTTCATCGAACTAACCGCGCCACCTTATCACCTAACCGTTGGCCGTCAGCTAATTGCCACGTCGAAAACTAAAACACGAGGACACGTGTCTTCCAAGCGCTAACTCGCTATTGTAAAATCCGCGTAGTTCCTCCATGGCGAGATAGCGCCGACCCTAGATTCCTGCAGATCTGACGGTGGAGGATCCACCCCTTAATGCGCTGGTCGTATCAGGACATTTGGCCCCTCGACATATCCGTGTTCTGACTTGGCACACGTGGTTGTTTTTGATTCCCTGATTCTCATCAAATCTGACGGTGGAGAACCTGACCTTCTGTAACCCTCCGTTCCTATTGATTCACTGGGCCCGCCAACACGTGGCGTCCCCCTGTTGGTTCGTTAGTCACCCCACCCTATCTGCTTCTAACGGCATGAAATGCAGCCCCGCTAGGACACGTGGCGCATGGGCGCTATGTCGCTGATGCTAAAGTCCGGGAAGCTCCTGATGGCGAGATAGCGCCAGCCGTAGATCTTGCAGATCTGACGATCAGAGCGACCTCGTACTTCACTCGCCGTTCCTCCTGAAAACTACTGAGCTCGTGGTTGCCGTGTCCTGACATATACGCATGGCATCATCCGGTTGGTGAACCTGAGACTTGATCTGTAGAATGGCCACGCGGTGGATGGGCGCTATGTCGCCATGATAATATCTGCGCATCTCCGCCATAGCGAGATGGCACCATCCATCGATGCAATCAAATTTGACAGTGGAGATCGCAAACCTTGACTGTGCCAACCGTACTGATAGAGACTTCAGCCTGGTTACACGCGACGGTTCCTCACTGGCCCATCGGAACACCATTGGGCAATCTTGCGACTTGGCCTCACAGGGTGACCACGTGTCGACCAGGCGCCATGTCGCTATGGGAAAATCAAGGTTAAATTTCCATAGCGCCATAGCGCCCAACCGATGACGTGTCCCTATCTGTGCATGTTTCTTTTTGATTCGCTGTCGTGACACGGGCTCCACCAACTGGGCAGATGAGGTACGCCATGGGGCCCAATATTTGTTTGAAGTTCTCGCCGCTTATTTTCTCTGGCCCGCCAAACTTTTACCTGATCGTCGCAACACATTTTTTTTTTAGCAACGTGACCCGCCCGCCATCGTGAGCATCTCCGTCGGGCGCTATGTCGCCATGGAGATTTTTCGGTTGGCGTGTGATAGCGCCATAGCGCCTGCGGCGCCGAAAAACTTTCCGACCGCCCTCCGTTGTGACCCACCCGTAGGGCCCACCAAACACGTGTCGTTCGGGCGCGATGTCGCTAATATTATCTCTCGTGCGACTTTTGATGATGAGATCGCGTCGACCGTCGATCTATCTAAAATCTGACGATCACAGAACCCTGGCGAGTCGGGGCATTAAAGTAACAATTTTTTGGCTAACCGTTGAACAGGCCGCGGATTTGAATTTAAATCTTTTGGCGGTAAAACCGGAGGTAACAATACCCTCTATGCTATTAATCTTGATGATATTTAAAGATATAATCTTGAGATTTGCTTCTTGAGTTTCATGGTAAATCAAAAGATTATGGTTGCTAGGAAAAATCATTAAATTTACTCGAGAAGAAGAAAAATGCTTCAAGTTTAGGATTTCTTAAGTTTTCTCTCTTCATTGTACCTTTCATACATGGCAGAAATCATCAGGATGAATTTGTGAGGAAAATATATCACACATTTTACATGGCTTATCTCTCAAGCCTATATTGCTTAAGAGCCTTTAAAGGAAATGATTTCCTATCTTGCTTGCTAAAAAATGCAGTTAGAGTTGTTCTGAAAACATTGCAAGTTGAGAATAGGAATGACTTCGAGAATGCTCTGAAATGTTGTGAAATGAGCAAATCTGACATATGGGTAAATTAGATTCATAAAACAAAAGGCCCCAATCTTGTTAGGAAAGCAACAATGTGAAAACACTTTCCCAATGCCAAATTAAAAGGAAATAAGCAACAAAAGAAAATTTAAAACAAAGGTGAGCAAGCAAATAAATTATCAAATGCAAGACATAGAGAAAAAAATGTAAACCCTTCTGGGAAAAAAACCCACCACCACAAAAACCCGAGCACCTTTGTATTACATTAACAAGTTACATACAAAACTCTGAGTTTACGCAGGGTTAGATTGCCCTCAAAATCAACCTGGTTTTCCATCCTTCAACATTCTAGCGAATTCTTATAGCCATTAAAACATACAACAATTCATTTCAGAATATAGTACAGAAATCATTACATTTCAAAATAGTCTAACAACTCAACCATCAAACCCAACAAAACTAGCACCAAAATGCCTTCAGCATGTTTAGTCGTACCTTTCTCCTTCATCACACATGTTTGGAGACAAAGTACATCCATACTCCATTTTACTTCACCATACAGGCTATACGGACCACACATGACTCCACCATAGAGTACGTTTGTCAAAACACATAGTGTCGCTGTAAGGTGAATCACCTCCACGATACATACAAAACTTCGATTTTACACAGGGTCAGATTGCCCTCAAAATCAACCTGGTTTTCCATCCTTCAACATTCTAACAAATTCTTGCAGCCATTAAAACATACTGCAATTCGTTTTAGAATTTAGTATAGAAACCATTACATTTCAAAATAGTCTACCAACTCAACCATCAAACCCAACAAAATTGGAACCAAAATTCCTTCAGCATGCTTGTCGTACCTTCCTCCTTCATCACACATGTTCAGAGACAAAGTACATCTGTACTCCATCTTACTTCACATACTACCATGAGGCTTCACCATACGAACTATACGGACCACACATGACTCCACCATAGAGTATGTTTGTCAAAACACGGGCCTGTTTGGCTGCAGGAATATAAAAATGGGAATAGGAATACCTATTCTAGAATACTTATTCTTGAATAGAAAATGGGGTTATGTATTCCTTTTTTTTTTTGGTTCACCCAGAATTTGATGCAGAATACACAGACTCAAAAATTTATGTTTTCTAAAATTAAAAAAATTGGAATAGGAATATATATTCCTATTTCACCTATTTAGGTGGAATAGCAAATCCTCATTTTTGGACCAAAATTGGAATACATATTCTAATTTTTTTCCTATTCCAATTCCGATTTCATACATCCAAATAGTGAATTCAAAATTTTGAGAATATACATATATCTATTCCACTTGTATTCCCGTTGCCAAACAGATAGTGTCATTGTATGGTGAATTACCTCCATGGTACGGTGGACTCGACCACAGAGATTCATTTCCACCGTACGGTACCTCACTTCGTCATTTTAACAAATCTAATTTGGATCCTTAGTAATCCCATTTTAATGGGCCTTGAATACATGGTCGATTGATTTCTTGTAATTCGAAGATCGATTGATTTCTGGTAACTAGTAGATCAAACTCATCTATAAGTAGAATGCATAGTTGCCAACCATCCTTGCTTGTCTCTTTTTATTCTGACAAACATTGATTTAGAAATTTAAGGGCTTTTTTCCAGCTTATTATATGCCTAATCAATCCCTCATGAAAAACTTGGAAAGCAAGGGAAGCAAAAGAAATCGGATTTGGAAATAACTAGAAGTATAATACATTCAAGACAGTTGGAAGCAACCCACTTTGCCTTCTAGAGATTCTTTGGTTGGGGAAGTTTAAGCCCATTTATCTCTACAAATCAGTGGGCTGAATAACCTTATCATCAACTATAGCCTGATGTTCTTCATAATTTTTTATTAAGTTTGGAGGAATCCGTCACAATCAAGTGGCAGGTAAAAGCCAAATTCTACAACATTTGCCAACATCCTCTTCATCCAATATGAAATTGATGCAGAGCCACACCTTGGAAAACTCAGGAGGAATCAGTCACTCAACTGAGTTGCTTCAAGGGGCATCTACAACCTTCAGGATCACACACGATATATTATAACCATCCATTGTGATTTGAACCAACTGTTCTTATCATTATTATTATTATGAAAACACAACTAGAGATACCTTAGACTCAACTCATAAGACTCCTATAACCATCCACTAGATTCAAAACTTTGAAAATAAATCCCCCCAAAAATTTCTTCTTGCTGCCTCCGGATAGACCTGCACTCAGACATGAATAACTTTTGAACTAGAAAATATTTACTCAATCCAACCGTTGAGATTTGGCATAACTAGGTTTCAAACAACATATAAATTTTTTAGATAAATCCAACAATTCAAACCCAAGATATTGACCATGCATCAGAGTACATTTTTTTGCAAAACATTGCTTCTTGTTGTCTCTAGATAGGCCTGCACTCAGACATGAATAACTCTTGAACTAGATCAAAACTCTTCAATCTCTCTGGTGAAGATGGGCATAATTAGGCCTATAATAACATATCCAAAGCTCATGAAAATCCAACGGTGCATTTGGGAGATATTACCCATGCACTGAGACTAATTTTCTGCAAACATATTGAATTCGACCCAAAACTAGAACTTTTTAATCTTCTGCAAACTATCAACTTGTTTCCAGTGAGAAGATAAGAAAAATCTGTTCAAAACTTAGACCATCGAAAACTTGCACAAAGACAAAATAAAAAAATATTCCATATCTCTCCAAATTCGATTCGTGTCTTACATAGCCGACTGGCTCACCCTTAAAACTAACTTTCTTTTTCCTATTAAAGGATGTGAAACGTTTTCTTCTTATTTTAGAAAAGAAGAACGTCTTCTATCCAAAAAAAGGATAAGAATCTGAAACGTTTTTTTCTACCAATATTAGACAGTCATTTTCTAAGTCAGGAATATTCCAAAAACTGCCTACTACCTATTATTGGATTCTAAAAATCATTAAACACTCCACCTACAAACTAAAAAAAAACTATTCTAATTTAAGATCCACACACCTGGTCCTAGGTGGCTATATCTGGAGAGCTTATCGAACTGCTACTCTAGGTATGCCACCACATGTAGGACATTATTACAAACTTCAAAAACTAAAAGCATTTAAAACATAACATTAAATTCCCTACTACATTTTCAACAATGTTGCCTCCTATAGCATTTCTCTTCTCTGCCACTGCAACATACTCCCCTGTAGAATGAATCTCAAGTCCTCTTGAGATGATGTGTTGTAGAAATGAATCTCATTCTTCTTTCGAACTTTCCAATTTATTTGAACTAGGATGAGCATATCTACAAGAAAAACAAAAATAATATCCAACTTCTCCACCTTGTAGCTTTGATTCTTTAATGCTGTAAATGTCATAGAAAATTCTCCAGTATGATTCACTATACATGAAATCTGCATCCCTGCATAAACATTATTAGAAGAAAACATATCATCAGCATTAAGATTATTTGAGTTCTCTTTTTGAATATGAGCTTCCTTATACACCATGTAATGTGCATCATATCTATCTTCATCAATAGTAACCATAAACTTGTCTGCTTCTTGACTATCAACCAGTTTCACATCTTGAATCTTAAGAATCGTATTTATCTCTTCTTCCTTTATTAAACATTTATCATCATCTTGATCTTCTGTAGTAATCTCACTTTCAAATATCTCTTTCTTATTACAACTTTGCTCAAGAACAATAACAGTATTGCACTCTTTCCTTTCTTCTTCAAGCTGAGTTTTCGTACTACCGCCATGCCTTTTCCATTCTCCCACAATGGCTGCAAATTTTTCCCATAAATCAGATTCTTCTTTAGAACTTGCTGTTACACATTCCTTAGCTTCATCTTCATGCCATTCCTCTTGACATTTTTCTCCATTATGCATATTTAAGGCTTCATCAGTTGCCTCCAAAATTTTTTCCATAGGAGTACCTTCCAACATTGTACTCTTCTCTATTTTCAAAGGACATATTATTGTTCCAACCATAACTTTATCACTGAAATCCCATAGGACTTTCCTCTTTATTCTTCTCGTCAACATTTACTTGCTGAACTCCTCCTTTCTGCATTTTATTTTCTCTCAACTTAGCTTCATTCTCTTCACGTTTCCTTCTCAAACTTTTTATTTCCTCTTCTATCTTGCTTACCTCTTCTCTTTGTTTTCTCATTTATTCTTCCTCTCTTTTCTTCTTTTCTATCACTTCCACCTTCAAGTTTGAAGACTCCATCTCTAAATTTTCTTCCTCAGTCTGATTTTCAGCATCATTCTGTAATTTATCTTTGAGTACAGGAACCAGTGCAAAGAGTGTGCTCTTCTTTCCTTTCACCTCTTTCAAGAATTCTTTCTTACCCATCACCATAAATTTGGCTTCTGTGGCTTTTGATTCTTCTTGACTTGGCTCAACTAAAGGTATCAGTTCAATGACCTTTCCATTCTTTGTAATGGTATATGTATTCTTCACTCCATCATGATGTGCCTTGAGATCATATTGCCAGGGTCTGCCGAAAAGTAAATGACATGCATCCATATTAACAATATCAAACAATAATCTATCTTTATAGGCTCCAATCTAAAATTCCACCCAAGCTTGCTCTTCCACTATAGTATGCTGCCCTTTATTTAACCAAGATATTTTGTAAGGATACGGTTGTTGTATTCTTGGTAGCTTTAACTTTTCCACCATTTCAAGAGACACAATTTTCTGTAGAACCAGAGTCTACTAGTACCTTACAAACTTTGCCTCCAGATTTACAGGTAGTTCTGAAAATGGACTTCCTTTGTGGTGGTTCTTCTTTGACAGGCATTTTCAACAGTGTTCTTCTCATCATAAATGCTTCCCCCTTTTTTGGATAACCATAACTGTCTAAATCTTCTTGTAAATCCGCTTCTTGTGCTAGGGGTATTCTCCTTTCACCATGAGTACTAGAGCTTGCTTTTGCTGGACATTTGTGTGCCATATGACCTTCCTGATTATAGTTGCAGCATCTTATTGGTCCATTTGTCCTTCCTGGTGATCTTCCTCTGAAATTTGGCCTTCTACCTGTGAAACTTCCTCTGAAATTATCAAACTTATTATCTTCATTATGCATCTCCGTTTGTGGCTGAAAATTTGGACTCCTTCCGCTAAATGTACCTCTTCCTCTGAATGGTTGTCTTTCTCTGCCTCTGTTATTATTTTCTTGTCTCCTTTTGATTTTCTCTTTCACCTTTAAAGCCAACTAATAGCACTTAGCTATGGTGTTAGGACTCAGCAACTACAACTCTTCTTGTATGTTCATCCTCAAACCATTTAGGTATCTTGCTACCTTGATACTCTCAGGTTCTACAAATTTTGACCTTAGACTTAACTTTTGAAATTCTTCTGTATAAGTACAGACATCCATATCCCTTTGTCTGAAATTTTTCCTTTTCTGATGCAACTGTACCTCATAGTCTTTAGGGAGATACGTCTCTCTTATCATTGACACCATCTTCTTCCACAAACAAATTTTTCTTTTATCCTCCTTTACCCTTTCTTCTTGCACAAAATTCCACCATGTAAGGGCTACTCCCTTCATTCTAGACTTAGCCAACTTAACTTGCCACGACTCTGAAACTTTCTCACATTCAAAATGATTCTCTAAGGCTTCAATCCATTCCAACACTAATTCAGCGTCCATCTTTCCTGTAAACATAGGTAACTCCACGGGTTTTCCTCCCAAAGCCTTTAAAGCTTTAAAAAATGGCTTCTCGTTCTCAGATATTCTATCTTCTTCACTGTCAGGTACATCTTCCTCTTCTTCCATTTCTTCTTTCATTTCTTTCTTCTCAACTATATTCTGCATATATTCCAACTTACTGGCTAGTTCTGCCAGTATCCCCTTCAACTCCCTATTCTCTTTCTGGATAAGTTCTTCTTGCTCCTCGACTTTCTTCACTAACTCTACATTGGTCACCATCTTGCTTGACCCTATTGAGGAATCTTGATAAGGGGCGTTCAACATATAACTTCACAACCTGCAACTCTCAAGCTCTGATACCAAAAATGATGCAGAGCCACACCTTGGAAAACTCAGGAGGAATCAGTCACTGAACTAAGTTACTTCAAGGGGCATCTACAACCTTCAGGATCACACACAATATATTATAACCACCCATTGTGATTTGAACCAACTGTTCTTATCATTATTATTATTATGAAAACACAACCATAGATACCTTAGACTCAACTCATAAGACTCCTATAACCATCCACTAGATTCAAAACTTTGAAAATAAATCCCCCCAAAAATTTCTTCTTGCTGCCTCCGGATAGACCTGCACTCAGACATGAATAACTTTCGAACAAAAAAAGATTTACTCAATCCAACTGTTGAGATTTGGCGTAACTAGGTTTCAAACAACATATAAATTTTTTAGAGAAATCCAACGGTTCAAACCCGAGATATTGACCACGCATCAGAGTACATTTTTTTGCAAAACATTGCTTCTTGTTGTCTCTAGATAGGCCTGCACTCAGACATGAATAACTCTTGAACTAGATCAAAACTCTTCAATCGCTCTGGTGAATATGGACGTAATTAGGCCTATAATAACATATCCAAAGCTCATGAAAATCCAACGATGCATTTGGAAGATATTACCCATGCATGAGACTAATTTTCTGCAAACATACCGAATTCGACCCAAAACTAAAACTTTTTAATCTTCTGCAAACTATCAACTTGTTTCCAGTGAGAAGATAAGAAAAATCCGTTCAAAACTCAAACCATCGAAAACTTGCACAAAGACAAAATAAAAAAACATTTCATATCTCTCCAAATTCGATTCGTGTCTTACATAGCCGACTGGCTCACCCTTAAAACTGACTTTCTTTTTCCTATTAAAGGATGTGAAACATTTTCTTCTTATTTTAGAAAAGAAGAACGTCTTCTATCCAAAAAAAGGATAAGAATCTGAAACATTTTTTTCTACCAATATTAGACAGTCGTTTTCTAAGTCAGGAATATTCCAAAAACTGCCTACTACCTATTATTGGATTCTAAAAATCATTAAACACTCCACTTACGAACTAAAAAAAAACTATTCTAATTTAAGATCCACACACCTGGTCCTAGGTGGTTATATCTGGAGAGCTTATCGAACTGCTACTCTAGGTATGCCACCACATGTAGGACGTTATTACAAACTTCAAAAACTAAAAGCATTTAAAACATAACATTAAATTCCCTATTACATTTTCAACAATGTTGCCTCCTATAGCATTTCTCTTCTCTGCCACTGCAGCAGAAATGACGTGGGAGGATAGAAATTAACATCTTTCTCAGTAGTCAAAAACTCTTTAGTTTGCTATGCGTGTCTCTGGAATGGAAAATCTATTTAAATACCAAATGCCATCATTCGAATAATTAAATTCAGATGGAACAGAGAAAAGTGGGAAGAAGAAACCATACTTTAATTGCCCGCGCAGCTGTAATCTAGCTTTATTGTGGACTCTAATAAATTTAGAACACCTCCTTTAAAAACTAATAATTAATTTGTCAGACCATCTTTTACCTTAACTATCGATGCATTGACACAATTGTTGGATTTATCTGATCATGTTTTTCACGTTTTCACGCTTCATATGATGTGTGGGAGGTAGTACCTAGACCAACAAATAAGGTTGTAGTTGGATCACATTGGATCTATAAGATAAAGCACGGTGCAGATGGTAGCATCGAGAAATACAAGGCAAGGTTTGTGGCAAAGGGGTTCTCTCAGAAGGAGGGAATAGACTATGAGGAGACATTTGCTCCTGTTGCCAGGTATACTTCTATACGAGCTATAATCTCACTTGCAACACAGATGGGATGGCAGATCCATCAAATGGATGTCAAGAAAACATTCCTTAATGGTGAGTTGAAGGAGGAGGTATACATAGAACAACCAGAAGGCTTTGTAGCACACAGCAAAGAGACCCATGTGTGCAGATTGAAGAAAGCATTGTACAAACTCAAGCAGGCTCCTAGAGCATGGTATGAGCGCATTGATACATACTTGCAGAAAATGGGCTTTGTGAAGAGTGAAGCAGATGCTAACCTCTACTACTTGATGGTTGGGGGTGAAATTCTCATTCTTGTTCTTTATGTGGATGACCTATTTCTTACAGGTTCACTAGGGCTCATAGTGGATTGCAAGAGGAACCTTGCAGAAGAGTTTGAGATGAAGGATTTAGGACTTATGCACTACTTTCTAGGCATGGAAGTGTGGCAGACAGATGGGGAGATTTTCCTTGGTCAAGGGAAATATTGCATTGAAATCTTGAAGAAATTTGGGATGGAGGATTGCAAAGCCATGTCTACACCCATGATTACGAATTGGAGGAAAGTAGATACATCTAAGGAGAAGGATGTAGATCCCACTTTATATAGACAGTTGATTGGTTCGCTTATGTATTTGGTCAACACTAGACCAGATATAGCATTTGCAGTAAACTCTCTTAGTCAGTTCATGGTTGAACCAAAGAGAATGCATTGGATAGCGGCTAAGCATGTGCTACGTTACTTGTGTGGTACAATTGAGTATGGGATCAGATATGTTCGAGGTGAAGGTATCAGGTTGATAGGCTATACTGACGTAGATTGGGCAGGAAGTACAACAGACAAAAGGAGCACTTCAGGGTGTTGTTTCAGCTTGGGATCAGGAGTTGTATCTTGGTTCAGTAGGAAGCAGAAGTTTGTGGCTCTAAGTTCAGTAGAAGTAGAATACATAGAAGCTAGCATGGCGACATGTGAAGCTATATGGCTTCGAAAGTTGTTAGTAGCCTTGTTTGGTCAAAAGGTTGAGACTACTGTGATACATTGTGACAATCAGAGTTGCATCAAGTTGTCTGAGAATCCAGTGTTTCATGATAGGTCTAAACATATAGATATCAGATATCACTTCATCAGGGATTGTGTACAACGAGGTATTGTTCGACTACAATACATACCTATAGATGAGCAGGTAGCAGACATTCTGACGAAGGCTTTGGGAAAGGCCAAATTTATCTTTTTCAGAGATAAGATGGGTGTCATGCAGAACAACTTCCTCGCTAAGAGGGAGCATTAATTATTGTCAGTTGGACAGCTGTTATTTCTGACCCAAAAATAGCAGTAGTATTTATGGGTAACTTGGACAGTTGTTCATCCTTATCTATGTATAGCAGCATTAGTTATGGGTAGTTTGGACAGCTGTTTGTCCACTTGCCAAGAATTAGCAAATGGTTATTGCAAGGATAATTATTTACTAATTTTAGTGATTCCCTTTTGGACACCTTGCAACCAATTCTATTATTGGCTGTCGAGTTGTCTTAATCTCAGCCGTTGGTTTGATTTAATCTCGATCGTTGGTTTTTCCAATAGGGTAGTATAAAAAGGGGTCATTGGGTCATTTGGAAAACAAGTTTTGGAGAAGCATTTTGCAGTGATAGCAAATTGTCTTGCAGTGTTAGCAAGGGCGCAATGTTAGCGTGGGGATAGCAGTGGGGAATATCAGCAGGAGAAATTAGGAGGTTGTCGAAGTTCTGCCAGTGAGAGGCAAGGAATTTTGTATCTCTTGATTTGCTGAAGTTTAATATTATAATAGTTGATTTTTCACAAGTACCACTACCGCATCCATTTCAGAAGTTCTACTTCAGGGCTGCTCTTGGCAGACATAAGTGCTAATTTCTGTTTTGGCTTTAATTCTCCAACATTATGTCTTTGTAATCCTTTAAGCCAAAAGGTCTTAACACTGCCACAAATGGGTTGTGTGAAGAGAATTATAGCCAAGGTAATTTTACCGGCAGAGAAGAGGGAAGAATACACGGTCTGATATTTGGGATAAAAGACTAGTTGTGAAAATGGGTGCTTTATAAATATGAAAAAATGTATTGATATAAATATGTATCAATATTTTTAAACTTTGATTTTTAAATTAAAAATAAAATTTAGAATTTTTTTAAAAATGAGTAAGGGATTGTAGTTTAGTTGTAATTTTGAGAGAAAAAGGTCAAAAATTCTATATTGTTATAACTTCTAAAGTCTGTCATAGCAAAAGTTGTAACTTTTAAAGTCTATCATAGCAAAAGTTATAGTTGTAACTTTTAAAGTCTGTCATAGCAAAAGTTATGTCTATATTGAGAGAAAAAGGTCAAGAATTCTATAGGTTGTGAAGACAGCAGCATGACTTTGTTAGTATGCAAAAAGTTTGCATTATTACTAAGTTATTGTAGTTATTGTCATAACCAGTAGCAATGATATATAATGATGTTTATTTTCTATTTGCCACAATGGTGTTGTATGCCATGAAAACATTTGATTATTTGTTATGGAATGACCCTACAAAGTAACTTGCAACTGCCATTTTTTCAAAGCGCTCTCATATTCAAAGCCCTCCTTGATATGCTTTGACATAAATGGACTTATGTTGTCATAGTTCTCTAATTCAATATTGTTTATTGTCAGTATATGCATTATTCACATATGTTGATGATTGACGTGCTACATTGAACATGTGTTCAAAACTCGCCACTATTGGACTTGAAAAATGCAGTCATAAAATTGGCCCTTCAGCACAAAACTACAACTCTGGTTTCTCATTCAAAGATATGACTAGGACAATGTTTCAAGCATGAAATAAGTATCACTGTAAACAGTTTAAGATGGATAACTTAAGACGCACAACAAATATTTGTCAGAAAGACTGATAGGAAAATGTTGAGAACTCTGATTGATTTGATATAGACTTAGTGTGCATAAAAGAGTCCATATTTTGTAGAATATATTTCAATTATTATTTTTAAAACTTTGACTAACATCAATATTTTGATGTGTTCTATCATTGACAATATAAGTAACCCATCAAATCATCTCTACAAGTCGTCGCTATTTTGACACATCCTACCATCGAGAGTATGATAGACCTATCAAATCATCTCTCACGATCGTCGATATTTTGAGGCATCTTCTCATCGATGGTGTGCAATACCCATCGAATCATCTCTTGCGATCATGAATATTTTGATGTTCCGAACTAGTTGTCTAATGTAGCCATGTGATAATGATGGCAATAATTTTTGACGGATATTACCATTGATACATCGACAATCATCTTGTGCGTCGAAATTGCAACTCCAGTTTAGCGACAGTACTTTTTGATGTTTGCGAGTCGCAATTTCAATGTACGCACGTCAAAAAATAGGTCCAAATTTACTAGTGTCTCCACAAGAAGATTTTTCCTTGCCAACTGTATATCTTCATCATAATTTTCCCCAAAATGAAGAAATGGGTGGTGATGACAGTGACCATTTGGGTGCAGATACCTTAGCAATGTTGTTGTACACCTTTAAGTCATGAGGTAATTCTCTTTAGTTGTTCTTGTATGAGCTTTCTTCCCATTAAGGGCCTATTTGGCAATGGGAATATGAGTGGAATAGGCATAAAGTAAATTCTTATAATTTTGAATTCTTTGTTTGGGTGCACTGAATTGAAATTGCGAATAGGAATCTGTATTCCAATTTTGGCCCAAAAATGAGCTTTTGCAATTCTACCTAAATAGGTGGAATTGGAATACGTATTCTATTCCAGTTTTATTTATTTTAGAAAACATAAATTTTTGGGTTCATGACTTCCCCATCAAATTATGACTTAACCAAACAAGAATAGGAGTATGTATCCTCATTTTCTATTTCAAAATAACTATTCCAGAATAAGTATTCCATTTCCCATATTTCTATTCCCACAACCAAATAGGCCCTAAGGTTTGAGAAAATTCAGTATGCTTCATCAGATGTGCACATTGGAAAGATAATAATGAAAGCACCACCTTCAACATGAAAGTTGTAAGCTACTACTGATCATTTAAATTTTTAATTGCACGGAGTAAAATAGATTGAAAAAAAAAACAAAATCATAGCAACAAATAGAAGTTGTGAGATTGAATAAACAATTTAGAAATACCCTCTATGTTATCAATCTTGATGCTATTGAAAGATACAGTTTTGAGATTTGCTTCTTGAGCTTCATGGTAAATCAAAAGATTATGGTTGCCAGGAAAAATAATTAAATTTACCCAAGAAGAAGAAAAATGCTTCAAGTTTAGGATTTATTAAGGTTTCCCTCTTCGTTGTACCTTTTAGACATGACAACAATCATTAGGATGAATTTGTGAGGAAAATAGATCACACATTTTACATGGCTTATCTCTTAGGCCTATTCACTTAAGAACCTTAAAAAGAAACAATTTCCTATCTCGCTTGCTAATAAATGTAGTCAGAGTTGTTCTGAAAACATTGCAAGTTCAGAATAGGAATGAATTCAAGAATGCTCTAAAATGTTGTGAACTGAGCAAATCTAACATATGGGTAAATTAGATTCATCAAAAAAAAAGCCCCAATCTTGTTAGGAAAGAAACAATGTGAAAACGCTTTTTGAATGCCAAATTATGAGGAAATAAGCAACAAAAAATGTAAAACAAAGGTGACCAAGCAAATAAATTATCAAATGCAAGACACAGAGAAAACAAAGTAAACCCTTCCGAGAAAAAAACCTACCACCACAAAAACCCCAGCAACTTTGTATTACAATAACAAGTTACATACAAAACTCTGATTTTACACAGGGTCAGATTGCCCTCAAAATCAACCGGGTTTTCCATCCTTCAACATTCTAATGAATTCTTGTAGCCATTAAAACATACTGCAATTTGTTTCAAAAATTAGTACAAAAATCGTTACATTTCAAAATAGTCTACCAACTCGATCGTTGGACCCAACAAAACTGGCACCAAAATGCCTTCAATATTCTTGTCATACCTTCCTCCTTCATCACACATGTTTGGAGACAAAGTACATCCGTACTCCATCTTACTTCATCGTACTGTCGTGAGGCTTCACCGTATGGACTATACAGACCACACATTACTCCACTGTAGAGTATTTTTTCAAAACACATAGTGTCATTGAATGGTGAATCACCTCGGCACCGGCCATTCCTGCCCTGCTCGAATGCCCTCCCTTCTATATGTATCGCCTAACAATACTTACTGACATAGGTATGCTTTTCTACTTAGCTCTCAATTTTAAATACATCCTCTATAAATTTATTCATTAATGTAATAATATCTTCTTTAACAAAATTGAAGATTTTTATATTATATAGTAGGAGACAAAACATTTTTAATTTTGACATAGCTTTAAATGTTAATGTTTTTAATATAATAGTTATTTTTATTATTTTATATTATAAACAAGATTCTTTTATGTAAATCTATATTGAATTTCTTTATTAAATATATAAATCTCTTTTAAGATATTGTAAATTTTTAATATTATATAAAATTAAATTTAAGTTTTATTATTTTACAATAATGAATTTAAGTGAGAAATAAAAGTTTATTATAAATAAATTATTTAAATTTTAAAATTTTCAAAAGTGTATTATTCATATAAGTGACTCTTTTTAATTCTACAACTTTTGTTTAGTTCATTTTTTCTTATATTCTCTTTTTTTCCTTAATTTCAAAAATATAGACAACATATTAACTTACTAACAAAATTTTAAGTGACACGTTTTTAAAGAAGTAAAATAGTTATTAAAATGTAATATAGATCATTAATAATTGTATTAATTATGCAATAATAGGTTTGGTTTTAATAGTTTTTTAAAAAGGAAACTAATAATTATTATGAAAATACAATTTTTACTTATATTTTAAACTCTATCATTAATAATTTTGAAAATTACTCAAAATTATTTTATTTTTAAATAAAATTAGATTTAAAAATATAGTCATTCTTTACATATTATGTATATGTTTTTAAAATTTTATAAGACTTAGTTTAAATAAAAATATGAATATATTTTTAATACTTCGTCATTATAATTGTTTGGTTAACCAAAATTTATTTGCCATGTCTATCCCTGCCTGCCCTGCCACAGAGACATGACAAGATTAAGTTTTCTTTTTAGTTAACCTCCACGGTATGGTGGACTCAACCACTGACATTCATTTCCACCGTACGGTACCTTCGTCATTTTAACAAATCTAATTTGGATACTTAGTAATCCCATTTTAATGGGCCTTGAATACATGGTCGATTGATTTCTTGTAATTCGTAGATCGATTGATTTCTGGTAACTAGTAGATCAAGCTCATCTATAAGTGGAATGCATAGTTGCCAACCATCCTTGCTTGTCTTCTTTTATTCTGACAAACATTGATTTAGAAATTCAAGGGCTTTTTTCAAGGCTTATTATATGCCCAGTCAATCCCTCATGAAAAACTTGGAAAACAAGGGAAGCAAAAGAAATCGGATTTGGAAATAACTAGAAGTATAATACATTCAAGACAGTTGGAAGCAACCCACTTTGCCTTCTAGAGATTCTCTGGTTGGGGAAGTTCAAGCCCATTTATCTCTACAAATCAGTGGGCTGAATAACCTTATCATCAACTGTAGCCTGATCTTCTTCATAATTTTTTATTAAGTTTGGAGGAATCCGTCACAATCAAGTGGCAGGTAAAAGCCGAATTCTACAACATTTGCCAATATCCTCTTCATCCAATATGAAATGACGTGGGAGGATCATATCTAAACAGATGCTCTTACTTGATTACTATTACTTTCGCGGAAAGTTAATTCGCAGGTGTTACATTGCTGATTTTAATATTGCTCCGGATAGAAATTAACATCTTTCTTAGTAGTCAAAAACGTTTTTTGTTTACTATGCTTGTTTCTGGAATGGCAAATATATTTAAAGTGGGAAGAAGAAACCATACTTTAATTGCCCGCGCAGCTGTAATCTAGCTTTATTGTGGACTCTAATAAATTTAGAACACCTCCTTTAAAAACTAATAATTAATTTGTCAGACCATCTTTTACCTTAACTATCGATGCATTGACAGACAATTGTTGGATTTATCTGATCATGTTTTTCACGTTTTCACGCTTCATATGATCTCATAAGCTTGAAAATCTACCTAGCGGTCTTAGGGTGCGGTCCTATGGAGCTTTCGTGGAGTGGCTGGTTCTGTGAAGCCAAAAAAAATAGTTTGTCATCTAATTAATTAGATTCTCCTCTTCAATAGAGTCTCCTAATTTTTTAGTAGGTATAATTTAAGCAAGTGAAAAAGACGGAGGACTAAAAATTGGCTGGATAAATATATTATAATTAAAAAATCACGAGACCACAGACTTCCATAAATCAGAACCTCCCATGTCAAAATCATCCTAAAAAATCTATAGAATACCACTAAATGTATTTAGGAAGCCCCTCGAATGAGACAGGTACCGTTAGTCATTTGCTATAAATTTGTCCCATTTCTAACTGGATGATCAACTCTAGCTGCAAAAATGGGTTCTTTCAGAAATTGTAAGCAAACATCATGCTCAGATTTGCTACAAATAGTTAGCCTGTCTTACTCGTTTGCTATAAGTAGTTAGCCATCTGATATTTGGGATAATAGACTAGTTGTGAAAATGGGTGCTGTCAGAGATCATAAGCAAACAACCTGGTCGGATTTGCCTGAACATTTGATGGAGATAATACTCGAATTCCTTCCGGTGGACTGCTTCTTCCGTTTCAGAGCTGTTTGCAAGGAATGGAATGCTCTGTTTTCATCCCAGCACTTCAATTACATAGCGAGGAATAGCCAGCCATTTCTCATTCTTTGCCCCTCCAACACCCAATTTCCCTCCCTTCTCTATTCCTTCTTCACCAACACTTGGCGAACCATTTCTCTCTCTTTCATTCCACATGAGTACCACTACCGCATCCATTTCAGAAGTTCTGCTTCAGGGCTGCTCTTGGCAGACATAAGTGCTAATTTCTGCTTTGGCTTTAATTCTCCAACATTATGTCTTTGTAATCCTTTAAGCCAAACGTTCTCAACACTGCCACAAATGGGTTGTGTGAAGAGAATTATAGCCAAGGTAATTTTACCAGCAGAGAAGAGGGAAGAATACACGGTCATGGTAGTGGGCACGAGCTGCAGCGGTACAGTTGTAATAGAAGCATACAGCTCAACTACCAAGGCATGGAAAGTTGCAGGCACCATGCCAGCTGATTTTGTTATAAGGAGTGAAAATCTATTCTTTTTTAAGGGGTATTTGTTGGGTATGACTGCCAGTGGGGGGATAATGGTCTACAATGTTGAACAGGGGATCGCCAGAGTTATAGCCATGCCTACTGTAGCTGATAACCACAATTTGTGGGCTCGGCTTGTTTGTTGTAAGAGTGGTGTGTTTGTGGTCGGGGCAATAGAAGAAACTCACAGCTTGGAAGGATTGGTTTTGTGGAAGTTGGTTTTTGAAAAGGAGGATTGTAAGTGGGAAGAGATTGGGAAAATGCCGAGCTGTGTGTGTGAGGAATTCAGGAAGTGCTCGAATTCGAATTGGTTTGAATGCGTGGGAGTGGGAGATATGATCTGTTTGAGAGCACACGAGAGTGCGGAGATACTTGTGTTTGATGTTAGGATGAGAAACTCTTGGAAATGGCTGCCAAAGTTTCCAGCAGAGATGAGATGTGTGGATATGAGAAGCTTTCCACTGGAAATTGTGGCTGGGTCTAAATGCTCTCAAGTTTGGTAGTGATGTAAACTCTTAAGCCCACCCTTTTGGAAGTAATCTCTCCGGTCCCACGGACCAACTAGTCAAAATATTCGGACTCGAACAACCGCCTGGCTTTACTGACTTTGCCATAACCAATCTGTTGTATTACCAATGCAATCTTATCAAGTTTCCAATATGTATCCTTGTCGTTATCTCTCCAAAGAATGAGGGATACCTATCTGATCTTGTTTGGTCCTTATCTTCTCATTTTTGTAATCTAACCGCCTCAGTATGGTTAAAATAGAGAGGCCAATATGTAATGTTAGCGGGTGTGTAAATTAACAATTTGGTAGATTATGGTGCTGTAGCATACATACATTGTGATGCGATGTAATTGCACTGTGGGAGAGCAAAGAAGAGAACTCTGTAGAGTTCATATTTTGTATTTGTTGTTTTCAATTAATAAAGTTGTTGTTTGTATGTTGTAACAATCCTGTTATCTACATGATGTGTTCCGCTTAGTTTGTATTCTCTGCAGTCTGCTCCATTAATTTATTTGAGTACTCTATTTTACTGTGCTTTTCTTACTTCCTAAGAATAGGTATCAGAGCTCGGTTTATTAGAACATGTTGTTGTAGAGTATTGAAGAAGTTAGTTGCAAAGTTGAAGCCAGGAGATGGTGGATGGCTGGTTGTCACATACTAATGGAAGAAATTAAGTTTGAAATAATAATTAATTTTGATTATTTAACATTTTAAAGCATAGAAATCAAATTTTAGGTTCGTTTGGTTCGTGGAATTTAAAAAACCAGGATTTCTACAAACCTTGATTTAGCCAAATCAAAGTTTTGCTAATCTTCATTCTGATTTTTGGGATTTTACTTGACCATTTGTTTCACTCGAAAGATGCATGTGAAGATACATTTTTATGAGTAAGCAAATTTTAAAACGTAGTCCAATCTATTATTTTTATACTCCATACAAAACATAATCAGGGTTTGATTTTCAATTCCTACTTGTTAGTAGGAAGTTGGAAAACCTGGTTTTGAGGCAAAATTGGAAGTCCAATATGCTAATTCCATTTTGCCAATTTCGAAACAAACACAAAAATTTTCAAATCCAAATTTTGAAAGAGTCAATTCCTGTCATCTTCCAGAACCAATTAATGTGTGATGTTTAAGGCACTGAGTTAGAATAATAAAGCCAACAAAAGATTATTATTGAGTTTAATAGATTTGTTTGTTGGGTCTAGCCGACTATAATGAAGTCACTTTTGAAATTGATAATTCTGAGTCACATTCCAAGTTGAAAATTCTGAAAAAGATTGTAAAAGCATTGAAGAGTAAATTCCTTATCAAAATTATGAGATGATCTTTTATTTCTGAATCAGAAATAAAAAATTATTAGAAATAGATTGTAAAAATCTGACATCGTTAAAATTTTCAGAGCCAACAAATTTAGGAGAGCGTGGTTGAGAATGAAAGTGTGAAGTAGCAGGCACATGAAATAAACCACAGAGCCCAGGCAAACACAGATTTTCACAGAGCTCAGGCGAACAGAGATTTTTTGTTGGGAGATGTCTATCTAGCAGAGGATTTGCACCAGACGTGACAGTTTTCTGAATTAATTAATTAATTCAGAAAACTGTCACGTCTGGTGCAAATCTTCCGCTATTTAGCCACAGGATTTTTGTTGTGCCAGCACAACAATTATAGCACCTCTTTTTGTTTGCAACACGTGCTTTTGGAATGACAAACATTTTAAACATCAGATAATTACATCCAGCTCATTAATGACTTGGTCAAACTACTTTTTAATTGTGGACCCGCTAAATGTTTTATTAGCCGATAGGCTTTTTCACTGGGCCAGAGGCCACCGGATTGGTCTCACGCTGCCGGCCGGAAGTTCATTTCATGGCCCGTCTCATTGAAGGACGTATGGAATGATATAAATATTAAAATATTTGTTAAATGATTTGGTTACCATCTGGTGCTGCAATTATGAGACGTGGGTACGTATAATGTTCAATCTCAACTCTGCCAGAGTTTTTCCAGCCGAGTCATTTTGTTATATGTACAATTATTTTTTAAGTTTTGTTTAATTGTGTATCTATGTTTTTTAAAGTTTTGTTTAATTGTGTATATACGTTCTTAAAATTGTTAAAAATAAGTAAAATTCAAATGTTTAACGGGAGACAATATTAATTTAGTGGTTATTTAATAGAAAAAAAGTTGATTAATTTGAATTAATTTCATTATACAAATTTGATTGAAAATAAAATTTGAAAATTCAAAACAAAAATGACTATGAGGGATTGTAGTTTAGTTGTAATTTTGAATTTTTGATATATTAATAAGATTTCAAAAAACATTATGTTTAATATTAAAACAATTATCATGTAATTGTTTAATATATAGTATATTAATATTAAGTGTATTAGAAAAACTATATTATGTAAAAGAAAAAAAGAAAAGACAACTATAAATAATCAAGTTATTAAAAAAGGTTTACAATCCCATTTTTTCAAGATATTGGTAAATAATCAAGTTATTAAAAAAGATTTACAATCTTATTTTTTCAAGATATTGGATTCAAGGAATAACCTTATGTTCTCACACTTGTTGCTTAAGGATAGTGCTCCTAAATTGTTTGAAAATAAGTTGTAGAAAAAATAGGGAGCTAGAAACAAGTGACAATGTTATTTAAAAATAATATCAAAATGATTGTACTTGAAAAAATAAGGGAATAAAAGTGTTTGTCTTCCAAAATAGCAATGAGAGAGTGTAACACTTATATTTATTTCATAATTTTTTTAAATTTCTTTTTATATCAATGTTTTAAAGTTTACAATTGTTTAACTTAATCATACTAAGAATTTAAATTAATTAATATATAAAATATATATTATTTAATTAAAAGTCTAAAATATATAATAAATTATTATTTTTCAATTAAAAAATAAATCATAACAAAACACTTAAAAAAATCTCTCTAAAATGCTTCAAACTCTTAACAACAAATATGACAAAACATAACATATGGGATTTATCTAAGTTAAATTTTTATTTCTTTTGAAAAAAATTATTGCATAGGAAATGAAATGCACTTCTAAATATTTCTACCAATTGAGAAATGGATGTCATGTCATTTAGTGATACTATTTAATTGTTATTTCAATTTTTTAAAACTTTTTTCTTCTAAATTTAAAATAGCATTACATAAATACTAAACTCAAATTTTACGATACCAAGCATTTGCTCAATTGTGATCATGTTAGAAAATAATTAGAAAATTAAAATAATCTAAAAAGATAATTTTTTAAATTTTGTGTAAGTATATATATATATATATATATATATATATATATATATATATATATATATATATATATATATATATATATATATATATAAAATAAGTTGTTAACTAATAATATTTTAAATTTAAATTAATTTTTATTGATATTATATAATACATGAATTATTTTTACAAATCAATTTAACTTATATATTGTCTATGGGCTTAAACTTTGTTACCCAGACATTTGACAGAGAATTTTAATTTAATTAATTAATCGGAGAGAGAGAGAGAGATTAGTCATAAAGAAAAATTAAACTTTCTCTCTCTCTGTACTTTTCTCTCTCCACGCACTACAACTTTTAGAGAGAAGTATGGGGTTTGAGTTAGAGTCTCATTCCTTTTCACAATCCTCTCTTTCCACGTACTCAAACCTTTTAGAGAGAAGTACATGGTTTGAGTTTTCCCACTCAAATTTTCTCTCTCCATGTACTAGTCATACTCTCTCTCCCCGTACTCCAACTTTTTAACCTAATCCTAACCCGAACTCCCCAACCCAAAACCTACCTGTTAAAACAACTGTTGGCTAGAAATAAAGTTCACTAATAAAATTTGAAAGATTGTTTTATTTGTAGAGAAAGCATTCACAGGTCAACCATGGTGAATTTAAGGGCATGTGAATTGTTTGGTGTGATGCTCTCAGAATATGTACATGTTAGATCACCAAAACAGGAGCCATTGTAGCTGTTTAGAGTCGCACCAAGTATGCATATTCAAAGGAGAATTGCAAATCTAATAGCTAATGAAAGAAGTAATTGCAACCCACAACATTGCATGGAACTATGGATAAGGCACATGAGTTGTTTTTGAGTCCATAAAGCCACAGATAAAACACATGAGAAGGTCGTAGGAAGAGAAAGTTTGGAGTAGAGGTTGCATCTCAAGTGTTTGACACAATGCAACCATAGTTTGAACAAATACCTCAACCAGCTGCGGGTGGAGGATGCAGCTAAGTGTTTGACAAAATGATCAGGCCTGTATCTCACCTTCAGACTCGAATAGAAAACAGTGGGTGTTGTCCAAAATGAATATAATATGACTGTCAAAATGCTACAGCAAATCAATACTCCCATCGATTCGAGATTCATGGATCTTCCTCCTTGTGTTTTTATCAGGGTCTGCATATTCATATAGTGCAATTGAATTTGTGTACTTAGGAGGTGGTTCATTGAGATGATGGTGGAACAAGCAAAGAATGTGGATGATAAAAGGCATTTCATCGTATCTGTTTGGAATATTGGCTATTTCTAAAGTGGGTTTTGAGGTGACAAGAAAAGTATTAGCTAGTGAAGCAGTAAAATGATATGAAGCATAAATATTTGAGTTTGGGGTGGCCTCTACACTATTCATTCCTCCTGCTGCACTAGCAATGATCAACTTGGTAGCATTGATCGGTGGATGTATGGATCTTCTATTGAGAACGTCATGACAGGGCTGAAACTTCACAGCTTAGGTTGGCGTTCAATATATTATGCCTCTGAGCAGCCTACTTTCATGGGATGTCCACCAAGGAATGGTCCAGACACTCTTCTACAAGAAAAGAGATGGGGCACAGGATTGCTAGAAATTTTGATAAGCAGATTGTCTCCTTGTTGGGGTATGAAAAGATAACTCACATTTCGCCAGAGGATGCTTTATGCTTATTCTATCATCTCTCCAATCACCTCAATTCCAGTATTGTCTTATGTGTTATTTCCCGCATTTAGTTTATCGATTGGCAAATCATTTCTCCCCAAGATTGAGGACCTTGCATTTATAGTTGCAACTGGTTTATTCCTTTCAATGTATGGAAACGATCTTTTTGAATATCTTATGGTGGGTTGCTCTATAAGAAAATGGTGGAATAATCAGAGGATGAAATTGATATCGAGATTATCTTCACAGTTGTTTGCATTATTTGATATTGTGATGAAATTGATAGGATCGTCTGACACAGCTTTTGTTGTAACCCCAAAAGGTGGTGAGAATGAGGAGGGTAATGAGGGTGATTTTACCTTCAATTATTCTCCTTTGTTCATTCCACCAGCTACAGTAGTATTGATTAACTTAGTAGCTTTAATTAAGAGCACTTTAAAAATTTTGGGTAGACAATGTGTATGCACTATTTAAACAAAGGCCTTGTTCGTACAACTCACGTGGAGGAGATTAATACAGCGGTCAGAAATCATGACAAAGCACAAAGCTTGTTTGACACATTTGCCCTTTTATAAAGCAGCGAAATCCAGAACAATAGAAGTTGTTAGCTAATATTGCCTCATATTCAAAAGTACATCCTCTGCCGCCATTCTTTGCATGAAATCATTGATCAAGGAGCATACATCATGTAGTATCAATAGATTATAGTTATGTGAGCCGCTACATGGAGTTTGAAGAATGCTTATGATTTCTTGAAGATTCAGCGGCTGAAGTGCATACTATAATATATATTCATATGCACATGGGCCCCAATATGTTTGATCAAATGTCCATTTGATGTGAGCCAGATATAATGGAAAAACTTGTGAACTGTTTGATGAAACTTCACACCAAATGTGAGAACATAATCAGAACATCCAAGGTGTGATGTAAAAGAACAAAGAAAGGATATGAGATGCTTAACAAGATGATATGTTTTTAATGGAGCAACTACGAGGCCTCAGAACTATCAAATAAATGTAGTTGGCTATTAGGAAGGCTAGTTCATCCACCTCGTGAAGAAAATCCAAATAAATTCTATACAATACGACCAAACACCAAGAAGATGCTTTTGACCCAAGTCAAACTTAATGGTTTTGATGGATGTGTATGCAAGGTGTTGTTATTTTACTCCTTAAGAAGTTGGAGTTGGTTGTAACTTGTGTTTTGAATTCTCAAATCCTAACTTTTGAGGTAGTTACGAACCCGAAAGGTTAGTTATGCTAGAATAGCTATAAATTCTCAAAAATTAATGTAATAAGGGACTTTTTGGACTTGGATACAGGGAACACTTATGCTCTGATAACAAAGCAATTTTTGGAAAGTGTGTACAATTGTTGTTTTTGTGTAATCAGTTATTTCTTTCTTTCTTGGTGCAAGAAATAAAAGGAAGTATGTTTGGCATTCTCTCTCCAAGGAATCTGGATTGTTAAAGTGTTGATTCATCTATGATTACTTTCATGGTATGATGTGAGTATTTATGGATGTTGAATTAGCATTGTGTTGGTGAAAGTTCTCAAGCGTAGTCCTTGATAGCTCTCATTAATAGTTACATCATTTTTATGAAAACGTTGAAGGCATGTGTTGCATTCACTATCAATGGTTTTCCTTCCTATTCTCTAAGTTCTTTATCTTTATTGAAAAATCACATATTTTATCTTATGAGGTAGCTGCCCCTCTAAACATAGAGGAAAGCCAGATATCAAAGGCCTATCCAACTGTTGTGAACGGTTTGCCACACACTCCATTGGGCATATTCTACTATGACAAATTTGTTTACCAACAAACTTGGATCTCTTTTAGAGGCAAGCGCTAGTTAGTTCATGCCTTACATAAGGGAGGGAACTAATGTTTTTGGTGGGGGCAATAAATTATTAATTTCAATTAGAGAAAATAACCATTTCTTAAGGTTTGGACATGATTTAAAAAATAAATAAAAAATTGTGATCTAATTCTTATTTTCCTATTGGTCGATGGGTATTTTGCTAGAGGTATTTTTTTTAATGTGGAAAAATGAGAGAAACACGGTGGACAGATAAGCTTGTAAAAAATATGATGCATGTCTTTGTCATAAACTATTGTTTGATCATTTATTGTTATTTAAGACTGATATGTTGATCACCAACATTTTCTACAGTTGCGATAAGTATCTAAAAAATAATAATTTCACTACTAGGAACTAGGGAGGAAATCAGAAGCCAAGTCTTTGAACTGAAAGCAATGGAAAATGTAAGTTTTAACATCTATTTACATGTGCAGTGAAACATAGATGGTTTTTGCAATTTGTAAATATTTAGCTACAATAAACAATTTTCCAAATTCCTACACAATTTAGGCTAATATATTTTCTCCATAAATTACCTTGTTCAAGGACATCTTTAAAAAAAAAGATATGACTTCCTCAAACTAACCAATATGTTAAAAGGAGGTCTTTTCATTATATAAATGAAAGAATCACTACTTACGAGTTATAGTTCAACAATTCTATAAGCAATCTGTGAAAAAGCAATGGAAAAGAGGCCTTTCATTGTAAAGAATAATTCTATCAATTCTCCCTTACGCACTCTCTCAATTTGTTAACCCTATAGCCGCAAATCAATTCCATCAGAATAATAATCATGAAAACACATCTTAACTAGGGTTCTTCAAAGTCATCTCTACGTGCTATCTGATTGCTATCACTATTTGTAATAAGGGTTTGTGATATTGGACCCACAACAATATTGTCATTCACCTACAACAAGGAAAGCACAAGGCTCTAATTTTGTCTCAAAATATGCACTACTAGCATCCCACCGCAATTATCTTTTACCTTTTAATTTCTATTTCTTCTATTTCTTGTCATCTGTGCCATATTAGACTATAAATTCTTCTATTCTCTACCATCTGTCCCATACTATACATAGTTGTGTAAAAATGTGGTGCATAATTTATCCAAGGAACTTTGTTCTTGTATTGTTAGCCTTTGATCTGTAAATTGTCAACCCTTATCCCCTTGTCATTAATAATTTTTTGATCAATTTTTATTTCACTCCACTTTTAAATCTTATTTTTTCTAATGATTTAATTTAATTAGTTATCATCCACAATGTTAACTTTTTTTTAAAAAGAAGATAGAGTGGAGCGATAGTACAAATACAATGTAGTAAAAATACAAAGAAGGGAAGTTTATACAATCATTTTAAATTTGAAAATATGACATTGGAATTTCTAGCTTAGATATTAAAAGTTGAGCCAATGTTAAAGTTGATATCATATATTTACTTTTCATAAATATTCTCTTATATTGATGTGCATTAAATTTTTTTTTTGTAAATTTAATACATCTATTCCAATATGTCCAATATGCATCAATTTAAAAATAAATTGATGAAATTTATTAAAAGTTAATAATTGATGGTACTATTTGATGTGCATGCTACTTTTTTCTACTATGAGTTGAAGCATGGATACCAATGGCATAGAACCCTAGATGATCTATAATCTTTTGAGCAAGCTTGCATTAGGTTGAATAGAGAAATTAATAAGAAAGTGAATGCTAGAAAAGAAGATTTATTCAGGCCGATGCAGATTCAAGAACGTAAAAGTGTTGTTTGGATGGAGGGTCCCTTAGGTTGGACTACTTGGGTGGTCAATTACTATGATGTTCTTAGTTAGATAGTCCTTCTCTTTTTTATGTTGTACAATTGAGTCTGTTCTTCCTTAGTGAAGCTTGGCCTCCTTGCTGATTTTTGTGGTGGTACTTTGGTTGCTTTGTATTTTCTGAAACTCTTATATCTAATAGAAAAAATAAATAAATAAATAAATATATCTACTCAAATGTTTCATAATTTCTTCTTAATTACAATGTGTATTAATACTTTCTCTTCCTAATTCATTGGTAGTTTTATATGTTTTATAAATCTTGAAATGGCATTATTAAATATTAATATGAGATGCTCACAAATAATTATAAGTCATAAATATTTTTATGAAAACAATGTAAAGAATTTTTCTTTGTTAGTTTTGATATTCAACATGTATTCAATATTTACATATATTCAACTTTTAAAAGAACTTTTAGGTTTACCTTAGATATCTTTTTCCAAATCTAAATCTAACATAGATATCTTTTCATTTGATGTTTTATATTTTTGTTGACAATCAAACAATAAAATAGACAACAAAATACTTAAGGGTGAAAGCACGGATTTGTGTCACCTTTGGGGCTAACTTTATTGATCCGGCAGGACCAAATTCGATCAGATTGCTTCTAGGGGGACCGAATCTAGTCAAAACCACGTGGTGCCGACTAGAGTGGTGTGTACACATCTGCAAGGATCTAGTTGGACTGAATTCAATTAGACTAGATTCGGCTGGAATGTGTAAAATTATATAAGCCACAAAAAGACAAATTCGTCAGTCATTTGCATCATACAAGCTTGTTGGAATTGTGGAGCGAGAAGAGCTATAGGATTCATTCGGCCAAATTAGGCATATCAACAATTTCCCCTAAATTTTTAATATGTTTTATGTTTTCTTAGGTAAAAATATGGTTTTTAATGTGTATTTTTAATGTAGATTGTTTTAAAGAGTTCAATTTTTTTAAATATTATTATACGTTTATATTTTTAAGTACTATAATATTAGATAAAGTTAAGAAAAAGTATTGAAATTTAGTAAAGCTTAGACACTATTAGAGAAATTAGATTAATTCTAAAACATTATTTTAGAAAATAGTAGAAAATTTAGAAAAGATTATAACAGTTAGAAACTTTAGAAAATATTAGAACAATTAGAAACTTTAGAAACTTTAGAAAACAATAGAAAAAATTTATTAAATATAAAAAATTAATTAGATGTAAATTAGAGAAGTTAAATATTTTTGTTTTATTTTTATTAGAAATCATTAGAAATTGTTCTAAAGGTAAAAGTTTAGAAAGTAACTAAAACCATTAGATTGAACTAAATCAAACTCTACCTCTTACTGTGAACACAAATAAATTTCTAATTGAAACCTTAACATTGAACCTTATAAGTTATATGCAGGATTAGAACTTAACATTGAATGTAATTAAATCACAACATTAAACCTAATCAAACTTGACCTAAAACTCTCCCATTGAACCAAATTAGACTCTAACTCCTATATTGAACCTTAAATCCAAATATGTTGAGCTAAACCCTAAACGTTTAACCCTCTCTCTATATATCTCAAACTTCTAACCCTCTATCTCTCTCTAACTCCTAAACCCCATCTCTTTAAACCCTAAACCACTCTCTAACCCCATAATCCCTAAACTTCTCTCTCTAACCCCATAATCCCTAACATAACTTCATCTCTCTCTCTCTCTCTCTCTCTCTCTCTCTCTCTCTCTCTCTCTCTCTCACACACACACACACACACACACACACACACACACACACACACACACACACACACACACATAACCTCATCTCTCCCAACCCTAACCTCCTCTCTCTCTCTCTTTAGATCTCAAACTTTTAACATTCTATCTCTCTTAACTCCTAAACCCTATCTCTCTAAACCCTAAATTGCTCTCTAACCTTATAATCCCTAAACCTCTCTCTCTAACTTACATAAATTCATCTCTCCCAACCCTAAACTCCTCTCTCTCTCTCTCTCTCTCTCTCTCTAGATCTTAAATTTTTAACCCTATATCCCTCTCTAACTCATAAATTTTATATATCTCTCTAAACCCTAAACCGCTCTCTAACCCCATAATCTCTAACATAACTTAATCTATCCCATCTCATCTCTCTATCTCTCTCTCTCTCTCTCTCATAAAATCATCTCTCCCACTCCTAAACCCCATCTCTCTAAACTCTAAACTGCTCTCTAACCCCTAATTCCCATCTCTCTAAATCCTAAACCGCTCTCTAACTCCTAAACCCTATCTCTGTAAACCCTAAACCACTCTCTAACTCCTAAACCCCATTACTCTAAACCCTAAACCATTCTCTAACCCCATAATCCCTAACATAACTTTATCTCTCTCTCTCTCTCTCTCTCTCTCTCTCTCTCTCTCATAACCTCAACTCTCCCAACCCTAATCTACTCTCTCTAGATCTCAAACTTTTAACCCTCTATCTCTCTCTAACTCATAAATCTCATCTCTCTAAACCCTAAACTGCTCTCTAACCCCTTAATCCCTAAACTTGTTATCTAAATTTGATTTGTACCTATTACTGAAAACAAAATGTAATGTAGTTAAACATTTCTTTATATGTTGTACAATATGTTTGTTTAGTGAGATTCATTTAGTGTGTTTTGATTGAATTAGTTTATATAATAATATGTATATATATGCATGTCTAGATCTCTATTATTAGCTATCTAGTTTTTTTTTTTTTTTTATATTTCATCATTATGGCATCTGGGGGTACTAATTCTAGAGAGGCCAGTGTACATGGTCATCCCCATAGTGGTTCATCTTGTAGATTCACTACTAGTACCCAAGATAGGGAGACATTATTTAGTTAGACTATTCAACGCTTGCAGAGCACGCTTCATGGTATTGATCAAAATCTACATGCTTCACCTACCCTACAACATAGGGATAAGGTGATTATGATTAGAGATGAGTTGATTAGTATGATGCACACTATCGAGGGTTTTAACCCTTCTGATAGTGTCAGTATAGACACATTTTACAATGCTCTTTCCCATAGTTCAATGGTGGTTTGAGGTGGAGGAAGATAGATGAGATGGTGTCAGTGGAGAGTGTCAAGAGTATGTTTCCATAATATCATCCTTTGAAAAAGGTTAGAGGGTACTGTGTTATGAGGTGTACTGATCCATTGGTGTCACCTTTCATATATCCTCATTGGTTGGCTGCACATCGCATGTGGCCCCAAAAGGATGTGTTCCCCTTATACTTTTGTAAACAATTGTTTGTATAATTCCATCCACATTGAGATGATGATTATACTAATATCACTAGGCATGTTGGGTAGGGTCAGGGTAGGTTCTCACATAAATTCAAACACCCAGATGCTCCTGCGCTCATTAATAAAATGCGCATTGATTGGTTGAAACCTTTTGGTGATGCCAAAATGTTTGGAGTTAGTTGTAGCTGAAGATAGAGTTACAGAAGATACACGTAGAGATGTTTACAAGAGGATTGCTACTATTGATACCTAGGTACATGAGATGTCTTTTGATCGAGTGCACATATACATGACACGTTCATGATTTGCATCTACAACGGGTCACACTATTGCATCATCTTCAATTGATGATATGTATCATGAGGTTGACATCTCATCTCCAGTATACATCTTTGTGGAGTCATCAGTAGACCATCTGAGGGCTATCAATACATGTTTCTCTATTGATCTACTTTTAGCCTATCAAGCTATACATTTGTTGACCAAGAAACCACTTACTACAATGCCATCATATGTGAGTGGTATCATTAGAGGTACATCAGAGGCATAGGGTGGTCAAGGGTAGGAGGACAAACATGTTGCAGCTACAAATCCACCATAGACTACAGTTGAGGAGGATGTAGCCCCCCTACCAAGGCAAGTTCTTACCCACCATGACATTCATTTTTCATAGATATGCTCATGGATCCTACGCTTGACATCAAAGATATGACCTTTAGTGATACAGACCTGAGCCAGATAGGTAGACATATATTTGTGATGGCAATATCATATGGGGACTTATAGACACCTATGCATTTTATGCAGCAAGAGACACAAGTAAAATATTACAAACATGTCTATTTATTTTTAAATATAATATTAAATTCAATTTAGTAAAGTATAACTTGTGACATATTTATTCCTTCTATTGCATACAAACTGCATTTGCAACTCCTAAGGGTGGCGATGGAGAGATAGTTGTCAACCCTAATCATCCTTAGTCGTAGGTAAATTTAATTGTATGTATGTTATTATTTATTGAATTTATATGCATGGTCATGAAACATTTATTCTTATATTGGACACAAGGTTCGAGATCTTGGGTCAGTCGATCACATCATGGAGTGAGACAGGATCATGTTTGATATTCATATATGCCATATACATGATTGTGGCTCATATATTTTAGATGTTGGATATTGATTTACCATGATATCATTCATATTTATAGCTATGGGACATTTTAAATTTACAACATGCTCATATTTGACATATTTCATATTTTCATGAGTTATGTGACAATTTACATTTACAGTTGGCATATTTGATATTTTCATGAGTTATGTGACCATTTACATTTGTAGTTGACATATATGATATTTTCATGGCTTATGTGACCATTTACATTTATAGTTGACGTATGTGTTATTTTCATCAGTTATGTGACTATGTTTATAGGTAGTTGATATATTTGATATTTACATTTATAGAATATCTTTTACATAAAAGTGGAAACATGGTTTTGAAATCTCTCTACTTTACTTTTTAAATAATTGTTAATGTGTAAGAAATTTGTGTGTTCTATAAATTAATAAAGATGTCTTACATAGATTTCTAGGTGTGTTGTAAAAGTGTATAGAAAATGTAAATGTAAATAGAAATAATTACATTATTTTTATTTAGACACTTAAAGCAATGTAAAAACAAAAACATGTATAAATTTATGTGTTCTATAAGTTAATGAAAATATGTCTTACATAAATTTCTAGGTGTGTTGTAAAAGTGTATAGAAAATGTAAATGTAAATAGAAATAATTACATTATTTTTATTTAGACACTTAAAGTAATGTAAAAACAAAAACATGCATAAATATTGAAAAAACACCTAAATCAATGTGAACCAAAAAATTCAATTTATGTATATACAAATTTGGAATATTTTTATGAATCATTAAACCTATCTATCAATCAGAAAGTTCCCGATACATATGGTCAGGATCCTCTCTATCTTTAGTAATCTCCAACAACTTTTCATGCTCCTCAATATCTAACCTCCACTTTGGTTTGCTATGTTCGTTTTTGGCACAATGTCCAATTGAATCTTTGTGGCTAAAAACAAGTGGTTGTAATGCAAAACTTTTTGGCCAGGCATGTATTCAAAAAATTGAACACCATTGTGGTCAATTTTCTTTTGCTAATAATAGGTGCCTACAAAATAAGATTTGTACTTCACTGAGTATTCTTAGTAATATAGAAAAGAGATAGATTTTTACAATTAATCTCTCACTCTCTAATTACTTGTATGCATCTCATAACTTGGGATAATCTATACCTTCTATAACAACTAAACTAGTTGGATATGACTGGTTATCATCATATGTACAGGGTGCAGTCAACTTGATTTTCACTTGTTTCCATCTAAGTAAATAATAATCTACACCTTCCACATTTTGAGGATCTACATATACAGCAAAGATGTCACCTACAAATGTACAAAAATAATAAAACCTATAAATAAATAAATATGAAGACAATTAAATATAGAAATTAAACATGTTTTTAGAAACTCACTTGGAACAACTAAATTAGAAACACGTTCATAATCAGATGAATACATAGGATTATGAATATCTATTTCATTGTCATCTTCTTCATAAGGGGTACTTCTGATTATGTTTGTCCAAGTCCATTTAGAGACATACCCATTCACAATATTCTCGCATTGACCTATTGCATTATTTTGAATGCCGACATCACAAAAATATGATTTTTCTCTTACTTGAATTACTGGAGGTTTGTGTTGTCTAGTAGTCATCAGTTGATGCAATCTTCTAATTCCAACAATGGGTTGACAGTTCTAAGGATTTGATCGATCAATATCAATAACACATTAAATTGGCAAGTATCTATGTCAATAATCAAAATATTAAAGTAATCATATTAAAGCAAAATGGAAATCTTACCTTTCACTTCCCAAAAAAAGTATTTATTATAGGTTGTATCATGAGGAGAAAAATGAAATTTGCACCATTCAACAACTTGATTTTCTTTGTCTATCTTTGCACCTGTATAGGAAAGAAAATTGTAGGAACTTTAACAAAATCTAAAAGAATTATCTAGCACATGGTCATACATCAAATTTGATCTAGTACATAACAATATTATACTTGAAAGTTCATGTTGGCAAACTACATGCTTTACACATGTTCCTACTCCATCATGCTCTCATTTTCCATAGCCACTTTCAAAGTAGTTCCAAAGAAACTTAACATTTTGTCTCGCATGTTGTGTTGCAAGACAATTCAACGCTTTTGCATACTTAAATTGCGCTATGAATTTAAAATAAAAAAATTATGAGTAGTCAAATCTATATATAATTAATTGTTCATTTAATTAAATATGTGCATGAAATTATAAATTTTAACTTTCAAATACATGTACCAACACAACCATCAAACCAAATCCAATGTTTTGAGGCATTTATCCCATGATTCACGAGATCATGAAAGGACATTCCAAAACAATGAGCTACATAGCTCCTATCATGAACCTTATCATCACTAAGATAAAATAGATCTCCTTGATGATAATGTGTTCATCTGGATCGATACTTTCTACCCCATCCACCTTAAATTGTGCATGTCTATAGGAAATTTGTACAAAAATTGCAACTTGATACTTGATCTAAGTGATAATATTTAGCTTGAATTTCAATTTAAGGGGAAAAAGTATAGTTTTTAGAGAAGTCTGCAATTGGCATAATACATCCTATTGGGAAACAATTTTTTGAATCTTGAAACTATTTCGCTTGCCATCTTGCACCATGACAATGTTGGATGTGTGGATAAATCATAGTTCTAAATTTGTCCATAAACACACCATATGACAAATTGCTCTCCTTCAAAGCTTTCTTTTTTTTCTTCTCCATTCTTTGTTTGATATATCTCATACTCAAATCTATTCCACACAACTTTTGTTGAAACATTAATATTGTCTATTTTATATGGAAATTTAGGCAACTCTCCATAGTTTGTGCATGCATTTTTATGCATTGTACATTAAGTTCATCTGACTCTTCAGAATTATCACATAACAAAGACTTGACAAATTGTGTTGTGCTTCTAGGAATTATCACATCTGGCTTAAGTGTTGCCATGGCTTTTTATAAATGATTACAAATAAAGATGAAAGACAACATGATTTTGACAATAACAAGTTTCACGCACCTCATTTATGCATACAAAACATGGGTACAACCTCTCAAACATTCTTTGGGAAAAATTTTAATTATTTTTTAAAAGCTTCAAATAATTCACTTTGTGTTGTGTCTACAATGTGTTTTGGATGTGCTATTTTCATACACGTCTCTTCATCTTTGATCTGTATAGTGTGTCTTCTATTGGAAGAAAAACATGATTGGTTGCTCCAATATTCAACAACATGTCTTCTAACATCTTCAAAAATTATATCCTTTCAAGGAAGCTAACAAATATTAACCTAGTTCTTTTCAATGTTCTCATCAAGCAAATTTCTCCTTTTTATGTATCTTTGAACAGTTCTTCTAGATAGATTGAGCATTTCAGAAAATACTCGAACTTGTTTTTTCTATGACAAGTCCTTTTTCATAATCATAGTCATCAATGCTCTTCGTGCAACACTTAAATCAACTACTTGACTTATGTTATCAATAGCATTTAATGCAACTTTCAAATTCTGAACTATGGTTGCCTTGACATTATCTTCTAAGCTTTTCTTATTGTTCACACCTAACAACTCTAGAACGGGACTCATTTCTCTTTTCCAAAATAATTGTGCTTTACCAATCAGAGATTTATTTTCAAAAAATTCCTCCCACATATTTTTTAGATGTAGCTTAATTGTACTTTTAGGCATCATGTGTTCAAATGATTCAATTTCTCTAAATAGAGTCTTCATCCATCTCCAATAAATTTTCCAACCTTAAACCATACTTTCCAAATGTCCTACTACTTTGTGGAACTTCAACATGATCTTCTTCAACTTCAATCGATGGATCTTCAATTGGTGGCTCTTTATTAGATTTTGTCCATCCTTTGTTCTGGTCATCTCTTACTCGATCATATCTTTTTGCTCTTTTCACTTTATTCCTCATTGCACAAAAGCCTGAATAGAGAGCTTGAAATCACCTACATACAAAATACTTCCAAATTTAATTACATAAATAATAGTAGATCATAGACAATTTAGAAAAAGCTTTCAACTTTAGAAGCTTATTATATTTGATTGTCTACAATACTAGAAAATCTTAAGACAACTAGTTGCATTAAAACATTGCTAAATTAAGATTAAGCAATTTATTAAATAAATTGAATAAATTAAATAATTTAACTATTTAATAATTTTAATAGTTTTCATAATGTTTTAAAACACCTAAATTAATTCGAATAAATGATTTAAATCAAATTAATTAATTAATTTAAAATGTTTAACATTAAATTTATAATAAACAATAAATTTAATTAATCAATTTCAATAAAAAATAACTAAAAAAACTAATTTCCTAATATTTCTTCAATAAAATTTCATAAAACTTAACCTTTTTAACACTAAAAATGCAAATATCATTAAATATACCAATTTTAAAAATAAAACTTAACCTTTAAAATACTTAAATACTTGTTTTATTGTATAAACCATTAAGACTTTTAGGCGGCCACATGTGACCTTGTCTGGTGTACTTTTGGGTCATACAAAACTATCTATGTGTCATACGATGTGACACTTTCTATAATGTTTTTTACAATTCTAAAGAACTTCACACTTTAGAGGCCATTTTCATCATCAAAATTAGGGTTTCAAATAAAATATAAAATATCATTGGATAGAGCTTATAATCAAGATTATGCCAATATAATTCTTTTTATAGGTGACAAAATATCAATTACAATAATTGAAAAATAATGCAAGTAGGTATTTAAACATTGAAGATGATGCACATTCGGAAAAATATAAAAATTAGTAGATGGTACCAAAAAAATTATAAATGATGAATTGTTCTAGAGGAGAGAGTGTTCTTTGATAGTATATAACATTTAATGGTTAACATGGATTTACTAGGAAAAAGATGGTGGGAACGAAAACCATTAAATTATGAAAAGTTCAACTTTAAATAGCTATAACAGACAAAATATACAATATTTTGAAAATTTCTTTTTGATAATTCTAGATACATATGTCATCAACAACATACTTCAAATTTAGATGGAAAAACATTTATTTGTAGTTATTTATGTGGTAGGAACTATAACCCCTAATTTGTTGGATTTTTGACACTGTCAAAAAAGGTCATTGAATATTATAAAAATATACTATTTTTTATTTTAAAAATTTTAAAAAAATAACAGACATAAACTTCATCCTTTTATACACATTTCATCATTTTACTCCAACGTAAAATTCAAAACAAAAATACGACCTTTACATAGTTGAAGTTTAACACTTTTTTTGATGTTAGCCTTTTCCTTTGTAAATAGGTGACACATGATTGTACTTTTACCCTTAATATTTAATTTAAATAAATATATAGTGCAATGTATTTATAAGTAAAGCATTTGGATGATATTAAATTTATTAAATATTTAAAATAATATTTGGTTGAATATATTATATGTTTTATTTATTTTTGAAAGATTACTAATTTAAATCCTAATACTTTTAAAGTTATCACATTCACATATTCTAGAATGCCTCGTCCAAGAATAAATTTTGAGAATGAAGAGCAATGAAGACACCATCGAAGAGAATATGCTTAGAATTATATGAGACAATGACATGAACAAAGGAATAATGCTCAAATAAAGGAGGCTACAAGTCCTAGAAATGAAGAGAAACAAATATAACACAGAGAATATGTACGAAATTATATGAGACAACAATGTGAACATATGACTAATGCAAAAAGAGAAGAAGAAAGAAATCATTGAAACCAATTTGATTGAGAAAGACATGTCAAGTGTAGGGCAACTATGACAATGGAAGAGATTGAAGAAGAAATGAGACAACATGCAGATAAGATGAGAGCACATCGTACACAAACATCTCAGGATAATCAAAATGTAGTGAGAAGACAAACAAAAAGAGCTATGAACCTAGATGAGTTAAATAAAAGAGGAATACAACAAATACAACTATGTAAACATGAATTTAATCAAGGACAAGCTCAATCCCATGAAAATAGTGGGTTTAGTTCTGATGGGATGAATTCTATGACAATAGATCATGTTCTAAAAACACCAACTGATAAAGTAGAAGAGCTTATGAATGTTGATTCAAGCAATTATAATTTACAAGAGGAGTTGACATCTCAAATAAGAAGAGAAAGACAATTGAAAAGAACACAAAATAGAATGGATGAGGGGACAACCAATACTATTGAAAATAATGGGATTGACTTGAGGACTTCACAAATAATGTTTCGAAATGGACTAGATAAACTTGCTAAGCCGAGTATGTGCTACACTTATCAAGAAAGTTATCTTGCAATGAAGGTTATACGTGTCCTTGAAAGCCCTATTTGTCATTGATGTTGACAAGAAAAGAATGAACATTGATTTTCAAGATCAAACAACATGGATCTTGGTCCACAACCATTAAAACTTTCTAATATGACACAATTAGAAGAAATGTTGATAGCACGTATCAACCCCATTCTTCAAGTTACACATACAACTGGAGGTCAATTTAATTATAAAAGGCATACCATAAGTTTTCCACAAGAAGTAAGAGAAATAGGTAAAATATTACCACATCGAATAACAGATTTACCTATTATCATTGTTCACAAGAAGGATCAATGTAGAACAAGTTATAATTTTTTAGTCAATAAAGAGAGGGTACACAAAGCACTTCAATTTAAAATAAAACATGATAAGTTCAATAGGGATGTTCAAATTGATGAAAATTCACTTAGTGAGATTACATCCAATTCAGATGATAACATCTTTGATTGGCTAAACTTAATTCATATGGAATTTGATTAAGATGTAAATGAATATGTATTTGAGGATCCAATAATGGAGATGGATTAAGGAAATATTATCAATCATACTACATCAATGGCTTCTAAAATGCCAAATGCACAAAGAGAGATGGAACTAATTCATTCATGGATAAATTGCCCAAATGTAGATCTTGGATCACTAATTGATTGGCCATGAATTGGAACATCTCCAGTGAATGAGTATGTCATAGAAGGATTACTTGATATGGCTTTTCCAACACTATTTCTAGATGGATGATATGATTGAATTGAACCAAGATTGAGAGTACATCTTCATGAGTTTTTTAAGAATTCACTTCAATATAGAGATCATTTCTTTGGACAACACCCTCGATTTAGGTATTATATTATGAATATGATCATGTGACATTGTGCATAAAATTCATCAAAAATATTTTTTAAAAAGAGCTTGCAAGATATGTCGATCACAATCAATGAGTTATGAGAACATATAGAAAATGTCCCTTACTCACATCTAGTCAATCACTTGATACTTTTTGGTACAACTCTAAGGGGTACACGGTCTTATTGGAAAAAATGTCGAGCTGAATTAAGTGATCTCTTGCATCAAATTGAAATGCCAACAATTTTATTTACTTTGAGTGTAGTAGATATGTATTGGCCTAACTTGCATGCATTAATACTAGAAAAAGAACCATCTAATCCAAAGGAAGAAAAAAAATGGTGACAACAATATATATTGACTACCCACATATTGTTGCATATTATATGCATCTAAGATATACAATGTTTCGAAAGGAAATACTACAAAAGGGAATGAAAGTAAAAGATTTTTGGTCAAGATATGAATGACAACACAGAGGATCACCACATGTGTATGGATTCATATGGTTAGAGGGAGAACCTAACATATAAACAACCTTAATTGGAGAAATCATGATGAAATCAAGATTGTTTTAAAACATTTTGATTCTATTATACATGCATGGAATTCAAGGGGAAATCCACATCAACAAAACATATAGGTATGATACCATTTCTTACTTCTATAGGTATTCAACATATATTATTCTTTTTATTTTATTTTACTTGATAAAATATGTTATAGATTTTAACATTGGCATATCAACAATTCATTCAACTCTAAGAATTCTTCTTACATATTTTTCTGACTTACAAGGCACAAGGCTCACAACCTTACAAGAAGAAAATCAGTGTATTAGGTACATATTAATTGGTGAAAGGATTTTTATAGGACAAAATTTGTTACAAAATATAGATTCAAGATTACGTTAAGCTTTTCCAAAAATTTCAAACATGAATTTTGGAGGAAGATCGATTATTTTAGTAGGAGATTTGGGACAACTACCTCCTATTAGTGACGAACTACCTTATGATACAAATGTTCATGCAAAGTTATTATAGGAAAAGTTCAAGACTATTGTTACTTTGGATAAAGTGTTCAAACAAGTAGGTGAAAGTGAAGATTGTTAGCCACTTAGCTCCCCCCCCTATTTGTTCTAATGTTGTCAGTCTCATGAAAAACCCACGGTGATAGACATGCCCTACATTCTTTGAATTATTTATAAATGCCATACATGCATAAAGAAGGATACATAAAACTTTGGTTATACCTTCTTCCTTTATATCCATAGGTCTTTTAAGTTCTTCATATTGTATGTCAATATCTTATGAGTATTTCAAGTTGTGATGGTGTGATTTTTCTTTTGTTGCCTCGTCACTCCAATTTGAGATCAAACTATTAGAAGGGAAATGAAGATGTGAAATAGTCAAGTTCACAATTAGCACAGCTTCGTAGCTATTAATGCTAACATTTAAGTTAATGTTATGAGGGAGAGAAAGCTATCAATTGCATGATCATTGATTAGTTGTGGCTTAAGGAATTTTAAGTTACGGAGCTATGACTAATGGTTTTCGCATTCTCACATGCAGTTGTAGTTTGTCAAAATGGTAGTGTCTATTTGATTGAGGGTGCTGACTATGACAAGGGGTTTCAGTTTTATAGCAACCATTAGATCTTGTAGATCAATGGTTGTCGCTTTCTTGCTTTCTAAAGATGCATGAAGTTTAGCTAAAGTGACAAAGTGACACAATGACACATGGAATGGTGGGGTCAGGTACATATGAGATCCTTTACACATTGTCATAGGGTTAGGAGGCAGTTTAATGATCAATTGTAAAGAAATGTCTTGTCGATGAATGTAGTTGATCTTAAATTGATACCACTCCATAAAAAGTTTCTAACACATTAAGTTCTAAAGCTGTGATGAAGGCTATTAGGTGGTTATCGTTGGGTCACAATGATTAGCAAAAGTAAGTAGTCTGTGATTGTGAAGTGGCGATCAACAGTTAAAGGAGGTCTTCGTAGCCTTGTAGGTCAACATGGTCAATAAAGAGAATGGGTTGCATGGTGTACAGATTAATACTAGTAGCTAAGATCAACATTATCGCAACATTACTCATAGTCAGTTAAACCCTAAAATTCAGGTCACAAAATTGCAAAAAGGGAGCAATAGTAGTTAAATCAAGGTGATCACATCTTCACATGAGGTTAAGATCAAGTTGAGATTAGAGTTGCAAATGTGAAAAAGGGTCATCAAGATAGTTAAGGTTGGGCGTTCGCAACATCAAGTAGAAGTAGAAGTAAAGCATAGATCTGTGTCACTGTTTATGATACAAAAACCTATTTTGGTCAAATCTCATTTCTCTATCAAAACTCATTTTTTTTCAAAAACTAAAAATACCCTTTTATAGATCTCAGATTCAATATCATCATTATATAAATTTTTGAGTGTTTTGATTAGTTATAATATGTTATAATCTCAAAATATTATAAGTCAATATTTCAACATTTTAGAAGATGCTCCCTCAAAAAAGGAAAAAAAATAGTAAATCATATCAAAAAAATTTAAAAATTATATTTATCTCAATAGGAGAGAATCTTCTTCATGAATATGTAATTTTTTTTCAAGAAGGTATATATTTGATAGGGACGTTTTGATGGGAGGAAAAAACTGTTGGATTCTGATAAGGTCGAACTTGATTACTCATAGCAAAGAAAATATATATCAAAAATAGTTATTTATTTTTTTGTTCACTAGCTATACATGTTATCTATAAGATATTTTCAAATCAGAACAAAAAAAGATGATTTGCATATACATGTTTGACGGGAACCACACCCTATATTTTTTACAATTAAAAAAGGGACTTCAAAATAAAATATAATGAATAAATTCTTACTCAAAAAATTTATAAAAATTATAAGCATAAAATTCATCCAATTCTACACATTTCATTAGTTTACATCATCTTCATATTTTAAACACAAATACCATTTTTTTGTCATTAATGTTGAATTGTCACATTCTAATATCACATTTCTTTATAAAAGGTGACACAGGTTTCTACTTTTACATCATTGAGAGTTAAGATTGATCCAAAGCTATGGTTGTGAGGTTGTGAAATCTTGTAATTGCATCCTCATAGAATTAAAGAATGAGTTAGAGGTTGAGTTGTGAGGTTGAAAAATGAGAAAATAGTTGAGTTTAAGAGCTAAGCATGGCATCACAATTTTTGATCAGTGGTGAAAGTTTTCAGCTATGAAATAGTGATGTCAGTTAATCAAAACAATATGTGCAACATCATACGATTGGAAGGAGCTTTGTATCTGACAGTCTCGATGAGGTGACATAGTTAAAGATAAAGGCATTGCAACATCACACAATTAAAGAAAGGTTAAGTCCTAGCAGTTGCGAGGATGTGAAGCAATAAGTTTCATGGTCATAGTAGGGTCATAGCAGTTAGTGACCTGAAGTGATAAACAAATGTGAAATGAAAATGTTGCAAGTCAACGTGACAGTTAGAAAGCTAGGTAAGGTGGTGAAATGCTTCAATGATATGAGGCCACGTGGCATGATTGATTATTGAATGATGACACAACTGACCTGGCATGGTTGTGAATATGAAATCAAGTAGCTCTTTGATGGCAAACAAGTCCTTTGATCACCTGCAACCACCCCTTTTGGTGTTCTCCATGCCTGATAAATACAAAAGATATTCCTCTACCACCATGGTTATCCATCTATCTAGCCAGAGAAACTATGGCCATCATTTCTATCTCTTCAGGGCCTAGGTTGCACACAATGATTAGATTTTCTACATGAGAACATTAATCAGATCAAACATTTCTTTGATTAGTAGTTATTGCTCTCCTCTGCAATCTCAACTCCACCTAGTTGGGGTTTTGAACACAATGAAAACATTAGAGTTATGCCTAAACTCTATAAAAGGCAATTGTAAATATATTTTTAGGGTTCTTCCCTGTTCTGTCATGTTTACTTGCAGTAGCCTTATGCTTTGTAACTGTATTCCTTCCCTTACATTAATGAAAGAACTAATTTCTTACCTCTTCTTTCCATTCATGAGTCTCTGCATATATCTTGCCTCTCTTTGAATGTTTTTTTTATGCTTCCTTTGATTTATATGTTGTGTTCAAACTATTAATTATTGTTGTACTATAAAGATTTCTTTCCTTTCAACATTTGATTAGTTCCAAACCTGTATGTGATTTCTTAGAAGGTAGAATAGAGTCAAGACTTGTGTATTTGGGCTTTTCATTGATGTATTATGCATATAAGGTCAAAGTTGTAACCATTTCAATTAGGTGCATCACCCCCTCTAGATTAGATTAGGTAGTTTGACTTCATGCATCTCCTTATCCCTTTTTCTTCAAAGAGTAGTTAGGTGTATCCTGATTGTAAGGAAGTCAATCTTCTTTAGAGACTCAATCTCACAGTTCAAGTCCCATAGCTTGGAGATTGTTTCCATGTTTCACAAGGTTTCCTTTAAGTCAAACTTCAAGATTTGATAATAATATTCATCTATTTGCAACAACTGATAATGTGCATAACCATAATAGAAATAAATTACATTCATTAAAAAAACCAGTTGCTTGTAGCATCACATCAAAAGAAGGTAGTAGTAATGTAGGGGGAGGTCAAAATGATGAATAAGATGCTAAATTATTACATGCTAAGAATGCAAGGGTTATGTTAACATCTAATTTAGGATTCAAGTGGGACTTGTCAATGGAGCATTGGGATACATTCAAAATATCATAGACAAACCTAGAAATGCCCCATCAGATCCACAAGCATATGTTATGGTTGAATTTGACAATTACTTTGGAATACTATTTAAAGATAGAGCTCCAAAATTAATTCCCATTTCTCCAATACAAAGAGGGTGCACACATCAATTGCCTTTACAATTGGCTTGGGCATTAACTATCCATAAATCATAGGGATTAACACTTTCCAAGGCAATAATTTACATTGGACCAAGAGAAATGGTAGGACTAACATTTGTTGCTATATCACAAGTTAAGTCTTTGGAAGGACTTCAAATTTTACCACTATTTTCTTATGATCATTATGAAAAGATGAAGACAAGCAAGCAACTTGTCAAAAGGAAAGAAGAGGAGGAAAGACTCAAATCTTTGGAAGGAGATTAATTGTACGCAATGTATATACTATATTTCAATATCTATAAAACGTAATGGATATGACAAGCATCATGCTTTAAAAAGCATATTTCAGATTAAAAATTTAATAGATTTCAATTTTAAATGTTGCGTTGCAGATGCTACTAGCTTAGATATCTTTACACATCTATCTGAAACACACCGAGAGATATCAATCTCAAGGCACCTATTTAGATAGGATATGGGGTGTTTGATTTGCGAATTGAGAGAGATAGTAACCACCATTTTTTTGTTTCCACGAATTGAACCACATGTAGAAGGTTTTCTTTCCATACCAACTTCTTCTACCTATACCAAAGTTGAATCACCTAAAGGATAATTTATTTGGTGTCTAGTCAGTAATGGAAGCAATTGCCCCTATCATCGTCAAATAAGATTTTAATAAATATTATGTTATTTAAATTGAAAATTATTAATAATATAATTTGTTCACATAAGATTATATTTTAAATCTCCACTTTTAACTATTATTTTTCTTTTCTTATTTAATTAAAAAATAATTACTTGTGATCTTAACATTAGCTCATGTTGCAATCTCTATTTATTTAACTTTTGATATTTAAAATTGATTTAGGTTTTAGTTTTTAAATTATTTTATATTATTTTAGTTTTTTCTTTAAATGTTATTTTTTAGTTTATATAATTTATATAATCAATATAATATTTGTTAGATACGTTATTTTTTCATATTATTTTTTTCATATTTCTCTTATTAATTTTTCATAATAGATATTTTGATGGCGTTTTTTTAATGATATTTTTTTCATATTTGATAAATTGAATTTCAATAAATAATATTTATTAATTTATATAAAAGATTTTAGTAAATATTATGTTATTTAAATTAAAAATATCAATAATCTAATTTAGCCAATATGCTATTTGTGGGAGCTTTGCTCCTAGAATTAATTTTTTTACCAAAAATTTTGTTAGTAATTCTGATAAATTTTAATTTTATAATGTCTTATTTGCTTAGCCGGCAATATACTTGAACCGTAGTTATTTGTGTGTACATTTCCATCATGATTTATGATCATCATGCATGTTCATGCAATTCTTACGCTACTATAGAACTCCACCTTTAATTTTACAAAATTGATGATAATTTCACTTAAGATGTTTGTTTAGTTTTAGAAAACCAAAGATAATCTCACAATAATTTTGCAAATATTATTTTAGACTTTTTTGTTTTGAGGAGCATCATTTCAGACATCTTTTAGCCTATGGCTAAATTAGTTTTGGTCATGAGAGTTTCAAGGAGACTAAGTTTTGTACACCTATGGAAAGCTTTTTTATGTCTTATTTTTTTTACAATGACATTAGAATATATTAATATGATTAGTATTCTAATTCTAATTATTAAATTTATATAGATGTTATATTTTATCATAGTTTGACACTATTTTCTAATTAATAATTCAAAAGTAAATGAAATCAAATAAATTTTAAGAATTATTGATGACACTATAAATTACAAGAGAGAAAGTCAAAATTGGAAGCACTCCTTATGAAAAGTTCATTGCCAAATATTTATAGGCAACAAAAATTACGTCTTTCTGTTCCTTGTCATCTTTCAGGAAAGCATTATTTTCTTCCCTCAAATTATAGATTTGTTAAAGATTAACTTGATTGAGTGATGACAAATGGAACAACACTTGATGTTTTCAATCATCTTCTAGACATTGAGATGCTTTACATATCCTCTATTTTGCCAGGAATGGAGACTTATTCCATCCTGCCATATTGTGTTGTGCTAGACACCTAGGAAAATATCTAGAGTAGGATTTTTATTATTTCTTAGAGAGTGAGTTATAAGATTAGAAATGGTTGCAGTGATTGACAAACAGTACTTTGAATACTATATAGTTGCAATTGGAATCTTAACACATACTCTAGAAAACTAAATTTGAATTGGAAGTTTATAAATGTGATGTATAGTTCCACACCTAACTTCTTTGAGGTCCATTATCAAATAATTCACATGCTTGTCTAAGTGTTAACATTTCCTATAAAGTTCCAACAATGCGGTTGCAATGATTGAATGAGGATTATTATGAATTTGTAAGAGTACAGCCCCACACTCATGCCAGGAATGTTGTGGAAAATCATATCATTCATGAGAACTTATTTATTGGGAGCATTCTTGAAAACAATTCATGTGCTTGGGTGTGTACAACCTGTTCCAAATCATCTCCAATTTCTGTAAAGGCAAGGGTAATGCTGGAAAAATTTGTAGAGTTTGGCTTTAGACTTGCAAAATTACATTTGCCTCAAAGTTTCTAAGTTTCTAAGCCTTAGAAATGGGGAAAAAGTTCAATTTTGTGAAGAGCCTAGATATATATTTGGAAATTTTTATACCTATCAATTACATTTTCTTGAAAGTTAGTAAAGGCTTCTCAATGAATTTATTTTCTAAATACCTTGTATTCAGGGAATAAATGAGAAAATATTTCTTGGAAGCAAACAGTTCAAGCACCTTGTCTCTGCATCCTTAGTTTTCACAAATGTTTAGACTATTTCCAACCAAAACATCAAACAAAATTTATGTATTTTTCTTGCTTTTATGTTTATATAGGCTAGGATTGGCTCGTGATGGATGAAGCTATGTCAGTTGGACTTCATATACTACAACTTCAAGCTAGCTATGGGTTGTCCTTATAATGGATCATTATAAGAACCCTTATACATTATTGGTATACAATCTACAGATCTTTCTTCCAAATAGCATGTGTTGAGTGAGAATCTACTACATTCCATTTATAATTTTTCTATGTGATGAATGATTGGGAGTAGAGTAGGTAACACTAGATTTTCCCACAAACTTGTACTAAGAAGCTTAGCCAAATATCTCTCTATTCTTCACATGGCATTTAATAGTATTTTAAATTCTCCATTCTTCTAAACATTTGTGCTCATATCTAGTTATGATTTATTGACAATAGCATTTTTATTGTGAGTACTCTAATAAATCCTTTGTTATGAGGTAAATTTTCATGTTGATTAAGGAAAAGTATATTTAGTGGATGCTTTGGAAAAATCCATTAGAAGGATCTTTTACCAAGATATATGGATTACCTCTACAATAATTTCTCCTCTACAACCCGGTTCTACAAATAATTGGCCCTCTCGTCAAAATGCCCAAGATTTATTATACAACAATAGAGATCCATCTTAAACATGGATTTTCTAAATGTCAAGATATCTCTGAAAGATTCAAGGTACAAATCCCCATGTTCTTACACAAATGTACCTAAGATCCACTACATCTCTGGAATGTCTAGACAACTCTACCAGCCCAATGAGCAAGTTAGTCAAGTTACAAAAGGGTTTTTTTGCATTTAGTCCCTTTATAATCAAGATAAAAATTTCATCAAAACACTATCTGGTATTCCATAGATTAATTATCGAGATCCCAGATATACTTTTGGAGTAGAAATGAGACACACTTACAGATTTAATAGAGGAAAGACCTCTGAATATAAAGGAATTCTACAAAGTATCATATTATACAATTGTATTCAATGAAACAGATATAATATATATTTATATTATGCAAATAATTCATTTACAGTCACTTTCATGTAAACCATTATTCTTTGTGTTAAAAATTGATTGATATTTCACTTAAAAATTGATTGGTATACAAAATTGATATTCAGTCTGCTCACTACTTTCGATGGAGGCAAATCTCTTCAACACATCTTGAACATCCAGTCGATTTCACTCTTCTATAATGTTTTTTTTATGAGCTTGACATCATTAGCCTTTACTTCCATTATCTCTTCTAATCAAGACTAGCTCCTACCTGGCGAAGTGGTCAGTGAGAATTGTCCATCCTTTTACATGATTTGTATAGAATCTAAAAATATTTATTCCAGACAGCATGTGCTGAATTGGTAGCTCCAGAGTAGTGAATTGCGATTCATGAAGAAGTAACAGTCATGTCACTTTCATCAACATTTTGTGTACATGTTGTCATGTGAATCACATTAGAAATAGAATGTTTTTCTACATGTCTGGGCATACGTGGTTGAGGACGAAAGGGAATCTAGGCATTACAAAGGCTACCTAACAAGGCATCCATATATGCTCCAAGGTAACATATCTGCAACCAATGGTCAAAAATAAATCACAGCCCTTATATTTTCATTATTTTGAATTGTTAAGAGCTGGTCAATTCTTAAATAAACATAACAAAGTATTAGAAATTGGTATCATTTGAGTCAAACATAACAACTAAATTTTCAAAATTTCTGAACACAAAGAAATTTCAATGTCAATCTTCAAATTCCAAGCATCAAACAAAGAGTCCTTCTAGAGGCCTCCGCCAGGGTGACCCTCTCTCCCATATCTATTCATCATCATGGCTAAAGGCTTGGGCAGATTCATTAAGCATCAGGTGTCCCAGAATTCTATTCAAGGCTGGCGGTGGGGTAATGGCTTACCTTCTCTTTCCCATCTTCAATTTGTTGATGATTCTGCTCTTGCCGGTCTTGCTAGGATCAAGGAAGCTGAAGCCTTTTCACATGCTTTGGACGTTTATTTGGCAGCTTTAGGCCAGAAAGTTAATGAGCACAAATCTTCCATTTACTTTTTTAACACTCTTGATTCTATCCAGCACAGGATTGTTGGTATCTTATGGTTTCAGATTGGGTCACTTCCTTTGACTTATCTTGGCATTCCTATTGCTGTTTCCAGGCAGCCACGTCTCTTCTGGCAAAATTTGATTACCAAGCTTCAGGATAAGGTAAATCATTGGACTCATAGATGGCTTTGTACTACTACCCGGGTTACTCTTCTTCAAGCTGTTATCCAAGCTCTTCCTACTTATAGAAGCATGGTTCAGGCTGCACCTATTTACTTTCTCAAGGAGTTTGATTCTTTTTCTTGACAATTCCTTTGGAGTGGTAATTTGTGTAGTACTAAATTGAGCTTGGTTAATTGGGCAACTGTTTGTAGGCCTAAAAAGGAGGGTGGTCTTGGTCTTCGATGTGCTCTCTTGAGTAGTCAAGCTTTGGCTGCTAAAATTTATTGGCGATGGTGCTCTGGACAACATCAACTTTGGGCTCGTATTATCACTCATAAATATTTTCATGGTGTTGATCCTTGCTCTGTTTCTGCTCTTCCTCTTGAAGGTCGTGGCTCAATGGTTTGGCATACTTTGAAGACAGGTGCGATGTTGGTGAAGAGGGGTCTATTCTGGATATGTAAAGGAGGTTCTCAGGCTTTGTTTTGGTCTGATGCTTGGGATGGATTCCCTTCCATTTTATCCATATACCCTCATCTTCAGCCTCTTTGTGACTCTTTTCTTGCCACTGGATGGGATAAAGTGGCTCACTACAAGACTCCTTATCAATTGGGACCTGTTGTTGGTTACAGATGGAAGCATTCTTCTGATTGGCCTCCTGGTGGTACAGACATGGATCGTCAGGAGCTTTCTCAAATTTTGGCCTCTAGAGAGTGTTCTTCTTTGTTTGGTCCAGATGTTTGGGCTTGGGGCGGTACCTTGTCTGGTAAATATCATGTCTTTGCTGGGTATTAGGAGATAACTAGACAATTATTTGGGGATGTTGAGGTCCCTTGGTGGAATCAAGTTTGGCATAAAGTTTCTTGGTCCAAGTGCAATTTTTTCATGTGGCTAGTGGCTCACAACTGTTGTCTTACCTGTGATAATCTTTGTAAATGTGGATTTCAGGGCCCCTCTTATTGTGTTTTGTGTGGTCATGGAGAGGAGTCTGTCTCCCATCTGTTCTTCCATTGCTCCTATTCTATTTAGATATGGCACCTTTGGTGGAGCGCTTGGGGTTGCTCTTGTCGGCATGCTTCCTCTTTGCCTGAGTTCTGGGCCCACTTGGGTAGTGCTCCCTCCAAGTCTTCTTCTCTCCATGCTGCTTGGATTGCTAGCCCATCTTTCATGCTTTGGCATATCTGGTTGGAGAGGAATTGTCACATATTCCAAGATGTTCGGCTTGGTGTTTTGCATCTTTGGTGGAAAATATCACATTCTCTTCAGGAAACTATTCTTGTGAAGTGTGAGCTTGATGGGGGTATGGATCCGGTTGATCTTGCTATCTATAATCGCCTCAATTTTCATCTTCAGGATGGGGTGGCAGCTCATAGGTTTCCTTCTATGTCTAGGCAGCTTCACCATCAAAGGAAGGGTTGGGTTAACCGGGATGGGCACAAGACTCCTCCTCCCTGTGGAGTTCTAAAAATTAACACTGATGGTTCTTCCCGTGGGAATCCTGGCCCTACTGGTATTGGCGGAGTGGCTCGTTGTAGTTCTGGAGATGTTTAATTTTTCTTTTCAGTTCATAAGGGTGATTATACTAATAATCTCATGGAAGCTCAGGCTATTTTATATGTTGTGGAACAATGTTGCTTGCAGGGATGGAATAAGATTATCTGTGAGTCTGATTCCCAGGTGGTGGTGAACATGCTTTCTTCGCAAGAGCTTTAGGATGTTAGTTGGCAGCTGGCCACTGTTGTTAAGCAGATTATTCTCTTCTCTACCTCTTTTCAGTTCATTAGGTTCATGTATATTCCTCGTGAATGGAACAAAACTGCTGATTGTTTAGCCAAATGGGCTTCTAGTCATGATCCGGGTTGGAATATTAGGGATAGGAGGCAACTGTCCTTTGAGATGGTGCAAGAATTTGATGATCTTGTTGCTCAGGATCGAGCTCCTTGTTGAGCTCTCCTTGTTGTATTCCTTTCTGTCTTAATAAATTTTTACCCCTCTTTTCCCAGAAAGAGTCCATTTTTTCAATTCAAATTTAGTGGGTAGATGTCAAAGAGAAGAAAATACAAAAACATAGAATTGCATAATGTCATTTTACCAAAATCGATGAGAAGAACTCCAAGCCATTGTTGTCTGCCTTAGAACTACTAGTATATCTATGTTTTTAGTCACAAAATAGAAGTGTTATATTTCATTACGAAGCAATCTCACAATTTTACTATTACCCTTATAAATCTTTGAGATAAAATTATTTCAAAAAAGATTTATTTATGTATTCAGCAACTAGTATTTTTATTTTTATTTTTTCTGTGTGTGTAATATTTCATTTAGAAATGATTATATTACTATATTTATTACTAAATTCTTATGTGTAGATTAAGTTATAGAGTTTTTACTACACATTAAATTATATTAAATTAGAATTTTGGTACTTAATTTGAGAAAAATTGTATTATATTAAATTGGAGTACAATAAATAGATATTTTATAGAGTGTGTGTTATTTATTGAAGAATTTAATGTATATTAAATATTTCTACAAACTATTTGTTTTTAAATGCAAAATAATAATTAAAGACATTATAAAACCTTTTAGTTAATTATATTATGATTCTAATCTCAATTAAAATCATTTTAAGTTAAATAATTTAGTTGAAATCATTTTAATTAAATAATTCTCCATATGTATCCTCTATCTAGATTTCTCTATGAAGTATACATATATTTGAAGTCTATTCTATTTATTTTAGTACCCCCTTGTTCTCTCTGAAGTAGGCACATCAACTAAAACTCTATACAAAAAGAGCGTGGAAGCAATCTGTGCAAGGTATACTTCAGAATTTTCATATGATAGCCCACATATTTTAGAAATTAAATGAATTAACAAATGGCTAGATCTAAAAATTTCCAACTATTGAACTGCTTAAACTTATTTGATATATTCCAAACTACACAATGTTAAAAAAATAGTCAATTTATAATTGTTCTAGTTCTAGTTGTCGTGATTCCAATATTTAGCAATGTACAATTGGACCACATGCATGAATTCAATATACCTTGGATTCCAATAAAATTAATTTCCACATTACTTTAAGTTTTGAGATTGGTTTACTGCTACCATTATCTACATGTTTATCTCAGTGACATATCATGGTTTTTAGGTCACAACAAGTCAACCTGAAGATCAGACAAGATAGAGGTAACAAATTTACCAACTACTATTGATACAAGGTAAGTTACCAACTACTTCATCTATACTCTAAAATATAGCATTTAGCTTTCTATTATCTAACTATTGCAATTCAACATCACTTCTACCATTCAAATAGTGTAGAGACAAGTAGTCAAATTTTGATAACCAAGACACAAACCTCACATTCACAATGTCAACATCCAAATCAAGTAACTCTAGCAACTTGGACTTCATTTTATGTGACATTGCTCCACCAATGGAGATAACATGTACATCTGACAAAAGTTCATTTGAAGTTGCCAACTCAGCTACAATGAGCAAAAATATTAAAAACCATTGCTCCTTGTGCTCTCTAAAAGATGCAATTTTTGAAAAAGGAAATAATGAAATAGATAATGGCAACAACATGAACAAGATGAATACAACTACAAATTGACATATGAGAAAGATACCAACAAGCAATTCTAAGCAGTGAAGAGCCAGACAAGTATGTACTAGCAGAAATAGAGTACACAAGTCAATTACTACATACAATCACATGATCAAGGACACACCCACAAAAACATGCACTATCTGTGAAATGCTACACTTTCACAAAAGTTATGTTAGGTCAATAAAGGAATCGTGAATTCTTTTTCAATGCTACTAATAACAACCAATGCAAAGAAGATTCAAGTAGGCCAATTAGTTTGTAACCAATGCCTTAAAGCAATGTCACTTAGCAAAGTGTTTTCCTTTGTTGTAACTTGGAACATAAGATGTAACCCCTGAATAAATGAAGTACATATGATAAGTTCCTTGGAAGAAAGACTTTTATCTTTGCGCATAGCTTTCACACAAATTAGACAGTTAGGATTTGAAAGAGCACAATACAGTTTGAATAGATCAATCATTAATGTTCCTATGGACTTCGACAAGGTGTAACAAGCACTACCTAGAGAAATAGATGAAACAAAAATTTTAGCAATCAAGCTAAAAAGAAAGTTAGAATCCAAAAATGCATATGTCCACTTGGTAATGTACAACCTACTTGTGTAATGAATGCACTAACAACTCTATCAACAACACCATTGTATACTAGTGAACATGTATGCATAAACCTGGAATGGGGAATCTTGATTGAAAATAAGAAGCAACAAATAAACTTAGACATTGAAACAAAAGAAGAAGCAGTTGATGACATCATCGAGATTGACAAAGAACCAATAGTTGAATCACTTATACATTGGTTTAATGACTCCCACTCAATGAAAGACCTTGACATGACCATAGTTAAAATTGCACCTTCTAAGGGGATAAGGCCTCTCGACATTTTAAAAGAAAAATACACAAAAGAGATGAACTTTCCTACACTATTCTTTGGTTTCCCACACCCAGCTGAAATTACAAAAAACTCGTCATACCAAAAAATTGCCAAATGACAACTAATGCATCAAGACAATGAATTTGTAATGCATATCATAGATATCTTTTTCAAATCCATTAAGGTTATAATACAAAAAATATCATCTCTTGTTTGGGTGTGCATAAGAAAAGGTGAACTGATAGGTAGAAAATTACTAGCAAAGGATGTGTGCAACACAACAAAGTTGGACAACATATTAAGATCTTTCTTGGGATTTAGATCATTCAAAAGAATATGCACAACTCCTAATTACTTGGATAACACAAGAAATCATATATCTACAATGATAAGGCAACTAGGACATCCTTCCATTTTTCACATTAGCTAGTGCTAAACATTATTGGCAACCATTATGCAAATCATTATAACATGTATCTCCTATAGAAGAGACTAAATACAATGAGACAATTGAAGAAAAATATTTAGATTTCAAAATTAGGAAAAATCCATTTCTCTGCAGCTGGTATTTCAATCATAGAGTCAATGCATTTTGCAAAATGATGATGAAAAATAATAGGCTATTCAACAAAGTGCAAGACTACTATTTCATAATAGAATTTCAAAATCATGGAAATGAACATGTTTACTTTATGCTATGGATAAAGGATGCTCCAATATATGGGGCTTGCCAAAATAGAAAGATAGAAGAATTTGTTGACAAGTACATCTCATCTGACTCATCATTTCTTGATGAAAACTTGATGAATATGCAAACACACCATCACACAAGAACTTACAAAAAATATCAAACATCAAGTTGTCGGTTCAACTCTTCACTCCCTCCAATGTGAAGAACAATAATCCTAGAACCCCTTGCAATAGTTGACAATGTAATGTGTTGGTCTGATTTTTCACAATAGAGAAAAAGTCTACAATTTTGGTGAAAAATCAGTTAGGTCATTGCATTTTTAGATTAGGGTTTTGTTCCTCATAGTTTTCAATAATTTTAGGTTACCCTAGTCATGCCCTGATTCATGTGTTGTCAAATTCTATTAAATTCTCAAGGTTTGTCTCTCAACATAATCATTATAATACCCTAAGTGTGGAAAACCCTAGGTCTCCTTTCAATTTTTGGGAAAAGAATTTGTAAAGTGCTCAAGATTTGGCCCTTTACAATCTTATGGTGTAGGGTTTCACATAAGAACGAAATACCTTCTGTGTCTTGTTTTCATGGTCGTATTTTATAGTGCAGCATAAGAGCGTAAAGGAGTTTTGTTTTATGGGCATACGCTTTTGTCTTTTTTAATAGCAAAATAGTTCATTTAGAGTCTCCCCGATCATATGTTTGGTCTTTGAGTGAAGAAACGTAAAGGCTTTGTATACTTTGAAAGTGGTTTTACAGCTTTACGGTGAACAGTTGAATGGGTGAGCGGAAGAGGTTTGAAGAGATATTCCCAGTCATACGATATTGTGTTGAGCATGTGATCGTAAAAGGTCTTGAAGGATGTTTTTTGTGCCTCTTTACAAGAATACAAGTAAGCAATTGAGTGAAGGGGTAGAAATGTGTTGAGTTAAAGTCTACGCATCTACATTCTAATGGATGGCGTAAGAGCATAATGTCCCAGCATGGCGTAAAGGAATGGTTTGTAAGAATGCACAAATTTTTTTACGAGTCTCCGAATAAAGTCAGTTCGTAGGAGCAAAGGTTAGATGCTATTGTGTTTACATGCATACATTTCTTGGGCTCACAAAAAATCGTAAAGCCAAATTATCATAGTGATTGTTTAAAGTGGGACTTTTTGAGTTGTCAGATGGGCCCTTGTGCAAGTGAATCAAATGGTGACACATCAAAAACATCAAATGGGCCCAACTTGCATGGTAGATAACTTAATTCTTAATTTTGCACGTCCAAAAAATCAACGATGATGTTATTTCCTATTTGTTTATGTTACAATCTGGGTCGTTGATCAATGAAAAGTGAAGTTTTATCATTATGCCTTTACGCTTGCAAGGTAAGCATATGAATGAAGAACTATTTTATCCTTTCTTTGTGGTTATGAGTTAGGTCTAAGCATATGAGTGTAAAAGGAAATGTGAAGAAATGTAACAAAAAGGGACCTGCAAAATAATATTTGATCTGCATGTCTTTTTTATTATCTACAGTTTAGTCTTTTCTGATAGGTGTATTGAATCTCATTGTTGTATAAGGACACCTGTCAATCACATTTGCCCTTTGCTTGTTACAAATCATGCCTATATAAATGAGTTTTCAAGGCAATGTAAGGGTCTGATTTCTAATGCTTTTAGTCATATACTTAGTTTGTTTTCGGTCCAGTAATTTGAGCAAGCTTTATGATGTATTTTCTCTGTAGGTTTAATGGAATACATTACTGTAGAATAATATTTGTGTTTCTTCTTAAGGTCATTCTGAGTTTACTGCAAGTGTATACAATTTTCAAAGAAAATGAATAGAAATTATGAGTTGTCTCCATATTTGTTCCTTCTAAATTTTGTCTCCTCTTGATTAATTAGTTATCTTGATGTTGTGTGAGTAAAAGCTTGTGCAATTGAATGCAATCTATTTAGGTTGTATATCTTTTCATCACTACTATTAATTCAATGAAATAAGTAAGAGCTTTGATGAATTTGATAAGATTGTTGTAGTAATGAGAAGGATGTTTTGAATAATGAATTCCATAAGAACTGCTGATAATATTTGTTGTAAGGCAACAAATTAGATCCATGGAATTGCAGTAGACTCTAAACCCCAATGAATTAGGCACTGGTCGAAATAATTTAGCTAGATGAGAAATAGATCATAGAGGAATATCAAATGCAAAATTATAATAAATTTCATTTTTATTTCTTGAAGATTTTCAAAGCTAGTCAATACTTGTTTGCATGAAATATTCTAGCCTTAGTTAGCCACTATTGCAGAGAATACTTGCAGATCTATAGAAGAATTTATGACCAAATCTATTATATGGGATGTATTCTTTTTAAAATGTCACAATTAGCTATATGTTTAAGGATTGAGGATGAGAATCAGAATGAAACTAGTATAGTTCTTGCACAATAGCAATCAAATTGAGTCATCCCTTAGGTATACCTGCCTTGGTTTTCTAGAACCTAAAGTGAAGGAAACCATTTTTGGTTTTGTTGATGTTGGGTCCAAGTGATCTGCATATGTAATTGAAAATAGGAAGTGGCTTGTCCTTAGGTTACATAGGTGATATCATTTTTGTATTGAGGCTCTCTATTACTCAGTAGTTTTTTTTAAAACTCCATCATAATGAAAGACAAAGCAAATACCTTCTTCAAATAATTAGAGAATATGCACTTTTCCAAGGAAACTACATTTGACAACTTCTTGGATGAATTCAAATTTGATGAACATGATTACATTGCAATGCTCTAATCTACACTAACAAAGAAAGTGTTATTGTTAAACAGATGACCAAGTGACATTTTGACAAGTGCATTTGCAAAACATGTTCTAACATTATGATATGTGAATATAGACACATAGTTTATATTGGATGTATATGTTGCTACCTCTTATTGCTTCTCATACATGACAAAGCAAGATAAGACAATGTCCACTACATTTTCTTGACTACAAAAAAAATGAACATATGTTTATGATGACAAGGTATAGTTTATATGGAAACAACTAGGAAATGCATTGCTCAACTACCAAAAAATGTCAAGTCAACAAGCTGTCCATATCACCTTGTCATTGCCCCTGTACAAATCATTAAGGAAAACTATCTTCATTAACACTACATCATTCAAGAGTAGAGTCTTCATGTTAAAAAGCCCAAAGTTGCTAGAAAAGTGCAAGACAACTTTTAAAACATAATGTGTGCTTCTGTACTAGATAAATACATAGAGCAACCATAGGCATTAGCAAACCTATTGCTAGCAGAGTATTGTGCATTCTATTATTATAGCACAACAAAGCCTAAAAAAAGATAGAGTACAAATCATACACTACACCAGATACAATCCACATGTTGATAAGGAGAGCTCCTATAAAGAAAAATGATGTTGTAGCTACCTTTCAAGATAAGTGAAGAAGCATTTCTAGCTGGTCACGTCTCATGGAGTGAAGCATTCAATGCACATAAAATAGAATTAGAGAACATGGAGAAAATTTTTACTACACAAATTGATTATAGGTGGGGAACATAGACAAAGATGGCACATGAGCAAAAATTGAAAACCATCCAAAAAAATTCTTCAACCATGAACATGGCATGGTAGAACAACAAGCTCAATGTGACAACTATGAAATTATTGGTGATATCATACAAGAAAAGAAGAAAAATACATAGACACCATTCCAAAGCCACCATACTCAGAAGTAGCACATCCATTTCTACTTAATAACAAAGAATACTTCAACTTGTGATGATAATTGAACAAAGAACAATAGACATAGTAAAGGATATGGTAATGAGCAAGAGACTCACACCACAAACACCTTTGTACTTATTCTTGATAGGTGGAGCTAGGATAGGAAAGGCATTTACATTCAAAGTTCTATACCAAGCCATGATTCGTCTACATGAAAAACAAATAGACAGTGACACACTTAAACCCAAAGACATCATAGTTGCCTCAATAGGCAAAGTTGTATTTAACATAGGAGGTACTACCACATACTCCATTTTCCATCTACCCTACAATTCTTCTAGAATGTTTCCCCTTGATTCAAACATGCTCGATAGCTTAAGAAAAGTGATTGAATAGGTACAAGTCCTTCTAATTGATGAAATCTCCCTAGTGGGTTCCACAATGTTATATAACATTGACTAACGATTGTGCCAAAAAAATCACACACACCAGCAAAACCATTTCAAAATGTGGACATCATATTCTATGGCGACTTCTACCAAGTGCAACCTGTTTGTGACAATTATATATTTGAATCACAACTAGTAAATAATGATAAAATTTCATACATTTTGGATTGAATCAGTCGAATACTTTGAGCTTGAAGTAGTTGTAGGAAAAATTATTCAACACTTCATCTTAATACTTAACCGAGCTATAACCTCTACAAAAACAAATGAAGACATTTTGTACATGAATAGAATGTGCCACAAGAATCCTCCCAATGATCCATCCTTGCCACATTTGTTTCAAAGAAAGTCATCTGTTCACCAACACAACCAAAAAATATTGAACTTTTTACACTATATGTCCTACAATTAGTTGACAAAAAAGGCACATCACTTGACTTCAATGAATACCAAAATGAAAATCCATCTCTCCTTGCCCAAGTCTTGGCCAAAATAGGTACATTAGTAGAGCTCATAGAAGACAATCTTGATATAGAAGGTGGTCTAGTGAACGGTGTTGATGGCATCTTTCAATCATACATAAGTTCCCAAAAAGACATTGTTTGGATACAATTCAATAATCAAACAATAGACAAATCCTATCAACAATGAATGAAAAGCCTATACAATAATTCTATTCCCCTCAGTTGGACACCAATATTAAGAATTATTAAAAGAGTCAAAACAATTATGAGAATAGTAACATGGTCAAAATTTCATATCCAGCTAGCATCTACAAGAACCATACACAGAGCACAAGGACTCACGATGGATGCACTCACCTTTGACCCAACTAGAGTGTACCAACATGGACTTATGTACATGGCTGTCTCACACATTTGCCACAATGAATCATTGTATCTAATGCAAAAATTACACCATACCAATTTCAAAGTCTCACAAAAACTAAAAATCAAAATGTGTCACCTTCAGACAACAACCCAATGGACATTACAATCCAACCTTCTAACTATGCTACTAGGTCAACAGATTATATGTTCCTTGAATATGTGCAACTTACTCTCACATGAACATGATATAGCTCATGATCATGCATTACTTACTACAATTGTACTCTACCTTCAAAAAATGAGACTAAAAACATCGACAACATCAGATTGCTAAGCAAGAACTTTATTTGCCACGCTTTCTTTTATATCCATGGACCACTAACATGTTGGGAAAAAGAAAAAACACTAAATAAAATAGAAACCTTTGGAAAAAACTACTTGGAATCAACGACAATTGACATCATGCATTTCCAAACTGCCTTATGCATTACAAATCTATGTTTGAGGCCAAATGTGCCTATTGTACAACTGTTCAAGCTTCTTTAAAATATTACCAATTCGCTACCACAAAACTCAAAACTCATTATTGCAAGACACTTCAACATTGACATGTTTAGCTAAAAAAAAATAGAAAAAAATAATTCTCACTCACTTTGTGCAATAAAAAAACCTACACTTTCTCGTCAATAAGCCAACAACACATGCATCAACCATGCTTGACCACTTTTGGATACACAATGTTGAAAATGAAACACTTATATTCACTAGATGGGATACCTATTAGAAAAACCTTTTTTCAATAGCACTATGCCTTTAGGTATAACAAAAAAATATCCAATCTACCATTGAATTAGGCAATTCTACAAAGTTTTTTATTTTTTTGCATATCTCTTGCATGAACTTCCCTCCAACCAAAAATTCATTTATGTAGTATTATCTGAAATGAACATGCCTTCACAAACTTCAACAAACAATATAGGCTTAAACTAATTTTTGTCCCTAGATAATCTTTGCACTTTATTATCCATTCTCATTTTAAAAACATGACTGCTACAAATGCTACTATAGAAGACAAAGTGCATGCCGAGGATGCCACCTTAATAAAAAAATGAACATCATACAAAAAGGTGTTGTACACTTCACAACTCAATTTCTACTATCATTACTTACAACACAACACCTTTATAAATTATTCTCCAAACTAAGCCAGTTTCATTCATTGCAAACCGAAGATGGAAACGCCTCAGCTATCCACCATGCTGGAGATATTGAAAACACAATTTGTAGATGCTTTTGAAGGTGATGTTCTAGTCACATATGGACCAACATGCAAGAACAACTCAACCATTGCCCAAAAAGTATCAATTGCACATGTTGACCTCACAAATAGCTAGGGGTAGATGAGCATAACAAAAAATATAACAACTACACCAATAAAAAACTACTACCATCACTCCAACCTAGTGCTAGTGTCCACTTGGAGAAGTTTAGAATTAGGAAGAAAGGCCAATTTGAAAGAGGCGATGTTGAATTCTACTTGTAGCTGACCTCTAAAACAAAAATCCAAACAATTCCAATAGTTTGCAAATAGTAAAGGCCAAGATACAAGAATATCACAGTTGGTCCGCTCAAAAAACACATATCCAATCGAAAGCTTGGATGTCATTGTAGCATCTTACAGTTAAGAGGAAGCCAAATTTTAATTGCAGATTAGAGATGGACCACTTCCTTCGAACATAGCTACTATAAGTAACTCTTCTTAAACACAAGAAGAAATTTTTTTAAGATTATAAAAAACAATCTTAAAATGCAGAGTACTTCTAACATGTGTATTGTTGCTTCCTACAACTCACAGTTGTAAAGGCACATTATGGCCCCTAAAACAGTCTCCTAAAAATCTTTGCATTCTCCACACTCCTCAATCCATTGCTCCTATTGTTGAAGAATGTGGTTTGCCAAGGTCCAAGTGTATCAACAATCATTTGATTATGTTTATCTACTTTCATTGACATTTTGCATGATGACTCAATAGAAAAATCACTCGAGGCATTGTTCTCAATAAACCTATCAGAAAAAAATCACAACCTTCTCCAATTCATACTCAAATCAATACTATAAACAATCTTCTCAAACTAACTCACATTTATATTGTGTTTCCAAAAAAAGGTGATAGGAATACTAAGGGGAAAAAATGTACACCTCTCACCATATCAAGCCATATGCAACATCTGCCAACAAACTATTTCTCCAACATATGCTAGATGTAGAAAAACAACACTTACTGCACCAAATGTGGACATAGCACAATGTTTACTTACAAACTTTACTTGCAATGCATACTTGTAATTGAAGACAAGCTCCTTGAATGCAATTTCTATGGAACACTTCAACATCAACACTTTCTAGAGCTTGCAATAATACCATTTGAAGATTATACACAAGACATGTCATGCACAATCTATCTCATGCAACAATTCAAGCTACAAGGAGCCTTCATCATCACCATGAACAATGCAATTGTATCAGTCATAAACGAGCCCACTACTGCAAGCTACTACAACTTGCATATTTTCAATTATAAATTTAACAAGTGTCACTTTCAAAATCTACTGCTGATACCAAATTACCTATTGCACTGACATTACAAAGTGCATAAGAAATATCTATTTCTATGCCACAATTTTGTAGTAGTCAACATTAGTCACAAAGGTTCTTCTTGTGTTTCTCTTTCTATACTTCTTTTCATGCATTCTGCCTAACAAAAATTACTAACTTAAAAGTCCTCTAGATTTGTAGGCTTCACATTCAACAAATTAGGATAATTTTAGACCAACAACAAAGAAGACAAAAATCTACAACTCAAATTTTTGAAACTACTATTTATTTTTTACATTTTAGAGTTTATTAACTCAAAAAGACGTCGAAACAAAAAACATTAAACTTCTATGTATTTATGTTACATTGTATTTATTGTCTAAACTTGCAATTCAAAGCATCAAGATATTCCAAATCTACTGTATATCATACTAACAATTTTGTAGTTCATACTTTTGAAAGCATAACAGTTAACTACTAAAATGGGATCTTCACTCTTTCTTTCCTTATTTGGTTTTGTTAGTTCTTGATATAAAATAGACAAAGCTAGTCTATATGCTATCATTTCACCATTGACACACACAATACCCCTAATCCAAAACTAATCACAAAAGGCAGGGACTCAAGCTCGAACAAAGCTCCTATCCTAACTTATGGTTTACTTTTGCGGTGTATAGACTCTCAAGACTAATTAATTTTTATATATTTTATATAAAAAATAAGTCTCTATAGTAGCATGTATTTGTCTTAAGTTATAATAGTTACATTAGGTAGAATAGTAAAGTTAGAAAATTGATAATATTTAATATAATTTTATTAATATTATAATGTTTGATTAATTTTTAACATTTTTAGATGGTACTTTTAAATTAAAAAATCTATTTTTAAATCAATTAAAAAATTATTATTCTATTTGAAATATTTAATTTTAAAAAATTAATAAAAAATCTTATAATAAAAAATAATGTCTAATTAATCATATAAATGTCATTCTACTATTATAACTAACTAAGTTTTATCTTACAATATTAGTATTTTATTTATAACAAACTATGTTGTATCTTAGAATATTAATATTTTATTTAAATTATAAAAATATTATATAGATCATTAAATATATAATCACGAGGAATACCAAGTTAAAATCTAGAAATTTTGGTTCTTCATATTCATAATAATTGTACAATATTTTAGTCTAATAGTAAAATATTTGAAGAAAACAATATTATTCCCATAATATTTTCACATGATAAAATATTAATACTCTTTCACCAATATAATAGTAATTATTAAGTATTATAAATTTAATATGATGATATATTATAATGTAGATGCTAAATTAAAATTTTAAAACTAGAAAATATATATTTCCACAAAGTTAAAATGTAGAAATTTTGGTCATAACATATGATTTATTATTTTAATCTATTTATTGAATAGTGCTTCCTTAAAATTCTCTCTTATAAGATTCCAAATATATGACCAATGACAACATCTCACCCGTTGACTATATCTCTACCTCTTGCCTTAGCCTTATCACCTTTTGTCACTTTCTTACATGTCCCCCCCCTCTCTCTCTCCCCCTTCCCCCATTACTATGTCCAGCTAGTTCATGCCATAATTGTTCTTTTTCTCTCTCTACCAAATATGTCTCCCTATCCCCTTTCTCTCTCTCTAAATAATCTATGCCCTTCTCCCTTTCTCCCATATCCCTCCACCTTGCACCATCTCTCTCTCTCTCTCTCTCTCTCTCTCTCTCTCTCTCTCTCTCTCTCCTTCCCTCTCGGTTTCCCACTTTACTTCCCCATCACCAATTCTATCTATTTCAATTTCCTAATTTTAATCTCTCTACCTCATCTCTCCCCTACTCCCTATTGTACTTTTCTGCATCAAATCCTCCCCCTCTTCTACTTGTCTACTATCTCACACTCTATAATGATCAATTTGTTTTATATACTTGATCTATTATCATTATAATTTCCAATTAGGGTCATTTGTCTTATGGAATCATTAAATATGTAATTTTGGATTATAATCAATTGAATTTATTTATTTTATTTTATTGTCATATGCGAAAATCTAATTACTTTCTCTAATTACTAAGGTCATTTTCAAATGGTAGATTTATTGTGCAAAGGTCATGTGAAGCATACTACATGTAACACCCCTCAAGGCCTAACCCTAGTATTGGTATAATCTACTATGTGACTAAAATTACTCTGCCTTTCCCTTCCACAAACTCCCTATCTAAAAAATACCTAAGTACAAATTGAGAAGGAATTTTCATAAAATGGTTTTGATACAATCTTAAGACATGCATATAAATTTTAATGTCACCTTTTTGGGTCCATTGTAAACATTGTCTTCAGATTAATTATAATATTCATAATAGTAGTTTTGAATAATGTAGTTTTATCCAAGTTGCCTAGTACACCAAATTTGTAATAGATTCCCTCAAAGTTTATATGTCCCAAAAAATTATGAATTTTTGACCCCTATCATATCCTCTCTTTGAAATGAAATTTAAAAAAATTGTATAATATTTGGTAAAAATAAATATTATAACATGATTACAAATTCAATATATTATTAGTATAATATAATTAAAAATATAATATAATTAATCAATATATAACCCTAGCAAACAAGCACTATAACTGGCAGTGGGAATAAAAAGACATGTATTGACTGCTATGTCATTCATTGATACTAAACTTTGGATAAAAATTGTCTCTACCATTTTCTGAGAAAATATGAGTGGGTTGTTTAGTACTCATATGGTTTAATTGATGACTCAATTAAGGGAAAACATGAGATAATTAAGTATTGAGATTTGTAATTTAATATTGGTGGAGATATTACAACTCATTCTAATATTATTGTTCTTCTGTGTGTATGTTATATAACTACCTGAATTGTAGAAAGGTTGTGGAGTAAGATAAATTCTTTACACTAATCCAATGATGCATAAGAGAACTAATTATTTACTACACCCCATGCAGAAAACAATATCAAAAGAAGAGCTCTAGGACAGCTAGAATCACTTCCTTATGCAAGAAGAGAACATGCTTATTATAATGGGACAATAGAATGTCTATTCCAATGGGAAGATATATTGTCTATTGTAATGGAAAAGGAACATAGAATTCATACATAAAAGATTATGGAAAAGAACCCCACGATGTAAGTTTGTACCCAAAGAAATCAAGATAGCAAGAAAATCCATAAGTGGCTTAAAATATTATCCATATTAAAAATGTAGATGTAAATCATTAGGGGCCTATTTAATGTCTATGATGTATAAAGCACAAATTTTCCATCCCAAACCTTGTTTGTAATGCTAAAACTTAATGAGCTTCAATATGTACCCTTGCTAACTACTTGCCACCATGGACTTGGAATGGATCCTAAGGCCATTTTATCCACCTTATATTAAATAGACACCAAGTCTAACTATCAATCACATGATCTTTTTCCTTGTTGTTGTGTGTTTCATAATGCAATTTGGACCTTGATTGCTCATGTTGTATGGAAGAATAGAACCAATGGCATATCACCATTGAATGTTTGAACCTATTTGACTAATATTCAATTCACCTTTCGAGAAGGATATGTATAAATCTATCAATAAATGTATAGAATACTTAACATAATTACATAAATTTAAAGAGGAATACTTAACATAATTACATAAAGTTAATTCAAAGCATTATTTAGCAAATTAACATAAATTAAATGCTTAAATGAACAAAGCATAATAAGGAATGACTAAAAGAAAGAGAGAAGAGAGATAGAAGACAAAACACAATTGACAATAGAGTTTGTCCACGAGTTGAACTACATCTTCGGGTCCTGCTCCAATAGAGGGACTAATCCAATAAGCTCCAAAATCAATTACAAGTTTTTGAAATAATTCTCTTCAAGCACAATTGCAGCATTATTCTCCAATGTGCAAGAATAATCATCAAGTCTCCAAAATCATAATCTCCTTCTCATCACCTAGATGACCTTTGAAAGAGCTCCTACCTCCATTTTATACATGAAATTAACCAAAAATGGACTAAAACAACCAAAACCATATGATCCCCTATTTTGATTACATATATTTGAATTTCCCTTTTTAACCATTTCATAGTTGTGATTTTACTCCATTAATATGGGTTTTTTTTAACAAATATCCTTATTTACATAAGGTTGGGAAGATTTTTTATGGATAGATAAAATCTCTTCCTATAATATATTATGTACTATGGATAGCCCATTGGTTGGCCCTAACTTTAGGAGTGCAATGGTTGAGAGTTCAACTCCCATTATTTAATTCCTTTAATTTGAATTAAATAACCATTTGAATTTGAATTTGAGTTTTTTCCCTCTCTTTAAGATTGTATGATGTTGTGTTGATGTCATCAAAATCCACACTTTTACCTGAACTTCAAACCATCATAGCTTTCACATCTGATCTCTGTTTTTGACAAAATGAACATCATTGGAAAGATTTTGATGAGCTCTTTCATTTGAAATCCATTATTGACCACTTTTAAGATGATTATTTATTCACCTTTTTATGGCCTTTATTCCTAGTTTGACCAAACATTGACCAGCCATAACTTTTGCATCTGAACTCTGATTTTGCCCATTCATGTTGCATTGGGGTAAGAATTTTGAACATTTTGTAATGATGTTGATTCTTGGAGCATTGCAGATATTTTAATTTTTACTGATTTTTATCCCCCTGATCAAGAATGTCCTTGTATCATATGTGATCTTTGATAAAAACTATAATTTCTTCATGCAATTGCTTTTAATTGATAGTTCACCTTTGGTGAATATAAAGATTTCACGTACATAATAAATATTCATCAATTTAATATTAATAATTGTAGATGTGTTATCTTTGTATGAAATAAGGAGAGCTATTAAATCATAACTCCAAGTTTATTCCCTATGAAATAGTTGTAAATAACTATTTTGTTTTAGTTCCACCAAATAAAGTCCTCAAAAGGTAGTGGTTCTCCTACTTTGAGTGTTTTGCACAATATATGACAATAATGAATTGTTGTTCATATGAAATTAATTGATTTAGTCTCTCATCATTGGTGATGAGAAGTCTCTTATAAAAGGATGGCAATGTAACATGTTTTTGATATGATTAAAATAAAAATTCTAGGTTTTTCTAATTCTGTTGTAGCAGAATAGTCAATTATTTTAATTTGTTTATCAATCTTAATCAGTTTTTATTTATTTTTTATGTTCATTCTACTAACAAAGTGGTATTAGAGCCAACAATTTGTGGAGTTGAACAAATTGCATTAAAGGAAGAAGCTGAAGCTAAAATTGGAGAATTACATTTGAAGACATGACAATGATCAACAATACATCACAACCTCAAATTCTAACATTTAGTGGTAAGAATTATAATTTTTTATCCATAAAGATGAAATTTTTATTTCATTCTCAAGATATTTGGGATTTATTTGAGAAGGGTTTTGTAGAACCAAAGGATCATGCAGCCTACTAGGCATTATCATAGATAAAGAAAGGTTCATTGAAGGATAAAGAGAAGAAGGATTCAACCTTATTTTTCTTTCAATAAGAAATGTATGAGTCACTATTTTCAAGAGTTTCTAAAGCAATGAGATCCAAGAAATAATGGGATGCTTTACAAGTTTCCTCTCAAGGTACAACAAAGGTGAAAAGTAGTAAGATTGTAAATATTAACGATAAAGTTTGAAAAACTTAATATGAATGCATCAGGTAATATAGATAATTTATTTACTTAAGTAATGGATATTTTTAATCAATTGAGGACACATGGGGATGATATTTCTAATCAAAAAGTGGTTGAAAAGGTTCTTGGAAGTTTTCCTAATAAGTTTGATTCAATTGTAGCTATCATTGAAGAATCAAAAGACTTATCAATATTGTATGTGGATGAACTAATGGGTTCTTTGTTATCTCACGAGTCTAGAATAAATAGAAATAAAAATTCATCTTTTGAAAATGCTTAAAAGCTCAAACTTCATCAAAAGGAAGAGGAAGATCAAATTTCAGAGGAAGAGGAAGAGGAAAAGTTGGACAAGTGAATATAGATCAAGGAGGAAGGACAAATCAATCTAATCAAAGTTTCAATAATAGAAGGCATGGTAGAAACCAATAGTCATCAAGGTTTGATAAATCCAATATCCAATGTGAGTATTTTAAGAGGTATGATCATTTGGCTAATTTGAATGTAGGAAGAAAGAAAAAACAAATCTAGAAAATCCTAGTGCAAACTATTTAGATGCATTTGATAATAATTTAGGCAGTTTGTTTACAACATGCAATGTGACACAGGAAAGTTCTAATGATGTATGGTTTTTAGATAGCGGTTGTAGTAACCACATGACTAGAAATAGAGAATTATTTTTTAAATTGGAAAGATTCTGTGAAATCTGAAATAAAATTAGGAAATGAGAGTATAGTGCTTGTAATGGGGAAAGGTTTTATCCATGTATTGGCCATAAATGGAAAAAAATAATTTATTATTGATGTTCACTATGTACATTAACACATAATCTAATGAGTTTTGGTCAATTAGCTAAAAGAGGTATATTGTTATTTTTAAGGATAATGCATCCACAATCTTGGATGAAAATTCTAGAGATAGGTTGATTACTAAAGTTAAGATGAGCATAAATAAGATGTCTCCTCCTCAAATATCATATATTTAGGGAATGATGGAAGCCCTAGAATAGACATGATTATGGCATTTGAGTTACATATATCTTCACCTTGATGGCTTGAATTTATTGTAAAATAATAATATGGTATGAGGTTTTCCAACTATTGCATTGCCTTCTAATTCTTGTGAAAGTTGTATAATGGAAAAACAATATAGATAAAGTTTTCTAGTAGAAATTTCAATTAGAACAAGATATATTTTGTAGTTGGTTTATACTGACATATGTGGTCCTATGAAAACTCCATCATTGAGAGAAAGTTTGTATTTTTTGGCATTCATTGGTGATTTCAGCAAGAAGACTTGGTTCTATTTTTTGAAGGAGAAATTTTATGCTTTCAATACTTTTAAGGAGTTAAAATCAATGGTGGAAAAACAAAGTGGATTATTCATTAAGGTGCTTATATTTGATAGAAGTAGAGAAGATAGTTCCAATGAATTCTTGTATTTTTGCAGATATCATGGGATTAAGACAAAATTTACAACCAAATACACACCACACAAAAATCATGTAGAAGAAGTAAAAATAGAACCATAATGGACATGGAAAGGAGTATGTTGAAGGAAAATAATTTATCTAATGAATTTTGAGCTGAAATTGTTGCGTGTGCAATTTATATCCTAAATAGAAGTCCTAAGAAGAGTGTGAAAGACAGAATCCCACAACAAGCATGGATGGTATGAAACAAATATGTATCTCATTTTAGAATTTTTGGTTGTGTTGCATATGTTTTTGTTCCATCTAAATTAAGAAGAAAATTGGATGATAGGCGCGAAAAATATATTTCCATTAGTTATAGTGAGGATTCAAAGGCTTACATATTATATAACATTGTTTCAAAGAAGATGATCACAAGCAAGGATGTCATATTTAAGGAGGAATAAGTATGGGATGGAAATGTAAACAATATAATCACATTTGGAGCACCAATACCTAATGAAGAAGAGCATGAAGAGAAATTGGGTCAGCCTAATCAAGTAAGAACAAGAAGTCCACAAAAAAATCATGTACAAGGTCAGCCATAAAATCATGAAAATCAACACAGTACAAGTGTAAGTAATACACCTTCCTCAACAAAAGCTAAAAATATGAGAAGTTTGAAAGATATTTATGATCAAGGAGATGAGATTGTGGAGTTTTGTTTAAATTTTTCATTTTTCTCTTGTGATCCATTGTGCTTTGAAGAAGCAGTTAAGGAGGAACATTGGATCAAAGTCATGGATGAAGAAATTGATTCCATTGAAAGAAATGATACATGCAAGCTTGTAGATCTACCTAGAGGTAAGAATTACATTGGATTTAAATGGATTTTTTAAACCAAGTTTAATGCACAAGGTGAAGTTGAAAGGTATAAAGCTAGATTAGTAGCAAAAACAAATTGCAACAATATGGTGTAGATTATAATGAAACATTTTCTCCAATTGCTTGATTTGATACAATTAGAATGGTGTTATCTGTAGTTGCACATAATGGTTGGAAAGTTTTTCAAATGGATGTGAAATCATCTTGTTTGAATGGTGTTCTTGAGGAAGAAGTTTATATTCATCAACCTCCTGGCTATGAGGTACACATGCATGAAATTAAAGTATGCATATTTTAAAAAGATCTTTATGGTTTGAAACAAGCCCCTAGGGCTTGGTATAATAGAATTGATTCATACATGGTAATCAATGTTTTCTACAGGATTCTTAATGAGGCCACTCTATATACAAATAATAACAAAGAAGGTCATATTTTGATTGTATTCTTATATGTTGATGATTTCATTTTCCCTAGAAATTTATTTGCAGATATTTTTAAGAAATCAATGATGGAATAATTTTAAATGATTCATTTGGGCTTGATGAGATATTTCTTGGGTATTGAAGTTGTTCAATTTGATAAAGGGATTTTCATTTGTCAAACAAAGTATGCCAAGGATATATTAAGAAGATTCAATATGATGAATTGTAATCCAACACCAATTCCAGTTGTAACAAGACCTAAGCTTAGCAAAAATTATTTTGGGTCATATGCCAATTCAACTTTATTCAATAAACTTGTTGCGAGTGTGATGTATCTCATAGCTAAAAGATCTCATATTGTATATGGAGTTAGTTTGAGACCAAGATTCATGGAGTGAGCAAAAGACTCACATTGACAAGTTGGAAAAAGGACACTCATATATGTTGTAGGAACAAAAGATTGTGGAATTTAATATTCCAAAAGTAATGATTTTTCTTTGATTGGTTATTCTAATAGTGATTTTTCTAGTAATCTTGATGATAAAAGGAGCACTTCTAGATATAGCTTTCATTGTAGTACCAGTGCAATCTCTTGGGCATCAAAGAAGAAATTGATGGTAATGATTTCATTATCTGAAGTAGAATATGTAGTAGTCACATTAGCAACATGTCAAGCAATTTGGATGAGAAGGATATTGAAGGATCTACTACAAGCATAGGAGGAGTGAACACAAATTTTCTATGACAATAAATCAGCAATTGTACTTTCAAAGAACCTTATTTTTCATAAAAGGAGAAAGCACATTGATGAGAGATTTCATTTCACTAGAGAATTGGTTAACGATGGAGAAATCCATCTTGAGTATTGGAGATCTGAAGACCAATTAGCTGATATTTTTAGAAAAGCATTGCCTAAAGAAATCTTTGAATATTTGAGAGAAGATCTGGAAGTAATTGGAGCTAAATAAATTAAGGAGGAAATAAAAAATATAATTTCTTTATGTATCCACTTTTAACTGATAATTCACCTTTGGTGAATCCAAAGATTTCACATGCATAATAAATATTCACTAGTTTAATATTAGGAATTCTAGATGCATTTTCTTTATATGAAACAAGGAATGTTATTAAATGGGAACTCCAAGTTTATTCCTTATGCAACAATTATAAATAACTATTTTGTTTTACTTTCATTGAATAAATTCCTTATAAGATAGTGGTTCTCCTAGCTTGATTGATTCGTGTGATATTTGACAATAAAGAATTGATGTTTACATGAAATTAACTAATTTAATCTATCATCATCAATGATGAGAACTCTCTTATAACATAATGACAATGTAACATATTTTTTGATATAATGAAAATAAAAAATCTAATTTTTTCCAATTCCACTGTAGTAGAATAGTCTATAGTTTTAATTTGATTATCAATGTTAATCAATTTTTGTTCATTTTTTATGTTTATTCTACTAACAATCTTGATAAGGTTAATTTCTAAAGAGAATGTCTCAATTTATCCAATCCATTACAAGTTTCATATATGCTTAAGATACTACTATTTTAGGAGACATTAAGTTGGAAAATGAATTATCAATTGAATTTCCTTAGATATAAGATAAATTAACAAATATCATGGTAGGAAAAATATGCCAAAGCATTAGAGGATTTGTTTAAAAAAATATCAGTCATGAATTTTATTAAGATGCACCCAAGGAAAGAACCACGTATAGCCACAAATTTATCTAACAATTATAATAGAAAAACCTTTTAAAAAATTATATTTTTTAAAGGCTTGGGGCACCTTCTTAAGAATTTTTTTAGTAATATTGGAGACAAGATTATAAGATTTGTTTTGGGTAAGTGTTGAACGAGGTTAATTCTATATTCTATTGAGTTGCTTTGAAACTTGTTGTTTAGCTATAACACCATGTCCCCATGTTGTGGCTTAAATCAATTTTTTTTAAGCAATAAACTATTTCCATGCAAAATAAAAATTGTAGCAAAAGAAAAATCTAGAATCTTTTCCTACTTTGTTGGAGCAACTATTTTTCAGCAAATGAAAATAACCTTGTGTTCCCATGCGGCTACTTAAGGTTGTTTTGTGCTTAAATTTAAGCAATTTTGTGTTCCCATGGACATTTTAAATTGTCTAATAAGCTAGAGGAAAAGAGGAGGGGTTGAAAATAAGCAGTGGCTGCTTATTGCTGAAAATGATTTTATTTCTAATTTTTTTGCTCTGTGAAACTATTATTCAATTAATTAATTCAAACTTCAAATTCCTACTTAAAAACAAGGATGCATAGCATCTAGTACTTGTCGTTATAGATTATGATTTGATGTTATCAGTGCTATGGTATTTGACTTGGAAGTGAATATATAGAATACTTATGCAAGGTCTAGAATGCTAAATTTTGAGAAGTTATAGTTTTTCATTTGCAACAAATGAACAAGAGGTTTTAATAAATCTTCTCAATGCTAATAAAATAGTCATAGATTCTATGAACATGAATGTAAATTAAATCTTAAACTTTTTTATTTGAAAAAATTATAAGAACAAAATCTACATTAATAAATTGAAAAAAAAATGAATGTCAAAAATATATAATAGAATTATAAGAAAATTTACTTGTAAAGAACTGAAGTTAAGATTTTCAAATATCATATACAAATAAAACAAAATAAAAAATCAAAGAAAAATAAAGTCACAAATCTTAACAATAAAAGATTTAATTAGTCAACTTTTACAACTATTACCAATGACTTTTTTTTAGATTTATTTTCTTTAAAGTACATCAAAAATTATGTTCCCAATGAATTTAAGATCATGTTAATTTTTATTGGATTCTTCTATCTCTTAAATTAAGATAGGTGTTCTATTATTGTTCTATTTTATACTATATAATGACAATAAAAGATTTATTTCTATTATATACATGTGCTTCTTATTCTATTAACAAGTAGACATAAATATTTCTTTAGTATAATGTAATTTTTTCATAAGAATAGAATGAAAGGTTAGTGTATAATTTGATTTTTTTTTCCAAGAAAACATAATAGAAAGATATTGTATAATGTATTTTTTTCCATTAATATAGAATGAAATGATATTGTTTTGTAAAAGAAATAGAAATGTCTTAATACTTATTTTATTGTAATTAGTCAAAAGTTATAATTAAAAAAATTCATTTATTGAAATTATTACTTAATCTAATAATTCCAAATATTGTTCTAGTATTTTTTATTAAGTAAAACAAGCTTTAACGAGTGCCTAAAACCTAACAGTAAACAAAATAAACCATCATTAAGTCCTAAGCATAAAGAAAATTAACAAGAAACAATAGGGCATAAAAGGCCACTAGAACTTGACAAAAGAAAACACAGACTCTGAAGGAGCAAGCAAGCCTAGCAAACAAAAAACCAAAGGAAAAACAAAAAAGCTAGAAGAACATCAGGGCACCATATCTTTGACCAACTCAACAATCTTAAGCTCTAGCTTTTCTATGGTACATGTCACTTCACTCGTCAGTTGTATGTCATCTAGAGAGTCCTCCCTTTCCCTCTTCTTCTTGTTCGATCTTATTTTATTGCTTGGGCTCTCAACCAGGGGGTTGACATCCTCTTTAGTTACCCTGTTATCCTTAATTTCCATATCATCTTTTACCCTTGTGCTAACCTCCGTCATAGAATGCAGCTATTTGATATTATCATTTAAGCCTTTGATAATATTGAGACTTTGGTTAGCAGTTTTGTGGAGAGATCTCTCCATCCTTTCCATTCTTTTTTCCATCTTAGTAACCATGGTATCTAGATTTCTTATTCTATCAATCTTTTCTTCCCCTTCCTTCCTTTCCAGACCTGTAACATGTTCTTTATCTCCTCTGTTTCATGAAAAATCCACTTGATAAACTAAAAGTTGTCCACCATGTTGTTCTGGGCATTATTGAGGAGATTTATCCCCACCTCCCTAGCATTGTCACTAAGAATCACCATGGCTGGATCAATATTTTCCTCCAAATGAGTTCTACCATTGATTCCTTCCAATACCTTGGGCTAGATAGTTTCTCTCACAATGCCCATTTTCGCAATTTGAGTTTCAAAGTTCCTCTACACCGTTTTCCCACCCTTATAGTTGAAAGTTCGAGTGGTTTTTTATGTACCATAATCCTCATTTCTCTCCACCTGGGCGTAGAGCAGGGTCTCCTGTCCCTTACCAAAATCCTAATCAACATCAATCATCAAGTCTATCATCAAGTTTCAACAATACCTTTTCATTCTTGAATGCTTTCCTAATATCTTCATCTGACAAAGCATCCTCAAAAGTTCTTTGGAATTGTTCAACCACTTCTGCACTGACTTGAGCTTCATCTTTGAATCATCTTCAAAAATCTCGATGGAAATAGCATCATAATACCTATCTGAATCAAAAAATTTCTCTTGAGACTAGTCTTTTAACTTCTAAATATCTTCATGATGTTCTTCTATGACCTTATTTCTAGTAGCTATCTTCTCAATTCAATCCTCCAATTTTTCAATCTCATCTATTGTATACACTTCTGTGAGTGTATGATACCTCTGACCTTTTATTATTTGAAGTGCTTGGAGGTCTTTTCCCCAAGTATCTACCTCATCCATGGGCCCAAAATCTTGGTCTACTATAGATACCAGTTTCTCCGCACTGGACTAAACATTATGCAACATGTTCAAATTAGCTTGTATTGTCTCTACAACTTTTTGCTCAAAATTGTCACGTCATTGTTGACATGCTCCAAAAAATGAATCAACTTGGACACTTCCCTTATCTCTCCTTTCTAGTGTTGCAACAAGAGTAAACTTTGGGTGGTCTTGATCTAACGGACCTAAAATTCCATGCAAATATCCTCTTAGTAGTTCATTTTCTTTGTGCAACTTTATCAATTCATTCTCATTTTCATCAAAATGCCTAAACACCTCCCTAACACCCATAGTGACCATTACTTTAGCTATGTCTACTATGGGATTTCCTAATAGGACTTATGTAATCTGATAGTCCTTAGGAGTCAAATCTTTATTCTTAGCATGTGGAGGAGGAATGGCTATGTGAGTAAGTAGGTCTTGATCCCTATTCTTCATTATGAAGGTTAATTGTTGCATATCACCCATAGGTGGCTCAGGCCTCTTGATGGCTTCTACTAGCACATCCATAATCTCCTCTTCATTCAAGTTTAGCTCTCACTTTTTTGTTTGACTATAACTTCTCTCTTCAACCAGGCTAGTGTAGTGCCCATAGGAGACAAGTATTTGGTTGAAGAGGAGGTTTTTCCAATAGGCACTTTTCCCTTATCCCTCCCTTCTGGAGTCTTATCCTTTAGAGAGAGATCTAAATTTGGTGTCCCTACATTTTTAGTATCAAAAGTCCTCGCCTCTATATCTTGGGAAGTTTGCTGAGGTTCTTCAAGTATTTGTCCTTCCTTGGATACTTCATTAGCTAGTCTCTATTTAGGCTCTTCTTCACGCACCTCTCTCTCTTCTTTATTGATAGGAGGGAGGGAAGTGGCTGATCCTTTGTCCAAAAATGATAAATCTTGAAATGATGGTGTTGAGGTACCCAAAGATCCTTGTGGTAGAGGTGGCATTTGATTCCAATCCTCTCCCAAAGGTTGGTTCGTGGGTGTATCTTGTATTTTATCACCTACCATTTTAGTCCCTACTAGCATAAAGTCAAAACCAGATATGTTAAAAATATTAGTTCCCTACCCCTCTTGTTGGTCTATCCACTATTGCTACACATCTTCTGAAGTTGTAGCCTCAATAGGCTACTTGGAAATAAATGATGACGTGATGGTGGAGCCTCTCCTTTTCTCTTCTTGGGTAACCCTTGCCAAGTGTTTCCTTTGATTCAATGATAGATTATCTTCTTCATCTTCTTCATCCTCTTTGTCTACCTCATGGATGGTTTCTAGGACTAGAGGAATAGGTATAACCTTTATTTGTATCTTCTGCCTTCTAGTCCTTCTGAAAGTAGGTCCAACCCCAACTTTCTTAGTAGGTGAAGGAGAGGCTTGTTCCTCTTGTGCAAGTGGGGATACCTCATGTGCTTCTTACTCTGGTTGTTGTTCTTGTTCTTATTCTAGTGGAGGCACCTATGGAATATCCTAAGCTTGAGTTGTGTCTTCATTTTGAGGCTCTTGGTTCTTAGGTGCTTGAGTTGCTTCTTGAGCTTGAGGTTGTTTAGCTTCTAGCTCAACTTGCTTAGGAGAATCTATTTTCCTCTTTTCTTTTCTTTTCCTTTGTCTTCCCTGAAGTAACCAACTTTCCTGTCATGCTTATATATCATTTCTGGCCTGACTGGAGAATGCACAGGGGAAGTTGGTATTGTTACTTTTGCACCTTTACCCTTTATTGGGTGTGTTGTGGCTTATTGGAATGTGATAGTCAGAGGAATTGGGTCCATCTTAAAGGGTTTCTTGATCTAGTCCCTTGTCATTTGAATTATATGTCTCGCCTTATGATTGATATCTACATTCTCTTACTTTTCAACCTTTGCATTCATGATTTTCCTATCAAATATCTTGTCATGATTGTATAAGGGATCCAAGACATCTTGAGTGTTTCCTATCAAATATCTTGTCATGATTGTATAAGGGATCCAAGACATCTTGAGTGTCTTATTGGACAACCTTTATTGGGATCTTTATCTTCAAGACACTTCCTTCCAGATATAGAGTTATCCTACAATAATCCCTAATTCAGATATCATAGTCAACTGTTGCATTCATCCAATGATCTTCTATTGCATCTTCATGACCAAATTGTTTTCCTACCAAAATTCGAACTGTGCCAATATTGTCAAAAAATAGACAAGAGGAGTTGTAGTTCTCCAACAGATATTGATCCCATTCTACATCAAAGTTCATGATATCCTATTTCTACTCAACTTCAAATGGACCTATAGTGATGGGCCATACCAAAGTCTTCTTATGTTGTTTCCTCACCCTATCATATGCAGATGTGAGTTATCTTGCAATCTCTAGTAAAATGAACTTGTCTGATGGATATCTTGGGAGTTTCTTTAGATTCACAGTTATACTTGCTACCCTTAGGTAGGTGAATATCTCAAACTAGATGTAATAGGCACCAATCTCTACAATCCTTGTTGATGCCTCTATTGACATCCTCTTAGCATAATCACCCTTAACGAACTAGATGATTTCAAAAATGAAAGCATAATTCACTATTCTATATTCTTTGCTCTGATTTGAGAGCTTCTTCTTTACTAGTTGGGGATATACCACATAAGAACAGGTGTTAGCATCTTGAATTCTTCCCTTCTTATACAATCTTGGATAGTTAGTTGTCCTTGCTACCAATAAATACACCAAGTATGATGTCATATAAAACTTGAGGTTAGCTTTGACACCTACCAATTTCTCATCTAAGTTTTCACTAAGTATTGTTGTCCAATCAATTGGCATTTTGGTTGTTTTGATGGTCTTGATGAAATGTACCATTCAAATTTTCAGGTTCCTAACTACCGGTAGACCCATAACCCTACTCAGAAGCATAATGGAGTATCTGATGTCATCCTTCATGTATCCTCTAGTCATATCTACCTTGCCTTCTCTTTGTCTCATCAGTGTTTTATCAATCAAGAATGACAATTCTATGATCTCTATAGCTTCCTTTTCATTATCCCTATACCATCTTTATGCTTGATGATAGGTGATTTTCACATATTGATCTGCTCTCGCGGGATGGAAAACTTTCTCAATGTTTCTTAGTCTTAAATCTAGGACTATCTTCCTTGTTATACTCTTCACAACTCTTTCTTCTAACACATAATTCTCTACCAAGACCATGACAAGCTTTAAAGATTGCACTGATGTGGGATGTGAGACCACATTCACCAAGCTTGATCTTAAAAGTGTTGAGACCATTAGAGACCTCTCCTTAGGCTTGTTGTAAAGTACTAGCAATGAGCTCCAATCTATGTGTCCCTACTCAGTATCTCTAATCTCTAAATGTGCATCCTAAAAGCATGATTTCTGAGGTGCCCCTTGAAACTTGAAGACAACTAGTTTTGGAGCAATCTTCTCTGTGAGTGAGGATGATGTGGAAGCCATTTTATCTACACAAAACATAAACACATTAGTCTGATGAAAATTAAACCCTAACAAAACCCTAATTGCTAAAAACCTAGACCCAAAACCCCAAAATACTGGAAAATTAGCTCAATTCCCCTTAAAGAGCTCTAAAATGCATTTTAGCACACCTCGCAGACCTTCATAGTGTGGTAGGTGCACTTAATGACTCAAAAATAGTCATTTGCATGTAGTTGTGCACCTACGTAGGTGTGCACCCAGATAGGGTGTGTACATGTGCATGTGCACTACTACGCACATTACACGTGCAATGGGGACTTGGCTAAGTTTCCTTTGATTGTGCAACAAGTGCATACATGCACACCTTCATGGGGTGCACATGTGCACACCTTCATGGGGTGCACATGTGCACACCCTTATAGTTTGTTTATATGTCTTGAGTAAAAAAATGGTGTAGAGATGCGCACCTTGACAAGGTGTGCATTTGCATACCAATACCTTTGAGGTTATTAAGTGAGTTGATTTTTTAGTTTGAAGGTTTTTGAATAAAGGTGTGTACATGCACACTTTGGACAGGTGCACATATGCGCACCTTAATGTGTTTTGATTTAGTTTAGTGTGTTCAAGTTGAGGATGTTTGGTGCACCCCTAAAGGTGTGTAGGTGCACTCACAAATGTTGGAGGAGGAAGAATGAGTAAGGAAGAGGGGTCATAGGCTTTTATAGGCCCAGGATGAAGTGCACCCTTTGGGGGTGCATACCTATGCATGTGCACAACTCCAAAGGGGAAAAGTGTGTGCTTGCGCAATTAGTGCACTTATGCGCCTTGAGGAGGTGCACATGTATGCCACTGCACACCTTTTACACAAAATCACCATTCTTTTCCAAATTCTTCAATTCTAGTAGATGGATTTTTTAGGTAAAGGACCAAACATGACCTAGACTCTAAGTAGAGCCCTAAAAATTACTCAGACCCTAGACTAGGGGTCTAAAAAAGAAAAAAAATACTAGGGGGTCCCCATTTCTAGGAGAAATGGGGAGTGCATTGCGAAACCACAATAGTACCATCATCTTTCACATTATTCTCTTCCTCCATTTCCATTCCCTCATCCTCTTCATTATAGTCCTCAGTAGAATTAACGTCAGACTTAATAATTTTACCCATCAAGCCTTTCCCAACCTTTTTCTTCTTGTTTTTACCCATATCCTTTATAATTTTGGCCACCTCCTCTTCATCATCCGAATGAAGCCCAACTTTATCCTCAATGTCAAATGGGAAATAGGAGCTTTCTATGTCCTCTGAGACTCCACTTTATGAGCTATGGATCTGCCATGGGTTTAAGCCTTAAACTTCTCATAAATCAATAACAATAGGCCCTCATGGAAAGCCAGGTTAGCATATGATTTCTTCTTATATCCCATGATATTCTTATTTACAGAGAAGAAGAGGTAGTAGGGGATGGAGATCTTAGTGCCATACTTGAAGTGCTTAAGGATGAAAAACTGATGGGTACGAACACTACCATACCTATGTCCAACGTAATGTAAGAGTTGATCGCCTCAAGGATGAACCTCCATAGTTTTTTAATTGAAGTTGGTTCATAGTACGCTCCCATCTTCACCAAATCTTTCATCTCCTCGGCATTCTTGGCAAAGTTTTTAACAACATTGAGGGAAACTTTCTTATCCCTAAAGAATTTAATGTCCTTGGAAGGGGAGTCAGTGACCTCCACAATAACACCTTTGTTAACTTGGAAATAAATTCTGTCAATATTTACTTTCCATTCTCTCCAAGACATGACCATAAGTTCAGTAACCTTAGGGTTCCAACCATGCAATTTCTCAATGTAAGTTGAAATGCCACCTTCCCTCAGCTTCTCCCAAACATTTAACCTCCTTTTCCATTTCGCCACTTCATCCTCTGGCTCTCTACGATGCCTTTCACCAACCATACTATTGTTAAGAGCAGGGAAAATTCCCTACAAACTCTAATTATCTGTGATGCCTTTCACCCACCATAGTGTTGTTAAGAGAGTGTTGTTCTAGTGTTAATATTTAACTTGTCCAACAAATAATATTACTTCTAATAAAATATCCAAAAAATTAATAGATAATATTTAAGTTTAAAAAAATAGAAAATCATAAACAATGATATTTTCTTATAAAACAGAGTTGGAAAACTTACCAAAATTTTATATGATATATTAAGATAGAATGCAATAAGATGCACATATGCTTTGTATATCCTCTTTGTGATCTAAATTTTGCCATCTAATTTTAGATATGGCTAGAATTTGTTCTTATGTACTTTGTGGATCTAGGAATTTTTGTTGTGGTGGCAAACAATTCTTTCAAATTTCTAGTATTGTTTATGCATCTTATCTAAGATAATTTATAAAACAACTTTCTTCTTCTTCTTCTAAAGGTTCAATCTTAATTTTGTTTTTTAATTTCAGCTTCTTCATTCACACGTGAATATCTAATGTGGACACAACCCAAGACAAAATGGATGCAAGAGCAAAAGGGAAATATTATTATTAGAAGTGATATGCCATTATATCCAGTACAAAAAAAATAGACTCCACAACATGCCCTATGGGCTTACAATGTTATCAAATTCTAGAGAAACCCTTCTCACAGTAACTTCTCCCAAACTCCACCAAAAATTGCCTTAACAATGCCTGAAATGTCCTTAAGTAACCCAAATTAGGTTTAGGATTAGGAATACATTTTAGAATATTCCATTTGGTATCCACCACCAAAATAGAAGGTTCTAGAGAAACTCATCAAAAGTCAGTGTAAAATTAGAAGAATCCAGAAATAGTAGTCCAACTTTTAGGAGACATAACTTTTGATTCAAGACTTCGATTGACAAACCATTTACATTTCCAAAAATCTCTCTAAGCATTCTATAGGCGTATGGACCAGCTTTTCTCATCCCCCATTTTTTGGGCCCGTACGAGGTTGTTTAGTGCCTCAAATTTGACTTTGAAATGCTCTTAGGAGGTCTCCAGGCAACTTAAAACTACAATAACTTTCAAACCGTAAAGCCTTTTGACTTGATTCCTTTTTTGGAGTTCTTTAAATTACAATTATAATCATCCCTCCAACTTAAACCCTCTAATTCATTATAATTATGGCTCAATTATAAAATAACCTATTTTTTGCATTGGCACATATCCCAAGGTGCTCAAAAACTCTAACCCAAAAAATTGATAATGGAACTATGAGAGTTGGAATCTTTATTTGACCCAAATGGGTATCCAAAAATGAAAACACTTTAAATAGAAACTAACACTAAGCATATTTTTGGGTGATACATGATTGCCCTTACACCATTGGATGCTCCTGCATCAATATCTTTCATTCCAAATTTTAATGTTGTTCAATTCTAGAGATATCAAAGTACAAGTGCTCATTATTTATTGGTAAATACTAGATGATAAGAAGTAATACAACACCCAAATTTGTTAGCTAAGGACTATGAAATAGGAAATACTTAGATTGAGAGTCAAATCAGCAAAGGTATCATAAAAACTTAGAAACCCTCATGTTATTTTTAAGGAAGAGGACTAAAGAAATCCACATCTCCATGGCTATAATGGAAAAAATTGTAAATAAATATAGTGAAAATGTAATGCCCCACCAAGGGATCCAAAGAATTAATCTAAAATTTCACTAAGTTTACCAAACAATTTTTATTTTTTTAAACATGAAAGATAAACCATTCACAACACTTGCGGAAGCAATAGAAACAATTCAAATGAAAGTAAGCATAACATACATAATAGTTACATTCTTTAAAGATCCCTTAATGTTGTATCACTTCTAAATTAACTATTCATCTAACATCCCATCCTTATGAAATAACAATGATACATTCAACATTCTTAAACCATATACAAGTGCCCTTTTTTTTGTAATTACATTTTAGTTTAGCTCAATCATCCACTGTACATGTTACAAGGTATGAAAAACTTAAAAGAATATACATCTATGTAAATAAAGTACATCATCATCTAATATTAATCCATGATGCAATAACATAATGAAACCATAAACCATACATGTTACATCATCACAAAAGATATAAACATCCATCATAAGAGATAACCATACATCACAAACATAAATAACTAAGTGCACGGTTCCTCCCAACCGTAAATAGCATCATTAGACCATCGTGGATCTTAGCCAGCCCTCCATGCGTAACATTCCTAAGCACCGAAGAGATCATCGGCTATTAACATAGTAGAAATGTCACTCCTAAAAACATCCTACTAACATGCAAAATAAATCATAGGATAACATCATCTAACATATGAAAATCATCAATATAAGAAACATACCAATAAATACATCCATCATAAGGTATATCATCTATCATAATGCTCCAAGAACATAATGAAGATAAATACCAACCAAGAAAGCATCAGCCACGGTGTCTCAGACGGATCTCAAATGATAAGAGTGAAAATACACTACCACCCAACCGTGTGGAACCTAAGTGGTCCACTCCCACCGTGTTGAGGAGATAATCTCAAGTCCCAAACAGGATATCATAACCACATAACATAAATACTCTCTAAGTCCAGGAATCCTAAAAGCATACTAACTCAAAGGTTCCAAACACAAAACCGACATCTAATTCCCAGAGGCACACAATGACATGTAGGAAACTTACTTTGCAAGTGGGAAAGTGTCATCGCATTTATCATGTACAAGTTACCCTGGCAGTTAGCTAAACTCCACGGGTCCATACTGATCTCATGCGGCCATTAGTATCCTCTCATACTGACGAGGCATACTATGGAATGCATGGTCGCAACCATGCATTCTCACTACTCTCATCCTAGCCTGTACAAGCGCTCAAGGCATGGGCGAGAACATCAAAACAATTATCTTTTTAGGTTCATTTAATCCCCATTTAGTGTGTAAATGTTATCACTTATTAACCAAACTTACAATGAGTTACCCTGGCAGCCACTTAGGGCCCTGACCCCCATTGCAAGCCACTTCCCGACACTACAAGTAGATTACCTACCCTAAGCTCATGGAATCATAAATTTCAAAATCACAAAAGATAATCCATAATAAAATCATCAAATATGCATAAAAGCATCAAATATCCATAATAAAAATCATCAAATCTCCAAGATAAGAATCATCAAATCTCCATGAGCATCTAAAAAAGCATCCATAGAAAATCATGACCACAACAGTTCTCTATTGGCAACTGAAGGCATCACTGATAATCATAAGTATCCATTGATTCTCAATAACCAAAATATATCTCAAGATAAATCACAATATCCATTGGTTCTCAACAAGCAACTAAGAATATCTCAAAATCATACTGATCGAAGACTCCAAAATGGTTGAGTCAAACATGTCACAATATGACATCATCAAGAAATAAATCAACATTTCAGTCCCATCATGGCGACTAGAAAATAATCCAAGGATAACTGATCGATGATTCAAAAATGATTAGCTCAAGTGTCTCATACAAATACATCTCAGCTTCACACATGAAGACTGATGAACAATAACAATCAGCAATTACAAGCATTTCATAGAGCATATGATCACATTACCATGGTTGGATTTATAAAGATCGAGACCAAATAAGATCAACATACCATCACATCTCATAACCCCCGAACCTCTGGTAACAACCTAGGACTGGTCAACACTAGTCAACCCAAAACCCAAAACAAGAAGCATAGAGAATACACAATGCAAACACATGTTTTGGTTTACTAATATCACATGGATGAGTTAAGTGTAGAGGTTTAGTTTTTTGTTTGCAAGTATACTTCAAGTGTCTTAAGTTTCATCATTTGACCTACAAGTCAACCCATTTGTTCCCCGATAGCATTATCCTTCCATTATTAAGAATTACATTCTAAGAATAACTTAAGGATAATTATTTACTCATTAAACTGATCATCATTGACCTTTAATCAACTTGTTCTCTTTATTTAACTATGATCCATATTCTAATTGATTGACTCTTCTTTAATGTTACTTCAATTTTTTCGACATAATCAAAGGATCATTATTCGTTACATTATAAGAGAGCCAATTACTAATCTTCGAATAAGAAGATTATAAAATGATCAATTTAATCAATCAATTAACATAGGTACACCGTCCATGACCTATTAACATTCTAATAGTTCTCAATTAAATATTACTAAGTCTCACTTATTAAAATATCTAAGGTCATTATTCAAGTCATGAGAGTACGACTTGTCAACTTCGATGTAATTACTTAACAACTTCACTAAAAGAATCGATATTAGCATATCAATTAAAACTTTATTACATAACTTAATTATTAATTAAATCTAATTAACTCTAATTAATTTAATTAATAATTACATATCCATAGCAACGTTCCAATTAATATCAGTTGACTAATAACTAACTATAATCTAGTATACAAATATTCATATTCATAGTTCAATAACTTGTTAATATTTAATAACAAGCTATATTGGGAATCTTATTAATAAATCTATAATGACCACATTCGTCACTCTACAAAAATGTTCCCATTTATATTTTAATAATAACAAGTTATAATAAATCCCCAATACCAAGTATTATTATCTCAAATAAGTTTCCCCTATGTACGTTGATTCAATTAATTAATACTCCTCCAAATTATTAACCAATTTAATTTGATTAATATCTTTTACAGTACTTCAATCATTAACTAATTTTCTCTAGATTAACTCTGATCGTATTAATTGATAACTATTTAAACTATTTATATTATTATTTATTAATAGTTTGTTAGATCCAACAAACATTAATAAATAATAAACTCATCAAAACTATTATTAATCGATCTAGAGAACTTTACATAAGCTTCATTAGCTAACTCTTAATACCATTAAGGTATATCAATAATTTAGTTAATAATATATAACGTATTAATAATACTATGGTAATTCAAATTATAACAATGTTATAACAGTGACTCCATGTCAATTAAATCGTAATCCATTATCATTAAAGTCTCCTCATTTAAAAACGTAATATAAAATTACCATCTCTAAATTATTTAATATATATTAAATAGTATTTAATATACATTATAAAAAGTCCACTATATAAACTATATTAAAATCTTTTTTCTTTTAATTTTCTCTCATTTAAAAATCTATTTACTTAGATTGACTAATAATTAATTACACTTCTTCTACTATTAACTAATCTTAATTAAATTTGATTTAATTAGATTAGATAATAAACCATATAAAACTAATGCATATTAATAAGATTCTAATAAGGGAAGATTGCAATAATATCTTTAATTCATTTCATGCTTTGATATATTATTTTTGTGAAGTTTAAGCATAAAGAACTCTTGGTTATGGGAAATGGAGAAATATCTGTCCTTGAATAAAATGGTCCCAGTACGAGGGCCATATCTTCCTAATGAACCGTTGGATTAAGCTGAAATTGAAATATGTTAGAGAGGGCCAAGTTGCGCCAATTCTGACTGGAGCGATCGAATAAATTCGATCACGATAAAAATTTATGAATGACTGAGTTCGGGTCTATCCAAGGGGCAACGACAAGGCAGTTTGTGATGAATTAAAATTTTCTCCTAAAAGGTAATTGTTCTCTAAATTTACCCATTCATCCATCTAATAGGTTTGTCTATATGCATCTGCAAATATAATTTGATAGAAAGATTACATCTAACCATTCAAATTTTCAACTTAGAATTTCTATTTTAATTTCAAATCTTGTCTATCTAATTTCACAATATAAATTCGAACCCAAACCCGATTAAGATCTAATTTCTTTCTCATTTGGAACTAGGGTTTTCTATTGTTTTCTTCTCAACCAAATAAAATATCTAGATTCCAATTTCAAATTGTAGATTCAATCACAGAGAGTATTCAGACACATATAACAGACATGATGAAGACAGGAAGAGAAATAGTGCAAAGAGAATATGTGAATATCACAAGTGCACCTAGACACTGATGCTAATCCACCATGCCTCAGAAGTCCATAGAAAATCTCTTCCTTCTCCATCATTCACAATTCCTCCATGACCCAAGCCAATCAAATCCTCCAAGTGACTAGAAGTGCTAGAAGAAGCATAAGAGTATGTAGAAACATATAAGCATATGAGCTTCTCCAATGCATGTAAGCTTTGAAGCTTCCATTTTAGCTTGAAGCTTGTAGCTTCCATTAAGCTTGTCCCAAACACACTAGGAGAGCCTCAATTTAAAGGCCTCTAAGATGCATCTAGAGTGTCTCTAGAAACAACTAGAAGATAAGCATGACAACCAAGCATGAGTCTTCTCCAACCTTCTAGATGAGTCTTAAGGTTGTAGACACCATGTGCTCAAATAAAATGCTAACTTCTAAGTGTAGACAACTAGTGCACTTTTAGAGTGCAAACTCCTGTGTTGTCTACATGACAACTCCCGAGAATTTGCAAACTCTTAAATATTAAAAATAATGCACATTAATTAATATAATATTTACTTTACTCTTTCTAATTTAATTTATTTATTTACTAAATCTCATGCACTAACTTTAATAATTCCACTTATTTAAAAATAAATATATTTATATTTTAGTCACATGAAATTTAAAATCTTTTATTTATTTTAATATATTTTTCACTTTTAAATTTTATTTTCCAAAACTTAATTGCTAAAATATTTATTAGCTTTAATAATAATATTATTTAGCCATTTATTTAAAAATGAACTCCAAATATATTATTATTAAAATAAATATTGTCACATTCCAAATTTAAACTTTTAACTTTTATTTTCAAATTTAATTATTTTATTTAATTAATTTTTTAATTAATTAAATAAAATAAATATTAAAATACCATATTAATTTTCCATTAATTAAATCTTTTAATTAGGCTTAATTAATAGAAAATACATCAAAGACTCATAAGGTAAAAATATGAAAACCCATCATAGCCAAAATACATACAAAATCAAACCAAGGGTTTAAATCACGAATTACGTGATCTAATGCATTCGGAGGGTACTCAACTCGGATACTTGTCTTAATTTTCCAATTAGTACAAACGGCTTAAAAGGTTGGGATTTGGACTTGAGAATTTATCTCCCCTCTCTTATCATTGAGATAATATGATAGGGTACGCTCATCCTGGCAAATTCAGGGAAGTCGATACCCGGTACCTGCAACTTGCATAAAAACCATGCATGTACAAGCACAATATATACTAAACTAAACAGGCAATGGCAGGAAGTGGTGCATCATGTAGATCCCGACTAGCAGGTGACTATGACTCTCTTCCTTAACCACATCAGACATGCCATACAAAAGCAAACACGCAAAGCAAACATGCACACCATACACATGCAAGTATGAGGTAAGTATCCATAAGAAAACACATATGATAATAAATCATCTTATTAATCATCATTAATAACTGCAAACACTAAAAATAATCATCATGCATACATGAAATGCAAAATCTAAGTAATCTCATCACATAATAAACTAAATCCATAGCACAATATCTGATACTCTCAAAAAAATGCTGCTAACCAACAACATAAAACTAGCTCTAAAAGAGTTCAACAACGATAACAAAATGCGAACTAGGGGCAGGCACTACAGAAAACCCTCATCATAGATCACAAAATTTAGGTACAAGATATTTTCCACAGTGATAAAAATCTATCTATCAAGCATGTTTTGCAGGAGGAAAAACCCCAATACCATCATCAAATACCAAATTCATATCAAATATTGTAAAGCCATGAAATTTGTAGACATTGTTTACCAAATACAAAACCTTTAAAAAAATTCAACTAATTGTGATACATAGCAGGGAAAACTTCCAGCCATAATTTTTTTTCTCTAAAGCACATTGATCCTTGCTACGTGGAAACCAAGAATACCAAAAATTATACAGTAAATTACTAATTTGGAAAACTATAATCTAGCCAATTACAAAATGAAGAATGGAATGTTATGTTGAGAATGTGAGGGAATTACTTATAAAGTCATTGAAAGGTCGAGAATGTTTGAGAGTAGATATTATTAAATGAATTTTTTTAGAGAGTTCTATAATATATTATATTATTAAATGAAAAATGTTTGGAAAATTCCATAATGTATTATATTATTAAATGCAAAATTTCTGGAGAGTTCTATATTTAACAATCCATTTTTTATTAAAGAATATATTTGTAGTTTTTGTTAGATTGGTTGACATTTATTATTATTTTCTTTGATCTCCAAAGTGAAATGCATAAAGTTTCCAAAATAATTTATTGAGTTTTGTGCACAAAAAGCCAAAAGTCCTACTATAGCATAAAACATCCAATCAAAAGTCAAATAAATATTTTCTTTCGAATTATAAAAAATGCAACATATATTAGAACTTTATAGCTATAAAGAGTAGTTGAAAAATAAACTAGTATGAGGGGACAACTAAATTAAAAAGTAGCATTTCAATGAATGCTATAGTATCATGCCTATGGTAGGAACTAATAAGCAACAAAATATATATTCATTAGGCCACCAACTCCACAATTATTTCCTCAAAAAGTTGAACAACCACTCCTACCCAAAATAAGCTAAGTAGTGGCATGGGAACATGCCCTATACTGTGGGACAAGAGGGGGGCTAGAAATAAGCAACAACTATTTATTGAAAAAAATGACACATGTCCTCACCACATTTTTTCATACCCTTTTTATTTGCTTATATTTTAGTTTTCAGAATTATTTGCAAGAGAAATGATTAAAATTTGGTAATTTAAAAATAATATTTAGAGTACTACCTAAAGTTATGTAGCAAATATTATGGTCCATGGGGCTACTAACTCCACAAATTGTGCCACAAAACAGTGAGTAGCTATTGCTAGTAAACATAAACTACGTAGCAGCATGGGAACATGCTCTAAGCTCCAAATTGAGAATTGGAATTAAATAAAGGTTCCACCAATTAATTTATAGATAGCCTATGTTGTGAAAATTTTAGTTGTAAAATGTGATTGAAACCCAAGGGAGGATAAAGAAAGGCTCGTTGTGCTTCTATTGTAACATCCAATATTTTTTAAGTATTATTTTTAAAAGAAGGAAGATAATCATTAATACCATCACACAATATCATGATTTTTTACTGATGCTTCAATGTCACACATTCCTTATTATTTTTAGAAAGCAACAAGTAGTTGCTATAGTGATTTGGCTCTATTGAACATAGGGATAAACTTATGAAGAATCTTCATACAAAATACTAGGTATGGCTATGTTTCTAGTTCACTTTTTACTATAACGTGTTTTTGTTCTATATCTCCTAACTTGTCTAAATATGATGGTTACAAACATTTCAGATTAATTCTATCGATTCTACATCACAGATACAATTGGATCTACTCATGAGCTCTATAAATTATTATCTTTTTTAATCTAATGTTTCATTTGTCTATTCATTGTCCTTTGGTTTTGTAGAAATGGAGAAATCCTAAGATACCCATTATCTCTTAAAATGGTTGGATGTTGGTTTTGATGTGTTTGGATGCCTAGGTGCATTATGGTGTTGCATGTATGCTCCCAACTAGAGCATTTTGGACTTGTGGGTGAGAATGGGTTCTATTTCTCTCTCAAACCATCATAATAACCATGGAACCAAACTTCACAAGGAAAAATGATCTCTCAGCCTGGAAAAAAGACTTAAACATTGGAGGCCAACATTTTGGTATAAAATCATACTTTGTAACAACACTTTACTAACCAACAAATCACCAGTGGTTCAATTTCATATCAAATTCGTGGTTAATGAATAGATTAATTTGATTGTGCTACCTCCATCATGAAACTAGATAAGGAAATGAAGAACTATGAATGTAGTTGATCTTAATTTTTGTCTTGCTACAAATCATTAAAAAGAATTTAAGTTTGTATATTCAAGATTTACATAATATGGACCTTACAAGAGGCGCTGAAATTCTAACAACAAATTTTTAATTTTAATTTTTTAAATTGAGACTAGTCCTTTTAAACCACCAAGAGAATATGTCCAAGTTTATCCTTGTACCCTAGGTTACTCCACTATTTGATTTAGAAAGAAAAAATATAGATATATTTTTGGCTACAGGTTTAAGTCAAGCTGGTAGCATCCTCATAAAATTGGTAGCCAACAAACATTGTCCACACAAAAATAAATATAACAATAAATAAAAACATGAAACAATACGAAAATGGAACTGTAGATTTAAAGGCTAAGAAAAAGTATGTCAGAAGGGGAAAATAAGAGCAAATGGTGAAAAACAAACCTCCCTCAAGATCTCCCATTGTTACCCTTTTCCTTTGTAATGCAAATACATCCAAAGGTCAAAACAATTGTAGAATGTAGCATGAAGAATCTTCTTATTATGTCGCAGGAGAAGTTTCTCCTGACTGATGTTGTTCGAGGAAGGAATAAAAAGTTATTGTAATTTGATTCATTTGCTAAGAAGAAAACATGGTAGTGTTAAATGTAGCAAGAGAAGGTGCTTACTAGAGGACTTTATATGTTCTTTTTGGAGACACATCATCCATGAGACTAAACCCTAAGAATAAACTAGGCACATAGCTATTAGATTAAACCCTCAAAATGAACAAGGAACAGAGCTAAGATGACAAAAATATGGCAGAAAATGTGCTTTTGGGGACAAAAAGTAACCACAAAAAGTCATATGTTAAATCAATTATATTAAAACAACTTAGTTTATTTGGGAGTTACTGAAGTTAAATTTGAAAATATTGATATATGCTTTGCTACAAGTGAGAATCGAAATAGTTCCATGCTTCCAAACCTAAAACTTATAACCGCTATTCTTATTTTTTAAGACTAACTTTGATTTTATCTTAAGACTATTTTCACACTAGCACTAACTCCAATTGTGTTGTATATGTAGAAGACTAGAAGAAGCTACAATTATTACTAATCTTTTGGCTAAATTTTATGAAATTATGAATTTTTAAAGATTTTTCTAAAGATATGACAAGGAACTTTACAACAAAAGATTAAATATGTGAAGCTTATGACTTAGTCTGGCCATGCATCGAGTCTAACACCTACGTTTCCATTCATCAACCCTAGAAAAATTATTTTGAAGATTGGAGAGAAAATGCAATGGAATCCAAGGCAATCGATGATGTCTTGTAGGTTGCAACAATTTTCAAAGGAAAACTTCAATACAACGTGCCATATTTGACCTGCAATGTGCAAAATAGAGATAGGGATAAGATAAAAGAGTTGATTGGAGAGACACAAGAACTAAAGTTAGGACAAAAATAAAAACTACTGAGTGTTGGCATATCATCCAAATTTCTCATAGCCATGTAAAAACACAAAACAAAGGAGCACATATGAGAAATACAAAAACAAATGATTGAAAGTGCACTTGGAAGGGAATCCACGAGAAAAAGATTATCACAAGGCCAGTTTGCACACAATCCATGTCAAGAACTAAGGACAAAATGAGTTGCATTTATATTATAGAAACAATATACTTGTAGATTTTTGCCATGGATAATTTATCAGTGGAGTCTTTGACATTGGTTGTCTTAAATGTACATTAAAGGACCCTGTATACAAGTATAGATGCAACAATTGTCCAAAAATTACATAGCAGAGGTGATTTTCTATTATGTCATTGACCCTGTACAATCATTCCTAACATATTATATTTCACAAGATGTGTGCTAATGTTATCTATTGTTAAGACAATTCAATATTGAACTTTATTGTAGAGCTAACCCAAGAATATAATTTAGCTTAAAAAATCACAGGAATGAAATTTTATCCAGAGATACTTCTATAAAATGGGATGCCACGTTTAGAGGTTCATGCTAAATGTGGAAGCACAGATGAGGCATGTTGACTGTTAAACAAATGGCACAAGAGTTTTTTTCCAAAATTTCTTATTTAAAAAGGAAAAGACCATTGACTAAAGTGTAAAGGGCCAATCACAAAAGAGGAAAAATTAGTTAGAAATTAATATAACATAATACTATGTTTCAAAGTGCAATGAAAACTATAGTCTCATGCCTTGGTAGGGACTAATAAAAACAAAAGTCGATGTCAACAATCAGACTATAAAGACCTGTAGGCATATATAATAATCTTTATAGTATTTTTTCTCAAATATTAAACTTTAATATGTCCATATTCATTTTCTATTCATTTTATAAACAAAACACTCACATAATTCTTAGCCTTCAATGACCAACATGCCATTTCACAAAATTCTACACTTCATATAATTCATTCTCCTAACTCCAAATTAATCAAAATGAATGTTAAGAATAGATGCTTAATAATGTTACAATTTGAAAACAAACATCATCCTTTGTAGCATTGGGTTAGAAAAGATTTAAAAGTTAAAGAAAAATATATCAAACATGCAATTCCAATGCTTTCTATCAATGTGATCGATGCTATACTAGAAGAGATTGTAAGTTATTCACACTCCAACTTTAATTTGTAAAAATAGAAACATGAAAAATATTTTTTAAAAATAACATGTTGGAAATCTTATCAATTCAACCAAATTAGTTCTGTCCATGCAAGTTAAAATGCTTACATCACAAATCTTTAAGCTAGAAGTCAACTAATTATTCTATTTTTATAGTACCATTTATTTTGGGGGGAAATGACGTCAATGAATAAGACAATGCAAACTAGATGTAACAAGATTAACACTTCCGACCTAAGCCATTCAATACAAGAGATAGAGGGGCTTCCAAGCATAACACGAGCAATAAGACCTAGGTAAAGATCAACAAAAACCCAAGTGTGATGAGGGATGCCAATACTAAACCATAGTATTATCAAGGAAGTACACTACCAAGGCATCTTTCATGCAATGTTATTTGATTAAGTGTATCAAATGTGAAAGCAATAGGTGCTAAACAAGATAAGAAAGATAATTAGAGATCCTAAATGTATGCAACCAACCCATTATATAGGCATGATAATAGGTAAATACTAAAATACAAAGTGAATGATGAAAGACACAGCTTGAAATATGCTCAGAAATTGACTTTTTTTCTCTAAAAATAGTAGACGTGGACCTATTTTTGGAATCTGACTATATATTCTCAGATGAAATAAAAGACCTAGAAAGACCCATAAACTTATTTTTCTACTGAGGTCTTTGGAATAGGTTGACTTGATGGAAAAGTGTCTGGACGTCATTCCACGAAGTCACTATCTTCCTAGGGTACTATAGGCAAGTTGGCTTGACTTTTTCATAAAAGGTCTTGAGATGTAGTTTTCAAATTTGAAGCTGTGAATTTGGTATCCAATAAACTTGCTATAGATTTGGTGTGTGTGGGTGGCTATAAAGGGATTACCATAATCAATCCCCTATTTTGGTGATTTCCACTTCCATGAATAGCCGTTAGGAAAGTTGTTGCATGTGTATGTAGGTCTCGTGTATTCTAGATTGTAGTTCTAGAATGTAAAAGAGCTAAAAATGCCAAGAATTGACTCTATGATTTAGCGTAAGTATCAAATTAATGACTCCTATCACAATCATTGAAACGTGTTCAACTATTGGGTTTGTTCTAATTACAAAACAACTCATCTACCACAATATTATCGTGGAACATCAACATGATAATTGAAAACAAAAAATCGTTCATGTTTACTACTTTGTTTAAAAGGCTTCAAAATCTTGCACCAAATCATAGTTTATGTCAACCATGGTTTTTCTTGCCAAGTTGGTTAAGGTTTGCCACTTTATGGTAACAATTCATTTAATGGACTTGTTATGGAATCCAAAATCATGTTAAGAAATTATTTCTTTTTAGACATAGTTGACATTGAATGGTTTTATAGGAGCGTTGATGGTCTTAGTAAAGATGAAATTGGATTTTCTAGGTGGTTGAAAATTCAAAGTAATGGTATATCGGGGTGTGATGTGTCAAATACTTTGTAATGGCACCAGAGGTGTATGCATATTGTAATATACAAAAATAATCATTCTGAAATATATGTAGATTGTTTTTTCCCTATTATATTTGTCCAAGAGTAATTCGAACTAGCTATTTTTTTGAATTCTTTTTGCTTAAAAAACAAATATACTTTTGCAACGTTTCATATTGCCTTTCCTAACTTTTTTCCCGTCATCATTGTTGTGGATGAAAGAAGAATCTTTAACCATATTCTATTCCTTGGCTTCAATGTGAATTTTGGAGCATAGACTTACAATCAAATGTCTTTTTTATTTTATATATATACCACTTTTGACTGAGTCATCTCTCGACGGAAGTGGGAAAGTGCATGACCCCTTAAAAAGCCCTTGGCTAAATAGCCGAACAAATGCACCTGAAGTGACAGTTTTTTGAATTTATTAATTAATTTAAAAATCAGAGAACCATGGCTATGTGAGTTTTAAATTAATTAATAAATTCAAATAACTATCACATCGGGTACATATTTTCGGCTACATAGACATCATCCTGAGTTGGCCTAGTGGTGGAGAACTTGTACTCTTGAAAGAGAGGTCACAAGTTCAAATCCCACTGGGGGGTAGGGTATGTACGCCTCGTTTGTAGCGTCAAGCGCCTCTCGAAAAAGAGTACGAGGTAGTCCCATATCACTGTCACCATATGTAAACCCAAAAACTATGGCATAGTGTCGTGGACTATAAAACCACCTTACCTTTTTTTCTTATCCCTTAAAAGAGTGATGAATTTCTTAGACAAGGCTCTGATTAGAACGGATGTAAACTGTACGAGTTGTATTTCACACTACATTATTTAAAAAATAATAATTTTGAATATTACTCTAGAGAAGTCCTGGTCCAATAACAACTTTATGATTGTCTCTTCAGGTTTGTGGGTTACTCATTCATATCGAACGAGTCAAAGATAAGACCGGAGAAGAAGCATCAACCATTTTTATTATTTATTTACTTATTTTTAGCGATTGCGACCTGATCCGGAGTCTTATCAGATGTTTGAACCTACCACGAAAGGTATTGCTGGATTCTTATCTTTTATTAATTTAAATTTTATCCATCTACGATATAACTACTCCCCGCCGCACGACCGGCCGTCTGATTTGACCTAGTTATTCATAGTCTTGTTTTAGACCAAACAATTCCTGGCCTCCACTTCTGACTTATTCAGAGCAAACAACATTAAGCATCTCCTGCAGTTATAAATACTTTACCAATTTCTATTTGGGATAAAATCAATAATAGAAGGCGACCCCGATACAAAGGAAAGGCAGTACTAAAAGCTTTTGGCGGAAAGAAGATTACCAATTTCTAGTTTTGATAATGGGTGCTCTCAGAGATCCCAAGCAAACAACATGGTCAGATTTGCCTGAACATCTGATGGAGAAAATACTTGAATGCCTTCCAGTGGACTGCTTCTTCCGCTTCAGGAGTGTTTGCAGGGGATGGAATAGTTTGTTGTCATCAGAACACTTGAATTCCATTGCAAGAAACAGCCAGCCATTTCTCATTCTTTGCCCCTCCAACACCCAGTTGCCCTCCCTTCTCTATTCCTTCTTTACCCACACTTGGCGAACTATTCCCCTGTCTTTCACTCCAAACGATTGCCCCATCAATTTCAGAGGATCTTCTTCAGGGCTGCTCTTGGCAGACATAAGTACCAATTTCTCTTGGTTCGACTATACTTCCCCAACGCTTTGTGTCTGCAATCCCCTTACCCAAGTGTTCTCCACACTGCCACAAATGGCTTCTGTGAATAACTTTATGGCCAAGGCAATTTTACCAGCAGGGAATAACAAGGATGAATATACAGTCATGGTGGTGGGAAGAAACAGCAGCAACAAGGTTATAATTGAAGCATATAATTCGACTTCCAAGGCATGGAAAGTTGTAGGGATCATTCCTGATGTGGTTATTAGAAACGAAAACATGTTCTTCTTCGAGGGGTATTTGTTGGGTATGACTTCTAATGGTGGAATGATGGTCTACAACATTGAACAGGGGATCAGCACAATTGTGGCAATGCCCATGGCAGAAGGTACCCACAATTTGTGGGTTCGGCTTGTTTGTTGTAAGAGTGGTGTGTTTGTGATCAGGGCAATCGAAGAAAATCACATGTTGAAAAGGGTAGTTTTGTGGGGGTTAGATTCTCAGAAGATCGCCAAGGAGGATTATAAGTGGGAAGAGATTGGAGAAATGCCGAGTTGTGTATGTGAGGAATTGAGGAGGAGCTCGAATTCGAATTGGTTGGAATGCGTGGGGGTGGGAGATGTGATATGTTTCAGAGCAAATGAGAGCATGGAGATTGCTGCGTATGATGTGAGGGAAAGGTCTTGGAATTGGCTGCCCAAGTTTCCAGTAGAGATGAGATATGTGAATATGAGAAGCTTTCCATTGGAAGTCTCGCCCACTACCAAATTCTGCAGCAACTCTGAAGAATCAAAATTGGCATGAGCCCAAGAACAGGATCGATGTGGACATAGAGAATTGTGCACGGAAAATCCTTACAAAATTAATCTTCGATTGTTTATTATTTATTCCTTTGTCAAGTGCAACTTTTGAACGGCAACAAGTGTTTCATCCGAGGGTTGGGAGTCATTGACGCCTGATTAGTTTTATGTTATAGGCAGAATATCATTCAGTTCAATAAAAACATGTTTGCTCGGTCAAAAGGATCTAATAAGTTTTGGAATCCAAGTTTGAACTTTTCATATATTTTTAGTCCCGTTTCAGCTCTTTACTCTGAATTAGTTTCTACCTTGGTAATCATGCAAATCATCTACCATAAACTATATACTGTGGTTTACAAAATTTGTCTATTAAAAGTGAAGCTGGGAAAATCAGTTAGCTGCCTAATTGGACATAGCTGAGCACTAATTATGTGAATATTGACGTCTTTCAAGTTGTTTATAGCAGAGCTTAAGTTCTTTTCTTTCTTGTCATTGTATCCCACCTTCAATGTTGTAGAAAGGATTGTACTTTTTAGCTGTGTCTAAAATTTAATCTCTAGAAACTTATTCATTTAATGCGGTACACTTCTTCAAAGCATCACACACTTACGTTTCTCAAAACATTGGTTACATGTATTAATTTTGATAATGTATTTTTAGGTTTGTATGCTAATATTTTTTTTTTACGTCGTGAACCAAGGCCAGGCTTAACCGACACATTGGAACCATTGACTAATAGTGGCTAGGAGTGGTCCCAGACACTCTTAGCCAATAGCTTGGGGCCACTATTATGCATTGGTCTCAGGGTATTGATTAAGAGTGGTTAGGCCCACTCTGAACCACTATTAGTCAATGGTTTGAGTGTGCTGGTTAAGACGCTCGCTTTTCTAGCAGTCAAATTTTGCATTTCCTTGGTAATTGAGAATATGGTTATTAAGGATTGTTTTGGGTAAGCTTTGATTACATCTCAAGTGTTTTTTGAACAACCATGCATCATCCTTGTTGGATAAAGTTTGGGTGTTGGCTAATCTCGAGACAAAATGCACCAAAGACAAAAAAAAGTCAAACATGATTCTTTTTCAGATTCACGAAAACACAATGAAATTTTCTCAAAAATTTTGTTATTTTCGATCACAAAATATACAGATCATGAAGATCAAATGCTAAGATTTTAAAAAAAAATCATTTTGTTTTCATTTTTTTGAAATTTAGTCAATGGTGCAATTTTTAGGGAGGATATCCACATCCTAAATTTTGAAGGTTTGTTTAGACAATCTTGCCTTAATTTTGAGTAGGTTTGAATCACCTTTCGTACAAACTTGTAAGCTTTATTTTCGATATGCTTGGTTCAAGTTCTTATTTTTATATTTTTTAAAGGCTTGGAGCACCTTCTTAAGGATTCTTTTTAGTAAAATTGGAAACAAGATTATAAGATTTGTTTTGGGTAAGTGTTGAAATAGGTTAATTCTACATATTCTGTTGAGTTGCTTTGAAAATTGTCGTTTGGCTATAACACCATGTCCCCATGCTACAACTTAAATCAATTTTTTGCTTAAACTTTAAGTAATAAACTGTTTCTATGCAAAATAAAAAATGTAGCAAAAGGAAAATTTAGATTTTTTTCCTACTTTTGTGGAGTGGCTTTTTTTAACAAGGTTGTTTTATGCTTAAATTTAAGCAATTTTGTGTTATCATGGACATTTTAAATTGTCTAATAAGCTAGAGGAAAAGAGGAGGGGTTGAAAATAAGCAGTGGCTGCTTATTGCCAAAAATACCACATAGCTCCACAAACTCTTTTCCCTCTTTTTCTAAAAGATTTTATTTCTATTTTTTTTGGTTTGTGAAACTATTATTCAATTAATTAATTCAAACTTCAAATTCCTACTTCAAAATAAGGACACATAGCGTCTAGTTCCTGTCATTATAGATTATGATTTGATGTTATCAGTGCTATGGTATTTGACTTGGAAGTGAATATATAGAATACTTATGTGTAATGTCCCCTTTCTAGCATTCATAGCATGATGTTGTCGTTACCCTATTTCCCCACAGTCCCGTAGGCTAACTAGGACATTAAAGGGGCTTAGAGGCCATTTGGCCTAAATAGTTTCAGTTGCAGGTCTTTCTGAGGGGTTCTGAGGCAACTTTGGGCATACTTACTATTTATAGTAAGTCATCTTGGACATGGTTGGACATTCAGTCACAGTGGTATGTCGATGGTAATGGTTTAAAATCGACAGGAAAACTTATTTATCATTGATAAGATTTTTTATGCATTGATAAAGCCATTTTATAAAGTTAAATTTAAATATTTAACTTTATTAATGCATAGACTATAGTTTGTGAGAAATATTTAAATTAAAAGAGTTCCTTTTATTTTTATAACACATTGGAGACATAAGGTACATAAAGGGAGTTATGTTTTATCCCACATTGAGAAAACGAAGGATTGAGCTCTTGTGAGAACACTATAAAAGAAATGGAAGAGTTTTTTTTTTGTATGCTTGGATGAAGATTAATGTTATGTTGCTGGATATTTGATTATCGGGCTTGGAGGACGGAATCCCTCTTTGCTAGCATTCTCTTCGCTGTTGGAAGACACAGTTAGGAGGATCAAGGGTGTTTTCACTTTAGGAAATACACTGGGTTTCATTTGGGGCGTTCGCATAAAGAAATTTACAAGGGTTTGAGGTGCAGATCTGAAGTTAGTTATTGCTATAGTGCCGCATGAACAATATTTTGCTACAGTCAACATGAACAATATTTTGCTACAGTACGGCGCAAACAGTGTTGGTATCAATTTTACTTGTTTTTTCGGCTGATTAGAAGTTTGGAAGGCTGCTGACTACATCTGCAAAATACTACGGCAACTAATTCCAGGTTTCTTCTGTCAAATTTTGATAGTTTGCATAATAATTGTTGAATACAAGTCTGAATAGTTGTTGCAGCCTTTAAGGCAGCTGTAAGTGCACATCTACTTTTAAAAATCACCCTTTATCAGCAGATTGAAAGAGTTTCCAGATTTTTCATATACTGTTGAATGTGTGCCAAGTGTTTGTGAAAATGTTATGATGTGTATTATGCATTTTAATGTCACTTCACAGTTGTTCGTAAATCTACTCATTGGAAAGCAATTTATTGAGGAAATCAGCTTTATGAGTTTGCATACAAAATGTTTGACAATATTCCTTAAGTTAAATTTCTACAAGTCAAAGTTCAAATCAGGGGAGGATATTACAGTGGTATCAGAGCTATAAGTCCTGCCATCCTGTGGAGGTCTTATAGGAGATTTGGAACTGGCGGATAGAGGGGAAAGTGTTTGATGAAATGTCAAAACACTAAAATCAGAGCATTTATGTTTGAGCATGCGACAGGGGCCTTATAATTTCCACAATACCAAAGCAAGACAAAGTAGGAGTTCAGACCTGCAAAGCAAACAATCTAGTTCATCCGTACAGGGGGGTATAGAATCCAGTCATACAGACACAATGGAGGTATTCTTTGATCAAGACAGCAATATGGGTGATTGAGATGACATGAATACAAGATTAGGTGGAGGCGGGAATGTCGGTCCAGAGCCTGGAGAGGAAAGATTCTTACAATTATTAGAGACCTTGGTACAGGGTCAACAAGTAGTAGAACAAAGGGCACAGGAACAGAATCAGAGATTAGATCTTATGATGCAGATGATGGCTCGTCAAATGGGGTTGAATGCTAACATGGGTGGAGGAAATAATCAGAATGGTAACAATCAGAATGGAAATGATCAGGATGGGACACATAATGGAGATGAACAAGTTGGGAACAATTTCGGTCATGCACCCCAGCGAGCTAGGACAGTGAGTTCACGGCCCATGATTCCTACATTTCCTCCTAGAGCTCCAGAGCAGCTCGTACCAAAGCCCCAGATTACTGATATACAGGACCAGTTGAGGAGAGATTGGGAAGCCAGAGGGCCAAATTTTACTACTGCAATTACCTTTAGGGAGTATATGGATGTGCGGATGAAACATATGCCACATGGACATGACAGGAACCAGAGCTATGAGCTATGGAAGAAAGTAGGGAGACTTGAGTTACCATATTATGATGGCTCAGGAAAGTCTACAACAAGAGCTTGGGTTCAAAAGCTTGACACATACTTTCAATTGAACCCTATGCCCGAGGAAGAAGCTATTAAGTACGTAGCAATTCATCTGGATGGGTTAGCACACGAGTGGTGGCATCATGGTATGGTAACTATGGGACATGCACACATTACCTCATATGTGGAGTTTACAGAGAGGCTGATTGAACGTTTTGATAGGAAGGATCTAGAACTCCATTTCAAGGAGTTAGCTCAGCAGTGGGGATCATTGGAAACATACATTTCAGAGTTTCAGAAACTTGCAGTGTTAGTAACAGATGTATCTGAACGGAGGATACTAGTTCTATTTATGGATGGGTTAGCTGATCCGTTGAGAGGGTGGATTAAAGCTCTCAACCCTCCCACTTTGCAGGAAGCCATTAAGAAAGCTCGTGACATGGATTCCTCTTCATCTTCAAAAAATAAATTCCAGGCAAAGAGTTTCCCTTCAAAGAAAGATAAAGACAGGAAACCTTTTCATAAAGAGGTTCAGCCAGCTAAGGAGGAAAGTAAGAGGTTGGACAATGAGACACTTAATGATCTCATGAAGAAGAAGCTTTGTTTTCATTGTAGGGAGCCTTGGGATTTGTCACATAAGTGTCCATTGAAAGCAAAAGCTAAGCAGATGGAGTACTTTTCAGCCGAAGAGTCAGTAGATGGAGATTCAGAGCAGTCATCTGAATCAGATGGAGATGATGATAGTTCTTCACAGGAGGAAGTACGCAGTGATAGCACGATAGCTCAGTTGTCAAGTATACAGGAGGCCATCACTTTCAGAGTTAGGGGAACCTTGGATGGATAGAGAGTTGTGGCACTCATTGATACAGGGGCGACACATAACTTCATTGATGAGAAGTTTGTGACATGCAGAGGGCTACATACAGAGGAGCATAGGGGATTTAAGGTGATGGTTGTCGATGGCTTCAAAATTGAATGTACCAAGAAAATCTCCAACTTGCAGCTTCGTTTGGGAGATTATGACATGACAGGAGATTCCTTTGTGGTCAACATTGGTGATCAGGATATGGTGCTTGGGATGAACTGGATGAAGTCTCTGGCAGAGTTTACATTTAACCTTGAGAAAATGGAAATGAGATTTGAGGAAAATGGTAAGAAGATAGTGCTCAGAGGTTTGTCAGATGGGAGACTTCGAGTGGTGTCACTCAAGTGGATGCAGAGTTTCTTTAGACATGATCAGGTGCAGTGGACAACAGAGTTTAGAGTAATGCCTGAGATGATAGAGCAGCATAAAAAAGAGTATCCACCTGATGTACAAAAAATAATAACCAAACATACTAAGGTGTTTGGTGAAATACCTCCAGGGAGACCCTCGGATAGGGGAATCGAGCATGTTATTGAATGAGAGGAAGGGGCTAAGCCAGTTATCATCACACCTTACCACCATCCGAAGAGATGTAAGGATGAAATAGAAAAGGCAATTAAGGAGTTGATTGACATGGGGCACATACGGCCAAGCAAAAGTCCTTTCGCTTCTTCAGTAGTATTGGTGAAGAAGAAGGATGGTACAATGAGGATGTGCATTGATTATAGGGAGCTAAACAAGAAGACAATCAAGAACCGATACCCTATCCCGCGCATCAATGAGCTTATTGATGAATTGCATGGTGCATGCTACTTCTCCAAGATTGATTTGAGATCTGGCTACCATCAGATACGGGTTAGAGAGATGGATGTGGAGAAGACAACTTTTAGATGCCACTATGGACATTTTGAGTTCTTAGTCATGCCCTTTGGGTTGACAAATGCCCCTGCCACTTTCCAGTCCTGTATGAATAGAGTGTTCAGAGATCAGTTGAGGAAGTTTGTGTTGATATTTTTTGATGACATATTGATATACAACCGTACTTGGGAGGAACATTTGAAGCATATTGATATAGTGCTCAGTATTCTAGAGAGGGAGTCATTATATGCCAAGATGAGTAAATGTGAGTTTGGGATGACAGAGTTGCTCTATCTAGGGCATATTATTAGTGCAGGAAGTGTTCGGGTTGACCCAGACAAGATCAGGGCCATTCTGGATTGGCCACCACCGAGGAACACTTCACAACTCAAGGGATTTCTTGGGCTTTGTGGGTTCTACCAGAGATTTGTGAAGGGATTTTCACAGATAGCAGCACCACTTATAGATTTGACACAGAAAGATAGTTTCAAGTGGTCAGAGAGGGCTCAGGATTGTTTTGACAGGTTTAAGGAGCTGATGAGTACATGTCCTGTTTTAGCCATTCCAAATTTCACCAGGCCCTTTGAGCTGCAGTGTGATGCCTCAGGAGAGGGCATAGGAGTTGTTCTCATGCAAGACAAACATCCCATCGCATATGAGAGTAGAAAATTATGAGGTGTGGAGAGAACCTACAGCATCTACGATAAAGAGATGCTAGCAATCATGCATGCGCTAGCTAAGTTCAGGCAGTACTTAGTGGGAAGCCGGTTCACAGTAAAAATAGATCATAATAGCTTGAAACATTTCCTTGGATAGAAGGACCTTAATGACAGGCAACAGAAATGGGTGAGTAAATTACAGGCCTATCATTTCGACATAGCCTATGTCAAAGGGAAGAAAAATATTGTTGCAGATGCTTTATCTAGAAGGCCTCATTTGCTTGCTATTGGGATAGTCATGGATGATTGGAGAGAGATGATCTTGGCAGAATATGCTAAGGATAGTTGGGCATCTAGCATTATTGAGGGAGCTATTCAAGATAGTCGATACACTATCGTAAATGATCTGATCATCTATAAGGAAAGGATTTATTTAGTAGTCGGGTCTGCTATGAAGCAGAAGATTTTGAGGGCATTTCATGATTCACCAATTGCAGGACATCTCGGATTCTTTAAGACATATCGACAGGTCAGAGAGCACTTCACTTGGAAAGGACTCAAATCAGAGGTGCTTCAGTTTGTGAGGGAATTCCTTGTGTGTCAGCAGAACAAACAGGAACATTCTTTTCCGAGTGGTTTACTACAGCCCCTACCCATACCAGAGAAGAAGTGGGATAGCATTTCCATGGATTTTATCACAGGCCTCCCCAAGGCACAAGGTTGGGATTGTATCTTTGTTGTGGTAGACAGATTGACGAAATTTGCACATTTCTTTGCAATTTCGTCTACATATTCAGCAGGACAAGTAGCAGAACTATTTTTTCGAGAGGTATTCAGACTACATGGGATACCACGGAGCATAGTCAGTGACAGAGACAACAGATTTATGAGCCACTTTTGGCAGGAGTTGTTCAAGTTATGTGGAACAGAGCTCACTCCGAGTACCAGCTACCACCCCCAAACTGATGGGTAGACAGAGATAGTGAACAAATGGGTTGAGGGGTACCTTCGAAACTACATTGCAGGAGAGTAGAAGGCTTGGGTGAAGTGGCTACATCTAGGGGAGTACTGCTATAATACCTCTTTCCATATGTCTATTCAAATGTCCCCTTTTATGGCACTGTATGGGTATGATGCTCCTAATTTTTTGGATTTGTTATTTGGGGACAGGAGGGTGCCTAAGGCCAAGGATACTTTGTAGGAGTGTCAGGACATTATGTGATCCTTGAAGGAAAATTTGCAAAAAGCACAAAATCAGCAGAAGCAATATGTTGATCAGCACAGGGTTGAGAGGTCTTTTGAGTTGGGAGATATGGTGTACCTCATGTTACAGCCGTATAAACAGTCCTCTCTCAAGAAGAGTGGAGCAGGGAAATTGAAACCACGCTACTATGGACCGTTCAAAGTAATCAAGAGAGTGGGTGAAGTAGCTTATGAGTTGGAGTTGCCTGCAGACAGTAAAGTGCATAATGTGTTCCATGTGTCACGCCTTAAGAAGGCATTGGGTCACAATGTGGTGCCTTCAGTAGTATTGCCACCTCTTGATGATGAGGGAAAGCTTATCTTGGTTCTCGAGGCCATACTTGACTCCAGGGAGAGGGTGCTTCGCAGGAGGACTATCAGGGAGTATCTAGTGAAGTGGAGGAACCTACCTGTCGAGGATGCTACTTAGGAAAATGAGCAGATATTGCAGCATCCAGAGCTGAAATTGCTTGAGGACAAGCAATTTTGGGAAGGGCGGACTGTAATGTCCCCTTTCTAGCATTCATAGCATGATATTATCGTTATCCTATTTCCCCACAGTCTCGTAGGCTAACTAGGACATTAAAGGGGCTTAGAGGCCATTTGGCCTAGACAGTTTCAGTTGCAGGTCTTTCTGAGGGATTCTGAGGCAACTTTGGGCATACTTACTATTTATAGTAAGTCATCTTGGACATGGCTGGACATTTAGTCACAGTGGTATGTCGATGGTAATGGTTTCAAATCGACAGGAAAACTTATTTATCATTGATAAGATTTGTTATGCATTGATAAAGCCATTTTATAAAGTTAAATTTAAATATTTAACTTTATTAATGCATAGACTATAGTTTGTGGGAAATATTTAAATTAAAAGAGTTCCCTTTATTTTTATAACACATTGGAGACATAAGGTACATAAAGAGAGTTATGTTTTATCCCACATTGAGAAAACGAAGGATTGAGCTCTTGTGAGAACACTATAAAAGAAATGGAAGAGTTTTTTTTTTGTATGCTTGGATGAAGATTAATGTTATGTTGCTGGATATTTGATTATCGGGCTTGGAGGACGGAATCCCTCTTTGCTAGCATTCTCTTCGCTGTTGGAAGACACAGTCAGGAGGATCAAGGGTGTTTTCACTTTAGGAAACACACTGGGTTTCATTTGGGGCGTTCGCATAAAGAAATTTACAAGGGTTTGAGGTGCAGATATGAAGTTAGTTATTGCTATAGTGCCGCATGAACAATATTTTTCTACAGTCAGCATGAACAGTATTTTGCTACAATACGGCGTGAACAGTGTTGGTATCAAGTTTACTTGTTTTTTCGGCTGATTAGAAGTTTGGAAGGTTGCCAACTACATCTGCAAAATACTACGGCAACTAATTCCAGGTTTCTTCTGTCAAATTTTGATAGTTTGCATAATAATTGTTGAATACAAGTCTGAATAGTTGTTGCAGCCTTTAAGGCAGCTGTAAGTGCACATCTACTTTTAAAAATCACCCTTTATCAGCAGATTGAAAGAGTTTCCAGATTTTTCATATACTGTTGAATGTGTGCCAAGTGTTTGTGAAAATGTTATGATGTGTATTATGCATTTTAATGTCACTTCATAGCTGTTCGTAAATCTACTCATTGGAAAGCAATTTATTGAGGAAATCAGCTTTATGAGTTTGCATACAAAGTGTTTGACAATATTCCTTAAGTTAAATTTCTACAAGTCAAAGTTCAAATCAGGGGAGGATATTACATTATGTGAGGTCTAGAATGCTAAATCTCGATAAATTATAGTTTTTCATTTGCAACAAATGAACAAGATGTTTTAATAAATCTTCTCAATGCCAATAAAATAGTCATAGATTCTATGAACACAAACATAAATTAAGTCTTAAACTTTTTTATTTGAAAAAATTATAAGAACAAAATATACATTAATAAATTGAAAAAAATTGAATGTCAAAAATATAATAGAATTATAAGAAAATTCACTTGTAAAGAACTGAAGTTAAGATTTTCAAATATCATATACAAATAAAACAAAATAAAAAATCAGGGAAAAATAAAGTCACAAATCTTAGCAATAAAAGATTTAATTAGTCAACTTTTACCAATGAATTTTTTGTAGATTTTTTTTATAAAGTCACAAATCTTAGCAATAAAAGATTTAATTAGTCGACTTTTACCAATGACTTTTTGTAGATTTTTTTTTTGAAGTACATGAAAAATTATGTTCTCAATGAATTTAAGATCACGTTAATTTTTATTGGATTCTTCTATCTCTTAAATTAAGAGAGGTGTTATATTATTGTTCTATTTTATAATATAATGACAATAAAAGATTTATTTCTATTATATACATATGCTTCTTATTCTATTAACAAATAGACATAAATCTTTCTTTAGTATAATGTTATTTTTACATAAGAATAGAATGAAAGATTAGTGTATAATTTGATTTTTTTCCAAAAAAACATAATAGAAAGATATTGTATAATATGTTTTTTTCCATAAATATATAATGAAGTGATATTGTTCTATAAAAGAAATAGAAATGTCTTAATACTTATTTTATTGTAATTAGTCAAAAGTTATAATAAAAAATATTCATTTATTGAAATTATTACCTAATTTAATAATTTCAAATGTTGTTCTAGTATTTTTTATTAAGTAAAACAGGCTTTAACAAGTGCTTGGAACCCAACATTAAATAAAATGAACTGTCGTTAAGTCCTGAGTATAAAGCAAATCAACAAGAAACAACATGCCATAGAAGGCCACTAGAACTTGACAAAAGAAAACATAGCCTCTGAAGGAGCAGGCAAGCCTAGCAAACAAAAACCCAAAGGAAAAACATAAAAGCTTGGAGAACCATTCAGGGCACCATATCTTTGACCAACTCAACAACCTTGAGCTCCAGCTTTTCCAGGTATATGTTGCTTCACTCATCAGCTGTAAGTCATCTGGAGAGTCCTCCCTTTCTCTCTTCTTCTTGTTTGATTTTGTTTTATTGTTTGGGCTCTCAACTAGGGGGTTGACATCCTCTTTAGTTACCCTGTTATCCTCAATTTCTATGTCATCTTTCACCCCTGTGCTAACCTCCATCATAGTATGCAGTTGTTTGATATTATCATTTAAGCCTTTGATAATATTGAGACTCTGGTTAGCAATTTTGTGGAGAGAGCTCTCCATCCTTTCCATTCTTTTTCCCATCTCAATAACCCTAGTATCCAAATTGCTTATTATGTCAATATTGTCTTCCCCTTCCTTCCTTTCCAGACCCTGCAACATGTTCTTTATCTCCTCTGTTTCATGAAAAATCCACTTGATAGATTGAAAGTTGTCCATCATGTTGTTCCAGGCATTATTGAGGAGATTCATCCCCACCTCCATAGCATTGCCACTGACAATCACCATGGCTAGATCAATAAGTTCCTCCAAATGAGTTCTACCATCATTTCCCTCCAAGACCTTGGGTTGGATAGTTTCTCTCACAATTCACATTTTTTCAATCTAAGTTTCAAAGTTCCTCCAAACCGTTTTCCCACCCTTAGAGTTGAAAGTACAAGTGGTTTTTTTTGTGCCATAATCCTCATTTCTCTTGACCTGAGCATAGAGAGAGGTCTCATGTCCCTTACTAGAATCCTTATCAACATCTATTTCATTGCCCCTTCTCCTCTTGGATGGGCTTTCCACCTTGCTGCAAACCAAGACCTTGCTAGTATCTGTTGAGCTGTCATTTTGCATGATGCTTAATGACAAGAATCCTTTCAAACTCCTCTCTTGAAAAGCTGATCTGGGATCAACTCTAAGTTTTTGGGCAATCTTGTGACCTACTACAATCTACTTAGTTGAAGATAAATGTGTTTGTTCACAAAGATGCATTTGCTAGTTCGAACCAATTTCAGATAAGATGATCAATTTGCTTGTTGTTTCAAAATTAACCACAAAAAGGTATTTTTGGTATTTTCTATTTTTAAATGAGTGCAATCTAACAATGCAACTATATGAATTCCTAATTTAACCAAGGGTTAGCAAAGAAAATAATGAAGATAAAGTATCAAGAGATGAAAGAAAATAGCATGAAAGGAAAATTCCTAACAGACATAAACCATAGTAACAACACGTCTACGAGTTAAATTGTTGAAAAGATTGGGTAGGAAACCAATGAAAGTAGGAACAACACTTCCTCAAATCCATTGATGTAATCGTTGATGTAAACTTAGTAAAACCGAAAGATGTTTCACTTCTTATCAAATCGCAAGGCCATAGAAAGTGCACTCATGCAAGATGAGAAACTATATATGAACAATAGGGTGATCTCTTCTCCAACTCGGTGCATTAGCAAAAATTCATCAACACATGAAAAATATTAGAATTAAAATATCGTACAATCAAATCAACAAAAAAAAACTATTGGCTCCATTATTATTATGAACAAGAATTCACAAAAATAACACACTTCAATAATAATAACTACACTCAGAATGAGAGCACCAAAAGTATATATTATTGCATCAAAATAACGCCCTGGACACATATCACATTCTTGAATTTATAAGAAATCATCTCCTTAATTTGTGTTGAGAGTGAGAGATCTCTTTATGCAAACATATGCTTCTAAATCAATAAAACACATCTATTTATGTACAAACTGACTCTCTAAATGGTGCTACAATAGGACTCCACCCTTTTTTTTATCATTTAATGGGTGCATAAGCCTTTACATGTTTTAAAACAAAGAAAGAAATAGTAGATAAGAAGAAGAAATTTGTAAGAGGACCTAGGAGTCACTGGAAGCTCTTAAAATGGAAGCTTGGCCTTCTCTAAATGTTTCTAGGAGTTAAACTACTATCAGAATGCATTTTCGGTGCATGGAAAGCTCTAAATTTGGAACTGAAAGTTAATTGTCAGCACACCTCTGAATTCTTCAAAATTTCTAGCAAAAATTTGGAGTAGCTCACCTTTGGAACAATGCACCTTGTGTACTTGTGCACCTTAGTGGGTGGTTCAAAAAATCCAAAGTTTTCCCAAGTGTCAAAACTGAATTTCTAGCTTCTGGGTTTTCTTCCCCTTTATACCATAGCAATCTTTGGATGTTTGCTCTTGAATTTCTCTATAATATTTGTCACTTGGGAAGCTTCTGGTAAATATAATGCCTCATATTTATGCCTAACTATTTATCGATAATTATATATATCCATTCAAGTTTTTGCAAAATTATCAAGTCTACCATCAAGTTTCAACAATACCTTTTCAATTTTCAATGTTTTCCTAATATCTTCATCAGACAAAGCATCCTTGAAAGTTCTTCGAAATTGTTCAACCACTTCTTACATTGACTTGAGATTCATCTTCAACTCATCTTCAAAAATCGCAAGGGAAATAGCATCATAATACCTATTTGCATCCAAAATTTTCTCTTGAGACTGGTCTTTTAAGTTCTGAATATCTTCATGAAGTTCTTCCATGACCTTATTTTCAATAGCTATCTTCTCAATCAATTCCTTCAATTTATCAATCTCATCTATTTTATACACTTTTGTGAGTGTACGATACCTCTGACCTTTTATTATTTGAAGTGCTTGGAGGTCTTTTTCCCAAGTATGTACCTCATCCATGAGCCCAAAATCCTAGTCTACTATAGATATCAATTTCTCTGCATTGGACTAAACATTATGCAATAGGTTCAAATTAGCTTGTATTGTCTCTACACCTTTTTGCTCAAAATTATCATGCCATTGCTGACATGCTCCCAAAAATGAATCAACTTGGACACTCCCCTTATCTCTCCTTTCTATTATCACAACGAGAGTAACCTCTGGGTGGTCTTGATCCAATGGACCTACAATTCCATGCATATATCCTATTAGTAGCTCTTTTTCTTTGCCTAGCTTTATGAATTCATTCTCATTTTCATCAAAATGCCTAACACCTCCCTAACACCTATAGTGATAATTACTTTAGCTGTGTCTACTGTGGGCTTTCCTAATAGGACTTTTGTAATCTAATAGTCCTTAGGAGTCAAATCTTTAGTCTCAGCATGTGGAGGAGGAATGACTATGTGAGCAAGTAGGTCTTGATCTCTATATTTCATTATGAAGTTCAATTGTTGCACGTCACCTGTAGGTGGCTTAGGCCTCTTGATGGATTCTACTAGTGCATCCATACTCTCCTCTTCATTCAAGTTTAACTGTTGCTTTTTTCAGACTATAACTTCCCTCTTCAACCAAGCTGGTGCAGTCCCTATAGGACATAAGTATTTGGTTGAAGAGGATGTTTTCCTAGCAAGTCCTTTTCCCTTATCCCTCCTTTTTGGAGTCTTCTCCTTTAGAGAGAGATCTAAATTTGGTTTCCTTGTATCTGTAGTATCGAAAGTCATCACCTCTATATCTTGAGAATTTTGCTGAGGTTCTTAAAATATCTATCCTTCTTCAGATACTTCATCAGTTGATCTCTATTTAAGTTCTTCTTCATGCACCTCTCTCTCTCTTCTTCAGTGATAGGAGGGAGGGGAGTGGTTGCTCCTTTGTCCAAAAATGATAAATCCTTAAATGATGGTGGTGAGGTACCTAGAGATCCGTGTGGTAGAGGTGGCATTTGATACCAATCTTCTCCCAAAGGTTGGTTTCTGGGTGTATCTTGTATTTTATCACTTACCATTTCAGTCCCTACTGGCATAGAGTCAAAATCAGATATGTTAAAAATATTTGGTTTGCCCATTGTTGTTGCACATCCTCTAAAGTTTTAGCCTCAATAGGTTGCCTTAGAAAAGATGGTAGAGTGATGGTGGAGCTCCTCCTTTTCCCTCCTTAGGTATCCCTTGCCAAGCATATCCTTTGATTCAATGAACGATTGTATTCTTCATCTTCTTCATCCTCTTCATCTACCTCAAGGATGGTTTCTAGGACTAGAGGAATATGTATAACCTTTATTTGTATCATTTTCCTTCTAGCCCTTCTAACAGTAGGTCCAACCCTAGCTTTCTTAATAGGTGAAGGAGAGGCTTGTTCCTCTTATGCAAGTGGGGATACCTCCTATGCTTCTTACTCTAGTTTTTGTTCTTATTCCCATTTTGGTGGAGGTACTTGTGGAATATCCTGAGCTTGAGTTGTGTCTTCATTTTGAGACTCTTGGTTCTCAGGTGCTTGAGTTGCTTCTTGAGCTTGAGGTTGTTCAGCTTTGGGCTCAACTTGTTTAGGAGAATCTCTTTTCCTCTTGTTTTTTCCTTTGTCTACCCTGAAGTAACCAACTTCCCTATCATGCTTATATATCATTTCTAGCCTGATTGGAGATTGTACAAGGAAATTTGGTACGTTTACTTTTGCACCTTTACTCTTTATTGAGCATGTTGTGGCTTGGAATGTGACAGTTAGAGGAACAGGGTCCATCTTAAAGGGTTTCTTGATCTAGTCCCTTGTCATTTGGATTATGTGTCTTGCCCTATGATTGATATTCAAATTCTCTTCCTTGTCAACCTCTACATTCATGATTGGCCTATAAAATATCTTGTCATGATTGTATAAGGGATCCAAGACATCTTGAGTGTCTTGTTGGATAGCCTTTAGTGGGATCTTTATCTTAAGGGCACTTCTTGCCAGATATAGAGTTATCCTACAATAATCCCTAATTCAGATATCATAGTCATCTATTGTATTCATCCAATGATCTTCTACCGCATCTTCATGAACAAATTGTTTTCCTACCAAAAGTTGAACTCTGCCAATATTGTCAAAAAATAGACAAGGGGAGTTGTAGTTCTCCAAGGGATATTGATCTCATTATACATCAAAGTTCATATCATGTTTCTGCTCAACTTCAAATGGACCTATAATGATGGGTCATACCCAAGTCTTCTAATGTTGTTTCATCACTATGTCATATGTAGATGTGAGTTGTCTCGCAATCTCATGTAAAATGAACCTATCTGAAGGATATCTCGAGAGTTTCTTCAAATTCACAACTGTACCTACTACCCTTAGGTAGGTGAATGTCTTGAACTAGATGTAATAGGAACCCATCTCTGCAATCCTTGTTGCTACCTCTATTAACATCCTCTTGGCATAATCAGCCTCAATGAACTGGATGATTTCAAAAATAAAATCATAATTCACTATTCTGTATTCTTTTCTTTGATCTAAGAGCTTCTTCTCTACCAGTTGGGGATATACCACATAAGACCAGGTGTTAGCATCTTGAATGCTTCCTTCTTATACAATCCTGGATAGTCAGTTGTCCTTGTAGTAAATACACCAAGTATGATGTCATGCAAAACTTGGGGTCAACTTTGACTCCTACCAATTGCTCATCTAAGTTTTCACTTAGTATTGTAGCCCAATCAATTGGCATTTTGGTCATTCTGATGGTCTTGATGAAATGTACCATCCAAATGTTGAAGTGCCTAGCTGTCGGTAGACCCATAACCTTGTTCAAAAACACAATGGAGTATCTGATACCATCCTTCATATATCCTCTAGTCATATCTACCTTGCTTGCTCTTCATGCCATCAGTGTTCTATCAATCAAGAATGATGATTTTATGATCTATGTAGCTTCCTTTTCATTATCCCTATACCATCTTTCTACTTGATAATAGGTGATTTTCACATGTTGATCAGCTCTTAGGAGATGAAAATCTTTCCCAATGTTTCTTTGTCTTAAATCTAGGACTATCTTCCTTGTTATACTCTTCACAACTCTTTCTTTTGACACATAATTCTCTGCCAAGGCAATGAAAAGCTTTGAAGATTGCACTGATGTGGGATGTGAGGCTACATTAACCAAGCCTGATCTTAAAAATGTTGAGACCATGAAAGACCTCTCCTTAGGCTTGTTCCAAAGTACTAGGAATGCGCTCTAGTATATGTGTCCCTACTCAGTATCTCTAATATCTGAATGTGCATCCTAAAAGCATGATTTCTTAGGTGCCCCTTGAAACTTGAAGATAAATGGTTTTGGAGTGATCTTCTTTATGAGTGAGGATGAGGAGGAAGCCATTTTATCTACACAAAATATAAACACATTAGTCTAGAGGGATGAAAATTAAACCCTAACAAAACCCTAATTGCTAAAAAACTAGACCCAAAACCCCAAAATAGTGAAAAATTAGCTCAATTCCCCTTAAAGAGCTTTGAAATGCATTTTAGCACACCTTGTGCACCTTCATAGGTGTGCTAGGTGCATTTAATAACTCAAAAATAGTCATTTGCATGCAGTTGTACACCTGTGCATGTGCACACCCAGATAGGGTGCACACATGTGCATGTGCACTACTGTGCACATTACATGTGCGATGGGGACTTGGCTAAGTTTCCTTTGATTGTGAAATGGGTGCATACATGCACACCTTCATGGGGTGCACATGTGTGCACTCTTACACTTTGTTTATATGTCTTGGGTAAAAAAAAAGGTGTGGAGATGCGCACCAATACCTCTGAGGTTCTTAAGAGAGTTAATTTTTTAGTTTGAAGGTTTGTGAATAAAGGTGCACACATGTGCACCTCAGACAGGTGCACAAGTGCACACCTTGGACACTTTATGTGTTTTGATTTAGTGTAGTGTGTGTAGGTTGAGGATGTTTGGGACACCTCTGAAGGTGTGTAGGTGCACTCACAACTGCTAGAGGGTAAAGAATGAGAAAGGAAGGGGGGTCCTAGGCTTTTATAGACCCAGGATAAAGCACACTCTTTGGGGGTGTGTACCTATGCATGTGTGTAGGTGCACATCTCCAAAGGGGAAAAGTGCACACTTGTGCACTTACGCACCTTGAGAAGGTGCACATGTACGCTAGTGCACACCTTTTATACAAAATCACCATTCTTTTCCAAATTCTTCAATTCTAGCAAATGGGTTTTTCAGGCAAAGGAACAAGTAGGACCTAGACTCTAAGTAGAGCCCTAAAAATGACTCAAACCCCTATGGAAAGAGAAAAAAATTACTAGGGGTCCCCATTTCTAGGAGAAATGGGGCATGCATTGTGAAACCACAAAAATACCCTCATCTTTCACATTATTCTCTTCCTCCGTTTCCATTCCCTCATCCTCTTCATTATAGTCCTTAGTAGAATTAACCTCAGACTTAATAATTTTACCCACTAAGCCTTTCTCAACCTTTTTCTTCTTTTTTTACCCATATCCTTTATAATTTGGCCACCTCCTCTTCATCATTCGAATGAAGCCCAACACTATCCTCAGTGTCAGATAGGAAATAGGAGCTTTTTGTGTTCTGTGAGACTCCACTTTATGGGCTATGGATCTACCATGGGTTTAAACCTAAAAGTTCTCATAAATCAATAACAATAGGCCCTCATGGAAATCTAGGTTAGCATACAATTTCTTCTTATATCCGATGATATTCTTATTTATAGAGAAGAAGGGGTAGTAGGGGATGGAGATCTTAGTGCCATACCTAAAGTGGTTAAGGATGACAAAGTGATGGGTACAAACTCTATCATACCTAGTGTCCAACATAATGTAATAGATGATCCCCCTAAGAATGAACCTCCATAGTTTTTAAATTGAAGCCGATTCATAGTATGCTCCTGTCTTCACCAAATCTTTCATCTCCTTAGCATTCTTAGCAAAGTCTTTAACAAAATTGAGGGAAACTTTCTTATCCCTAAAGAATTTAATGCCCTTAGAAGGGGATTCAGTGACATCCACAACAACACCTTCATTAACCTGGAAATCAATTTTGTCAATCTTTACTTTCTCTTCTCTCCAAGACGTAACCATAAATTCAATAATCTTAGCGTTCCAACCATGCAATTTCTCAATGTAAGTTGAAATGCCACCTTCCCTTAGCTTCTCCCAAACCTTCAACCTCCTTTTCCATTTTGCTACTTCATCCTCTTGCTCTCCGCAATGCCTTTCACCGACAATAGTTTTGCTAAGAGTAGGGGGAATTCTCTACAAACTCTGATTCTTTGCAATGCCTTTCCCCCAACATAGTGTTGTTAAGAGAGTGTTGTTCTAGTGTTAACATTAAATTTTCCAACAAATAATATTACTTCTAATAAAATATCAAAAAAATTAATAGATAATATTTAAGTTTAAAAAAATAGAAAATCATAAACAATGATATTTACTTATAAAATAAAGTTGGAAAACTTACCAAAATTCTCTATGATATATTAAGATACAATGCAATAAGATGCACATATGCTTTGTATATCTTCTTTATGATTTGAATTTTTCCATTTGATTTTAGATATGGCTAGAATTTTTTCTTATGCACTTTGTGGATCTAGGAATTTTTGTTGTGGTGACAGACAATTCCTTCAAATTTTTGCTATTGTTTATGCATCTTATCTAAGAGAATTTATAGAACGCTTATCTTCTTCTTCTTCTAAAGGTTCAATCTTGATTTTTTTTTTAAATTTCAGCTTCTTCATTCACATGCGAATATCTTTCATTTCTGGATTTTAATGTTGTTCAATTCCAAAGATATCAAAGTACAAGTGCTCATTATTTATTGGTAAAGACTGGATGCTAACAAGTAATACAACACCTAGATTTATCAGCTAAGGACTATGAAATAGGAAATACTAAGATTGAGAGTCAAATCGTCAAAGGTATCATAAAGACTTAGAAACCCTCATGTCATTTTTAAGGAAGAGGACTAAAGAAATCCCCATTTTTGTGGCTATAATGGAAAACATTGTACATAAATATACTAAAAACCCTCATCATAGATCACAAAATGTAGGTACAAGATATTTTCCACAGTGATAAAAATCTATCTATCAAGCATATTTTGCAGGAGGAAAACCCCCTATACCATCATTAAATACCAAATTCATACCAAGTTTTGTAAAGCCACGAAGTTTGTAGACATGGTTTACCAAATACAAAGCCTTTAAAAAATTTCAACTAACTGTAATGCACAGCAGGGAAAACTTCCAGCCATAATTTTTTTTGCTGAAGCAAATTGATCCTTGTTGTGTGGAAACCAAGAATACCAAAAGTTATATAGTCAATTACTAATTTGGAAAACTATAATCTTGTCAATTACAAAATGAAGAATGGAATGTTATGTTGAGAATGTGAGGGGCTTACTTATAAAGTCATTGAAAGGTCGAGAATGTTTGAGAGTAGATATTATTAAATGAATTTTTTTAGAGAGTTATATAATATATTATATTATTAAATGGAAAATGTCTCGAGAGTTCCATAATGTATTATATTATTAAATGCAATTTTTTTGGAGAGTTCTATATTTAACAATCAATTTTTTATTAGTTCTTGCCCATGGCAGGAATACTTATGCATTCATGTCAGTGCTAATATGCCATTAACACTGACCAATTAAATCAAAGAATTTAAAAGATTATATGAAACTTCAAATGTTTATATCTTTTTCTAATTTTTCATTATTTTATAAATCACATATTTCATTCATTCTATTGGTTCATACTATTTTTGGTGGGGGAGAACCTTAATTTTCTTCAACAAAAATAAAAATATTTTCTAAAAACTTCATCATGCATTAATGGATGCATTAATTACAACTTTATCTTTTCCACATTTTTGACAAGTCGATAAGATTTTTTTTTTCAATCATTTTATCTTCCACCTTACACAACATGTCTAATCAATATTAATTCTCAATAGCAATATAATTTCAATATGTTATATCTTTGCACTTGAATTTCTATTTTTTTTTAAACTTTGATTTTTTAATAAAAGTAGTTAAATTATTACTATTATTTTACTTTTATAAAAATAAATTAAACAATATTAATTTATTAATTATATTTTTTAACAGTGGTTGTAATATGTATAATTGATAAGTGTTAAAATTTATAAATTACATCATTTGTTATTAATAATATTTTTTATTTAAACAATTTATCATTTAGTTTAAATATATTTAAAACTTAAATATATTTTTTAATATTAAATTAATAATTATGTTTTACATCAAAAAAACATACTAAAGGAAATAACCACAAAAAAGAAATAATTCAATTCTAAAATATATATAAATTATTATTAAGTTTTTATAAACTATGTATTAAAATTAAATAACTATATTCTATTTCTTATTTATTACATCATATTTATTCATCAACATCAAATTTATATGTATTACATCTATTTATTATTTACAAATATACATATTAAATTATCTCTATCTAATGATTAAAAATAGTGTGACTTCCATTTGATAATCAAGATAAGAATAATACATAGTTGGGGGAGTTTTCCAACTACTTATAATTCTCTAGTAGCATGCATAACATGCTTAAATATATCATGTGATAGTCCAAATGCTTCATCACTTCTTCAAGTTCTATAGTTCAAATATTGGTATGGATATCTTTCCTCATTGCACATATTTTAAGTTGTCAATGTAGAAGGTGCAAATTTGTCTAACGCATATGTATTGATCGTAGTATGATATTAAGTACTTAGTGCCATATTGGGGACTTTGGCCTCTTATTCTTGGGCTTAAATGCCCAAAGATATAATAATATAACATGAGAACTTAACAACAAAATATGAAAGGAAATAACCAAAAAAAGAAATAATTCAATTCTAAGAGATATATAAATTAATATTAAGTTTTTATAAACTATATATTAAAATTAAATAGTTATATTATGTTTCTTATTTATTCATCAACATCAAATTGATATGCATTACATCTATTTATTATTTACAGATGCACATATTAAATTATATAGATATTATTTTATAATTAAAAATTACTTAATTTTATGAAAAATTTGAAAATACAAAATATTAAATAGTAAACCTTCTCTGATTGTGTAAAATTAAACAATTAGTTTTACTTATAAAATATTTTTATATTTGAATACATTTCATTTTTTCTTATACAAATGTGAGTTTTAATATAAAAATTAAATTTTTAGTTTCATTAATTAAAATATAATATATATTTTAATTTTTTATTATAACCATGATTTTATTTTGACTATTTGTTTTATTAAGAAAAATAATTATATTTAATTCTCTCCCTCTCTCTCTCTCTCTCTCTCTCTCACACACACACACACACACACACAGCTTATGTTGGTGTCACTCTATCTTACTATTTTATCTCTCTTCCTCTTCCTCCTCTATATTATCTATCATTTTTCCCTCTACATATATGTTTATGTTGTTATTGTTCTATACTACTATTTATCTCTATCTAATGATTAAAAATAGTGTGACTTCCATTTGATAATCAAGATGAGAATAATACATAGTCAGGGAGTTTTTCCAACTACTTATGGTTCTCTAGTAGTATGCATAACATGCTTAAACATATAATGTGATACTTCAAATGCTTCATCACTTCTTCAAGTTCTATATTTCAAATATTGGTATGGATATCTTTCCTCATTGCACATATTTTAAGTTGTCAATGTAGAAGGTGTGAATTTGTCTAAAGCATATGTATTGATCGTAGTATGATGTTAAGTACTTAGTGCCATATTGGGGACTTTGGCGTCTTATTCTTGGGCTTAAATGCCCAAAGATATAATAATATAACACGAGAACTTAACAACAAAGTATGAGCAATCCCATCAAATCACAAGTGCATTTCTAGGATGAAAATTTAACAACAAAATATGAGCCATACTATCAGATCATAAGTGCATTTCTAGGCAAAAATTAATGCATTCACAATGTTAATTTAGAACTATTTAACCTTATTCTCACTCATCTACACCTCTACAACCATTATGCATTAGGCAAGAACTATGATGCATTGTGTCTTTTGTTAAAGAATATATTTGTAGTATTTGTTAGATTGGTTGACATTTATTATTATTTTCTTTCATCTCCAAAGTGAAATGCATAAAGTTTCCAAAATAATTTATTGATTTTTGTGCACAAAAAGCCAAAAGTCCTACTATAGCATAAAACATCCAATCAAAAGTCAAATAAATATTTTCTTTTGAATTATTAAAAATGCAACATATATTAGAACTTTATAGCTATAAAGAGTAGTTGAAAAATAAACTACTATGAGTGGACAACTAAATTAAAAAGTAGCATTTCAATGAATGCTATAGTATCTTGCCTATCGTAGGAACTAATAAGCAATAAAATATAGATTCATGAGGCCACTAGCTCCACAATTATTTCCTAAAAAAGTTGAGCAACCACTCCTACCTGAAATAAGCTAAGTAGTGGCATGGGAACATGCCCTAAGTTGTGGGAAAAGAGGGGGGCTAGAAATAAGCATCAACTATTTATTGAAAAAAATGACACATGTCTTCACCATATTTTTTTCATACCCTTCTTATTTGCCTATATTTTAGCTTTCAGAATTATTTGTAGGAGAAATGATTAAAATTTGATAATTTAAAAATAATATTTAGAGTACTGCTTAAAGTTATGCAGCAAATATTATGATCCATGGGGCCACTAGCTCCACAAATTGTGTCACAAAACAATGAGCAGCTACTACTAGCAAACATAAGCTAAGCAGCGGCATGGGAACATGCTCTAAGCTCCAAATTGAGAATTGGAATTAAATAAAGGTTCCACCAATTAAATTATAGATAGCCTATGCTGTAAAAATTTTAGTTGTCAAATGTGATTGAAACTTGAGGGAGGATAAAGAAAGGCTCATTGTGCTTGTATTGTAACATCCAATAGTTTTTTAGTATTATTTTTAAAAGAAGAAAGACAATCATTAATACCATCACGTAATATCATGATTTTTTACTATGCTTCAATGTCGCACATCCCTTATTATTCTAGAAAGCCACAAGTAGTTGCTATAGTGATTTGGCTCTAGTGAACATAGGGATAAACTTATGAAGACTCTTCATACAAAAGACTACATATGGCTATGTTTCTAGTTCACTTTTTACTCTAATGTACTTTTGTTCTATATCTCCTAACTTTTCTAAATATGATGGCCACAAACATTTCAGATTAATTATATTCATTCTACATCACAAATACAGTTGGATTTACTCATGAGCTCTATAAATTATTATCTTTTTTAATCTATGGTTTCATTTTATTGTAATTTATTCAAATGTACCTCTATATAGACTTCATTTATTGTATTATAAATATTACATATTTAGAAATTGTCATCTAATTTCTTTTTGTCAATGCAATTGTGTTTTACCTGTTCCACATTTTTTGATCTTTTACTCATCATTGTACAATATCATTTTGCTCTTGTTCTTACTAATTCTCATTTTTAAAGAATGAGAATTTTCTTAATGCATGTCACCTTCTGAGATTTCTCATAATTGGCTTATACATGTTTATCAAAAATTTCATGCAACAATACATAAAAATTAGTAATTACTAAAAGTAATAGATTGTAATACAAATTCTCAAAATAAAATGTACACCTCAATGTCTGTAGTATACAACAAAATTAGAGAAAGAAATCATTTTTTAATATACAACTTGGGCATTGATAAAATGGGCATTTTGAGATTTCTCATAATCGTCTTGTATACATGTATTAGAATTTCCATGCAACAACACAAAAAATAAGTAATTACTAAAAGTAATATATTGCAATAGAAATTCTCAAAATAAAATGTAGACCTCAATGTCAATAATATACAACAAAAATAGAGAAAGAAATCATTTTTTAATATATAGCTTGGGTATTGATAAAATGGACGAACATGCACACACACACACACAATCATTTCATTATTTTATTTTGTAACCTAACTGACGATAGTGAAATAATTGAGGAATCGGTCATTGAACCAAAATCATATTTTTTTTGAAATTCATCTTTATATAGAAAGGGTAATATGAATATTGTACAATTTCCTATTAACACGCTGAATTTTTTCTATGAGATATCCAGTGTGGAAGTAGGTTAGCATTTTTATTGGCAAATAGGGGGGTTCCAAGTTCATGCATAGGTACTTATAACTTCCTAGATTATAATTACTATATTATTAAGTTCAGCTACTCTAGCTGTTCAAGACCCACAAATTGTTCCAAATAGAGCTCAAAATTTTGTGGACTATGTTCTCGAATTTGTTCTTTAGTTTCTCTCTTTGAGGAGAGTCGGGCCTAGTCTTTAGCATAATAGGTCCATTACCAACATAGATTTGAGCATTTATCTCTAAACTCAATCTTTATAGCCAACTTGATGAAAAATAAATTCCTAAGTTTTCCACCCTAAGAATGAATTCCAGCTAGGAGTTGACCCTTAGCCTTTCCTCCAATCTTTCCTCCTTGTTATTAATGACTATTCTAGAAAAGGATCAACATAATAGGGGATAAGAAATTAAAGGTGATTGATGATCATAGATTTTGGCAAGAGTCAGAAAGCTAAAGAGCTAAAGAACTAGTTTTTAAGTAGTAGCAATTTTAGAAGGTCAAGGTGAACTAAATGGACAATTTAAAAATTGTCAAGGATAAGATCCCCAGGTAGTTAGGCACATGCTAACTATCCACGAAATATTTTTTTTGTTTTATCTAATTCTTAAATATTTTATTTATTAAGTTATGGTTCTCCATCTCTTAAACCCAAGGTAGATTTTGAAAAGGTCGATAATGCAATTCAATATAGTGTAGCAATCATTAAAGTGAGACTTACTAATCTAATTCATCTCTTACTAAAGGTGTTTGGCCTCTTCATTATACTAATGCTAAACACTTATTTGCTTATTTTCTTTGTTAGTAGAGTTGATATGAGAAAATGTCAACATTTAAGAAGATGCCTAAATGTACAAATTGTTTCCAATTAATTATACATTCTGCCAGAAATGTAATCCAATAATATTTTTAGTATTGCAAAACAAATTTGTTATTGTAGTATGTGCCCCAATTCATATATGGATACTTTGTTCACAAATATAGTCTCCCCACTTAGAACACACTCTATCCTCATTGTGAATTCACAATGATTTTACTATGTGAAAATGAGAAAAAACTTCCTACTGAATGCATTCATAGTGAAAACAAGCAAATGATGTTAAAATGAAAAAACCTAATTAAATTATGCATCTTCCAAGCTGCTAAATCTACTTGGATTTGGCCTTATGTTTATTGGATTTTTCAATTATATTATCTATTAGCTATAATTCTAGTTATATTGCTACAATAATTAGCTTAGTATTGATTGTAATTGGATTATCAATTAGTTTGTTCTAGAGTATAAATAGGTCATGCAATCTTATTTAAAGATGAAGTCATAGAGAGTGAGCTCTACTACAAAAGTTGTACTCCAATCTAGAGATACATAACTGTCAAACATAATAGTCAGCATGAATTTTCAATTTGTGCATTTGTTTTTGTTCCCTGGCATAAATTGAAATTGTTCCCTCCACTTTCTGTTGTTATCAAAAATAGAAAAACCAATTTTTTTTCCTATTTTATCTCATCTCCATTATTCTAGTCTAGTGACCTTATAAACCTTATAAATTACCAAAAAATTAATCTTCAAAGCATCTACAAACACTTTCTGTAAAGCATCTCCAAACACTTTCTCCACCTACCCTACCTCACACCTAAGGTAGGGACTGGAGCTGCTCGTAGCCCTTGTTATAAATAGAAAGTGACTAAATTAATATGAAATTCTATTGTTTCTACTGAAAAATAATAAGAAAAAAATGCCTTACATAAACAAAAATAAAAAAATAAAAATTGTGCAAGACTTTTGGCATGAATAGAATTCTTAGCATTGATTGTGCAATTAATTATACAACTATATGTCAAAATGTCATTTGAAAATGAAGATGGGTGCTATCTTGAAATTTTCTAATGTGATTTTTAACCCCAAAAAAATTGTCCTGCATATTTAGGCCCACTGGCTAGTTGTAAGGGTTTTATAAGGACCATTTTAATTTTGATAAATTATCAATTTTTAGAGGAATAATCCATGGTTGCACTCATTTGACTATGGAAGGAAGACACTGATATGGAATATGGGGAACTATTTGCATATGGAATCCAAAATATCCAAATTTATGTTTATCAAGTTCCCCAAGGGCTATGGTGTTAAAGTTGCTTCATTCGGTGCAATGTTGAAAGGTGACTACAGAGTGTGCTTGTGCATGGTGGGAGGTGCTATTATGAGAACATGTTATTCTCCATTTTCATATAGCTACTAAGGCATGAATATTGTTACTTGCAAAATTCTTTATAGGTAGAAAGATGATTTTGATTAAGATTTTCATTATTGGCGAACAAGAATACAAACAACTAAGTAAAGAGGTAAACAAGGAGAGACATACATAAGTCATTATCAAAAAGAAGGACCACTGTCAGAGCAGAGGAACAACTATCAAAAAACTAAAGGAGTTATCAAAGAAGAGTTGGAGTTATTATAAACCAAGTTATATGGTAAGAATACATGTCAAAAGATTATATCAAATGGTTTATGGAAGATTCATGAAGAATCGTAATGAACCCTACTTAGGCTAATTAGACATCAAGCATAAAACAAGGAATCACTGAACAAGATTAAAGAGGTTAGAGTGTAGGTGAGAAGTGGAAGTGAACTCAAGCAATGAACAATAAGGTTATCAAAGAAGCAAAGTAAGTAGTGTTAATATTTTATAGCCTTAGTTGGAGAAAACATTGAATGTAAACTTAAAGTCAATTATTTGAACAAATACTATTACAGATATGACATACACATATATACTTGTATAGATACATTGCAATCTCATATTAATACATAAATTCTTATATATCTATAATATTGATAATGTAATAAAACAAAGACTTGTTACATCTTAATTAAACCTTATTAAATAAGGTGTCATATGCATAGTCCCTGTTTGCATCGGGCATTTTATTTCATTTATTCATATTTTCTCATGTCATCGGGCTTAATCCTAAATAAGATCCTACTCTCATCTTTCAATGTATGATTGGTTGATCATCATTGTTATTTTTTGTTTCAATTATTGTCACATGAGAAGTGATGTGTCTTATCGTGAAGCCTTTGACCTTGGTATTGGTGAATCAGTTAAAGAGTAATGGGTAGTCATGTTATAAAGGATACTTTCGTACTCTTCTTCAAATAGATATATATTTTAGGTTTTGTTCTTCATTTATATCGTAGTCTGCATTTATGTAGTCACATTTAATCAAATTGTGTGGTTCAATGATACACATATCATATTCCAAAGTGTTAGGATATATATATAAGAGATCAATTTATTGTCAATCAATATATTTATATATATATATCAATTGCTCCATTCAAGTATTAAGATATTGAAGGCAATTTGAGAATGAACTTGATTAATCAACAAATTTAGTATGGTATTAGAGCCAATCTTAGAGATGATTTGGATTAGATTTATTTATTTAGTGCACTCAAACATTCTTAAACCTTACTTATCAAAATGATAAGTGGTATGAGGATAGAAGATAGACTCGAAGGTGCTTCAATTTTTAAGCTTGGAAATTGTGTATATAACGATGATATTAAGAAAACAAAAATTAACAACGATTGTGGAAACCCCTCCTAAAAATAAGAAGACTGATAAATGGAAAACTAACAACACAAAAGTAATGGAATTATTAGTAGATGGAATAAAATATCATCTACTACCTATTATCACAAAATTGGACTTTGCATATGATAAGTTCAAAGCTCTAGAAGACATGTTTGAGATCAACAACAGTAGCATGATTCTCACTCTGAAAAATCAACTCAATAATATAAAGATGAAGAAAGGAGATACCATCACCTCATACTTTATGAGGATAAAAAATTTAAGAAACGAACTATTAATAGTTGTCACAACTATGATATAAAAGAGTTGATTATGGCATCATTAAATGGATCGCCTTTTTCATGGGGAAACTTTAGACAAACAATATGTTCTCGTCTTGAACCTGCCAAATTCAATCTACTAAAATGTGACTACATTCACGAAGAGTGTAATTGAAAAACTAGAGGAATTGGCATGGAGTCCATAGGTGAAGAAATTCAAGCTCTCACCAAAAACTTAAAAAGGAAAAGGGGGGAGAATGATACACAACTATTTAAGAAACAAAAATATTTTTCTAATGTACAATAGAAACAAAAAATATGGTCACATTGCAGCAAGATGTCCTAATAGACTCAAACATCAAGCTTCCCTTGTTGAAGTTAATAATTCAAACCAAGATTTAGAGATAAATCTATTCTAAAGAACTTCAAATTTAATGTGTGAAATTTCAGATCAAGAGGGAGTTTCTTATTGTCTACATCAAAGCCTCTAGCAAAATAAAAGTGGACCATTTTCAAGGTAAACTTAGTACATTGTAATTACTGACAAAGTGTCTTAGAATATTTTATTATTGTACAAATGAATTATTCATTAATAAAAGTTATTTCTTATGGGCCTCGTGTGTTGGAATATTCAAATGGGAAGAATGCTTCTGAGAGGGGGGGGGGTGAATTAGAAGTAATGTATTTAAAATCTTTAAACTAAAAGTAGATTGCATACATACAAACCTATCAAACAATTATGAGAAACACATAAGAATCACCACATAACACTTGAGATTTTGGTAACCCAAAAACCCTCAAGGAATAAGAAGGTAAAACTGGGGTGGGGATGATACCCACAAAATTTGCTGCAGCAGTAAGGTTTTAACCACTTCTAATGGTATGCCCTGTTAAAGGCTTTACACTGTATCAATAGTGACCTGGTTAGAGGATTTAAAAACACTTTACATGAAGTGTCACCCTATTAAAGGATTTAATCACCTATTTAAAGGATCTATGAAATAGCTATTAAGCTAACCTAGGATTTTCATTCTAATACAATTGCTAGAAAGTATTAGGTACAATAAACATGATAGATTACAATCTTTCGATTGCTGAATACAGGCACTTGATCTACTTTCTCTGATCTTGATCCTTTGTGATCTGATAGTCCTTTCTCTGAAAGTAGTTTTCCTTACACACCCTTGTATATCCACTCATATATTTTACAATGAAATTTCATCTTCCTTATAAAGACATTCGAGGATTTAGGGTTAGGTATGGATCTACAATCCATATTCAATCTCTATTTCCCGCTCATTGTTTGCACTTCTTCCATTGGTTGCATGCCTTCATCATTTTTCTTATGGGCTGCATATAGATTACATAGGAAAAATAAAAGATTTGATCTTATCATTTATTCCTTCAAGATTCATCACATGTCGGCCATGAAAATGATTCACATATGAATCAATGAAGTTACAAACTCATATGTACATTCTGTGTTGCTTGACACTTGCTGATTCCAGATGCTCGGCACTAATAAAAAACTGGCTTACTCGGCACTTGTTTCATTTCTGTATTGCTTGGCATCATCTATGACTCGGCACTTGAATATCACTCGGCACTTGTATCTGCTTGACACTTTATTCTACTTAGCACTTAAAGTCATTTGGCACTTGAACTTCACTCGGCACCTGAAGACTACTCAGCACATGAAGATCACTCGGCACTTGAAGTCTTTCCTAACTCGGCTCTTGTTGTGGCTCGGCATACATGGTGTACTTGACTCCAATATAGAAATTAGTTAAGTGTATTGGCACTCAAGTGTCAAAAACCATTATGAGGTTAACAATCTCCCCCTTTGACATGAGTGACAAAAAAACTTAACTGACCTTGTGAGTACATTCTTAACTAATCTGTTTGGTAGATACAGAGTTTTTAAAGAAAACTTGATCAAAATTTGTAACTTGCAATATATACCTCAAAATTATTGTAACTCCCCCTGAGTTGGTTGTGCCTCATACATCATATAGTATCTCCTCTTTAGTTAATATCTACCCCTTTTATTCTTATCTCCTCCTTTTATTCTTATCTCCCCCTTTTTGACACTTATGTCAAAGGATTTTAAGGGTTAAGATCGTATTTCGCCAAAAATGTGCTATTTAACTCCATAATCATCCTGAGAGCTGCATCCTAATTGTTCAAAGCAATTTCCAGTGACTTATGCTGGATGGTAGTCTCTGCAGCAAGATGAATAAGTCCATCTGATGTAGAAAGATTAGAATCTTTCTTGAGAATAGTTTTTGCATAGACTTGTTCCTTATGGAGTAATTCCAAATGTGGGGTAATGGAGGACTATAGTTGTATTAGTTTTGCTTTGATATTGGTCTCATCTGCTGTTAATATGGCTATTTCTTTGTGAGTGTGAAGCGATTGAGAAAAATGCTTCTCACTTTGAGCTAGATCATTTGGTAACTGTATGCTTGAAATGTTTAAATTTCTTTCCAAGCTCAGTATCTTTTGGCTTGTCTCTTGTGTGAAGTATGAAAAGTCACACAACTTTTTGTACAATGAGAATATATTCTCAAATACCTTTTTCACTTTGTCTACTAACTTTTCCAATTCAACCTGTGAAAGTGCTATTTCACTAGATACTTTCTCATTCACTTTCCCTTGAAATTTTCTTTCAGACCATTCCATAAGTTTTGCATTTGTTTCTTGGTCTTCATTTGTCACCTGGTCAACAATATCTAATAATTGCTCTGTGATATGCTTTGACTCATCTGGTGATTGCAAACTGAAGCCATCCATAAAGATGTCCTTAATCTCATGTAGTGTTTGCTTTTGTTTATACTCCTTCCTGAGTATATCTTGTCTCTTTCTTCTATTCAGTGCTTCCTGCATCTCATTTATTTGATCAATGGTTATTGTTTTTGAGTCATAGCCTGGTATGACTATCTCTTCATCTAATTCAGGGTCTCTATAGTGAAGTACCCTTGCAACTTTTGTAGTACTAGGTGTTGGTACAGATATTTGCAATGGCTTTTGTGAAGGAGTTCCCAAGGTAACCAAATTTATCAATTTTTGTATTGCCTCCTGCTCTTTAGGGGTTTCCACTATTTTCTCCTCCTGCTGTCTACTATCTTGATCAATTATGGTAATCTTAGGAAGTGCACCTTGTGTTTGTACTATAGGATCAAATGTACTAGTCTGTCCTGTTTGTTCTGTTCCTTTTTCTACAGCTGCACTCGGCTTCTATATTATAGTGTCAACTATGCCTGTTGAAATAACTATTGGTATTTGAAGTTGACCACTAGTAGCTGTAGAGATGATGGAAGGTGGTTCTTGTGGATTCACCTTATCTCTAACTATGCTTTCTACTAGTTTTTGCAATTCATCCATACTGACCAATACTGGATCTGCACATAATATTGCTTGTTGTGTAGATTGGTCAAGGATTCTTTTGAGATCTTCTGCAGTTAATGGATTGATGTTCTGACCAGAAGTATCAAGAACATCAACAATAGTTACAATTTTTGCAAGTGTGATAGGTACATGAGGAGGGCTAGAGGGTGGCAGTTGTGTGTCTTGCACACTCTGATCTGGTTGTTGCTCTTGCTCAGTTGTTGCTGATACATCTTGTTTTTGTGTCTCTTCCTCCTCTCCATCTTTCTTTTCTTCTTCTTTCTTCTCTTCTTCTACTTTCTTTTCTTCTTCTCCATTCTCTACTACTGTCTTCTCTTCTCTCATTTTTCTCCTCTCTTCTAGTAGAGCAGTAGCTTGTTCCTTGTATTCTTCTTCAAGAAAATCTTCAATCTTTTTATACAAGTTTTTCCATGATTTCATTGTTCTTTGAACAATTTCTTCCATCTTGTTTTGGAGTATGAAGAATGCCCTGTACTTAGGTGTAAACCTATTATTATACCTTTTGACTACTTTCTTTATTTGTTCCCTAGTCAAATCCAGAAATACGCTTGCTATGGTTGATTCTTTCATCTCCTTTTCAATTTTCAAACAAAAATGCCATCTGTCTTCTACAATTTTAGACAGTTCTTTTGGCAATTGTCCATCTAGTTCAAGTGGAGTGTACTTGAACTATGCCATCATTCCATAAACTGTTTCTTCTATCCTATTCTGTTCTTCTTTAGTAAACTTATTGAAATCAACTTTATTTAAGTCGCTTAAATCACCATTTCTAATCTTTTTACATAAAGTATCAACTGAAGAATGGCTTACCTTTTCAGATTGATCTTCTTCATCAGAATCAAGTTGAGCCACATATCTTCTTCTTTTCCTCGGCTCTTCCTGTGTTTCCTTGATTGGTTTCTTCTTTGTAACTTCCTCTTTAGCCTTTTGAGTGGAGGCCCTTGTTGCAACTCGTGTTGTAGGCTTTTGAGGTGATGGCATGGCAGATTTCTTTGGTTTTTGTTAAGATGGAGGCTGTTCTGTTGCCTTTCTTTTCTTTGTCTCAGCTTCAGTTGGTGCTTCCTTGGCTTCTTTTTCTTCTACACCTTCCTCTTTGTCTTCCCCCAGGCCTTGAGTTAATTCCATTGGGCCTTGTTCTTGTTCATCTTCTACTTTAGCCTCAATTTCTTCACCAAATTTCTTCTTAATCTTCTTTAACAATTTTTCTTTCTTCTTTAATGTGGAAGCAATCTTTAATTCCATGTTTATTTTTGACCTTACTACATCATAAGTGCCAAAATGTGGAGCACTTTTATCTATTTCTTCTGCCAATAATGCAGTTATTGCTGCAGATGCCTCATCAACATTGATTTCATATCCAAATGGCCTTAGTCATCTCACTCTTGGAATTGCACCTTGAATGTATGTGAAGTCAATATCAACCAAGAAGCATATATCATTAACATGTTCTTCTACCAAAGAAACTGGTATTCTCACCCTTTGTTTCACGGATTTCTTGAAATCTTCAAAATAACTTGTCATCAGGGTATCAAAATTTTCTCCCATTTGTTCTATATATTCATTGATTTGGGAAATGATAGTTCTATCATTCCTCTATGTAATTTTGCTGAAAGAGAGAAACTCATTTTGAACATAGAAGAATTTACAAATTAGAATTGCTCCAAATTTGCATTGAGCACCCTTTGTCCTTCTTATGGAAGCTAGGTTTTCAGTAATCTATTGTAGTTGTAGTTCTGCAAGATCATAAGTATGATCCTTTTTCACCAATTTGTAACCTACATCTACTGCAATACATGGCACACTGTTGAGTCTACTGGATTGATAGAACTTATGGGCAATGACTCTAACAGTAAACTCAACTAGAGGATCTTGAATTGTGTGAATTGTAATTCCTCTCTTATTCCACTGAGAACCAGTGTTCTTTTCAATAACCTCCTTCGATTCACTTCTCAAGGTTTTGAACCGATCTAGGGTAGGGTACCCTGTTACTCTATGTATGATTTCTTTGGTTAATTTGATGGGAGTGTCTTCTAACCATAAACTTCCACCATGAATTTTGCTTAACACAAGTTTAACCCATTTTGTCTTGAATACGGTGGGAAAGCTCAAAACTCGGGTCAAACCCTTTCTTTCAACAATTTTGAATTTATCTTTTAAGACTCTATCTACGCACAATTTCTCATAGGCTTGCCTTATTTCTATATCTCCTAGGGCTCCTATCTTATAATTGTAGCATCTCCTCACATCTTGAACCATTACAACTTTTGGGGGTATTTGGGAGAGAGCTCTGGTTGGGTCATTTTTGTATGCAACTTTAGGTATGGGGTGAAAATCAGGTTGCTTGACCTCATTGGACACTAACTGAACTTCAAATGACTCTTTGTGCTCAATTTTCTTGGAACTTGACACCATTTATGCAAACTAGGGTTTCCTTTTTACGAAATATGAAACTGCATAGCTTGGCACAAATGAAAAATACCTCAAGATCGATGAAAACACGTTGAGAGATGTTGCAATCTACTTGAAATGCTGGATTCTATACTGTGAAGTTGCTCTACTCTCTTTTTCTTCTTTGCTTCTTGATCGTGATGAGTAAAAATGATTAGAATTGTGATAATATACCCTATTTTCATTGCATTAAATGCTCAACTGCCAACTCAGCTTCTAAAAATTTTTAACCTAACTCGGCATCAGTTATCAACTCAGTCACTGTTAGGAGCTCGGCATGTGTTGGAGTTTAACTCGACATCCAAAGATAGCTTGGCAACATCATTTAGACTTTGTCTTGACATCTTGTCTCAAGCAAATTTATACTTTGCATTGCTTCTTTGTCTTGGGACTAATGTGTGATATAGCTTTGTATATTAGTCCCGTATACTTCTCATGCTTAGTTTGATGAAGTGTGATCACTTGACCTATTGGGTGAAGTGATCCCTCCACTTGATGTGTTGCATTCATCTTTCTTTTTCCAAGTCTTATTCATTTGCCCCCTTATCTTTTCGACATCAATCTTTTCTTTGCCCTTATTTTCTTCAGTCTTGGGTGCCTTTGATCTTGTAGGACAGTTTCTGCTGATATGACCAACTTTCAAACAACTGAAACATGTGGTTTGATTCAACCATCTTTTGTAGTTCCCTTTGAAATGTGTTCTTATGCAGTTCTATAGTATATGTCCATATTCCTGACAATAATGACAGCTATACCTGGTGTTGTAATCCCAATGATAGTGACTTTCATTCCCTTTTGATTTTGCTAGTTGATTTGATGTCCATATAGGCTTTGATCTGCATTCAAATGCTCTATGCCCATATTTCTTGCAATTGTGACAGTTTCCATCAAATTTTTGTGTCCTTGTAACTTTGGATCTGCAATCTTGTGTCATATGTCCTTGCATGTTGCACTTGTGACAGTAACTCTTGCTCTTGAGTGTATTTGGCTGATTATATTTCCTATTCCTACAAATGTTAGCAGTATGCCCCTTCTTATTACAGTAATGACAAGTGGGTTTTGAATTCTTACCTATGTCATCTTTTTGCTCGACACTCTTTGATGATTCTCCAAGCTCAATGCTATTGTATCCTAGTCCTGATGTATCATGGGCAAATTTTGGGGATTTCAGCAACTGTTCAAAATACTTGATGGCTTCACTTGACTTGTTGAGATTCTCAGCTACCTCTTTTTCTCTGTTCAATTCATTCTATAGTTGTTCATTGTGTATCTTCAAAGTAGAGATCTTAATATCTTTGATATTGAGTTCATGATGAAGGTTCATCATTTGGGCAAGTGTATCCATCTGCATATTTGAGATCCTTGTTAATTTAGTACATTTTTCTTCAAGCTTGTTTGCAAGATTTCTTTTGTCATTTTGTATCATGACTCTATCCTCAACTGCTCTTTTCTTTTGTTCAGTGATTTCACATATCATTATGGCTTGTGATTCATGTTCCATCTTGAGAGATCTTATCTCCTCTACTTGAACTTTGTTTTTCTCCATCAGTTCTGCTATTGCTGCATCAAACTCTTTAGCATCTCCATTGGCACACAGTTTTGTGGTATCAATCTCCTTATAGTTTATATCATTTTTAGTTATGGCTATATCCTTCCTTCTCTTCAAGTATTTTCTCAATTCTTCCCTTGCTTCCTCTACTCTTTAGGGTTAGGTATGGATCTATGATCCATATTCAATCTCTATTTCACGCTCATTGTTTGCACTTCTTCCATTGGTTGCATGCCTTCATCATTTTTCTTATTGGTTGCATGTAGATTGCATAGGAAAAATAAAAGATTTGATCTTATCATTTAATCCTTCAAGATTCATCACATGTCGGCCATGAAAATGATTTACATATGAATCAATGAAGTTAGAAACTCATATGTACATTTTGTGTTGCTTGGCACTTGTTGATTCCAGATGCTCAACACTAATAACAAACTAGCTTACTCGACACTTGTTTCATTTCTGTATTGCTCGGCATCATCTATGACTCGACACTTGAATATCACTCGGCACTTGTATCTGCTCGGCACTTTATTCTGCTCGGCACTTAAAGTCATTCGGCACTTGAACTTCACCCGGCACCTGAAGACTACTCGGCACATGAAGATCACTCGGCACCTGAAGTCTTTCCTAACTCAGCTCTTGTTGTGGCTTGGCATACATGGTGTACTCGGCTCCAATATAGAAAATAGTTAAGTGTATTGGCATCATGAGGAAGTGACAACTTCTAAGTGATTATCACTTGTGTTTGCAGAAGTTATTGAAAGGTGATGATCTTACAATAATTTATTTTTTAATATGGTGGATACCTTACCATGTAGATCATGATAGATCATACTTTAGATGGTAGATGTTCATATGGTAAGAATAATGAGAACGTGTGTGCACATACCTTATGAAAATTTTGAGTACATGGTGAATGTTATGCAAATTGATGTTCATGAGGCCACTACACAAGATACTTGGTGATTGTCAAATGAGTTGACATTCAAGAGGCCATTACTCAAAGGTAGCCAGTGAATGGAAAATGAGTTGACATTCAAATGTTGATTAAGTTGACATTCAAGAAACCAAAATTTCAAATGAGTTGACATCTAATAAATGCCAAATGAGTTGTCATTCTAGAATGCCAAATGAGTTGACATTCAAGAAGCCATTTTCAATATTATGTTGAGGTAATATGTTTATCCTCCCTAACTAAGAGGAAGTGTTGATGTTTTATAGTGTTAGTCAAATAAAACATTGAATACAAACTTTAAGTCAATTATTTGAACAAATACCACACACACACACACACATACTTGTATAGATACGTTGTTTTCTCATATTAAGATATAAATTCTTATATATGATAGTGTAATAAAATAAAGACTTGTTACATCTTAATTAAACCTTATTAAATAAGGTGTCATATGCATAATCAATTTTGCATCGAGCCTTTTATTTCATTTTTTCATTTTTTCCCACATCATCAAGCTTAATCCTTAAAAAAACACCACTCTCATGTTTCAATGTATGACTGGTTGATCATTAGTATTATTTTTTCTTTCAATTATTTGCATTTGAGAAGTGCCAAGTCTCATTGTGAAGCCTTTGACCTTGGACTTGGTACATCAGTTGAACAGTAATGGGTAGACATGTGAAGGGTTGTACCCCTTCCCTATGTTATAAAGGATCATTTCATACTCTTCTTCAAATAGATATATATTTCAAGATGTTTTCTTCATTTATATCATCTTATGCATTTATTCAATCACCTTTAATCATTTTGTGGTCCAGTGATACACATATCATATTCCTAAGTATTATCATATGTAACGCCCCGCCAAGGGATCCAAAGAATTAACCTAAGGTTTCACTAAGTTTGGTAACATTTTTTTTTAAACATGAAAGTAAAACCATACATAACATAGTAGTGAAAGCAATAACATTTATCAATTGAAAGTATACATAAACATACATAGCAGGTTACATTCTTTAAGGATCCCTTAACGTTGAATCACCTCTAAATTAACTATTAATGAATCCATCTAATACTACATCCACATAAAATAATAATGAAAAGTCCAATGTTCATTAATTACATTTCCAAATGCTCAATCATCCACTGTACATGCCACAGGGTATGAAAGGCTTAAAGGAATATACATATGTGAAATAAAGTATATCATCAATCTAAATCTAATCCATGATGCAACAAAGTAAAGGTAATCACATGTCATACATGATACATCATCATAAAAGATAACCATTTAGCAGGGTATCGCTTGCGCGACAACGGTATTATATTATTTGTTATGTCTTTAAAAAAAAAAATGATTGCAATGTATGTTTTATGAATCATTTTCTTTATACATTTTGATTTTATAAAATGTTATTATTAAATGTTTATAATTATATATATATATATATATATATATATATATATATATATATATATATATGTATATGTATGTATGTATGTATGTATGTATGTATGTATGTATATGTTATTAATAATAAATAATTATTATATATTAAAAAAAATAAAAAAATAGTATTAATAGATCATTTCTTTTAATAATAAATCATTTTGTAATATTATATTTTAACAATATAGGTTTAATTTAATTATTTAATTGACCTGAATTATGAAGAAAAGATGATAACGAAAATAATTGGTAATTTCTCATGTTAGAAATTTACAATGTAATTTTGATGGGGGTCATTTTCAAATAATGTTTATATAAACAATATATCATTAGAATAATTGGAAAATCGATTCTAGACTTATGGAAAATTTTAAACAACCACATGGGTTAGGAAAAACATACAAAATATTTCTCCATTCAATATCTAAACTTGAAATAAAAACTGAGACCTCCACACTTAGTTCAATTATAAGATTTTAGCAAACCAAAACATGTGCTTGCATTTTGTTTTCTCTATGCTATCTATTTTGGGTTTTGGGTTGACTAGTTATATGACATCTACTAGAGGCTCAAGGGTTATGATTGTGATGTCATGATGATGTCTTTTAATTTTGATCTTTATAACCCCAACCATGGTTATGTGATGGTATGCTCTATGAGATGTTTGTATTTACTAATTGTTATTGCTTTCCAGTCTTCTTGTCTGAAGCTGAGATTCATATGTATGAGACACTTGACTTAACCATTTTGAGTCCTCGATCAATTATGCTTGGGTTACTTTCCAGTCATTTGATGGAATTGAAATTGTTTATTTGATCTTGATGACATCATGTCATGACATGTTTTGACTCAACCATTTTGGAGTCTTCGATTAGTATTACTTTGAGATGCTTTTTGGTTGCTTATTAAGAACCAATGATTATTGTGATTATCAAGGATACCTTAAGTTGCCAATAGAGAACTATTGTGGTCATGATTATCTATGGATGCTTTTCTTTTGCTCATGGAGATTTGATGATTATATTGTGGATTATCTTTTGGTATTTTGTGATTTATGATTCCATGAGCTTAGGGTAGGTTATCTACTTGTAGTGACGGGAAGTGGCTTGCAATGGGGGTTGGGGCCCTAAGAGGTTGCTAGGGTAACTCATTATAAGTTGTCTTAATAAGTGAAAATATTCACACCTAATACTGACTTAATGAACCTAAAAAGATAATTCTTTTGTTCTCGCCCACGCCTCGAGTGCTAGTACAGACTAGGATGGGAGTAGAGAGAATGCTTTGTTGAGACCTTGCATTCTGTAGTATGCCTCATTTTTATGAGAGGATACTAGTGGCCGCACAGGGATCACTAGGGGGCTGGGGTTTATTGGGAGACTACCAGGGTAACTCTAGTGTGATCTGTGTGATGACACTTTCTTTCTTGCATAGTAGGTTTCCTACATGTCTTTGTTGTGCCTCTAGGATTAGATGTCGGTTTGTGATTGGAACCTTTGAGTTAGTATACTTTTAGGATTCCTTGACTTAAAAAGTTTTGTGCTATGTGATTTGATAACCTATTTGGGACTTGAGATTATCTCCTCAGCACGGTGGGAGTGGACCATTTAGGTACCACGCAGTCGGGAGGTAGTGCTTTTCCACTCTTATCATTTGAGATCCATACGAGACACCGTGGCTGATGCATTCTGTTGTTGGCGTCTATCTTCTGTTCATGGATTATGATGGTGGACATATATCCTTACATTGATGATTTGCATATATTAGATGATGTTATCTTATGCTTTATTTTGCATGTTAGATTACTTTATGCATATGAAGTAGTATTTTTTTAGGAGTGACATTCCTATTTGATAATACTGATGATCTCTTTGGTGATTTGGAATGTTACACATGGAGGGATGGCTAGGACCCACGATGGTCTAATGATGCTATTTACAGTTGGGAGGAACCGTGCACTTAGTTAATTATGTTTGTGATAAATGGTTATCTTTTATGATGATGTTCATGTATGACATGTGATTACCTTTACTTTTTTGCATCATGGATTAGATTTAGATTGATGATATACTTTATTTCACATATGTATATTCCTTTAAGCCTTTCATACTCTGTGGCATGTACAGTGGATGATTGAGCATTCAAAAATGTAATTAATGAACATTGGACTTTTCATTATTATTTTATGTGGATGTAGTATTAGATGGATTCATTAATAGTTAATTTAGAGGTGATTCAACGTTAAGGGACCCTTAAAGAATGTAACCTATTATGTATGTTTATGTATACTTTTTGTTGATAAATGTTATTTCTTTCGCTACTATGTTATGTATGATTTTACTTTCATGTTTTAAAAATTTATGTTACCAAACTTAGTGAAACCTTAGATTAATTCTTTGGATCCCTTGGCAGGGAGTTACATCACACACACACACACACACACACACACACACACACACACACACACACACACACATGTGATCAATTTATTGTCAATCAATGTGTGTGTGTATATATATATATATATATATTTAATTTGCTCCATTGAAGTATTAAGATATTGAAGGCAATTTGAGAACTTACTTGAAAATGAATCTAATCAAAAAATTTAATAAGTAGAATAGAATAGTGAAGGAACAAAGAAACCTTTCAAGCTACAACAAAAGGCTAATTATAGGTTATATTTCTTCTTGTTTTATTCCTAATAGTTTATTAGTGAGATTGTCAAATTTCTTAGTAGGCTAGTTTTTAACAAGACTTAGAAGTTCTATGCAAACTTATTGTAAATCCAATAACTAGGTGAACATCGTGTAAGTGGGATAAGATCTTCTAATAGAGTAGTCTTTAGTAGGACCTTTTGATACTCCTAACTGGGTATTAGTCACTCCTAGCAAAACGAAGTCATTTAGAAGATGACACTAATGTATGCCTCTAATTAGGAAACTTATTGATGCAATGATGAGTTGTGGGTACCATCATTCTTGCATTTTTTCCCTCTAACCAAGTGTCTTTTGTGAGACAAAAATATTTCTTATGAGTTCATGCATTTTTTTAAAATTAAAAGTTAATTACTTTATATATTAGTATCTATCATTAAGTGTTATTGGTAACACTATTGGCTACAATAGGAGATATCAGTGAAGGTATTTCACATGCTATCCATTTATGAAGAATAAGTTACTTAAGTTTGAAGTTTTTATGGTACTAATTCACACCCCCTTTTCTCAACACCCTACTTGAACAATTGATATCAAAGTGTTGATTCTCTCAAGAAAAATTTTAACAACTTCATTTTGTTTGGGATAATGAAAATTTATAGGTGTTAGAGACAGTTAGAGAAAGGACTAGCAGATGTTGATGAATAAATAAACACTCTGAAAGATGAGATATGGACTTCATTTGCAAAAATTAAAGAATTGAATAAAAAATTACAAACGAGTCTTGATAACACCGACAAAATGTAAGAATGAAGCATGAATTTTGAAGAAGTTGATGTAGCTAATTCTAACATATTGAAGACAAACAATTAATTACTTGAGGAACTCAGTTGAATGAAGAAGGAACATGAAATTCAAGCCTCAAGGATGAAAGAAGTATTGGGACAAATGAGAAATGTCAAACATGCCAAAGAAAACCTTGAGATAGAGAGAACAGAAGCCAAAAAAATGATTGTTGGTAATGCATACATTTGGAAAGAGAAAAAAAGAAATACATGCAAGGAATGCATTGATAGAAAGAACTAGTAAAATAAATTAATAGTTAGAGGGAAAAAATTAGAAGTTGAAGCAAGAAAATGAAGACCTAAAGAATAAATTAGAATTTGAGAGAGAAATAATTACAAGACTGACAAAATAATAGGAAAGCATACAAAAAATTAATTAATAGTTGAAGTGATGCAGGAGCATCTTGAGCTTCCTTTTAATCCTGCACAGTTGTTCCATTTGACAAGTTTAGACTAAGTTCTTTTTAGATCTTGTCAAGCTCTTCAGTATGATCCAAGTTGTTCCTTTGGTGACTGACTTCCATTAGTATGAGTCAAGTTGTTCCTTTGGGGACAAATTTACATCAATGTGAACCGAGTTGTTCTTGTGATGATCGTGCATTTCTTCATTCATTGAGTGAACTTGTGTTGATGATGTTCGGGTCCTTCTTTGATCGAGTCATCTCTGTGTTTGGTTCTCGATTAGAGCCAACTCTCGTATTTAATTTAGATTGTAAATGTAATGATAAGATTGGGTCCAGGGATGAGTGTTGATTGTTTTGAGGTCGGCCTTTCTTTGATGTGATGTTCTAAAATCTTCTGTAATCTAATTTGGAAATTATAAGTAGAGATATTTGGTTTTGTTTTAGGTAGAACTTAGAGGACTAGGAAGTCATAGAATATGTTGAGAGTTTGAAGCTAAATATAGAACTTAGTGATGTCTATTTAGTATCTAGCTACAACCCAAAAGGCTTTACAGCTAGGCATGTATGCTAAACATTTTATGAATCAATAAATGTATTTGTTCACTCTCTCCTTGGTGTTATTTTATGTGTTTACTCAATGACGTGGTTGGACAGTTGGGTGTGTCTTTGGCCCCAGTTGTTCATCACTCATTGCACTAGGTGGTATCAAAGCTTAAGGTTCATCCTTGTGAAGATTAGATCATGTAGAACCCTAAGTTGACTTGGTTGTAGGGTAGAAAATTTGAGGATTTGACCTATATCTTGTAGAGGGTTACAATCTTGCAGGAACTTGATTGTAAAGATGGTTCAAGGTAGAGGAAATGCTAGCAATGGAATATTGGATACATTGAGAGAGGAGCACATCTTGATGATGTGAGTGATGATGAAGCTATGACACCAAACCTGAATCCAAAACTTGAAGAAGATCAAGACGAGGAAATATTACTAAGAGTATTATCTAGGGTACATTCAAAGCCTATTTTAGAATTTGTTCCTATGATGGAAAATTGGATACCAATATTGTATTAGATATGATATCTGATATGGAGAAGTTATTTGAGTTTGAAAACACTCTTGATAATAGGAAGGTAAAAATTACAGTTACTAGGATGAAGGTTCATGATTCACTATGGTTGGAGCATTTGCAAACTGATAGATAAAGGTGAGGAAAGGAGAAGATAAGGACTTGGCTGAAAATGGTGAACAAGGTAAAGACAATGTTCCTTCCTACTGATTACCAAGTTAACTTGTTGAGGAAAATGTAAAATTTGAGATAAAGGAACATGACTGTGAAGGAGTATATAGAATAATTTTATAGATTGGACATCAGATATGGACATGTGGATGATGATGTTGAGAAAGCTTCAAGGTACCTAAATGGATAAAGATCTAAAATTCAAGATGAAACAAGTTTTGTGAAATTGGAAAATGTGGAGGAAGCATACCAATGCCTTGAAAGATGAGGAGATCTTGACAAAGAAGCATGAACAAAGACAAAGAGGTAGAGGTGGAAGATTACAAAGAGGTAGTGGTGGCAAATCTAACAATACTATGCAAGATAAGGGAAAATTTGAATGGAAGAATGATGAAAAAGTGGAAAGGTGGTAGTTCTTACCAAGGAGGTACTAGTTCTTATCGAGGAAGAGGTAATTCTTATTCTAAATGTAGTTTTCATGGTAATAGTTTCAGTCATGGAAAAGAAGGGCATAGATCCTTTGAGTGTAGATCCTCTAAGAATGAACAAGGTAACATAAATGTTATGGTTCAAGGAGACATTGAGGATGCACCAAGTGGACTTGAGGCTAGAGAAAATATGATGCTAAGAAAAACCTTGTGCAATAAGGGAAGTGATGAGGAACATGTTCTAAGGAGAAGTCTTTTGAAGAGTATATGTAGGATGGTTGGAAAATGCTACAAGGTGATCATTGATAGTGGAAGTTCAAAAAAATTTGCATTAGAAGAATAGGTTACCAAGTTGCAATTGTAGAGGCTAAAACATCCTAAACCCTATCATGTTTCATAGATCAAAGATGAGCATAAGATACTGGTATCTAAGTGAATAATGTATTGTGAAGTTAAAGCTTGAACATTATTTTGATGAAGTTATGTGCGATATCATGCCTATGGACTGTTGTCATATTTTGTTAGGTAGACCTTAGAAATATGATAGATATGTTATACATGATGGAAGGCTAAACCCATATACTCTTTGGGTGAATGGGAGAAAGAAAATATTATTGCCTTTGATTGAGAGTCTAGATGAAGTTAATTGTACTATTGTGAGAATTTGCATGGTTAATGGAAAGAAATTTGAAAGGGACATTAAGAGGAATCAAGTTTGTTTTGCCATAATTGCTAGGAGATTGAGTTGTGCCAGTAGCAATTGAGTGACTGAAAATAATAGAAAAAGAGTGCTAGTCAGTAATAATCGAGTATCGAGTAACAAATAGTTGAAACAGAGTGACAATAGAAGTTGATAGTATGGACTGCGTACAAAAAGAAATTATCAATTTGTTGAATGAGTATAAATATATTGTTACAGAAGATATACCTAATGGTTTACTATCAGTAAGGAGTATAAGTCTTTGTATGGACCTAATTGTTGGAGCTAGTTTAGCAAATAAAGAACCTTATAGATTGACACCTATAGAGAATGAATAATTTAACAAACAAGTGCATGAGTTGTTACATTAAGGTTTGATCAGAGAAATTTTGAGTGTATGTGTTGTACCTATTGTATTAGCACCTAAGAAGAATGGAGAATGGAGAATGTGTACTAATTCCAATGCTATTAACAAGATCACAATGAAATACATGTTTATTATGCCAAGGATGGAGGACATAATGGATTTTTTTAGTAGACAAAATTATTTTAGCAAGATTGATTTGAATAGTGGTTATCATCATATCAAAATCAGAGAAAGGATGGTTTGTATGAATAGTTGGTAATGCCTTTTGGTTTGACTAATGCACCTAGTACTTTCATGAGGTTGATGAATGAAGTTCTCGACATATTTTTGGGTAAGTTTGTGATTCTTTATTTTGATAATATCAAATATTCATAAAACCAAGGAAGAACATCTTGAGAATGTTAGATAAGTATTGCAGAAATTGAAAGAGGAAAAGTTGATGATTAATTTTAAAAAGTGTTCCTTTATGCAAGAAGAGATTGTGTATTTGGGATTTGTGATTTCAGCCAATGATTTGAGAATGGATCCCAAGAAGGTTAAATCAATCTTGGAATGGCCTACACTTGAGAATGTAGGTTAGGTAAGATCATTTCATGGTTTGGCTAGTTTTTACAGAAAGTTTATGAAGAATTTCAATTTTGTTTGTAATGTTATGAATGAGGCAATGAGGGGAGACAAAAATGATTTCAAGTGGACACATGGAGCTGATAAGAGTTTTAAAAGTTTGAAACAAAAGGTTGTTAAGTTACCTATATTGGCTTTGTCTAATTTCAATAAGGTATTTGAAGTTGAAAGTGATGCAAGAAGGTAAACCTATTTCTTTCTCTTGCGAGAAGTTGAATGATGCTAAAAGGAAGTATTATGTGTATGATCAACAGTTTTATGCTATTGTTCAAGCCTTGAAGAAGTGGAGAAATTATTTGATTCCTAAGGATTTTGTGTGATCGTAAAGAATTTTAGTACTTGGGAAGTCAACAAAAATGGAATTAGAGACATATGATGGGGGTTAAGTACTTGCAGAGTTTCACATTTATGATTAAGCATAAAAGTTGAATTACTAATAGAGTTTTTGATGCATTGAGTAGAATACATTCTTTGTTGATCGAGATGAAGGTTGGAATTTTTGGTTTTGATGAGATGAAAGTATTGTATGATACTGACCTTGATTTTTTTGAGGCATGGAGAGAATGCAAAGCACAAAATCTATCCAATCACATGACTAAGTGTGATGAGTATTTTATTCAAGAAGGTATGTTGGTTAAAAGAATTTAGTTATGTATACCAAGAAGTTCTATGAGAGTTAATTTGATTAAGCAAAAGCATTGTGGTGGATTAGCTGGACATTTTGGAATTGATAAGACGTTGAGTTTGTTGAAGGATAAGTATTATTTGCCAGTTATGTATAAGGATGTTTAGAAGTTTGTAAGGAGTTGTGGATTTTTGTCAAGTTGCAAAAGGAGTAAGTCAAAATATTGGTTTGTATACATCTATTTTTGCTCCTGAGAAACCTTGAAGTGACATCAGTATGAATTTTGTTCTTGGATTACTTAAAATAGTAAAGGGGTATGATCCCACATTTATTGTCATGAATAGATTTTCTAAGATGGCTCATTTCATACCATGTAAGAAGACATCAAATGTTGAGCATGTTGTTGATATTTTCTAAAAAGAGGTTGTTAGATTGCATGGATTACCAAGAAGTATTATTTCTGATAGAGACAATAAGTTTGTTGTTTGCTTTTGGAAGACTTTGTGGAAGAAGATGGGTATTGAGTTTATGTTTAGTTATACATTCCATCCATAGATATATGGATAGATAGAGGTTGTGAATAGAAGCTTGGATAATTTTCTGAGATGTTTAGTTGGAGATAAACCAAGTAATTGGGAGCTAGTATTGACACAAGGTGAATTTGCATATAATAATACTGTGAATAGGAGTATAGGGAAAATACCTTTTGAGATTGTTACTAGAATAAAACCTCAATGAATATCATATTTGAGGGATGTTGCTAGTGAAGAAAAGAGAAGTGTTGCAAGGGAATAATTTGCTGATTTTATGGAGTCTTTGCATAAGGAAGTGAAGTTGAGGTTGGAATAAAGTAATAAGAAGTATAAGGAGAATGCTGATAAGTTTAGAAGACATCATATTTTTGAAGTTAGTGATGAGGTGATGATTCATTTGAAGAAAGATAGATTTCCTATTGGAACATTTAATAAGCTAAGGATAAGGAAGTTTGGACCTTGTAAGATCTTGAGGAAGTTTGATAGTAGAAATGCCTATGAAGTCAAATTACCTAATGACATGGATATATCTTCTATATTCAATATTGTTGATTTGCATAAATGTCATGAGTTAGATGATGAAGTTTTTGTATCAAATGGTTATCCTAAGAAGTAGATTGAAGAGGTTGAATAAGTATTGGATCAAAGAATTGGAAAGAACACAAGAGGAAAAGATTACTATGAGTATCTAGTGAAATGGAAGAATAGACGATTTGAAGATGCTATATGGATTTCTCAATTTGAGTTGAATTCAACTCAGCTTGTGACACTTGCATGATTCAGTAGAATCATTTATTCAACCTTGATTGTTTGATGTAGGAGCATCTTGGGTTGCCTTTAATCCTACACTTTTGTTCATTCGAACAAGTTCAAACCAAATTCTTTTTAGATCTTGATAAGCTCTTCAGTATGAATTGAGTTGTTCCTTTGGTGATCAAGTTCCATTAATATGAATCGAGTTGTTCCTTTGGGGACCAAGTTACATTAGCATGAATCAAGCTATTCCTTTGATGACTGAGTGTTCCTTCGTTTGCCAAGTGACCTTGTGTTGCTGATGCTTGGGTCCTTATTTGACCGAGTTATCTGTGTGTTTGGTTCTTAGTTGGAGCCAACTCTTGTATTTAATTTATACCATAAATTTGATGATAGGATCAGGTCTAGGGATGAGTGTTGACCATTTTGAGGTCAGCCTTGCTTTGATGTAATGTTCTAGAATCTTCTATAAGCTATTTTGGCAAGTATAAGTATAGGTATTTGGTTTTGTTTTAGGCAGAACTTAGAGGACTAGGAAGTTAGAGTAGATGTTGAGAGTTTGAAGTTGAATATAGAACTTAGTGATATATTTAGTATCTAGCTATAACCTAGAAGGCCATACAACTAGGCATGTATGTTGAATATTTTATGAATCAAGAAAAGTATTTGTTCGCTCTCTCCTTGGTGTTATTTTAGGTGTTTTTCTTCTATTGTGTTTACTCAACAAGATGGTTGGACAGTTGGGTGTGCCTTTGGCCCTAGCTATTCATCACTCCTTGTACCATGAAGAGTTAAAAGAAATTGGGTAACATTACTAGGCCTAATTATATTAGAAACAACATAGTAGAGAAAGGAGAAGTGTCAAATTATGGATAGTAAAATTCTGAAGAATCAAGTGAGATGAAAGATAAGAAGCCCTTTAAGCTAACATGTTATAATTCTAGAAAATATGGTCATGTTGCAAGTGTTTGTAGAAGAAAACAATAAGTACTCCTAAGAAATTATAATTTAATGGCTATTGTCATTAACTAGGTCACAAGTATGGACATAAGGCCTATGAGTATAGATCTATAAATACTAGTAGAGTACCTGATAAAACCTTCTATGGATATTGTTACAAGTGTAATCAATATGGACATAAAGATAAAGTTTGTATAACCAAAACACCTACAATGGGGAAATTGGTATACTGTTAGAAGAAGGAATATAATGATCATGTTAAATGTTATCAATGTGGAGGATTTGGGAATTTGACTATTGAATGTAGGAAAGGAACTATACAACCCTAGAGATCACTTGGATTGGCATACTACACATTTTCAAAGCATGGACATTATGCCTATAACTACAACTATTAGGTTTCCACTAATAATGATCAAGAAGTGAAGGAAAAATGAATTGTGAATCTAGAACAAGTCAAAGAGGAAATGAGGAAGATATGGAAAAAGAAGGAAGACAATGCAACAAAAATGGAGGACCCTATGTTAGATAGTATAGGGATTTCATCTACCAACTAAGCAAGTAAATACTTAGGGACATAAAATTACATTGAATTACTAGATATAGTCCCTTAAAGTAATATTGAGCATAAATATTTAATAGCATATAGAGGGGTAAGTGCACCAAGTTCATGTGGTGCTAAAAGGGGGGTATAAGTGGCCACTTTTTTTTTCTTCTGAAATCAACAATTTCTAAACTTCAACAAGAATTTGAAGATAGTTATGCTCAAAATTTTAAGATATGAAAAAAAAAAGTACTAGTCCTTTGAATCTATTTTCTAAACTACTAATTTTCATTCAAAATGATTTAGTTTTAGGTCCTCAAAAAAGGGGGCCACAGAAAGTGGTGTAATTTTTTAATGAATTTTTTAAATGGACACATCCCAAAAATATGAAATATTTGTGTGCTCCCCTTAGAAATGATTGAAAACTAATTTAAATTCAAAACTTATTTCTTTCAAAGTGTGTAGAACAGAGTCTAGTTTCTAAAAAACTAAGTTGTTGCAAAATTTGATGAATGAGCTAAAATGTACACCCTAATTAGTACATATTGGTTTTTCACATAAAATGGGTATACATTCAAAAGATATTATAGTTGAGAGGCTTGAAATAGTTCAAATTCAAAATAAATTATATGGTTATATAGCTAACACAAAGATCTACAATGTCATGTAATCTGATTTTATCGATGGTCAACCACAAGGAAACTTGAAGGAGAGCACACAAGAAAAATCAATCATTTTTGTATGTTTGTTGCAAAACATGTCTCAGATCAGTTTAGAGACTCCAAACCTTTGGGTTGGATCTCCAAGGAAAAACTAAGCCTTAGGATTGGTAGAATCCAAAGCTTTAAATAGTGTGTACATGCCATAGCATGTGCATGCTATTTCAAGCATTTTTTTTAAATTTAGGCTTACAAAGCACATACACATTATAGTGTGCATGCACTATGTAAGAATTTATTTTCATAGAGAGGGAAGGAGAGATGGAGAGAGGGTAGAGAATGAGAGAGATTAGAGGATGGGGAGAGAGTAGGAGATGGGAGAGGGTGAGATGGGGGGGGGGGGAGAGAGAGAGAGTAGGGGACGGGAGAGGGAGAGAGTGAGGAGAGAGGGATAGTAGGGGATGGGAGAGGGAGAGAGGGAGAGAGAGGGAGAGTAGGGGATGATAGATGGTGTAATAGGGGGACAAAGAGAGATGTATGTAAGAAATATATAGCAAAAGAGAGTAGTGGGAGAGAGATTTAGCTAGAGAAATATGGAGATCAAGATCAAGATAGATACATGAAAATATATATATATATATATATATATATATATATATATATATATATATATATATATATATATATATATATATATAGAGAGAGAGAGAGAGAGAGAGAGAGAGAGAGAGAGAGCGTAGGGGATGGGAGTGTTAGAAACATGAATGCTGATGTTATCATTCATGACTGAGTTTGTCATTGATGTCAACATAGTAGTTTTCTATGGTATCTGATAGAAGAACAACAAAGAGATCAAGTCAGTACAAACAACTATGTGAGTATTCTCACTATTTGAGGTTATGGGAGATACTTTTGAGTATCTAGTATATGTAGTTAGCTTTGGGTGAAGAAATTTTAAGTATGGAAGAAGTTATATAAGTTTTGGTGATGGCTATTTTGAGATAGAGTTTATAGAGGCATGTTTTGGTAAACTTGTTATATCCCTAAGTAGAATTGTTACTTTGAGAATCAAGGTTGAGGATGTGAAGAAGACATGTTGATGATGGTGTGGTTAAGCTCCCTTGTCATAATATTATGTGTACAGATAGATATTCAAGTTCCAAGGTGGAAGATTAATGTTATCGCTAAGTGTAACATGTTCTTAATGTGGTCCTATAATAATTAATTGAGAAGGTTTAAAAACCAACTCAAGGAATTGTTTTATGGATTTGATATAAAGGAAGGACATTTTCCTTTATCATGAGGTGTGGATATATGACAAGAGAAGTGATTGAAAGAAACAAAGAGAGTGGAATGTGAAGCCAAGCAAAGCAGAGTAGAAGTGAAGGAAACTTCATTGTCAAGGTTTTATTGTATGATCTGAGGTTTGATATTTGGATTCGAGGTTAGTGACCTAGTGTAAAAGGTCTAACAATGATTGGTTTGAATGAAAGAATAGAGGAAGAGATGACAAAAAGAGATAAAGGTGTGATGCAAGAAGCAAAGTCAATGATGAACTATGTTTGATATCTCAAGTTGAACCTAAGAATGTGGATGAAGCATGTAAAGATGACTATTGGAAGCAAGCTATGAAAGAGGAATTAGATCAAATAGTAAAGAAAGAGACATGAGAATTAGTCCGCAGACCAACAAACAAGAATGTAATAAGAACTAAAAGGGTATTCAAAAACAAAATGAATGAACAAGGTAAAGTTGGAAGGAACAAAGCAAGATTGGTATGTAAAGGTTACCCACAGCAAGAAGGAATAGATTATGATGAGGCCTATGCTCCTATGGCTAGAATTGAAGCAGAAAGATTATTCTTAGCATATGTACCATACAAGAAATTCAAGGTATATCAAATGGATGTCAAGTCAACATTTTTGAATGGAGAACTTGAAGAAGAGGTATACATTGAATAGCTTGAAGGTTGTCCTTCGACAGATGACAAGGACATAGTATGAAGATTGAAGAAAGCATTGTATGGCTTGAAACAAGCACCCAGAACCTAGTATGCAAGGTTAGACAAGTATTTGACAAAGCTTGAATATAGAAAAGGTATGGCTAATAAGAATCTCTATTGGAAAATTTTTTTTGATGGATTAATGATTTTGGTAATATTTATTGATGATATCATAGTTGGATGAAATGATGAGGAAAGTGAAAAGTTTGCAAAAGAAATGAAGAAGGAATTTGAAATGAGTATGATAGGAAAAATGAAACATTTTCTAGGATTACAAATTGTACAAAATAAAGAAGGAATCTTTATTTCTCAGACTAAGTACTTGAAGGGTTTACTAAAAAGGTTTGGTTTGGAAACATGTAAACATGTTGGAACACCTTTGGTAACTAGACACAAGTTATATACAAAGGATGCGACTTCTACTATTGAGCAGAAGGAGCGTAGATCTATGATCAGAGGTTTGCAATATTTGACTTACACAAGGCCAAGTATAGAAGATGTAGTTGGAATTGTTACAAGATTCCAAGCTTATCCCAAAGAAGCACATTATGTACCAGTTAAAAGGATATTTAGATACCTAAAAGTAACACCATAGTTTAGATTGTGGTATAACAAATCTAATGATTTCACTCTAAGTGCTTATATTGATGCTAATTGGGCAAGCAATATGGATGACAGAAAGAGAACCAATGGTGCAGCCTTCTTTCTTGGAGGAAGATTAGTTTCTTAGCTAAGCAAGAAGTAGGATTGTACCTCACAAAGTACAATAGAAGAAAAATATGTTGCAACAGAAAAAAATTGTAATCAAGTTGTTTGGATGAAGCGGATGCTGAAGGATAGAATTTAGTAAACCTGTTGTCATACATTGTGATAACACAAGCACAATAAATATGTCTAATAATCTAGTGTTGCATTTGAAGACCAAGAAAATTTCTATCAAGTATCACATGTTGAGAGAGAAAGTTGAAGAAAAGGAAATTAGATTGGAGTATGTGAGCAGTAAAAAGAATATTACAGATATATTCACTAAGCCTCTTCCCAAAGAGACTTTTGAGCATTTGTGAGGTATGCTAGGAGTTATGCCCCTTCCTACATTAGAGTGGAAGATGCAAGGATGCATCAGTCCAGTGCAACTGGGCACCATTATTTGTTTGGACTAAATGCCAATGCTTCCTATATGGGGGAGTATCTATGATGGAAAGAATCATCTAGGACTCTTGTTGGATGTTGTTTTTGAACAATGTCTTTGGACACTTGAGCTAGTAAGAATCAGTTTTTGTAGAGTTTGATGGTTGGTAAAACCTTTGACATTGATGTCAATGGGGGAGAAGTACTAGATGAAAAACATCATGAGGAAAAAAATCATGGGGGAGAAGAAAAAACAAGTAAGAACAAGTATATCATGTTTGGGAGAAGTTTAGCAATTGAGAAGAAAACATTTTGCTAGAATGGTTGATGAAGAGGAATTGAAAAGAAATGTTAACAATCTTTTGCAGTTGGTATTCTTGGAACTAGATGTTTTTCATTGATGTTTCCATCAATACCAAAGGAGGAGATTTGTAGACATGAATGCTAATGATATTCCTATGGGGGAGTATTGTAGATGATGATATGTTACATTCATGACTAAGTTTGTCATTGATGTCAACATAGTAGTTTCTTGTGGTATCTGATAGAAGAACAATAGAAAGATCAAGTTGGTATAGATGGCTAGTTGAGTATTCTTACTATTAGAGGTTATGGGAGATACTTCTGAGTATCTAGCATATGCAGTTAATGTCAAGCGAAGAAATTTTAAGCCAGTAAGAATTTATGTAAGTTTTGGTGATGTATGTTTTGAGATAGAATTTACAAAGGCATGTTCTGGTAAACTTGTTATATCTCTTAGAATAATTGTTATTCTAAGAATTGAGGTTGAGGATGTGAAGAAAGCATGTTGATGATGACATGGTCAAGCTCACTCATTATAATATTATGTGTACGAAAAGATATTTAAGTTGCAAGGCGAAAGATTAATGTTATTGCTAAGTGTAACATGTTCTTAATGTAGTCCTATAATAATTAATTGAGAAGGTCTAACACCTGACTCAGGGAATTTTTTTATGGATTAAATATAAAGGAAGGACACTTTCCTTTATCATGAGGTGTGGATATATGACAAGATAAGTGATTGAAAGAAAAAGAGAGAGTGGAATGTGAAGCCGAGAAAAGAAGAGCAGAAGTGAAGGAAACTTCATTGTCGAGGTTTATTGTGTGATTCAAGGTTTGATATCTAGATCTGAGGTTTGTGACCTAGTCTACAAGGTCTAATAGTGATTGGTTTTATTGATAGAATAGAGGAAAGAGGAACTTAATATTAAATTACTTGTTTGGAACATGAGCTCTCCTTGTAATTGAAATTACATGTTTGGCAGTGGGTTCTTCTTGCATACATTATACTACAACTCCTAATAAGGTTGGCACAACTTCTAATAGGGTTGGAATCTCTTAATAGGGACTCTATGTACTAAATATTGTAATAGACTCCTAACAAGGTCCATCCTCTAACAAGGAATATTTATATTAGTAGATCATCTTGTGGGCATCATTCCCATTGCGATTTTTCCTCTAATCAACGATTTCCCTAGTTAGAATATCTAGTGTAATTGTCTATGTACATCTTGTTATGATTTTTGTTTACTTTGGTTGAATGGATAAGATTGTTTAAGGTTTATAGATGTTTTAATTATTGGATAACTAATTTCCCCTCCCCCACCTCTTAGTTATCTTGGTGAACTATTGTTTCTAAGAGGGAGAGGGTGGGAGAGAGAGAGAGAGAGAGAGAGAGAGAGAGAGAGAGAGAGAGAGAGTAGGGGATGAGAGAGAGAGTAGAGGATGGGAGAGGATGGTATGGAGGGGAGAGAGAGAGAGTAGGGGGTGGGAGAGAGGGGGGAGAGAGAGTAGGGGGTGAGAGACTAGGGGATGGGAGAGGGAGAGAGAGAGAGAGAGTAGGGGGTGGGAGAGAGAGTGGCGGATGGGATATGGAGGGGGAGATATAGGGAGGGAGAGAGGGCGAGGGAGAGAGAGAGAGAGAGAGAGAGAGAGAGAGAGAGAGAGAGAGAGAGAGAGAGAGAGAGAGAGAGAGAGAGAGACGATGGGAGAGAGAGGGAGACTAAGGGAAGCAAGAGAGAGAAGGGAGACAGAGTAGGGGGTGGGAGAGAGAGTAGGGGATGGAAGAGGGTGGCATAGGGAGAGATAGATTTTTCACATAGTGCATACGCGCTATCTAAAAACAGCACAAAATGATTATAATGAAAGTTTGGGTCCCTATTGACCCATATTCTATTTTTTGTCTATTGTGTGTTCTATTGTTCCAATAGAAAACACGAGTTTTTTGCTATTCGAAGTTAGAAAACACCAAATTCAATTATTGGATACACTATTTGAAGGCTTTTTGAACATTCTTTCATGTTATTGGAAGCTAGTAAACACCATATTCAATCATTGGATACACTATTTGAAGGCTAATTGAACATTCTTTCTATAGAAAAGGTTATTGAAGTTCTTTTTAATATTCTTTGATTCTGCAGAGACAAATTTCATTATAATTTGACAAGTTGTTTAATATGTAGTGAATTCATTGAAATTTATATGTTTGAATAAATTGTTATTTCAAATGGTTATAAATTTTACAAGTTTAATATATATTGTGTATTCATTGAAATAATTGTAATTTGTATATGTATTTGAATGATTTGTAATTTATAAATTATAAGTAATTCAAATGTTGAATAATTTTACATATAGAAATCATCATCATGCCAGAGAAGAAACCAAAAACTCAAACAAATGAAGAGAGGGAGAGAGATTTTGCAATTAAAAGAAATAAAATGAAACTACTATGTGAACAAATAAAATTGCAATGCAATAATGAAAAATTGTCTTTCAAAGAGGAACAAGAACCACTGATACAAAGAAACAAAGAGGACGAATTGGAAAGACAAACAGAATAAATGAGACTCTTACGCTTAGGAAGACAATTAAATTGTGAAGCTACACCATCTTCCAATGTTGGAGTCATATCATCATCTCATGCTAAAGAGTCATTAATTTCTACATCTAACAATGTACATACTCCATCATGTCATGTTGAAGGCACAATATCAACATATCAAATAGGTGATATTCCATCTTTTGCATCTTATTGCCAAGGCACATCATCTTCGGTTCAAGGTATGCAAAAAACTCAACCTTATGTTGATGTTCAAAATGTTGAGGGAATGGAAGAGATTATAACACCTTCTAGAATTCATTTTAGAAAACCAAAATATTTGATTGATATTGATACTAACATTTTGAAATCAATGCCTGACAAGATTAGCAAGTGTACTTGTCAAACAAAAGTTAATCATATGTGGCGATTATTCTTTGAAGAATTAAATATTACATGCCAATGCCAACTATTTGTTGAAATGATGAGAAATTTTTAATTTAGGCTCATCATGAAGATTCTTGGGCTAAGAACAATGGATGATTCAAATGAAAAAAGCATTATAAAGAATCTAATGAGTGCATATGACAAAGTGGGTTCTAAATCACGCACCAAATATAGTAATATCACAAGACGCATACTTATATCAATAATAGTAAGTACTCGAATGAAGAAAGCTTGAATCATGAGAAAGACAAGAAAAACATTGAAAATCGGTAGAGGTACTCTAAGGAGAGCCATTGTAAGGCATGAGAGATTGGAAAATCCAGCAAAAAATAAGTTATGGACATTTAGCAATAGACTACCACGAAAGGATAAAGAAATTAGTGAAGGTTTGAAATAATTGATTGAAGATTTTTGGAGAAATAACACACATGTTTCCCCTAATCAAAGAGATGTTTTAAGAAGGAGGATTGGTAGCTGAAATTGTGACCCACATGCGGAACATTTTTTGGACTCAACTCAGAAGCAATTTTTTGCAAAATTTATTGGTATGTATCCTCAAATTTGAATAATTCAATGATTTTTTGAGATGGGTAAACCTTTTATGTGAAGATAAATCACACACGCACAACTTGTTGTTGTAGGATACATATTGAATTTTCTAACTATTTTGATGTTTTTAGTCATATATGGGTGTTTTTGCACTCTAAGTTATTTTTGAAGAATTATGGAATTAATGAGCCACCTAGATCTTTAAGGAAATTCATATCCAACATTCTATGTGAAATAGGGGATGGTCAACAATTTTACAAGATGTCATGCTTGGATGGTACATGCTTATTTTGTGGTTCTTTGCAACTTTTATCAAGTTGTGAACATATGGATAGTACACATGCAATTGAAAATAAAATAGTAGATTACAAAAAATATAAGACAGTGACATATTCTCTAAAAGATGGGGAAACATGGAAAAAGATGTGATTTAGTCATTGAAAATATTCCAGTGTATGAGTTCATGAATATTTTTTATGAAAAGACTATTTACGAGTATGCAAGGCATACACATAGAGCTCAATGGCTCGCCTTTCAATACAAGTTGTGCAAGGATACATTTCCACTAGATACCATTGTTTTGGTTGTAGATTTCACAGATAACTATTTATTACAACCACAAAATGAAGTGTAAGAAAAGTATTATACTTCTCAATAGGTTTCCATATTCATTCACATAAAATTCATGCATTCACGTACAAGTACAAAGGATGACAAGAACATATTAAAGGAGTAGCATTTTTACATCAGTAATGATAGATCACATTCTACAGAGTTTGTACATAATTTTTTTCAACTATTTTATGGAGATTTGGCTAATAGGGACATACCATATCACTAGCACATTATATGGTCAGACAATTGGGCATCTCAATTCAAGAATGCACAGATGTTCTATTGGTTGAGTAGGATGCACAAGTTGCCTATAATTCAATGCATGTGGAATTTCATAAAGGTTGGTCATGGAAAGAGAGAGCATGATGGTGCAGTCACATACATCAAAAGAGCCTTAGCTCGTGAAGAACTCAAGTAAAAAGATGGAGGAATATTGATAGATGCAAAATCCATCATCCAGTGGTGTAACGCTACAACGGGTCCAAGTAAGGAAGGTGAGTCTATGGTTCATAATTTTTTTTCGTTGATAGATAATAACAACATTGCACTATATGAGGACTGTTGTACACTAATATGATCAAGTGAATTGCACTCTTTTAGAAGATCTTATGTAGGTTCATGGAGTATCCACATACAAAAAATGGCATGTTATTGTCCATCATGTACAGAGGAAAACTGGGATGAGTGTGAGTCGAGTGAATGGGTGGACAAATGAGATATATGGGTTTCAGAACCAATTGACACCTATTGTCCCCCACAAGCACTGGAAATGGTAAAGATGGATTCATCCATTGACTTTGATCACTTTTCTGATCTAGTGCAACTTGGTTATATATATATATATATATATATCTTTGTAAATTCAATATGTAACTTTATAACTTTTACCTAAGTATTTGCCAAATTAATGACCACATTTTGTACATTTATTACTGTAGGCCATATTTTTGATGTTATTGCACCTGAAAATAATGAAGAATGAACTGATTATTATTTGTGTCATTGTGTCTAGGATTAAAAAAAATTGGATTACTTGGTTATAGATGGTGAAGGTTTAGAGTACCATAAAGGTGTGGTGGTTATAACTGACACATGGCCTAGACGATATTCTATGAAGAACCTAGCTTATGTTTATTCAAGTGTTGGAAAATAGAGAGAAGGATTCTTCATTATTCAAACCTTGCTATTATTTCAAATATACAATTGATAAAATATGGTGGAAAGCCACATAATAATACTCTTTGGAAGGTTCGTGAGTCAGACCATGAGGCAATACTTGAGACATTAAAATGTAGAGTAGATCTAGTTGATTCATTAGATTGAATGTAATTATAAAAACATAGAATCCTAAGGTTAAATTTTGTTAAGTTTGGGAAACTAAGGTATTTGGTTACCTTATAGGTCCTAGGAATCCTAACTAGGGTCCTAGAATGGTCCTAGATGGACCCATTTGATCAAAAGATGTAAAGAGCAAAAATTGTTCAAAAGTTGCAAAGTTGCTCAAAAAGTTGCTTGAGAAACTTTTGCAATCTTTGCAAAAAGTTGAAAATTATAGTTTGGGAAGTTGTAACTACCCATGGTTAGGTATTCTAGCATGGGGAAGCCTATTTTGGAAGGTTAGAAGGTTTTTAGCATGGGGAAGCACTCAAATTCCTAGGTTGGTTAAAAGTTGCTCAATAGGTTAAAAGTTGTTAGGGATGGGCAACTAAGGTATTTGGTTACCTCATAGGTCCTAGAATAGTCCTAGATGGACCCATTTGACCAAAAGATGTAAAGAGCAAAAATTGCTCAAAAGTTGCAAAGTTGCTTGAGCAACTTTTGCAAAAAGTTGCAAATGGGGGTTTGAGAAGTTGTAACTACCCATGCTTGAGCATATGAGCATGAAAAACATATTTTGGAAGGTTATAAGGTTTCTAGTCATATTTCACACTACTTTCCAACCAAGTTGCATTTTTTAGCAACTTTTACAACTTTTGTAATTTTGCACTAAAAGTGCAACTTTTGAAAAGTTCCCAATTTTTCATAACTAACAACTTATGCTCATATCTTGCACAAAGTGGCCTAGGCATACATATCTCTCTCACCATTCATTGTCAGATCGAATTGTCTATTCCATTAACTCTAAGTGGCCAGATAAACTCTAATTCTAAGCTCATCCCATCCTATTAATTTCTCAAACATTCTTGGGCATGCCAAACCAAATTAACCCTAAGAGTCATTAAATGCCATAGAGCAATGATCTTTGACAGGGCATATCTCGAAGCTCATGTGAGGTATGGATGCAATTCTAGGTGCTACAGGATCATGTTTATGACACCTACAATAACCTCTCTCTCTTTTTGGAGATTGAACTCCATTTTGATTTTGTGGCCCCATCTTAGGTGATGTTGAAACTTGTAGTGTTGGCCAAGACAAAGTCGCCAACTAGTGAATCTCTCCAACCATTCATCATGGGATCAAACTATTTATTCTATTAGCTCTAGGTGGCTGGGTAAATCCTATTTCCAAGCTCATTCCATCCTGTTGAACACTCAAACATTCTTGAGTATGCCAAAAAAAATTGACCCTAAGAGTCATTAAATGCCATAGGGTAGTGATCTTTGACAGGGCATATCTCAGAGCTCGTAAGAGGTATGGATGCAATTTTGGGTGCTACGGGATCATGTTGCTGACACCTACAATAAATTCTCTCATTTTTTAGAGATTTGATTCTATTTTGATTTTGTGGCCCCATCTTGGGTGATGTTGAAACTTGTAGTGTTGGCTAGTACAAAATTGCCAACTAGTGAATGTCTCAAACCGTTCGTTGCAGGATCAAACTATTTGTTCTATTAGCTCTAGGTTGATAGGTAAACCATAGTTCTAAGCTCATCCCATCATGTTGACTACTCGAACATTCTTGGGAATGCCAAACCAAATTGACCCTAAGAGTCATTAAATGCCATAGGGCAATGATCTTTGATGGGGCATATCTCAAAGCTCATGTGAGGTATGGATGCAATTCTAAGTGTTACAGGATCATGTTACTAACATCTAAGATCATGTTATTGACATCTACAATAACCTCTCTCTCTTTTTGGAGATTGAATTCTATTTTGATTTTGTGGCCCCATCTGGGGTGATCCTGAAACTTGTAGTGCAGGGCACCTAGGTGGCAACTAGATATGTGTCATGCCCAAACTACAAGGCAAAAGCACACAATTTTTTTTTTAATTTAAATAATTAAAATGCTCTAGGTTTGATATGGTTGTGATCACAGTTTAAGTATAGGTTCTTGACACCATTAAATTAATACTCTCGTGATTAAGCTGATATCGACAAAAGTTATGTTATTACATTAACTTACAAAAATATGTGAAAATTATTTAAATAACAATTTAAATGAGTTCGTTTTAAATTAATTTGAAAAATATCAAATCAAGATCTCATTAAAGGAAATATCACATCAAACCATACACCTAACTATAATATATTTAGTTTTGATCAATTAATAACCTTTTTGATGAATGCCACTTGACAATCTAACCAATTTATTGAAAAGTCCCATTAAATAATGTAAACTAAATTGAAGAGAAATTTTTTTTAAAAAAAGATTTAATGCATTGACACTTCTAACTTAATTTTCATATAATACATGTTCAATGTTCTAAAAAACCTTTAGAAATTTAAACCATCTAACGAATAAAATCTACATTTAAATTTATTTTAAATACTAACTAAATTTTTTAATTAAAATTAAATATTGTTAAAAAAAAAAAACTAAATTAACATTAATATTAAAACTAACTAAATGTTACTATCATAATATATATTACTAACTAAAAACAATTTTAATAAATTAAACTAACTACAACCATAAACTAACTTTTCTTAACTAACAATACTATACTAACAAATTAAATTACATTTAAAACTAACTAATTAAAATTATTTAACAAACAACAAAAAGTAACTAAAAAACATAATATATACTAATCTTAACTCTAAAACTAACACATAAACTAACACCTATTACTAACTAACACCTAACACCTATACTAACCCCCCCTAAACTCCCCCTACTCCCATGCAATTCCCCAAAGGTAGGAGCACTTCCCAAGCGCTGCACTTAGGACAGCGCTCTGCCCAAGGTATGACCTTGGCAGGCCTCCCATAAACCAAGCGACCTAAGGGGATTTGAAGGTAGTTTTAATAATAATAATAATAAACATAGCAATTTTGTTCAAGCCCTCCCATAAATGAATAAGGTGAGCACGCTGATAGAGAAGATGGGGATGGATGTGGAGATAGGTGACGTCACCCTCCCATCATGGCAATTGACTATATTTAAAACAAATAAAACCTTTTTAAAAATTGCATCTCTAAAAATTGCATCTCTAAAAAAAATAAAACCTTTTTAAAAATTGCATCTCTAAAAATTGCAAGGGGGGGGGGGGGGGGGGGGGGGGGGTTAATGCAAAAAGTTTCTTAGGTAGCAAGATAGATATTTAGGATATTTAGTTTTAAATTATGTTATACACATTTTTCTATTATCATTATTATTTTAATTTTAATTTTCAAGATTATTCAAATTATTTAAAAGAGGATTTTGAAGAGAATATTCTCTGTTATCAAAGGGGCATTTAATTTGTTTCCCCATACAAATTCCAGAGACTATTTGGCTCTAGGATACAACTTTTTTTTGTCATATTTTTCTAAGTGTAGATTTACAAAGCAATGTATTTTTTTTTCAAGGCGTATATTTTTGAATGGATTTAAAACATAGATTCAATAGTTTGTGTCACATTAATACCAAATTTTTTTGATCTCCTAAGAAAACTTGAATTAAAATATATCAACCATATCCATTTTTCTTTCCTTAACATAATTTTCATTTTTAACATATAAGGAAACTTGAAAATTTTTCTTAACTAAACCATCATCATTTCATCCTTTTTTTGATGTGCATCCATATAATTGAAAATTACAATTAAATCTCATGATAAGAAATATTACTCAATCACCATTTTATTGACAAACCTGATTCAAAGGCTCAGTCGGGAAAGAACCAAGAAGAAAACTCTGCGTCATTGCCATTACAACAAGGTTTTGAAATAAAAATTACATAGGATTATAATCCCAAAATTTGAACAATTTAATTGAATTTCCTTCATGACCCTCATCAAGGGTTCCATATCAATTTTTGCAACACATTTCTAAGAACTGTGGAGAGAACAGAATCTGATCAGGTGTTAACAAGCATGGCCAAGAAACAAATCAAACATGCATATTCATACAAGGTTTTCACAATAGGATTCACAATGAATCAAAACTAGGGAAAGGTGGATTCTTGCAATAGGAGAAGTCAGGCACAACACCAAAATAGATGCCCAATTGGGGCTATAACCAAGAACTTCCGTTCTTCCATTTTAACATGCCATACTCATACGAGGTTTGTGCTGATAGGTAGGGGCCCATAACACCCTACCCTCTCTCCCTCTTCTCATCCTGAGAAGAGACTCTACACTTGTTGGAGTCCAACTAAAAAGACCTTTCCCAAAATTGGTTACTTCTTCTCTATCCAAGGGTGAGTAATACCAAAACACCTATACAAAAAAACATCTAAATTCAAACATAAACATGAAAGAAAAACATCCAAAAAAAAAACATGGTTGCAATCCTTCCCAACATACACAACATACATACAAGCATCCAAATAACAACACCATAGCATAAGCATGAAACAAGCATGAAAATCTAAACAAGGGAGATGAAAATTCCTACCTTCACAAAGAGGTAATGGCGAATGAAAAATTTGAGTAGAGCTTCTCTTCCTTCCTTCAATCTTCCAAGACTCCTCTCTAAAATGTAGAGATTGGGTAACAACCTAAACTACTCCAAGAAGGGCCTCTAAATAAGTCTCAAACTCAACCACCACAAAGGCAATAACTTTCCCCACCCACCTACAAATCTAGAAGTTCCTAACTCAACCCATACCATGATTAACCACTAAGTGGAGTTGAGGTGATGCAACTCATGGTAGCCATAGTCAATTTTCGCACAAAGGCAAAAAGAGACTTTTTGAGTGATCTCAAAAGTCAATAAAAGGGGCTTAGGGGTTGGAAAAGACCCCCAACCCATACCCATACCCCTTGGCTAAAAACATTTCATGTTTTAAAGCCTTAGGAAAAGGTTTGGAACAAACAAAAGCTAAGAAATAATTAGAACCATCTAACAACTCTAAAAATGTAGATTAAGCACTAATCCAGATTAAGGGTGACTAAACTCGATTAAGAACCAAATTAGTAGAAAGACACTACTTAAACTGACTTAGGTCCAAAAGTTACACAGCTAACCCTAATTAGCACGCTGAAGAGCATAAACAATTCATGAGTGTCAAGTGACACTTAAAGAACACAGTTACAAACATTAACATTTACTGATCACAGGAAAATACATACATACATCTCACAATTAAAATAGTTGAATTATGAACAACAAGGTTTCCAAAATTAGCACATAGGGATCAGTTATGTTCCTTCGTTGGGTTTCTTGGCTAAAATATTTGCACACTCATTGCACACATCAGTAGTCCCATAAAATCACATGCACATATGTATATACGTATCAAGAAATCACATAAATTAAAACATACATCTATAAATCAGTTAGGGTTTCTCTCAATTCTTAACCATTAAAATCTCTTAAATCAAAGTATTAATCCTACATTTATTGGTTTCATCAACATACGTATACATAAAACATTAAAGGACAAACATCAAATATTTGAAAGTGACATCACACAACATAAAATAATATAATATGTTCTAAGCATCAGATAATGTCTTGACATCTCGAGTCATGAGTATCAAAATAATAGTAATGTAACAACTAAGGCTATGAAGGGTCGGGGTGAGGCCTCACAATATGTCATCTCATCCAATGATGGAGATTCATGATAGAAGGTAAATGGGTGATCATACACCTCATTTTGAACATGTTATTTTTTTATGGTAATAAGGCAATCCTTGTTTGTAAGGTCAAGGAAGTTGAGGTCACTTATAAACCCAAGTTGCCTTAGTCCTAAGGATTTTTTATTTTTTGTTGTTTTTATTAATAAGTTGAATCAAGAAGTGTTTTGAGAGTCATTACACCTTATATAGGTCCTATGTGTTACCAAAAAAAACTTGGTTAAGTTCTAGGAAGAGTTAGTGTAAAAATTACATTTTACAATAAAAGTTGTTGACAACTTTTTGGCAATTTTAAATTTTTTTTGAAAAATGTTGAAACTAACCTTGTAACCAATCAAACCAATTGGTAATCAGTTGGAATGGATGTCAAATGATGAAAATAATATCTATCAAGTTAGAGGAGGCATAAGTTGTTGGTGATTATTAAGTCCTTTTTATATGGCAAGGAATCAATGTTGATGTTAAACTTGTATATAAGATCATTGAGTTATTGTTAAATATCATTACTCCCTATTTTAGAAAAACAAAACTATACTTTGAGATAATGAAACACCATTTTAGCTGCATGTTATAATTGAATGGAGTTAGTGGAAGATGTTAAGGATCTTCTTGGTTGTATTAATATTCATTTCATGAGTTTGAAACATAATCACTTCCCTTTGTGAAGAGTTGGCCAAAAATCAGCAAATTACATGTTGTTGCAAAGAAAATATAGTCATAGGATGTTGGAAGATTGTTTTGACTCATATGATGTTGAAGAATCTCTTGGAAGGATGGAATAGATGACAGAAGGAAGTTTGTGAGATAGTTATTAGGTGTTCCTTGGAGTGTCTAAGGTGTTAGTTTGAAGAAAGAATTTGATTGTGATACATTTCTCAAATTTGCTCATTTTTCCCTTATTGCTTCCCAAGTCTTGAATAGAGAAAGTGATCAAGTCTTTTTGTGAATTTGAGTAGAAGTTTTTTCAGTGTTGTAATCAAGTTGGGAAGAGTCTTTGAAGCACTTAGGAAGGTGGGAAAGGTAGTTTTCCTTAAATGTATTCTTGTTGGAAATCCACTAGCTTTTGGTGTGATCACAATGTATCATTTTGGATGTAAATTACATTAAAATGAAATACATGAAATGCACTTAAAATGTAAATAAGAAAAACAAGATATATATTATGATAATCAATAATTTCATACATGAACAAACATATAATATATTATGATAACCAATAATGCCATACGTGAACAAACATATCATATATTATTATAACCAATATTGTCATAAGTCTAATAATGTCATGCATCAAACATATGTCATACATCAAATATAAAATGTCATATATACATCAATTGTATGTCGAATATGTCCACTAACATAAAATCCAAGATCTATGTCCACTAATGCCTATACATGTGTGTCTATCCCTATATCTTCTCCTTCCCATGAGGGGAAGGAAAAAAATCCATATAGGTCTTTGATCATTGCATATAGGGATATGATGGGGTCTTCCTCACATGCTTGCTCATCCTCTTTTTTAGGCTCCTCTCTAACTGGAGCTAATACAAACAAAGTAGATATGAATCAATAATTATTATACATTGTAATCAAATATATGTACACACAAAATTCATTATTTTCTTACCACCATCAAATAGTCACTTTGTACATCCACCTCAAAGGCTCATGGATGATCAGGAGTAACAAGGCCCTAAAATAATTCAATCAATATAATAACTCAATCATACTTATAAATACCATTTGAAATTTCAATACTAACTATTATAAATAACAATTAAAACTATGAAATATCTTTCATACCTCAGCCAATGGCTTTGAAGTAGCCATCACGACAAAAACTCCACAATCGATGGACTGGTGAAGATGAGGAGGAGTCTCATATGTCAACAATGAAAAATCATATAATACAATTTATATGTAACATGAAACATGAAAAAAATATAATCAAATGAATTAAATTAGCATGAAACAAATGTACCTCTATGAAGCTCATATCATGCCTAGGCTCAAAGTCCCTTGTGAATGTCAATGGTCCAATAGAGAATTGATGCACATGGACAATTTTGTTTTGTCAATCCTTCATATATATATATATATATATATATATATATATATATATATATATATATATATATATATATATATATATATATATGGTTAAATTGATACATACCTCTCAACTCATCAACGAGATGTAAAATGGGGCTGGGGAATCTACACTAGGGGCATCATCACTCTTATCCTAAATTTTGAACAATGTCAATACATGCTAATTAATTAGTCATTCACTGTATATATGAAATGTGATCAAATTAGTTTATTATAATTGTAATTAACCTATGTGCTAATGTCAAATGTGCCACTCAGGAACTCATCAGTGACTAGGCCATCATCCATAGTGTCTCCAACATGACTGCCAATGTGCATAAGGATCCACATGATGTGTACATGTGACTGTGATGCAAAGAAGGCTCCTCCTCAACTAATGGACGGTCATTATGAATGAGGGTTTGTGTCAAAGCATTGATAATCCCTAGAGTACTAGTCTCTACATATTCCTTCACTAGTGAAGGAATAATCACATGTTAATCTTGTGCCTTGATAATAGACACCCTATTTACATTAGGGTCATGATGTGTCCTTAGCCTCTCAAATGATGACCCCCCACCTCTACCCTAGGAATCTAACATATCAAAATAATTGGGGATCTTCGCAAAGACAAATTCACAATATAATTTCTTTAAAAAATACATTGGAACCTCATGATTATTGTAGGGAGGGGCATCAAAGGCCATCCACTATCTATCCCAAAAGTTATTTATAATATCACTAGGTATGCACCAATGGATGGGGATCCTTCTAGTTATATGTTTAATAGTATCTTATGCTCCAAGTTTTTTAGACAATGCACATATGCTACCTTTTGCTATTTCTTTTTTTCTTACATCTTTATAAGATAATTTGTTTCCATAATATATTATTTTTTCTTCTCTCTTAACATGTCAAATATCCAACTGACCACTAGCAAAAGCTACATGGCTCATAATGGACTCAAGAGAGGATGCCAATTGTGCTCTCATAGGATTAGTATTCCTGCAAGTTTTCAACCTACTAATGATTGCTTCTAATTCATTTTTCCCTTTTTCTATTTCATTCATTATATTTTCTTGGGTGCCAAGAGGAGGTTTTTGAATCGATGGAGGTTGCAGAAGTTCATTTTGATCTTGTGGAGGGTTTTCATTTTGATTTTGTTGATAAGGTTAGGGATGTCGTGGTTGATTATTCATATTTGATAATAAACCAATTTCATTTTAAATAAATAAACAAATTTGAAGCAAAACTAAAAAAAATACAAAACAATGCAAAAATAAGAGTAGAAAACATACTATGTGATCCTGATATTAATCTTTGATGGGGAGGAGGCATTTTGAGGAGAGTGACAAAATTCTTCAACTTCTAGAAACTGCATGTGCATTATTGAGGAGAAAGAAAAAAAAAAGTACATGATATAAGTATGATGTAATTTTCAGTAACAAGTATTTTTATTGATACAAAAAAGTTATTGCCAGCTCACAATAAATGGTTAGTACAATAATTGTTATATATCTTAAATATTATATATGGAAACACTAATACTAAAGATATCATGATGAAAAACAACTACAAATATCAAGTCCAATAAAATACTATTATCCATCATGCCTACCTAATCTCCATGAAGATTTAGACAAATTGATCTATGTACAAACCCTAGCCACAAATAAGCCTCTGTATAAGAAAAGGAACATCATGGAAGACATAATCATGTTAATTACTAGATTAGAAGAAGATGAATCAATATATCAATTAAGATCTTTGAAATCTATATATATGAATAAAATTGGAGCATTGTCAAGCTTACCAAGAAGAGTTATATTGACAAAAGATGTGAGAACATTCACTCAGAGCAAACAAATTGAAGTTAGTAATGAAGACGTGAGTCTAGCCTATAAATATTTGTACAAAGAATAAATTTTGAATGACAAGTTTAGTACTTGGAAAAAAAATATTAACGCATATTATGCACATGCCCAATAACATCAATGGTGAATGGATTAACTATGGATTAAGTAGAATACATTAAAATATATTTGGTTGGAAGGAGATAACTAGGTGAAAATCAAAAAGGAAATTATCCACACTATCATGGGATTGACAGATAATGGAAGAAAATATGTCAAGGAATTGAATCCAAAGACAAAAATTGAAGGACTAGTCAGATGTAAGAAAGATTAATTTTTTTTTTTTTCTATAAATCATATATTAGACAAAATAATGAAATTTCCATAAATCATTATTGGTTACAAAGTTTACCAAGAAGACAAATTGGATAATATATTGAGTGGAGCTTTACAAGTTACCTATGAGATTTTCATTAAAGAATTTTTTTTGACCTAGTTGAGTAGATGTTGAGAAATCTTCTCATGATGAACTTAAGAAAGATCAAGGAGCAAGTATCTAGGTATGAAGCATTTTTCATATGTATACTTTTCTATGTACAAAACTAATGTTGAGTAATAGGAAGAGTTAACTGGACTGTAGGTGAACCAGTATTACATCAAATCAATAGATACATTGTTCGACTAGGAAGATGTTATTAAGAATTAATGTGGTATCATTTTAAATACATTTAAGAAAGGGTCTATAAGAGATATTAGATTCTACCTCATGTTGTTGAAAAACATAAAAAGGATATATGTTTTCTGGCTAGTACACATATGTGTATAGTAAAGGAAGTATAGCCTTGTACATCATGGTTACAACCATTTGGTTATGAGATGAGAAGTTGAATTAGTAACCAACATAGAAAAATTATTAGAAAAATCTAATAACAGTAAAGCCAATCAATATGAAACTCTATCATCTTAAATTGGATGCACTCCAATTTAATGAAGGTTTAGCATCTATTTAACACAAGATCATCAATCTCCTCTCTTTCACCTCTTCTTCCTTTTTCTATCCTTTCTCCTAGGTAGAATTGGGGAAAAACCTAATCTAGATCCTCTTTAAAGCTCCTATTTCATGGTGTTAAGTTTGAGGTAGGATCTATTTCCCCTAAGCCCTTCCTCTCATCCACCTATCTTCTTGAAATCTACTCCTTGCACTAAAATGAGATTTCCTCATAATATGAATCTAATTTTTTGATCCCAACACCTAATTTGGAGCCTCAAGACAACCTTGGGGATTTTTTCACCTAATCATCAAGGTTATAAGTTTTCCCCTAATGGGCCAATCAAGGGTACAATACACTCTTGATGACTAGGCTTTATTTTGGACTCCCTCTTTGCCTCTCATATTTTGGGATGCTTGGGTGTTAACTTCTAGGTTGGTCAAATTGCATGAATTGGTTAATTCTAAGCTCTATATAAACCCTTCCATTTGCTCCATTTTTAATAGATCTCATTCACAAGTTCTCAAGAACCCACATTCTCTAGCTCTCAAGCATTCATTCAAGCATTCCTCCATTGAAAATCAAATATTCAAAGATTCAAGAAATTGAAGGAGTTTATCTTCAAGATCTCCTTCAATCCCTTCAAGATCCTTTGTTGCATCTTCGACATCCATTCATATTCACCTTATTGGTCCAAATTTATTGGTTAACTAAGCACATTACATTCATTTCAAGAGAGTTGGCTTTTGTAAGGTGAATTCCTACATTTACTTTTCATTCATGCTATTTTAATTCTAGGTTAATTTCTAAACTAGGTTTTGACCAGGGAAACCCTGCACCCCCCCCCCCACCCACCATCAACAATAAAATTATTTTTTTTATAGCAAGTTTTAGAGATCAAATTGAGGAATGAGTTATACAAATCAAAGTACCCTTTTTGACTTTCTTCAAAATTGCAAGAATCAACATTGCACACCATCATTAGGGGCACACTACACCCCTATAGATTCCATTTCACCCATGAAGATCTAGTTCTCCCATAATAGTTTGCCAAAAGTTTTCATGGTTTTTTTTATCACATAGTTTTAGGCCTGGATTTGATGACTTCCACTCATTTTGATCAGAATAGAAAGCAAGAAACAAACTTCAAAGGTGTGTTCATTTACTTGTTTGGTCCTTTGAATATATCTAGATATATATAGCTTTCATTATACACATAAACACACAATTATATATATATATATAGCTTTCATTAATGAATTGGATAAATTTCTCATATATGAAAGCTATACATATCTAGATATATATAGCTTTCATTAAGGAATTGAATATCTTTTTCATATTCTTCTTAGACCTATTTTGCATTAGTGCTCCTTTCTTAATCAGTTAGCACCAATCTCTCTAGACCTAGTTCTCTAGAATTAGGATTGAAAGGTTTATTTTCATTATCTTATCTCCCTCTACATGTATATATATGTGTAGGTTATGTGATGAACTTGGGGTTTCATCCTTGACTCGCATTTCTTTCACTACATGAACATATAAAGAATTCTAAAAGAGCATAATGGTTGAAGAAAATAAATCAAAAGGAGAAGGTAGTAGTAGACAAAAAGAAACCATCATACCAAGTACATATGAAAATATTAAGGATAAGAAAGAAAATTATATAAGAAAACTATTGAACAGGCACTAAGAAGGAAAACTAGATCAAGAACTACATAAACTTCAAGAGGAAGAACTACCAAAATTAATTCAATAACAAAAGTATGCACAAGAGCATAGAGGAAGAAAAATGAACTAGAACTCAAGGTAGGACACCTATGAAAAGGAATTCTGAGATCAATTGCTAATAAATCTAAAGCAATAAAAAAATATAGAACTATTATTCAAATATATGTAAACAAGTACCTATCATGGACAAAAGAGGAAAATAAACATGTAGAAGATGTTTTTGTGTCAAGTCTTTACAAGATAAAGATTTTTCCAATAGAATTAAAACACTATGTCCTTGAGGAATTACTTGAGAAAATTACAACATGGTGAAATGAAGTTGTTGTGAAGGAAAGGCAAAGTAGAAAGCATACTTTAATTTTTATAACGCCAGAGATAAGCATTGAGGAAATTAATTCATCGATGAAGGAAAATGAGAACAAATTTGTTACCAAATTTAGAACTCCCAAAATACTCATAGGATTACATGAAGCATAGAAGAAGTGCTAGCAAAGTGGAAGACAATATTTGATGTAGAAAGAAAGCATATGTTGACCCTACAAATCTCATTGTCATAAAGATTGTAATGATTGTTGTCATTGATGGATAAATTAATTGACAACTACTAGAAAGAAAAATAAGACAATTACTGGTAGAAGAGTAAACCACTGTGCACTCTTAGATACCATGCCACCACAAGAAGACAAGCATAGAAGATAGTTGATTTATATCATCAACAGAGTGATTCACCATGGATGTAGCATGAGAGTAATGGGTAGAAAGGCTATGATAGAAGAAAATAGAGAAACGGTAGAAGCAGACAAAGATGAAGGCTATTATTGGTTCATAGACGGGCTGGATGGGATACCAGTCCAAACCCTATGTCTAGGGGTCATGGGTTTCCTATGAATGGACCATACATGAAATTTAAAATTTGAATTTGAAAATGAGTGGGATAACTTGGTTATCGGTAATTGTGCCCTGACATCAAATAATAAATATAAGCAATCAAAGACAAAAGAGATTATTTTTGAAGAAATTATTGGTTATTGGTATAAAGAAGATAACATGGAGGAAGAAGAGTGTGCAAAATAATATACATAGTTAATAAAGGAGCATAATAGTGAGTAAAACAACTACATAGAAAAAGGATACAAGAATAGGTTGTTACAAAAAACCAAGGGGAGAGGTGAGACCAAAGAACTCACTAGGTGAACCAGAAGATCAATGCATCTTCAAGATTACAGAGTAGAGATCTTCAAGACAAGCCAGTGCCACATTTTAGCTCTAATACATTATATTTCTTTCTTATCATTGCATCTATTTCTGACTCTTAATAGGGAAAGCTTCATTAGTAAGCTTAGTAATCCTCTAACAAGGTGTCTCTTAAAAGGAGACTTGTAAAATCCTCTAACAAGGTAGCTTTCACAAGCCATGAGTTTCTTTGTGGTATGATTATTATTACTTTTCAGTTTAATTATTTATGCAAGTTTAAGGTTATGTTTTGATATCCATAATTAGGGAAAAAGTTGTGGAATATTGATTCAACCCCACCCCTAGAATTCCCTATTTTTAATAGTCTCGTCAAGATGAACCTATAGGTTAACTTCAAGTGAAATTTATAATGGTTAAAAGTGACCCTAGGGAGTTTTTTTGGTAGAAATTAACTTCATTCACTCCCTAGGTGTCCACTTGGTGAGTGGATCTTTCCATTCGTTCTTAATTTTCTATTTTCTTAGGAATCATTCAACACTCTATTGTTCCTATAGCCATATAGTTATATAACCAATAGTTGCTCATGCAGAAAGGATAACAATAGTAGAATCCTATTTGACTATTGGATCTTTACTAAATAGCATAAATGCTTCAATCTTTCAGTTCCTAGTTAGATATGTTGATTTCTAGTACTTACTTTTTAAGACTTCAAAGATGTATTTAATAGATTAGTGATGATAGTTGCAATGAATTATATCACAAACTCTTCTACGCCATTTAGTTTGATAATATAAGTGTTCCTAGGAGTCAATACATAACTATTTTGTGGATTACCAATCCATAAATTTAGGGCATTTCATCCTAGTTTCCAACAAGATAAGATAGGCATGCAAGGATCACAAGGAGAGTTTGATGAGCAACATTTTACCTTGAAAATAATAATAAGTCATAATGAAATCAGCAAAAGAAGAATTTTTTTTTATGGAACATCTAATATTAAGCTAATAGAAACCTTAATTAGGTTAAGAAGCCTAAAAAGGAATAAGAAGAAAGTTGAGTGATAGAGCTCAAGTAATCAACCAAAAGAAGATAGTGAGATATAGTGATTATGAAAAATTAAATTATGATCAACATCAAAGTACAAGGAGTAAGTTGAAGCAATGCATAAGGAATTGAACAAGCATTGGAAACAAAGAAGTTATAGGTCCTTTAGTTTCTTGTAATAATACCTAATATCTTTTATAATTTATAGTAAAATCCCTTAATCAAGTTGTCTCTAACTGGACTTAGGAGTTCTAGGGTTAAGTTATTATAAATCCCTTAACCATGTCATCATCGTATAAGTATATAAGAACCTCTTAATAAATTAATTCCTAGAAGAATTTTTAGATACATCTAACAATGTCTCAGTTGCTCTTAACTGGGTGAGTCTTAGTCACTCTTAATTGGGTGAGTCAATCATAAAGTGAAAAATGTAAGCCTCTAAACTAGAACCTCTTTCTATTTTAGTTGAGTATTTGTGGGTATCATACCCACTAGAGATTTTCCCTCTAACCAAGGGTTTTAGTGAGACCAAGAATAATTGTGTTATGTGTGGGCGAATTGTGTGTGATTTTAGTGTTATTTATTGCTATAATGTATCAAAAAAATTAGGAAATTGTTATTAATTGGTTAACATGAATATGTTATTACATTTATTTGGAGAAAAATATTTTTTTTGGGATGTTAATTAAATTGGCAAAAATTAGTTTCAATGTGTTACATTGTCAATCCCATGTATTTAATTATTGTTACAATGGAGGAAGTAGATTCAACTTGTTACATTTTTGTTCTCAAAATCTCTCTAGTTAAAAGTGCTTTTTCATTTGCAACACGTGTTTAAAAAATGTGAAATATTAAATACCAAATATCATCAAGATTGTAATTAGATACATGTGGAATGGAGAAAATTGGGAGAAAGAAAACATAATTTAACTCCGTAGAGAGATTTAAATGACATAGGTTGATGACTCTAATGAATTAGATTAATTACTTTTTGGTAAAAAGTTAGCAATTAATTTTTTAAACATAGACACAAAAATCCTTCACTACCATTATTATTGGCTTTATGTTATCACATTTTTCATGCTTACAATATGAATCCATGATCATGAGTTCCAGGTAAAGATACCTAGACATCAAATTTACATATTGGCCTTTCATTTTCTTTGAGGATTGTGTGCCATTACATCCTTTATTGAAATCATAATAAGGTCCCTACCAAGGGTTGTAATGACATATGCCAAAATCAATTTGTCCAATGTTTTCTTGTCTCTTGGAGTTTGTAGGCAATATAATTGTAGAAATTTTACAACATAAGTGTAAGAAGAATAACTTTATTCAAATTTATTTAAACATTATAAAGGTAATTTTCTATAAAAACTTGTGGAAGTTGTCTTCACATTTACCAATTTTAATTGTTTAAATTTGTATGTTGAGTTAAATTGGCGTATATGGATAGAAACGAAAATTCAATTCATCTCTCATAGAAAATTTATTTTAATTCATTAAAATATCAAAACATGGCAAGTCTCTTAAAAATATTCAAGTAATTGGATAATAATATACAATCAATTCAATAAATGGTTATTTTAATCTTTTAACTACCTTTTTGTACTTATAGAACATTTTAAATTGTATGAAATATGAATCAAAACTTAAGATAACTTATTGTACAATGTAATTTTATTTATTTATTGTTATAGAAAAACAATCCTTAAATGCGAGTTAACCACATTCATAATTAATAAGATGCATATTTTTGTCCTGAGAAATGAGAAAACACATTGCCTACATTTGCCTTACATTTTTTGGCATCTTGTTAAATAATCATAAAATATGTTGATTTTATTTTGTCTAAAATAAAATGAATTAAATGGATAGGTTTTTTAACAACTAAAAAGCTTTCAAATTTTTTCAAGTCTATACCAATATAGGAGCCTCTATATGGTGGAATCACTTGGTTCAACTTGGCAATGTACCTATGAGTATTATCAAAATTTTGAAAGGGAAACAACTATTCAAAAAAACACTCAAACCTTTCATGATTTATGGGATTTGGTTAACTTTAGTTGGAAATCATGAAATTGCCTCAAGTCATAATCTACTCTCTTACCAATTCACAAACCCTAAATTTTATGAATTCAATAGCTTGTTCCTCAATAATTTATTGTTAGAAATTCAAGTCCACCAAGATAACTCGGGGGGGGGGGGGGGTGTGTCTAGTGAATCAATTATCTGATCAAAACAATTTTTATTAACCACATTACTTCTCAAACATGTGACCAATATAAACAACCATAAGAAGATAACTATACACAATAGCACTACATATGTTAACTAGGGAAACCCTTGATCAAAGGGAAAACCTTGGTGGGGATGGTACCCACAAGATGATGTACTAATATATAAGTTCTTTGTAAGAGGATGGACCTAATTAAGACCCAATGAAATACATTCAATACATATTAGTTCATGTTGGAATACTTTGAATCCATGTGAGGATATCTCAACACTATTACAAGTTATGCAAATCCTATTAGGAGTTGTAGAAGGTAGAAGGACCCAATATCCAAATAACTTCAAGGGAAACTCATTTTAGAATTGATCTTTGTACTATGCCTTACAGAATAATACCAAAAACAACAGATCTCAACAACTCATACTCTTTCTATATCCTCTTATTGTGTCTCTTCTGCACCAAATACTTCTTATATCTCAATATCAAACCTGCTTACTCGGATTACACAAAAAATTCCTTAGATCTCTTATACACATTATTATATACATATCATTTCACAAACAACACATGCATTACAACCAAGGAAATAAGTATTCCTTTGTATCGAGTCCTAGATTACATTATTGAGTCAACCGTGAGCCTCACTCAATTTATAATTACAATATAGGACCTCATTAATACACATTACATTACATTTTAATAATTATCAAGATTTTTGGCTCACTATCTTCTCAATTTCTCCACACATGTAAATTATGACACAAGGTGATCAAATAAACCATCTTCAACATGTATTCTACATGTGTCTAAGTGCACTTATCCAAATTTTATATCTGTTAGGAGATCTAATCCAAACTGCTTCTCAAGAACTCTATTAGAACATAGTCTTCAATAAATCATGAATAATAGTCACCAGACTTTGACTTGCCAAGTGTACTCTTAACTAAATCATCAATACACTTTATAGAACACATCATCAACTCTGCATAACCTCGTCTGGCACCTTCTAGTTGTGTGACCTCAATCTCTGTCTACTACTTGTCCAATCTTCTCAAGATTATTAGTATGATGACATCTATTGGAAATATAAGAGGAGTAATTAAGAGGGGAGGGGTGAATTAGTTACCACAAAAAAAAATCCAAATCCCTTAGATGTTAGTACAAAACAAACTCTATGAAAACTTAACTCTACTAAAACTCGACAAATACACAGAAAAATGATGTAACTTGGTAAACATTGAAATAGCTCGGTAAATGCTTCGTATGAAAATCTTTAAGATATTAACTATGACTAATATTAATTTAACTTGGTTGAAAACACATAAGATAAATAGCATGAACACACTTGACACAAAGATTTAACGTGGAAACCCAATTCAAGAAAAACCACCAATTGCAACTAGTTACTAATTTTTACTCTTCTAAAGTGAGCCCTGTTAGGAGCCAACCCTATTAAAGGTTACAAAACACATTGTTAGGTGTGACCTTTTTAGAGGATTTAATCACCCTATTAGGAGTGGAGACTTCTTAGAGGTCTTTAGACAATTCAATAGAAATGCCACCTTGCTAGAAAATTTACAAATAACTGTTAAGCTAACTTCGTTAAGAGATTTAGATCACTGCTATAATGGTTAGAGAGTAACAATGAGATTACCTGATTCCTAATGCAAATGAATTACTAATTACACATCTCAATTGTGGATTTTATACTTGATACTTCTTGATTGAATGTATCTTTGCATCACAACAAGGATATTCTACTTATCCTTCTAATTTGCTTCCTCTTGGCATCATCAATTATTCAATTATGTTCCACATCTTTTTTTAATCCTTAACTTGAACTTGTATTTATATCTTACACATTTTCAAGTTGACTAGAATACAACTTAGAATAATTAATATTCATCTCCTCATTCAGCTAGAAGCAACAAACAATTCAATTGAACTCGATATGCCAAAAGAAGAAAATCCTTCGTTAGCCAACCCTGCTTGGTAGATAGTAACTCAAAAAAAAAAATTCTTGTGTTAACCAAGTGAACTTAGTTAACACTACATATTCACAAATTTCCTTTGGTAACCAAGTGAATTTAGTTAATACTCAACTTCTACAAACTTTCCTTAAACACCCAAGTGAACTTGGTAGACACTGTCTTCTAAACTAGGAAACCTCTGGAATGCTCAATAGACATAGGAAACTGTCTTTAATACCTAAATGATCTCAACATACATTGACTGGTAATGATATGACATTTTATATAACATTAAAGACAATACATAATTAATCAATTGTTCCAACAATATCCCTCTTTGGCATTCATGGCAACACAACATGGCATAATGTAATGAAATTTTAGAGAAAGAATAAATTAAGGAAGATATCCTTAGTTCCATTTTTATTCTCATCCATGAGAACTCCCTCTATCAGTGTGAGCTCCTTCTACCTTTAGTTTCTCCCTTTGTCAAAAAACTTCTACCTGCATCATCTTCTTCTAATAGAAAACTCTGACCAAGTTCATTTTCCCTTTTATTGACATCTTTTTCTCTTTATCTTTATAAAAAATTTATGAGATATGACAAAAAACTTATCCCTCTTTGACATCTCATGCCAAAGACAATATCTAGTGAATATCAATGTACCTCATGTACTAATTCATTTGTCAATATTGCACCAACTAATTGATCTTCAACATGCTCTATTTGATGCATCACTAAACTTCATTTAGTGAGCTTTAGATAGGGGAATGACCCCTAGCTTACCTCTTAGATACAAAAATGCATCCTTAGCTAATGGCTTGGTGAATATGTTTGCAATTTGTTCTTTAGTATTCACATATTAAAATTTGACTTCTTTATTTTTGTACCAATTCTCTCAAAAAATGATATTTTGTAGAAATGTGTTTTGTTTTGGTATGCATCACTGGATTCTTTGATATATTAATTACACTGGTGTTATCACAGTATATAACCACTGGATCCTTGATCTCTATCACCATACTTGCCAATAGTTATTTGAACCAAACAATATTAGAATAATCAACTACTACTACAACATATTCTACCTCTGTTGTGGATTGAGAAATACAATTTTGTTTCTTGTTTGTCCAAGACACTAGTTTTTTATCAAGAAAGAATTTTCCACCACCGGTTCTTTTTCTATCATCAATACTTCATGTCCAATCAGCATCTACAAATACTTTTAAATCTGAATTGCCTCCTATTTCATACCATAAACCATAGTCTTTAGTACCTTTAAGATATCTCATGATTCTTTTGATTGCCATCATGTGATTTTCTTTGGGATTTGCTGAGAATCTTTCCACCATACCAACTACTAATGCAATATCAAGCCTTGTATGCATTACATACTATAATTTTCCAATCATTGATTTGTATGTGGTCTAATCTACCTCTTTGGAATCATCATTTTTGGAAAGCTTATGTCCAGTAGACATAGGGGTTCCAACTGGTCTTAAGTCTTCCATTCCAAATTTCTTTAGTGTCTCCTTGATATATTTAGATTGAATACTGTAGATACCATCTTTCTTATGTTGGATTTGTAATCCAACAAAAATTTTTATCTCTACAAACATAGACATCTCGAATTATTTACTCATTTCTTCTAAAAGTACCTTGCACAAATCATCATTTCTTGTGAGGTCATCTACGAATATTTCTACCAACACAATCTTCTTATTTGGTCCTTCTTTGATATATAGACTATTGTTATCATTTTTTCTTTGAAAATCAATATGTATCAAGTAGTGATGAAGTATTTCATACCAAGCATTGGGAGCTTTCTTGAGACCATATAAAGCTTTGTGTAATTTTCGGACCATATCCTTTTTGCTAGGATCTACAAAACCTTTAGGTTGTTCTATGTAGAGCTCTTCATCAAGAATTCTATTCAAGAATGCAGATTTTACATCCACTTGATAAACCTTAAAACTCTGTGAGCTACATATGCTAGTAAAGTTCTAACACCTTCTAATCTTGCAACAAGAGAAAAAGTTTCACCATAATGAATACCTTCTTCTTGAGAATAACCTTTGCATACTAACCTTGCTTTGTTTCTAGAAACTTCTCCATCTTCATTTAGCTTATTTATGAATACCCACTTTATGCCAATTGCATTTTTATCCTTGGGTCTAGGAACAAGAGTTCAAGTTTTTTTCTTCTCTATCTGTTCTATTTCTTCATTTATTGATTCAATCCAACTTTCATTATCTAAAGCATATTTAATATTTCTAGGTTCAAATCCAGCAAGTAAACGTGTACCTTTCAATTTGTTTCTTGTCATTGTTCCATCTGATTTGTCTCTAATGATTTGATCATGTGCATGATGCCTTATTACATATCTTGTTAGCACAAGTACTTTGGATTTAGATTTTATTTCATTGATTTCTTAGTGATGTTCTATGATAAGCTCAGGTCCCATTGTCTGTGACTTGAGCCCATCAAACTCGGTTTTCTCTAGTCTTAGCTTGGTAGCTTCTGACTGTGACTCGGGTCCTTCAGAATGTGACTTGGGTTGCACTAATTGCAACTCAATAGCTTTTGGATATTTTAGAGACTTGGGAGGTGAGGCCTCCTTTCTTCCAAATATATTTGGTAGAGTATCAGGTTTGTACTAAACAAATCTTCTGTAATCCCTAGCCTCTTTGTTTCTTTCTTCTTCACTCTTTTATGCAAACTTATCAATTCTCACATGTTCACTTTCTATGATTTTATAAGTAGAAAAATTCAAACATTTTTATGCTTTAATTCTATAGGATTATCCTAGGAATATGACTTCATCACCTTTGACATCAAATTTACCTTTCCTAGATTCTTTCAAGGTATAACATTTTCTGCCAAATACTTTCAAGTAACTTACATTAGGTTTGTAGCCAAACCACAGTTCATAAGGAGTTTAATTTGATTCTTTCTTCAACTATACTTTGTTCAAAGTATGCACTTCATTATTGATTTCTTTCTTCAACTATACTTTGTTCAAAGTATGCACTGCATTATTGATTTCTTCCTTCAATGTTCTTGCCCAATCCATGATGGATCTATTCCTTCTTTCAGCTATACCATTCTGCTGAAGTGTACTAGGGGCTGATACCTATCTCTTAATTCATTTTTCAATTCAAAATTCATTGAATTCATTGGAAATGAATTCACCACCTCCGTCTAATCTCAAACATTTTAGCTTATTGCTAGTTTCTTTTTCTACTCTTGCTAGATACCACTTGAATTTTTGAAAGGCTCTAAATTTATCTTTTAGATACATTACATGCACCATTCTAGAATAATCATCAACAAAAAGAATGAAAAAATTATCTTCATTGTAACTTTCTATTCCAATAGGTCCACATAATTTTGTATGTGCAATCTCTAAGACTTTTTTAGAATGAGAGCTCTTTCTTTTGAAACTAGTTTTTCCCATCTTACCAATTTGACAATTTTGCATAGACCCATATCAGGTTTCTTCAAGCTAGGAATACCTCTTAATCTTCTATATTTTCTTATCTTGACTAGGTTATCAAAGTTCACATGACATAATATTTTGTGCCATAACTAGCTTTCTTCTACTTGAGCAATAAAACATGAACTTTCACTAAGATCTAAATAGAATAGGTTACCTTTTGTTTGTTTGCCAGATCCAACTAGATTTTTTTTTCCATCCAGTAGTTTGGCCTTCTCATTCATAAATTCTACCTTGAATCCAATATTATTAAACTGTGCCACACTTAGTAGATTGTACTTTAGTCCTTCAACCCAATAAGCATTGTCACATCTAAGTGTATTGGTTAATGAGATACATCCTTTTTCTTTTATGCAACAAGGTTCATTATTTTCAAATCTCACACTACCACTATCATAATGTTCCATGCGCTCAAAATTTGTTTTATCTCCAGTCATATGAAGTGAGCAGCCACTATCAACAATCCATGTATTATTTTTGCTAACATGATAGATAAGTGTATTATCTTTTACAATAATATATACCATTTCATCTTCGTTGTTATTAGAAACTTGAGCCATAAAACAAAATTTCTTACCGTTTTCATTGTAGTCCTTGTAGTATTTAAATTCTTTCTTGCCTTTTTATTTATTTCTTTTCTTTTCATCCTTGTCTTCTTTGTTTGGGCACCTTGCAACAATGTGACCAACTTCTTCACAAGAAAAATAGATTAGAGGAATCTTACCTTTGTACTTTCCTCTACCTTTGGATATTTCCTTGCAAGTAGGGCTTCAAAAACTTCAAGATCATTGTCAAAAAAAATTTCCTCTTCTTCACTTCCTAATTGATTGGCCTTTGATTTCTTACTTCTTTTCTTGAGTGAAAGCTTGGCTTCAAATGCAAACTCAATACCTTTGGAACTAGGAACATAGTTATCATAGTTATCCAACTCAAAAGCTATCAATCTTTAACAAGAGCATCCAAAGTTATTTTTCTATTTGGATCACATCTCATCTCTTGAATTTTAGACACTCTAATTGCATAGATAGGAAGAAGGGTTCTGAGTAGCTTGCTTACAACTATTTTTTCAGCAATGTCTCCTCTAGATCTTTGATTGTGCTCACACTTTCTTTAATTCTCTCAACATATTTTGCAATATTTTCATCTTCTTTCATCTTCATCTGGTGAAATTATCCTCTGAGAATTTTGACTTTGGCTCTAATTAAATTATCATCTCCTCCATAGAGGGTTTTCAGTTTGATCCACATATCAAAAATTGTAGTAAAACTTTTGACTTCACCAAATTCAACATAATTAAGAGCAGATACAATGTCAATCATCATGATGTTGTGATTTTTCTTTTCAGCAATATCTTCAACTGATAATGTTCTAGTATGAGTCTTGTATTCATTGTCAAGATACTTACAACTTGAACCACTGATAGTTGCTAGATGTAACCTCATAAGTCCTTTCCATGCTACAAAGTTGTCTCGGTTTAACTTGAGAATCTCTTTTCTGTAAGACATCTTGATCTTTAGCTTAGGTCCTTAAAACATTCTCTGCAAGCTCCAGAAGCTTTGATACCATTTTTTGGAAATATAAGAGGAGTAACTAAGAGGGGAGGGGTGAATGAATTACCAAAAAATAAATCCCATATCCCTTAGATGTCAGTACAAAACAAACTCTGTAAAAACTTAACTCTGCTGAAACTTGTCAAATACACAAAAAAATGTTGTAACTTGGTAAACATTGAAATATATTAGCAAATGCTTAGTATAAAAATATTTAAGATATTAATTATGATTAATATTACTTTAACTTAGTTGCAAAAACATAAGATAAATAACATGAACACACTTGACACCAAGATTTAACATAGAAACTCAATTTGGGAAAAACCATCAATTGCAACTAGTTACTGATTTTTGCTCTTCTGAAGTGGGCCTTGTTAGGAGCCAACACTGTTAAAGGTTACAAAAAAAATTGTTAGGTGTGACCTTGTTAGAGGATTTAATCACCCTATTAGGAGTGGCCTTGTAAGAGGTCTTTAGACAATTCAATAGAAAAGCCACCTTGCTAGAGGATTTACAAATAGCCATTAAGCTAACTCTGTTAATAGATTTAGATCACTACTACAATGGTTAGAGAGTAACAATGAGATGACCTAATTCCTAATGCAACTAAATTGCCGATTACAAATCTCAATTCTAACTATACTTGATCCTTCTTGATCAAATGTATCTTTGCATCAAAACAAGGATATTCTACTTATCCTTCTAATTTGGTTCCTCATGGAATCATCAAATATTCAATTATGTTCCACACCTTTTTTTAATCCTCAACTTAAGCTTATTTTTATATCTCACACATTGTCAAGTCAGCTAGAATACAACTTAGAATAATTAATATTCATTTCCTCAGTTGTCTAGAACCAACAAACAATTCAATTGAACTGAGTATGCCAAAATAAGAAAATCCTTAGTTAGTAGATCTTGCTTGATAGATACTAACTCAAAAATGATTTCCTATGTCAACCAAGTAAACTTGATTAACACTGCATATTCACAAAGTTATTTTGGTAACTGAGTGAGCCCAATTCACACTCAACTTTTACAACTTTCCTTTAACACCTGAGTGAACTCAATAGACACTATCTTCTAAACAAGGAAAACTTTGGAATGCTCGACAAACATAGGAAACTATCTTCAGTGCCCAGGTGAGCTTGGTATACATTGACTAGTAATGATATGATATTTTGTGTAACATTAAAGACAATACACAATTAATCAATTGTTCTGATAGACATCAATGAACAATACAGTCTTGAATGCAACATATAACCACTATAATCTCTCAACTACTCTAGTAATGCTAGGATACTCCTCTATAGGAATATCATTAGAATTCATGCTAACAATCTCACCCTTTTTACATTGATGGACATAGATTAAAAAATCATCTAAGTTCCATGAATATCAAATACAACTCTACTGTTGTTGTTGCTCTCATCTTTTCAAAAAAAATTTATAAATCATATTTGCAAATCCTCTTCATCAATCAAATCTTGTATTCAATGCATCTCCCCCATTAGCATATCTCTTCCTCATCATTTTTTTATACATCATCTCCTACATACTTAGGATTTCATTCTCTTCACCATTCATAGGAGATATTTTTCATGTATTTTCTCCTCCGTTAACATCAATGATAAAGGCATCATTATGTCAATCTCTTTCTCAATATCTTGAATCTTCTCAAGTGTCCAAAGACACTATTGAAATACCAATCAATCAGATTCCTTCATGACTTGTCTCAAACGTAGATCCTCCCCTATAGAGGAAGAATCAAGCATCTAGTCCAGATAATAAATTAGTGCTCTACACTGATGCCACTCTACATCATCTACTCAAAAGTAGGTTGGGGTATAACCCCAAGCATTACCTCTCAAATACTCAAATGTATCCTTAGTTAAAGGCTATGTAAATATGTTTGCAATCCATTCTAATTTTTCCTTCATTTCTCAAATCTAATGATCATCCTTGCAAGCTTCATCAACACTTTTAGGTTCAACTTCAAAAATCAAACACAATTCTTCATTTACCTTGTTTCTTTTCATAACTCCTCTATCTTTGTTTCCAATAATTTTTTCAAAAGAATGATTCTTTGTCAAATTCTTGTTTAGTGTTAATATTTCAACTCTTGCTTCTGCTCTAGGTTCAAATCTTGATTCCTCTCTCTATTCCACAACTTGAATCTTATTTTGTAAATCAGTGTTAGTTTCATAAAACAATTCAACATTTTCTTGGTTAGTCTTAGGATAAGCTTCTTCGTAGGAATTGTAATGAAGCATTCTTTCTTGAACTCCAAACTTCTGATCCACTTTAGCATTTGCATTATCAATCATAGTCTTAGTCCTTTGATTGAAACATCTATAAGCTTTTCTTTTCAATCAATAACTAAGGAACATACCTTCATCGCTTCTTCAATCAAACTTACCAATATCATCATCTATCTTAATGTAACATTTACATCCAAAATTTCTAAAATTCTTCACTAATTGTGCATGTCCAAACCATAATTCATAAGGAGTCACTAGTAGAATTGGCATCATTTTTTGATAAAAACTTGTCAATTTTTTTACTCATGTTGGTCGAATGATCTACAAATTTTTTTGTCAATATTTTTGTCATCGAATCTTTGACCAAGTCTTGTGAGTATCAAAATTTTGATGCACAATTTGGTCATAAATGGACTCCTTTATTTATGAGAGCCAAACTAGAATGCCTGTTGGAAATCTAATGAAAAAGCTCATTGTTAAAGATCAAAGAGGGAGATTATTGTTAAAAGATTATTTTCAATCATTTTTTTGTCATTGATGTCAAACCTGCTATTTGTAGGAATGATATTTGCTTATAAGATCCAAGTACTATCACTTAGTTGATTAATGAAGAGGATTTGATAAATAAGATGTAACAAGATTACCTAAGGGAAAGGTTGAGTTATGATGTTGTAATGAAGTGTAAGGATCAGTTAAGACAATGGTTAAATGATGTATTGATAACATACTTAAGGATACAGAGGTTGGTCACACTTAGAAACATTGGAGGAAGAAGTTGTATCAAGGTTGATTGCAAAGCTTAAACCAAGATCATTAGTGGGTGTTGAGAAACTTAGTTGAAGCTGGGAAAATTCTCAGTTGGAGTCGAGCATCAAAAAGTTATAGTGTGTGTCGAGTGATCTTCAGGTGCCGAGCATCAGGAAAGACATAGTTGATGCCGAGTAACACAGTATGTGCTGAGCACTACTATTTCAATAGTGTTAATATATTGCATTATTTCAAGTGATGAAGATTCACCAAATATGAGCTGATAGAGTGGTTACCTTAAATTTTGTGAATGAGTTGGAAGATAAGGATGATGAGCTAGTGGCACAAAATTTTATGTAAACCATTTTTAGGTGAATTCAAGAGGATTATTCAAGAAGTTTCTAGAGGAAACAAAATATGGGTTAGATGCAATGAATCCTACCTAATCATATGAATTATAATTAAAGAATGGAAGAATCAAGTGGGAAAAGAACTCCAAGACTTCTATTTAAGGAGTCATAGACCAAGAAGCAAATGATGCTAATACTATTGTTGTTGAAGAGCCAAATCTGCAAAGTGGTTGGAAGGGTGTCAAGGAGAAGACATCTAGGAGAAGGAAAAGCACAGAGGCTCTACTTCTATAAGTGGTCATGAAGAGATGATTGCACTAGTACATTGAGCATAGAGACTCAAGGAGACTAAGCTTGAAAGGAGGGCAAGCTATCAAAGTTGTAGAGATTGAAGGCTAGGCAATGGTATGAGCTGAGAAGTGATTTGAAATCTACAAGCTAAGTTGTATGTTGTAATCAGGTGAAAGATTTTCTAGTACTCTCTAGCAATTGTATTAGATAAGAGAAAATCCAATGGACTTAGGCTGGTTTAATAACCATTTTTAAATCCTTTAACAAGGTGGCATTCCAAGTGAATGTTCTAAAGTTCTCTAACCAGGCCCACTTCTAATAGGGTGGATAAATCCTCTAACAAGGTCACATTTAATAATGTGTTGTAAGCCTTTAATAGGGCAAGCCTTTCATAGAGCATCACTTCAAAAAAGTGAGAATTGAGTAGCATGTTACTGGTGGTTTTTTTGAAATTGGGTTTTCATGTAAATCACTATGTTATGCTTGCATGGTGATTTATAGTAACTTGCTGATTAGAAAAGTTAAAGCTTTGATTAATGAATGATTGAATGGGCTCACTATACTTAGTGAAAAGTTTGAATAGGTCATTTGGACCTTGAATAAATGATTCACCCCCCCCTCTAAGTTATTATAAAGCATTTCTAACAATTGGTATCATAGCCATCTATTGATTTAGTTTCAAGGTACTAGAAGCAAGAAGATCAAGATGTCCAAGAGAGAAGTTCCCAAGCTTAACAAAGACAACTTTGTTGCATGGCAGAGTTTGATGAAATTGCACCTTGGATCAATAGGTGACTATGCACAAACTTCAATTGGAAAAAAACATGTAAATCTAGTAGGACCTCTCACTGTAGATGATTTGAATAAAAAGAAGGAGCACAATCAAGCAATGTTGAAGATTGTCTCTGCACTTAATTATGCAAAATATGATGACATCAAACATTGTGACATTGTATTTAAAATGTGGAAAGCCTTATTAGATATCTATGGAGGAGATTAGAATGTCCAAAGAGCAAAGAGAGAAAGCCTAAGAGGAAAGTTTGATGACATGAAAATGGAGGAAGGTGAAAATGCTGATAAATAAGCTACAAGAATGAAAGAAGTGGTGAATACAATAAGAAGTCTAGGTGGTCAATTGGAAGAAGAAACTATCATCATTAAATACTTAAGAACTCTTCTCCCTATCTATGCTATTAGAGTCTCAGTCATCCAAGAAGTAAGGTGTGTACAAGGAAACACACTAACCTTTGAAGGAATAGTGGAAAAATTTACTACATTTGAATTGTGCAATTTTGATAACTATAGACTTGAAAATATTGAATCTACTTTTAAGGCCAAGATGAAAATAAAAGACACTGAGGAGGAGACATCAAGCAAGAAGAGAAGAAAAGGAAAACATGCATCTAGTGATAGCAGTATAGATAAGGAAGATGTGAAACAGTTAGAAGCACTACTAGCCAGGAGATTCCATAGAGGCAAAGGTAAGCTCAAACGTAAGCTCCCTATCATATGTTTCAATTGCAATGAAGTAGGTCATATTGCTACAAGATGTACACAGAAGAAGAACTACAAAGAAGGAAACAAGTACCAAAAAAAGAGAGGAGATGATAGCAAAGACTACAAGGAAAAAGGCAAGAGATGCTACATTGTTGAAGAAGATTCTGATGAGAATGATGATGAAGTAGTCTATGTGGTCATGAAGGATGAATCAGAGAAAGATGAAGATGAAGCAACAACATCGGTTACCTGTGTGAACAAGAATGACAAGTGGATCATAAATAGTGGATGCTCACATCACATGACAGGAGATAAAAGTAAGTTCATTACCTTTACTCAATATGATGGAAATAGTGTTAGATTTGGTAATGATGCCACATGTCAAATCAAAGAAAAAGGCTCTATTAAGCTCACAGAGAAAATTTCATGTGATAATGCATAATATGTTGAAAGATTAAAGTACAACTTGTTGAGTGTATCACAGTTGGGCAATGTAGGTTGCAAAGTTAAATTTGGAAACAAAACTGCCAAGATCTATGATACTGATGGAAATTTGATAGGAAAAGGTGAACAAACTAGGAGTAATTTTTTTTACCTAGATATGGAAGATGCAACATGTCTTGTTGTTAGACTTGATGATGTGTGGTTGTGGCATAAAAAGCTATGTCATGTTAACTTTGATAATCTGATCAACATTAGCAAAAAGAACAAGGTCAGAGGGTTGCCAAAATTAAAGAAACTTGAAAACACAAAGTGCAAACAATGTCAACTAGGGAAGATGACTAAGTCTAGCTTCAAAAGAAAAACATACACTTCCAAAGAAGTACTGGATTTAGTCCATACAGACTTATGTGGTCCAATAGAAGTGTAAAACTACCTAGGAGATAGATACATAATGCTATTTGTAGATGACTATTCCAAGATGATGATTGCTATGTTTTTAAAGAAAAAAATTGATGCATTTCAAATGCTTAAGTGGTATTTGGCCAGAGTTAAGAAGGAAATATGAAAGAACTTGAAATGCCTAAGGTTAGATAGAGAAGGTGAGTTCACATCAAAAGAGTTTGAAATATTCTGCAATGACAAAGGTATCAAAGGAAAACATTAGCACCAAGAACTCCCCCACAAAATGGTATTTCTGAAAGAAGGAATAGATCAATGATTGACTGTGCTAGAACCTTGATGATGGAGAAAAATGTTGCACTAAATTACTGGAGAGAAGCTATAAGCACTACAGTCTACACACTGAATAGAGTCCAAGTCAAGAAAGGTACAAATGCAACACCTTTTGAATTATGGTATGGTCATCACCTAATTTTAAACATTTCAAAGTATTTGGTTGTAAATGCTATATTCTTAAAGATACTAGAAATAGAAAGTTTGATGCAAAGAATGATGATGGAATATTTCTTGGATACTCCACTAGAAGTAAAGCATATAAGTGTTTGAACACTAACACTAACAAGATTGTGGAGAGTGCAAATGTAAATTTTGATAAGCATGCAGAAGTTTAGGTTGATGAAACCAAGCAATCAGAGGATTATAGATCCTTTGTATATTTCTATGAAGGAATGACTATTAAAGACAATGGTGCAAATCAAGTTGGGAATCAGCAACAAATTTTAGTATCTGTTGAGTCTCAACCTGTGAATGTCGAGCTACATTCAGAAGCCAAGCTACAGAATGTAGAAAATGAACATTCTAATTCTGAAAATAGTATACAAGAGGAGAATGATTAAGTGCTAAATGAAGAAGAACAAAATTACTCTAAAGCTAAAGGATCAAATATGGAATGAAGGACAGAACCAAGGTTAGCCAAGTATGTGAGAAGACATCACCCTACAGATCAAATCATTGGTGACAAGGATGCCAGAACAATGATAAGGAATAGATTGAGGAATGAATCATGTTTGTTGAGCAAGGTTGAACCTAAAATAGTGAAAGATGCACTACAAGATGATGACTAGTATAAAGCCATGGAAGAGGAGATAGATCAAATTGAGAAGAACAAAACTTGGACCTTAGTTCATAGACTAGATGATAAGAATGTGATTGGTACCAAATGGTTGTTTAGAAACAAACTTGATGAGAATGGTGAAATAACAAGAAACAAAGCCAGATTAGTTTGCAAAGGCTATGCACAAGAAGAAGGACTGGATTATGGGAAAACATTTTCCCCTGTTGCAAGAATGGAAGGAGTAAGAACATTACTTGCATATGCTGCATACAAAAGTTTCAAAGTGTACCAAATGGATGTGAAGTTTGATTTTCTGAATGATATACTGGAAGAGGAAGTCTACATAGAACAACCAGAAGGATTTGTAGATGACAAGAACAAGGACATGGTCTGCAAATTGCACAAGGCACTTTATGGATTGAAGCAAGCACCTAGAGCATGGTATGAGAGACTCCACAAATATCTTGTGAAAATAGGATTTGAGAGAAAAGATGACAACAACAACTTGTACATCAAATCTGAAAAAGGTAAAGACATTTTGATATAAAAAAATCTTTATTGGTGATATAATATTTGGAGGAAAAGATGTTTTATGCAAAGATTTTGCTGATCAAATGAAGCATGAATTTGAGATGTCAATGTTTGGAGAAATCAAATTCTTTGTTGGATTACAAGTACATCAATTGAAGCATGGCATAATTGTGACCAAATCCAAATACATCAAGGAGATACTCGAAACATTTGGGTTAGAAGAGTCAAAACCAGTTAGCTCACCAATGGCAACAGGACATAAGCTATCTAAGAATGATGAGTCTAGCAAAGTGAATTAGACATTGTACAGATCAATGATTGGAAAGTTGCAATATGTTGTACATAGTAGACCAGACATTGCATTAGCCATTGGAATAGTGGCAAGATTTTTTGCAAACCCAAGAGAAAATCACTTGATGGTAGTAAAGAGAATACTAAGATACCTGAAAGGAACTAATGACTTTGGTTTGTACTACAAGAGGAGTGAAATTTTTGAACTGAAAGCCTACACTGATGTAGATTGGGGAGGTGACATTGATGATAGAAAAAGCACCAGTGGTGGAGCACTTTTCTTGGGAAAAGGTTGATTACATGGACCAGCAAAAAGCAAAGCTACACCTCACAATCTGCTGCTAAAGCTGAATATTTTGCAGCTGCTATAAATTGCACCAATATTGTACAGATCAAACATTTGTTGCAAGGTATGAAGGAAGAGGTAACTAAGCCTGTGATACTTTATTGTGATAATAGAAGTGCTATCAACATATCAAAGAACCCTGTAATGCATGCTAAAACTAAGCATATTGCAATCAAGTATCACTATATAAGAGAGTTGGTGGAAGACAAACAAGTGAAGATGGAATATGTTAGCTCAAAGGAACAAATTGCTAACAGCTTCACAAAAGCACTACCTAAAGATGCTTTTGAGTATCTTAGAAGTAAGTTAGGGGTGATACCCCTAGCCAAGACTACTTGAAGAAAAACAAGAATGCCCTGTAACAAATGAGTTGAATGTTGAAGATCTTACACATTGATGTAGAGGATGTTTACTTTATGATTCATGCCTGAAGTAATAAAATTACTGAAGTTCCAAATCAATCACAAGAAAGGTGATAGAGGGAGAAATTGAATGAACCTGTAGAAGCTATATTTGCATATTAAGATGTAAATATGTCTTTGGCTTTGTTGTCAAAGAGGGAGAAGTAGGTAAAAATGATCAAAAACATGTGATGAATGTGATCAAATGGAGATAGAAGGAGAAGTTGATAGAAATAATCAAAGGTTGATCAGAACAACAGAAGATGAGCAATATAGAGGGAGAAAGACAAAGAACAAGGATACAACAGCAAAGAGGGAGAAGAAAAAATAAAGCAATTAGAATAGTAAAGGGAGATGTCAAGTTACAATTACTTTTTGGCATTTGACTTATTGTTCTAACCTAGTTAGCTTGTGGTCAAATAGTGTAGGCTGATGGTTGATCAGTTTGGTTTGCCATCAATGCCAAAGAGGGAGATTGTTGGAAATTTGATTGAAAAGCTCATTGTTGAAGATCAAAGAGGGAGATTGTTGTTAAAAGAATGTTTTCAATCATTGTTTTGTCATTGATGTCAAACCTGCTATTTGTAGGAATGATATTTTCTTATAAGATCCAAGTACTATCACTTAGTTGATTGATGAAGAGGATTTGATCAATAAGATGTAATAAGATTACCTAAGGGAAAGGTTGAGTTATGATGTTGTCTTGAAGTGCAAGGATTAGTTAAGACAATGGTTGAATGATGTATTAATAACATACTTAAGGATATAGAGGTTGGTCACACTTAGAAACATTGGAGGAAGAAGTTACAACAATGTTGATTGCAAAGCTTAAACCAAGATCAGTAGTGGGCGTCGAGCAAGTTAGTTCAAGTCAAGAAAATTATTAGTTGAAGCCAAGCATCAAAAAGTTATAGTGTGTGTTGACTGATCTTTAGGTGCCGAGCATTAGGAAAGACATAGTTGATGCCAAGTAACACAGTATGTGCTGAGCACCAAAATTTCAATAGTGCCGAGCTATTGCATTATTTCAAATGATGAAGATTCACCAAATCTAAGCTGACAGAGTGGTTACCTTAAATTTTGTGAACGAGTTGGAAGATAAGGATGATGAGCTGGTGGCACAAAATTCTATGTAAACCATTTTTAGGCAAATTCAAGAGGATTATTCAAGAAGTTTCTAGAGGAAACAAATATGGGTTAGATGCAATGAATCTACCTACTCCATATGAATTGTAATTAAAGAATGGAAGAATCGAGTAGAAAAAGAACTCCAAGACTTCTATTTAAGGAGTCATAGACCAAGAAGAAAATGCTATTGATATTGTTGTTGCTGAAGAGCCAAATCTAGGAAGTGGTTGGAAGGGTGTCAAGGAGAAGACATCTAGGAGAACTAAGAGAACAGAGGCTCTGCTTGTATAAGTGGTCATGAAGAGATGATTGCACTGGTACATTGATCATGGAGACTCAAGGAGACTAAGCTTGAAAGGAGGGCAAGCTATTAGAGTTGCAAATATTGAAGGCTAGGAAATGGTATGAGCTGAGAAGTGATCTAAAATCTACAAGCTAAGTTGTATGTTGTAATTAGGTCAAAGATTTTCTAATACTCTCTAGCAATCGCAATAGATAAGAGAAAATCCTATGGACTTAGGTTGGTTTAATAGCCATTTGTAAATCTTTTAACAAGGTGGCATTCCAAGTTAATGTTCTAAAGTCTTCTAACCAGGCCCACTTATAACAGGGTGGATAAATCCTCTAACAAGGTCACATTTAATAGTGTGTTGTAAGCCTTTAATAGGGCATCACTTCAGAAGAGTGAGAATTAAGTAGCATTTTACTAGTGGTTATTCCCAAATTGGGTTTCCACATAAATCACTATGTTATGTGTTGATTTCTTATATATTATGTGTGCATGTTGATTTATAGTAACTTGCTGATTAGAATAGTTAAAGCTTGGATGAATGAATGATTGAATGGGCTCACTATACTTAATGAAAAGTTTGAATAGGACATTTGGACCTTGAATAACTGATTCACCCTGCCTCTCAGTTATTCTAAAGCATTTCTAACAATGCCAAACCCATGATGGCATCTTGGTCAATGTGTTGGTCAAAAGTTTGACCAAACTTGGTACAAAGTTCAACCAATACTTAAGAACATTGGTTGAACTTTCTACCAACATGTTTTGTTTTAAAAAAAATTACCCAAAGATAAATATCCAAAGTAATCACCAACGACAACCTAGTCAGTGATTAGTTCAGATATTTATCTTCAGGTCTTTGGTGGGTATACCACCACCCTGAGATGAGATTTCACATACCTATATTGATGGCACTTATAGAGAGATGATATTCTAGTATGACGGTGCTCCATCTCCTAATTGGGAGATGTTGGGAGTTGGCCATTAAATTAGTAAACATCTATCAGATATTATATATTCTCATATGTGGGGAACAAGTTATGATAGATAAAACCTTGATAGCTGACATCTATGATTCATTCATATATAAGGTTATGGTAGGTTAGTGGATGATAAATGAAGTCTCTCTTTGTGGTTGCTTTAGTAATGATGATGCTAGATTCTATTGATGTGGTAAATTTTGATGACCACAGTGGCACTACAAGTGGCTATAGATGGATGAGACTCCGATTTATTAGGGTGTCTCATTCCCTACATCTAGACCATGTAGAGGGATAAAATATATGTTGGGGTTGTAGCATGTTGGCCCACCTATACCATGAGTAGGCATGTGAGTTAACCTTATCCTATTGATGCTTAGCTCCCTCACATCCACATGTGTTCATAAAAATCAAGACAAAAGGAACAAGGAACTAGATTTCCTTTAGGTCCTTGTTTTAGGAACTTAGAAGTTTGTGCCATGTGTATATTAACATTCACATCACCCTGTGATTCATCATCAAGAAGATAACATAGTTTGAACTGAAAAACTAATGGGAAAAAACATATACAATTTTATCTACACTTTCTATGAATACCATTGATACATATTTAGAATTAAGATTGGACATTGAACAAGTAGACTATGTCAAAGGTAAACTAGAAAAAATATGATTGAATCCACAAACAAAATAGAGGGTACCCACCACGCTTGATATCATATTCATAAAATGATTGAAGATCCTATCACACAAGGCATCCACTAAATGATTAAAGCACCAAGATCAAGTTGGGCCAATGCATTTGTATAATAACATATAGCTTATAGGAAAAGTTGTTGTCAATGTTAGCAAAAGTGCTAATTGATTCATTTTTTAAATCATATGTTTTAGACGATGAGTCACTATTTTGTTCTAGACAATCTTCCAATGACCTCACACTAAATAAAACCCAATAAGACTTTCATAGTGCAAAGACCACAAATAAAATTTCATTAAACAATATTCCTCACTACTCTAAGAAACTAACACCTTCAATAAAAAAAAGTGATTGAATTCATGCAGAAAATGGAGGGCACCCACCACACTTAATATCATATTCATAAAATTATCAAAGCTCCTAGCAACACAAGGCCTCCACTAAATGATTAATGATTAAGGAACCGAGATTAAACTAGTTCATGCATTTGTCTGATTACATATGGCTTCCAAGAAATATTTTTTTGAGTGTAGTAAAGTTGTTAATCATTTCATTTTCAAAATTATAAGTTTTAGATCACACATTACTATTGTATTCTAGATAACTTACAACCAAGCTCACACTAAATAAAACCCAATATGGCTTTTATAGTGCAAAGACCCGAAATAGAATTTCATTAAAAATGTTCCTCACTACTATAATGATTCAATCTATTATTTATGCTCACATGTAGACAAAATGCAATCCATAAGCTAAAAATTTGAATTTAATGCTTCTCCTAAGTTCACAATTTCCATTTGAAAAAACAAGTTCAATGAAAATAATTTGAAACATTCATAATCAAACAAATTTAAACCAGTTCAAGAAGACACCATAGACACCATAGGTTAGACATTGGATATCTACTAATAGATCATGCAATCCATTGCACTTTCCTCAATCTCAAATATGACATCCTACAAATTGGAATAGTGAAGACACCAAGACTGCCAAGACTGCAAATTTCAAAAGTAACTACCTATTTTATCACCATTTTCAAAGGGGGTAGTTAATTCTTTTACAGGAACATGAAATGGAAAAATAGGCAAATATAAAAAGTTAAATATAAAACAAAGATGACATGGTATAGACTTTGAACCAATAATGAAGTTAAATGTTAAGAACATGTAAACATTGAAAAATCTTCAATGTCGTAAATGTCCCAATAATATTTTAGTTTGTAATGGCACCTACAAAAGAAGAGGAATAATCTTCATCAGTTGTGCCAATACCATCTTCTTCAGTCATGTCCTTTGGCACATTATCATCTTCTTCCATGGCAGTGTTATCCTTAGCTTGGCTATTCGCACCTCCATGTTCCTCCAGTTAGAAATCCACATTCACCAATCGACAAAAATCATGGCCCCCTTCAACATGACATTGTTGCCTACAATGACTCTAGGCTGTTGTGATTAGAATTCTTTGATTATTTAAGCCCTTACAATTTTCGCAAGGAAAATTACATTTATCAACTTTTCTTCAGAACTGAGACCACAATCTAGCAATTATCTTGTTATTTTTCTATGGGTTCATATTGCTAGGAGTAGTATTTATTCATAGGAAAATATATCTACAAAATTATTGGACATGTTGTACTTAATGTTTATATCTGCACATATAGTTTTGAAAGAAAAAATTGGTGTAATTAATGTGTATACCTGCAAAAATATTGGACATGTTGTACTTAATGTTTATTTCTTCACACATGGTTTTGAAAGAAAAATTTGGTCTAATTAATGTGTATATCTACAAAAAAATTGGACATGTTGTATTTAATGTTTATATTTGCACATATGGTTTTGAAAGAAAAATTTGGTCACCTCACTCAAATTCAATGATATTATAATCACTGAAAAGTTGTCTTCCTAAAATGCTCTTTGTTTATTTCCTCCTTTGTGTCACTTCATTCTTAATTCTTATTGAAGATGTAAATTCTTAAATATTTTTTATTTCATTGGTTTATGAACTTCATCACTAAAATACCTAATTCTTGGTTTTTGAGTGTTTTGGTCTTCAATAATGGAGAACATGTTTGTTTCACCTTAGACATGCATTTCCTGCCATTCCTAAAGGTTTGGGATCAATTGGTGTCCATTAGGATTAAAAATGTAAAAAATTGTCATATTGGACAAGAAATTGCAAATATGCAAAAATGCAATTTTGTAAAAGTTATTAAAAATATCTTTTTGGCCTCCCTATGTTCATAACCATCAAAATTTGGTTTGCATTGATTGGATGAAGATATTTAAGACTAATTGTGTCCATTTCATAACTAATCATCAAGTTGTATGGAAGAATCAACATTTTATGAAGGGAAAACCTGTTTTCTGGAGCAAATTTGTTTTGTATGGCTCTATACAGATTGGTGCAGACAAGTGATGCACATGTGAAGTTGGATGCCTGTGTTATCTTTCATTTTCAATTGATTTGGTTGAATTTGATTGAGTTTTGAGGTAGTTGTGAGAAAAAAATTTGATTGCGGGTCTGAAACCCTCATTTCAAGGGTTTGAAGCTAAGAAGCGGTCATAACATGCAATTTCACCATTGGAAATTGATACCTTTCAGTGAAATTAAAGTAGGTAGGATGCATTTTGAGACTTCAAAGGCTTAGGATAGGAAAATCCCATTAGCCACTTCAAACTTGATGCCCTAGGCTAAATATGACTGTATTTAGCCTTAGAATGCATTGTTTGAGCAAGTAATCAACAAGGGAAGATTGTGGGTCACATTTTCTAGATGGAACAATTCATTCTTGGTCTATAGGAGGTGACCAAACCAATAGATAAGTCTTATACACCCAATGGAGGTATTTCTAGCAGAGAAGTCCATCCTAAGAAGCCTTGAAACCACAATCTCATCCTTGTTTGGAGAGAATTCACTAGGAGAGACTTAGTCTACAAGTAGGCTAAAGGCCACAAGTCTGATATGTAGGTAGTCAACCTTTAGATGGAAGGTTGGGTGATTGAAATAAGTGTAAAATCCTTCTTTTAAACCAATATAGGATACCTTAGTCTTGGGTCAGCATATTGAGACTCATAGTGCCTTGGAGGGAAGTAGGAACCAAGAAGTGAATTAGGAATCTTGAAAAAGGAAGAGTAGTTTTTTGAGTTGATAGTGCATCAACACTTTATTCCACATTTGAACTTTAATATCAAATCTCAGATAAATATATTGATTAAGAAATAAGAAATATTCTAAACTTAAATAAATTTCCTATTAATAATATCTGGCTTTTCATTGTATATGTAGATGCTAGTAGCTCACAAGAGACTAGTGCCATTCAAACCATATGGAAAAAAATAGTAAATGTTATAGGAATTATGTATTACATCATTCATATAAAACAAGCTCCTAAGGAAGATGATGTAGCTGAAGGTGATAATAAGAAAAACCAAATTATAAATTGAATTTCTAACTAATCATCCAAATGATAATAACTAATGCTATAAGAAATATTTCAAACATGAAAAATTAAACCTCAATTCTATCTACTACTAATAATTAGCTTTACATTTGTATTGGTAGACGCTAGTGGCTCACCGTGACAAAACAATGGCATTAAATCACTGTGGAAAGCAATAGAAAAGCTTGTAGGAGGTATGATAGCAAATTCTAGAGTAGAAGCTACCCGAGAAGAAAATTTAGCTGAAGGTGATTATAGTAAACAAAACTAGATAATAGATTAAATTTCTAGTACAAATTATATAATATTAGTGTTATCCTTTAATTTAGTTAAAATTTATGTGGTGGGTAATTATTTGATGTGCTAATTCAGGTGACCAATGTTTGGACAATATAATTCATTTGAGGTTGTTGTTGTTCATGACATATAGTCAAGGAGAGCAAAATGTATTTGATTTGTTTCAAGAAATGACAACAGATATTGGAAAATTGCCTTGAGAGTGGAAGTGCCTCTTGAACTATCATAGATTGGTGTGGAATATCATTTTTATTAACAATAAAGCAAATCATTTGGATGGGTGATAGGTTCGGTTGATCACATGGATATTTATATGTTGGGAATGGGAGGAAAATATGAATATCATCATAGAGGTGTTGATGTCTCTCCCTTATCCTATGCAAACTCTTCATATTTTGTTTCACATAGTGTGTGTATATGTAGGTAAATATCTTAAAAGTGAAATCTTTATCATCTCTATTTTTGTGCAAAACTGGGACAAACTTCATCCTCTTCAATATATGGAACCTTCACTATGAGTGATTGTGGATCATTTTATAAAAGACAGAGAAGATGAGAGGAAAATATGGGTTTATTAAGATGTATTGAGCTTCATCTATTTTCTTACAGAGAGCAAGCAGATCATTTAATTGGGCAATCAAATAAAGTGGGTTATACAGATTCATCTAATGAAGTGTGTATAATTATTACAAACCTTAACACTATGCAAAATGAACTCTAGATGTCTTCTAAACTTTATGATTTTAGAGGTTCTCAATTGAAAACATTACATCACATAAAAGAGAAACTGAGGTTTGCTGAATGCTGGATTTTTTTGTCAAAAGAGGAGATATTTAAGCTTTATTTGCAAGCATGTAATACCAAAATTATAATTAATCTTTGGACAAATTGTTTTGAAGTCCATATGTTTGATGTAGAACTTGAGACAATAATTAAATTAAATAAGAGTTTTAAGAATCAATTTGACACATTGATTAGCATTTTAAAAGATCTACCCTTTATAACTATTTCAGTCCATCATGTTAATGATGTGGGTAAATGTCCAATATGCATTGATGATTTTGTATTGGGAGAGGAGGCGGTTGAGATTCTTTGTCATCCAAGCCATATATTCCATTCTCATTGTATTCAACCATGGTTTCTCTAACAATCCACTTGTTTGACCTGCAAGATGTAAATTTGGTTGAAACTGCTAGTAATTCTATTCATTATATGGTTTTATGCTTAAGACATCTATATAGTGAAGCAATTGTACTTTTTTTATTCTTAGCTAGTTGATTCTCTTAATGACTTGATCAAGAAACTTATATTTTCCATATGAATTTACAAGGTATTATCTTATCTATAAGAAAAAAATTGTATAACCATACATGGGCTAATGTATTTTAGAAATCAATTAAAAAGGGAGTTGGCACTAATGGAAGGTTTTTATCGAGATGCTTAAATTTCACATATTAAGATTTGATTTCTAGATTAGAAGTATTAAATGGTTAAATTTGACTTATTTTTCAAGCTTAATTTTTCCTAGTATATAATATCTAAGACTAACCATTTTATGGATCAATCATGTCCTACTATCTCACCTAGTGCTGGATAAGATCCCTTTGTTTTATTAATTTCATTTCCCCTGCTTTGTGCTACTCCAAGCAACATCTCTCAAGCTACTAGTGCATTCTTGTATAACTTTTTGAAGATGCAAACTTGCATACTTACACATCACTTTCAGAACACTTAAATAAAATGTTGTGACGTGGAGCTTAATCAGACTCGAAAGTTTATTTGGTCTAGTTTTCTCCCCATATTATTTCTAAGGGGGTTTGGGGGTAGTGCCCCCAAGATAGGGTCAAGGGGCATATAACTGTTATTTCTATCTAAGGTTAATCCTAACAAGTGGTATTAGACCCAGATGGTCGTCATTTTTTTTTATCTAGACTGTCGTCATTTAAAAAAAATTAGTGATCCTTTACAAGAAGGTCTCATGGTTGAGTGCGAGTATCACAATTCAATGAGAGCAATGGCAAATGAGGGTAAGCTAAGGGTTGACAAGTTTAATGGATAGAACTTTTAGTTATGGATGATGCAAATGGAGGACTATCTTTATCAGAAGGATTTATGGAAGCCATTAGAAGGAAAAACTAAGAACCAAGGAACTATGACAAATGAGGACTAGAAGATTTTAGACAAAAAGGTACTTGGAAGCATTTGGTTATGCTTGGCACCATTGGTGATATTTAACATTAAAAAAGTGAAGATGATAGAAGAGTTGATGCAAATCCTAGTGAAATTATATGAAAAGCCCTCCGCTTAAAACAAGATATTTCTCATGAAGCATTTATTTAATATGAAGATGACAGAAGGTGGATCTATTGTAGAACATTGAAATGAGTTTAATACTATTACTAGTCAGTTATCTTTTGTGGATATTAATTTTAATGAAGAAATTAGGGCTCTCTTAATTTTGTGTTCTTTTACTGAAAGTTGGAATGGCTTGGTAATGGTTGTGAGTAATTATGTTTCTAGATCTAATACCTAAAATATGATGATGTGATCAGTGTTATTTTGAGTGAGAAAACATGTAGGAAAACCTTAGGTGGATCTACATCAGAAAGTGATTTGAACACACAAAGTAGAGGCAGAATGACTAAGAGAGGAAATAATTTTGGAAATCACGAGAAATCAAGAGGAAAGTCAAAGGAAAAGAGGTCTCAATTGAGAGGACCAAATGATTGTTGGTACTATGGGAAACTAGGGCATAAAAAGAAAGATTGTTGGACTCAAAAGAAAATAAAGGAGATAAGCCAAAAGGTAACACAGAGGCAAATGTGGTAAGTAAAAAATCTGAAGAGGATGCTTTGCTTTTGTCTTTAGAAAGTGTTGATGATTCATGGGTTTTAGATTCTAATGCTTCATTTCATGCTACACCTCGTAGAGGTTATTTTATTTAATAATTTCCAAGGGGATTTTGAGCTTGTTTATTTTGGGGATAATGAACACTATCAGATTGTTGGAAAGAGTAAAGTTAATATTAAGTTGCAAAATAGGAATCATTGGCTACTACATAAGGTAAGATATGTTCCAAGGCTGAGTAGTAATTTAATTTCAGTAGGGAAACTTGGTAAAAAGGGTTGTGTAGTTACTTTTAATGATAAAAATTGGAAGGTTTAAAAAGTTTCCCTTGTAGTAGAAAAAGGTGTGAAAGTAGGCACCTTATATCTTTGTACAGGTCATACTATTCCTTGTACTTTGATTGTTTCATAGAAAAATGAATATTTAGGAACAGTTGTTGCAGTTCAGCAGGGAGAACAAACAACTACTATAGATTCTGATACAACGCTATGACACCACAAACATGGGCATATGAGTGAGAAAGGTATAAAATTACTTCATTTAAAGAAATTTTTACTATTTCTGAAATGTGTTAATATTGATTTCTATGAAAGCTATGTGTATGGAAAATAAAAGAGAGTGAGTTTTGTGAAGACTAGGAAGGGAAAAAAAAGTGAGGGATTAGAGCTTGTGCATACAGATGTATGGAGACTAGCTCAGGTATCTTCCCTTGGTGGCTCTCATTATTATGTTACATTTATTGATGATGCAACTAGAAAAGTATGGGTTTATTTCCTTAGACATAAATCCGGTGTATTTCAAACTTTTAAGAAATGGAAATGCTTGGTTGAAAATGAGACTAGTAAGAAATTAAAATGTCTCAGATCTGATAATGGTGGTGAGTATTGCAGTCATGAATTTAAAGATTATTACTCCATTAATGGTATTCATAGACAAAAAATTGTTCCAAGGACTCCATAGAAAAATGGAGTGGATGGACACATGAACAGGACTATAATGGAGTGTGCAAGGAGCATGAGGTTACATGTTGGGTTGCCCTTAAACATGTCGGCAAAGATTGTTAATATTGTTGTATATTTTATTAATAGAGGTCCTTCTACTCCTTTGGGCTATGGTATTCCAAAGGAAGCATGGACTGGTAAGAAGGTGAGTTATTCTTTTCTCAGAACCTTTGGTTGTGAAGCATTTGCTCTTATAGATTCTGAAAATAGAACCAAGTTGGAAGCTAAGTCAAAGAAATATATATTTTTTGGATATTGCATTAATGAATTTGGTTATAGGCTTTGGGATTTTGAAAATCATAAAATTTTAAGAAGCAAGGATGTCATATTCAATGAGAAAGTGTTGTACAAAGATCTATTGTAGCAACATGAGACGAAAGAAAATGATTATGTAGTGCTAGATGATACTCCAAAAGATGATGTTCCAACTATTCCTCATGATCTACAACAGATTACACACACTCCAATGAATGTTAGATAGTCAACAAGGCTTAATAGACCTCTAGAAAGATTTTCTCCTTCCCTGTATTCTATTTTACATACTGATGCTAGTGAACCTAAATGTTATGATGAAGTTGTGCATGTGGATACAAAGATTTAGTGGGAGTCTACAATGAAAGAAGAAATGGACTCTTTGCTGAAAAATGAGACATGAGATTTATGCAAGTTGCCTGCAGGAAAAGGGTTTAACAAAATAAATCAGATTACAGGTTGAAAGAAGAGGATGGAGGTAAGAAAATATTTAAAGCTAGGTTAGTGGTAAAAGGATTTGCACAAAAAAAGGGCATTGATTTTGATGAGATATTTTCTCTTGTTGTTAAAATGACTTCTATCACACTGTTTTAAGTATTATGGCTATTGAAGATTTGCATTTGGAGTAGCTTAATGTTAAAACTGCTTTCCTTCATGGTGATTTGGATGAAGAGATATATATGGAAAAATCACAGGGATTTGAGGTCAAAGGTAAGGAGAAATTAATGTGCAGACTACAAAAAAGTTTATATGGTTTGAAGCAAGCACCTCAATAATGGTATCTAAAATTTGACATTTTTATGCATGAGCATGGCTACAATAGGTGTTGTATAGATCAGTGTGTTTACTTTAAGAGGTTGGATGATGATAGCTACATTATTTTATGTTTATATTTTGATGATATGCTTGTAGTTGGGTCTAACATGGATCACATTAAGGGGCTCAAACGTCAGTTAGCACATGCATTTGCTATGAAGGATTTGGGGGCAGCAAAATAAATCCTTGGTATGAAGATTTGTAGAGATAGGAAGAATAGGAAATTGACATATCTCAGGCTAATTATATTGCGAAGGTATTGCAATGTTTCTCTATGGAGAATGCTAAAGCTGTCAGCACATTGTTACCTAGTCATTTGCAGTTGACTAACGAGATGTATTTTAAGACACAAGAAGAGGAGGATAAAATATCTATGGTACTTTATGCTTCAGCTGTAGGAAGCTTGATGTATGCTATGGTATGTACAAAGCCAGATATTACACATGTAGTGGGAGTTGTTAGCAGGTATATCAGTCATTTAGGAATTGAGCATTGGAATGTAGTTAAATGAATTTTTAGATATTTGAGAGGAACAACCAACAAGTGTCTACATTTTGGGGGCTCTACTATTGATTTATAAGGATATGTTGACTTAGATTTGGCAAGGGATATTGATACTAGGTAGAGTACTACATGTTATGTATTTACTATTGGTGGGGTAGTAGTGAGCTAGGTTTCTAGGTTATAGAAGTTTAATGTTTTATCCACTATAAAGGTAGAGTATGTTGCTACTACAGAGGTAGCCAAAGAGATGATATGGCTTTAGTTCTTCATGGCATAATTGGGGCACCCTCAGAGGGATAATTATTTGTTCACAGATAGCCAAAGTGTCATTCATCTTTCAAAGAATTTAGCTTTGCATTCAAAGACAAAACACATACAATTGCAGTACCATTTTGTTCGATTAGTTCTAGATGATTGATAGTTAAAGTTGGACAAGATACATATAGATGAAAATCTAGCAAATATGTTTACAAAGGTAGTGGCAAGGGAGAAGCTAAACTCCTCTTCAGCTTTGGTTGGTCTTCTATATTGAACAAAATAAAATGATAGTAGATTCTAGGGTGGTTTGATATTCAAGTGGGAGCTATAGGTTTAGTAGTACTATGACTAGTCTCCAAGTGGGAGGTTATTGTTGTGGAGTCTGATTAGTCTCCAAATGGGAGATTTTTGTGATGTGGAACCTAATCAGACTTGGAAGTTTATTTGGCATGATTTTCTCTCCATATTATTTCTACAAGGGTTTGGGGGCAGTGCCTCCAATATGGGGTCAAGGTGCGGTCCCTATCACAATACAAGGTGGGGTCGACAAGCAATGCCCCCATGGAGGTTTTTGGGGGTAGCACCCCTAAAGCCAAAAAAGCCCTTATATTGTAAAAGACATGACTAATATTTTTCTATTAGACAACTTATTCTAACCCTAATTTTGTAAGTGGTAAAAAGCTTGTATAAAAAGGCTTAGGGTTAGGCATTTCATAATGTGATGGTGATATAGTAGATTCTTGTAGCAGTATTGAGTTATAAGGGATTGCAGATTGTAATCACTAGATAACAATAATATTGGACTTATTGTTGGTGGACGTAGCAGAGGGATTGGGTGAACCACAATAAATCTTGGTGTCTTGTGTTCTCTTTTCTGCGATCTACTATTTTCTAATATTGGTTATATTTGCATGTAACTGTTATTTCTGTCAGAGGTTAATCCTAACATAAAATGATAGGATTTATGGGAAAGAATGAATTCAAGCTTTAGTTCTTTGTGGCAACTAGATTCGAAGCATATTACCCATTTTTATAGATTTGTATTTGGGTTAAAAGATTGAATTATAATTGGTTAAAGTATTGAGTATTCATTGTGAAGATCTAAGGTCAAATTTCACATGGAAATATTTTATATGAAATCCTAAATTGACTCTAATTGGTTCATAGTATAAAAATGGTTGGTTTTTATTAATTTGACATGGATAACTTATGAACAAGATATTTATAAACTATTATTAATATATATAGATAGCTATTGAAGTATCAATTGGGGTCCTACGCTTCTATCTTAATTTCATTGTGATTTATGCTCTTGAAATAAAATTCCAAGAATGATAGTAGTGGTTGAGACAATGTTTTCATTGAAGTCTCTTTAACTATTTCATTTGGAGCCTTTATTTTTAGTACTTAACCTTTTGTGTGTGTCTTTGTTTTCCTTTTCCTTTATATGTTTTTGTTTTCTTTTGTGTACTTTTGTATGTGGTCTTAAACATTAATATGCTTAATTTTAAGTGTTTCACCTCTCTCTCTCTCTCTCTCTCTCTCTCTCTCTCTCTCTCTCTCTCTCTCTCTCTCTCTCTCTCTCTCTCTCTCTCTCTCTCTCTCTCTCTCTCTCTCTAAAATGAAGGCTATATAAAACATTATAAATTGTATCCCCATATAATTTATTTCTTATCTAGGTCCCACTAAAACCATGTGGCCTTCCACATCCATTTTTTCTTATCCTATCTTGATTCCACTTGTATTTTTAATACTATATCTCCAAGTAGGATCTTTGTTCCAATTTCAAATCCATCTTGGGTAGACGATTGGTGAGGACAAGGGAAACTTAGGGTTTCTCTTTCCCTAAAATTTTCCCCTATCCTTAATGTTTGGTATCAAATCTAAATTGGGCAATATTTATTTGGTTTTAGTAGGGATAGGCCTATTTCAGTCTCATTTGAGATTTGCATCCCAAAATGGCTAGGAGAGGTGTATAAACAAGGGTGCCTCCATCATTTACTAGATGCTTATCATTTTCCCTTTGGATGAACATTAATTTCAAAACTAATTCACAATCAAACCAAAAGATTTAAAGTGTTTGCGCCATCCACACAAAGTTCTCTGCTATCTGCCTCCACTAACTTTCTGGATGTGTTGGCTGACCAATATGTTGTATTCCAGAATGCTCATATTCTTCACATATATTACGACTATTGTATTATCATGCTACATTCTAGGCCCTTTTTCTAAGATTTTTGTAGAGGCACTTTGGTACCAAATTAGTTTTATAAAAATAATACATTTATAATACATGTATGTGTTCCATTAAACTATGTGTGGTAAGTTTAATGAAATTCTATTTTTATTTACATTTTTTTTGGTAAAAAACTATCCAATCATACACTGCATTATTTTAGGGTCATTGCCTTGTCATTTACCTATTTTATAAGGATTCTATTTGTCATCAATAGTATGTACATTTCATTTAGGCACTATATATTTAGGAAATATTGTCATTGTTGATTGTATAAAAACAAAATATAACAATGCTAAATGGTATTGTGAAGAATATTTAGTGGTACACAAATAGTTTTACTAAAGAAAACAATTAGAAGATATATCTACTATTATTTGAATCTAAAATTTAATTCAATTGAAAACTAGTTTAGACATATGCATGCACATATTTTAAATGCAAATCTTTATGTATCTACATTAGTAAAGATGTTAAATGATTGATAGTTCAAAAAATACCAAACTAAAAGTCATTCATTATATGGAAAAGCTGTTAACTTTTGTATATTTACTTATTTTCAAAAAAGTTTATTGTTTTAGATATCCTTTTAGTCCTCATCTTTGTAAGTGTCTAGTTCACTTCAAGGTAATGAATTTTAATGTAAGATCTCTCAACTATATTTTTACACCAACACTTGTGATCAAATGAAAAGAGCATCACATCATCAAGGTATAAGACATTATTTCTCAAATACAACCTCTATTACATATCAACACAACCTTTCACCTATTTTTCTATGCACAGGAATAGGCAGTAGATGTAAAGAATAGATGAATTGATTCTATGCATGGTCTACGACGAGATCAAACTACTGCTACAAGGAAGTTTACGTAGAGATATTCCTCACTTCTTCATAATTATTGTCATATCTTAACAATACCAAAAACAAAAGCCATGGATAACTTGACCTTCTCTTCTAACACAGTCCCTTCATCAATTTATTAGCTAGATTTACCTTTTTAGTAGCATTTAGTGTAGAAATAGGACTCAAGGCAGTATGTGCTAAGTAAGATGCCCTCCACAATGCATTAGTTAGATTAACTTTGTAGAGGCATGTAATATCAGTGTAAAATAGAACCCAAGGCAGTATATACTAAAGCAAATTAGAAGCCCTGCTAAATTCAAACTTCTTTCTTAAGAATACTTTTGGGATCACCTTTGTAGAGGCATATAATATGATATGGTAGAATAGGACCCATGGTAGTATATGCAAAGCAAATCTATGCAACTTTAATTAGAGCCATATTATGTGGGCATTCTTAATAGATTTGGAATGCTCAGCTGCTTTTAGACACTCACCAAGATCAATGCCACTTGAGCTACAAGCATTCCAAAGACAAATCTCGAGTTGGGGCTTTGTGTGGGAAGCGAGCAAATCAAATAGCCATAAAATAACTCTGAAATGGAACTAACCTGAAATGGCTCTCGCATGCACGTAGACCACTACCAAATAAACTCCGCGAAATAAGAAATTATGAACCCAATTTTCTTTTTTTATTATGAACTTGATTTGGTCAAAATTTTGACCAAATTGGGAAACCCTAATTTGGTCAAAATTTCAACCAACTCAGACATTAAAAAAATGTATTCATCAAGCCCATTAAGGGCTTGGTCAAAATAAAAGGTCAAAAATTGACCTATAACGTACTTGTGAGTCTTGTTTGTACCTTTTCTTATTGGTACTATGTTCATCATATATACTACTGTATTTACTGCTTCTCTCCAATTGGTCTTTGATACATCATTTTCAAACATCATAGCTCTTTTTGTTTCTTTTACAAACATATTTCTTCTCTTTAGGGACTGAAAGTTGTCTCTTAATACAATTTACTCATTTGAAGTAAATTCTCCACCTCTATCAGATTTTAGACATTTAATATTCAATCCAAATTCATTCTCAACTCTATTCTTCAACAACTTAAATTTCTCAAATGCTTCATACTTTTCTTTAAGAAATGTTCGTATGCACATCATCCTATTAAAATCATCAACAAGAATCATAAAATACCTTTCATCATAGAATCATCTTGTCCTTGTAGGACCACTCAAATCCATGTGAACAATCTCCAACGTTGTTGTTGTAGTGAACTTATTTCTAGGAAAAGAACTTTTATTTTGTTTAGTCATAACACATTCCTTACATACAATGTTAGTAGGCTTCACAATTTTAAGTAAATCTCTTACTACAAGTGTAGTGCTTGCTTTCACAATATTATCAAATTTTATGCGATAAACCTTCTATGTCATAACTAACTTTTGTCAACCTTACCAAATGATAATATCATCTCAGTAGGATTCAACTAAAAAAAAATACTTCTTGATCATGTACCAGTACCAATCATCTTACCATCCTTATCCTTGATAATACAATTCTTTTCTATGAACTACAATTGATATCCCTTGTCAACTAGTTGTCCAACACTCAAAAGATTATGTTTCAATCCATCAACAAAATAAACATCATCGGTGTTAGTCTTTCCATCAAGAGTAATGGATCCTATTCCCTTTGAGTGATAGGCTATGTTGTTTCCAACTCTGAAAATTCCTCCATCCTAACTATTGAACTCAAAAAAATTATTCATATCACTAATCATATGATGTGAACAACCACTATCTATGATCCAATCAGCTTTCTTCTCAACTTGTGATAGTAAGGCTCTTTCTTCTCTAACTTTTTTTGAGGACTTTCTTATTTTATAGGAACAAATCGCAACTAATCATGACTTTCACTCAAAATTATTTCACCTAGTTCATCATCATCATTTGCATATAAACATTCTCTAGGATTTCTAGACTTCAAATTCTTTTTGTACTTCTTTACTCTTTTAGGGCATTTAGAAGCATAACGACCAAATCCATCACAAGTCCAACATTTAAAGATTTTCTTACCATATGGTTCTCTTCTCACAAGAAAGGAAATCCCTTCTTCAATCTTTCTATCTTCTCAGATCTTGACCTACTACTAGGAGTATAATCTTCGTTGGTGTTTGCACTCCTAAATAGGGTAGGTTGAACACATAGTGCGCTAAAGGCACTCTTCACTCTAGGAAAATCTCCAAACCATTTCAAACTTATTTATGTTGCTTCCAATCTTCCAAGAAGAGTCTCTCTAGAGAACTTCTCAGTACACCATATCACTTTCTCAATAATATGTGATGTTTACTTGAATGGTGGTGTTGAAGTTTTCAAAAAAAGTCACATGATCTCATCTTCTTCTTTACTTCCTTCACAAGCCTTGATTCCTGTAACAATTTATGATATTATTCCAATATAAATTCTTACAAATTCATCTTCCATCATTTTGGCTTCTTGAAATATAAATATCCAATTTTGTAGTCTAATCCTTTTAGCATGTTTATCACCTTCAAAAGTAGATTCAAAAGCTTTCCAAATTTCACAAGATAAGCTTAAAGATTTTACCCGACTGTACTCATTTTTTAGGAAGAACTAAAAAAATTACTTCTTGGGAAAGCATGTTACACATGAAAAAATCTCTTTTAGCCTCACTACATTCTTCAAGCTTGTTTTCTTAAACTATGGTCTTCTCATTCTTAATGATCAACCAATATCCAAGACCCATGCATTAAAAATGTGTCTTCGTCTTCTCTTTCCAACTTTCATAATTAGCTCCATAAAACTTAGGGCTTAGTTTTCTAAAATGACTCACCATTTATCTCCTTAAGTTGTTAAGCTTTTCCTTCAAGGAGTTGATGCTCTAATACCAATTGTTAGAAATTAAAGTTTGCCAAGATAACTAAGGAGGGATGGGGGGTGGTGAATCATTTATCTAATCAAAAAAATTTTTAAATTAACCTTATTAATTCTCAAACATGTGACCAATATAAAAAACAACCATAAAAAGATAACCATGCACAATAGCACTAGATATGTTAACTAGGGAAACCCTTGATCAAAATGAAAACTGTGGTGGGATGGTACTCACAAGATGATGTACTAATATATAAGTTCCTTGTCAGAGGATGGACCCACATAGGAGCCAATGAAATAAATTTAGTACATATTAGTCCCTATTAGGAGACTTTGAATTCTTGTGAGGAGATTCCAACCCTATTAGGAGTTGTAGAAGGTAGAAGGACCCACTGTCCAAATAGCTTTACTGGCAAGACCACTAACTCACTATCCAAGTAATCTTTGTATCATCCCTTGCAGAATAATACCAAAAACAATTGATCTCAACAACTCATACTCTTTCTTTGTCCTCTTATCATGCCTCTTCTGCACCAAATACTTCTCAAATCTCAATACCAGATCTGCTTATTTGCATTACATAACAAAACCCTTAGATCACTTACATTATACTTCACATATTATTTCACAAAAGCTACATACATTACACCAAGGAAACAAACCTTCCTTTATACCAAGTCCTAGATTACATTTTTGAGTCATCATTGAGCCTCTCTCAATTTATAATTACAATATAGGACCTCATTAATCTACATGTTACATCACATTTTCATAATTTTCATAATTTTCAGCTCACTGTCTTTTCAATTTCTCCAAACATGAAACTTCTTACTTAGCATTATCAACCACATCATCTTCAAAATATATTCTACCTCTATCTAACTGCTCTTATCCAGATTATATCCATGTTAGGAGATATAATCCAAACATCATAAACTATTCTCAAGAACTCTGTCAAAAAATAGTCTTCAATAAATCATGTATAATAGTCGCCAATCTTTGACTTTCCACGTACACTCTTAACCAAATCATTAGTACACTTTGTAGAACACGTCCTCAACTCTGCATAACCTCATCTACCATCTTCTAACTATGTGACCTCAATCTTTGTCTACTAATTTTCTAGTCTAATTGTTGACATTAAGGTCAATTTGTCTATTAGTGACTCACACTTGGTCAATTGGTTACGTTGCTACTGAGCTCTATAGCTGCTACTGAGCTTATCTTACAGTTTACATTGTTAACCAAGTGCTCCAATTGCTCCTAAGCTAAGAAGTCAATATAAAATTGCTACTGAGTTTCTTAGTTTCTACCAAACTTCAGAACCTATGTATAGTTCATGCCAAGTGTAGCAGTGTCTACCGAATTGTTCAGTGCAAGTGATGGAAACTCTAGTGTTAACTGAGCTCCACAGTGTCAACCGAGTTACAAAGTGTTAACCAAATTATTTAGTGTTAACCACATTCTCTAGTGTCTACCAAGCTTGTAGTGTTAGTGATGGGAATCTAGTGTTGACCGAGCCAAGGAGTGTCAACCAAGTGATTCAGTATATGCCAAGTTTCACAATGTTCACCGAGTCACACAGTGTTGACCAAGTTCAAGCTACTTGGAAGTGATTAGTATGAACTGAGCCTCTTTGTCAATCAAGTTCCAAATGATGTCGAGTGTTGATAGTGGTTGTTGAGTATTAGAACAACATCCAGTTTGTCTTTAGAACCTGAGTTATAGTAGTTGGGTTGACTTTGTGGATTTTGGTGAAATTTGTATTGTAGCTGACTTCAATAATTTATGATTTGGATTGGTATATATGTAATGTATTGTATCATATCCAAATATGAATATGTGAAGAGATATAATGAGCAGAAGTGCGAATCAAGAAGGCTACAAGCAGTATAAGGGAAAACAAAGATTTATCTAAGACAACAAGGTGATCATTACAATTCAAGGAATATCAAACAACAAATTAGAGTTGCAAATCAGAGATCAACCATTGGTTCATCCTAACAAGTGTATTAGTTAAATCCTTTAATAAGGTAGACTTAACAGTCTTATGTAAAATCTCTTTACCGAGGTCATATTTCATTGTATGTTTTGTAAATCCTTTCACAAGGTGGACCTCACATTCCTTATTGTTCCTAACAGCGAAGATCATCAGAAGTGGTCAATTCTAAGCCTTAACAAGCCAACTTTATACTCCAATACTAAATCTTGTGGGTATCATCCACACACCAGTTTTACTTTCTATTTGGAAGGTTTCTGGGTAACTATATCTTGTGTCAAATTACTATGCATGTTTATTTGCTTTCATTCTTTCATGCATGCAATCAGATGAAAATATTATATGAAAGATTGATTGGTGAAATAAGATTAAGTTTTATCAGTTCCTGATTCACCCCTCCCCTCTCAGTAACCTTTCCTACCTCATATTTCCAACAATTGGTATTAAAGCATTTTAGTTCTCACAGAAGAAGTTTAACAACTTAAGAAAATATCAGAGGCAATGGAGGTATACAGGTTAGATAAGGCTATTGACAATGAAAAGTTGGATCTTGAATTGGCCATTGGGCAACTAAAGAGAGGAAAGGAGCAACTCTCTCAGTCATTGAAAAGAAGCAAAGATCTTGCAGTACAAATGAATGACAATATTTACACTGAAGAAAGAATTGAAGATATATATCCTGAAAGAAATTTAGATGAAGTTGATGAAGCAATCAAAGACCTATTAGAGAAGAATTTAGAAATCTGAAAAGAGAACAAGAAATCCAATCAGTGAGATTATGTGAAGTCATTGAAGAAAAAGATGAATCCAAAAAAGAGATAGTAGAAAAGAACAATGAAATCAATCAACTATCCCTTCAACGAGCAGATTTTATTGATCAACTCACTGGTGCAAATTAAGAACTCATGAAACTGAGGTTAGAAAATGAAAGATTACAGAATGATCTGAACACTAAAAAAAAAACTAATGAAAGGATGATGAAATCTCAAGAAATCATGAATCAATTGAATGAGCAAAGTCAGTACAGACACAAAGACAAAGCAAGATTAGGTTATATAGAAGAAGGTGAATCATTCAAGTAAGGAGCTCAAAAGAATCAAAGGCCTACTTAAAATCATTGTGGTAAGATAGGTCATACATCAAAAAAATGTTGGAGTAATGGTAAATAAAAATTCAATGGAAAATGCTACAACTGCAATAAGCATGGACATAGAGCAAGTGAATGCAAGGAGAAATCTAAGTTTGAAGGAAAATTATATCGTTACAATAAACAAGGACACAAATCTTTTGAATGCAAAACCAAGAAATTGAATCTAGCAAAATAGATTGTGAAAGCAATATTTGGATGAGACTACAACACATGGTATAGATGCCACTATTGTGGTGAATTTGGGCACATTGGAGAAAATTGTGTGAAACATCACATGAGGAAAAGGGATACCACTAAAAGATGTTTCATTTGTACATAACTTGGACATCTTGCCAAGAACTATGTGAACACAAGAAAAATTGAAGATGAAAAGAAAACCAAATCTAACAATATCACAAAATAGATGAAGCAATAATGGATACCAAAATCTCCTAAGAATGCAAGCCCAAGTCATGAAGTAGATGTTACTCAAGAGTTGGGTGACTCAAGCATTTCAATTTGAATCCATATGGGAATAACTAGAACTGAGATTCTGAAGTAGACATCTTTGAACAGACTCTGAGGCAACTTATGTTGAGTCTTGGTAAAAAGTAGGTGAAAGAATGATTGAAGAAAAATGAATAGAAGTTCACTCTTAAATTCAATACATGTATGATATTGATGAAAGACATAGAACATGTGGTGAAGGTAGCTACAACATGGAAGAACATCTACAAACTGCATCAACCTAGTTATTTTGTTTTTCATGTTAATGAAAAAGATGATGAGGAGGAGGAAGAGGATGTGGAAACAAAAGATGATGAAGTAGATGATTTAAATCTAGATGATGAGGAGGAAGAACAAGAAGCTACTAGAGGAAGTCTTCTAGAGATTCAAAGTAATTACGAAATTGATGCAGAGAAGATTGCAGCAATAGTAATGGCCTCATTTCCCCATTCTCTGAGCAAAGCCTTAGTGCAATCTGGCTTAGAGAAAGCTTCTAATGAGTTGGTTATGGCTACCATTGCAACACCAAGCACCCAACCAAGCTCATGACTTGTTTAGCTAAGTATTCCATTAACTGAAGTGACCAACACTTCATCTACCAAGCAGTTAGTGTCTCCATCATCAAGTTTGATCATGCAGCAACAAGGTATTTCTACTATTAGTGTCATATCCACATTTTTCTAGCCCCTCAGTTTCTACTATTTTTTCTATTCTACATGTATCTATAGCTAGTACAATGACAGTTGAGAACAAGTCTCAACTAAGTATTGAAGTTTCAGATAAGGATAAGGGTAAAGAAGAAGAAATTAATCTAGATGAGGATATAATTATTCCAAATTGGGATATCACTACCCTCATTCCCGATCAAATGAATACCCTAGGAGAATTATTGTAAAAGAGAGCTAAGCAGCATAAGCTTAGAGAAGAGAAGAGAAAGGAAACCCAAGTACTTGAAGATATAAAGGACATATTTATAAATGCACTAAGTATTGAGGTTCATAGTACACAACCTATTTCGGACCGGTTAGTAGAAGTTGTCCATAAATTCAATGAAGACTTGAATGGATAGGATAAGTTGCTACAAAGAGCGAAAAAAAAAAGTTTGAGGACAAGGTATTGGAACAAGTGGTGTAGAGAATTGCAATAAACCAAGTAGAATTATCTACTATCCTTGTTTCATTGGAGACATCTATAAATAATGTCACTTCATTATTTGTTAAGTTGTATGATACATCTATCTTCACACAAGAAATTAAAAATAAACTATCAAAGATATATGAAGACACAAAGGCAAGTGTACACTAGTTGTCACTTGACCCAAGCTACAGTTGTGCTCATTATTCAAATATCATATTTCTGACAAATTTACAAGCATAATTATTAAAGGAAGAAGCCATGATTAGGGCCACACTTGTAGAAATCCAAGGCATGATTCTTTCAAACATTGATGCATTGCAGATACACATTGCACATGTTAAGACACTCATCCATGACAATAACTTCTCCATAGTTGATCACATGATAGAGTTATCAATAGAAGTTGAGATTGTATTGCATGCAAGTAAGGTGTTATAGGAAAATTGGGATAAGATAATAGCATTAATCTTGAAGGTACACTTTGAATTCTTGTCACATTTTGGTATTAACATATAGTATACACCTTTAGCTTTTATGTCAAAAAGGGGGACAACTATAGATGAATGTATATATGTATGAGGGAGTAGATATGTATGGGGGAATAGTACTCCAAATATACAAGGTAGAAAACATCTTTTACAAATACAATTTTGAAAAATGTAAAAAACACAGTATGTTACCGAGTTGTAGATATAGAATGGTGATAAAAGAATGTTTTGACTTGTAATTTGGAGTACTCTATTTTTGGGATGATAAGTGTTTTTGTCACTAATGCCAAATGGGGTGATTGTTGACATTAAGGTCAATTTGTCTATTAGTGACTCACACTTAGTCAATTGGTTACATTGTTACTAAGCTCTACAATTGCTACTAAGCTTATCATTCAGTTTGTTGTGTTAACCAAGTGCTCCAGTTGCTCCCGAGCCAAGCAGTCATTATACAGTTGCTACCAAGTTTCTTAGTTGCTACTGAACTTCAAAACCTATGTACAATTCATGCCAAGTGTAGTAGTGTCTACCGAGTTGTTCAATGCAAGTGATGGAAACTCTACTGTTAACTAAGCTCCATAGTGTCAACTGAGTTACACAATGTTAACCATGTTCTCCAGTGTCTACCAAGCTCATAGTGTTAGCGATGGGAATCTAGTGTTGACCGAGCCATGGAGTGTCAACTGAGTGATTCAGTATATGTCAATTTTTGTAGTGTTCACCAAGTCACACAGTGCTGGCTGAGTTCAAGCTACTTGGAAGTGACCAATAAGAACTAAGCCTCTTCGTCAATCAAGTGCCAAACGATGCTAAGTGTTGAAAATGGTTGTCAAGTATCAAAACATCATCGAGTTTGTCTTCAAAACCTAAGTTACAATAGTCGGGCCAACTTTGTGGATTTTGGTGAAACTTTTATTGTAACCGACTTCAGTAAGTTATGATTTGGATTGGTATATATGTAATGTATTATATCATATCCAAATATGAATATGTGAAGGGATACGATGAGCAGAACTGTGAATTAAGAAGGCTACAAACAGTATAAGGGACAACAAAGATTTATCTATCACAACAAAGTGATCATTACAATTCAAGGAATTTCAACCGGCAAATTAGAGTTGCAAATTAGAGATCAGCCACTGGTTCATCCTAATAGGTGTATCAATTAAATTGTTTAATAAGGTAGACTTAACAGTCTTATGTAAAATCTCTTTACCGAGTGCATACTTCATTGTATGTTTTGTAAATCCTTTCACAAGGTGGAAGTCATAGTCCTTATTGCTCCTAATAGGGCAGATCATCAAAAGTGGTTAATTGTAAGCCTTAATAGACCAACTTGATACTACAGTACTAAAGCTTGTGGGTATCATCCCTACCCCAATTTTACTTTCTATTTGGAAGGTTTCTTGGTTACCATATTTTGTGTTAGACTGCTATGAATGTTTATTTGCTTTCATTCTTTCATGCATGCAATTAGATCAAAATATTATATGAAGGATTGATTAGTGAAATAAGATTAAGTTTTATTGGTTCCTGATTCACCCCTCCCCTCTTAGTAACCTTGCCTACTGCATATTTCCAACACGTGTTACATCACATTTTCATAATTTTCAAAATTGTTGACTCATTATCTTTTCAAATTCTCCAAATGTGTAACTTCTAACTTAGCGCAATCAACCATGCCATCTTCAAAATATCTTTTACCTCTATCTAACTGCACTTATCCATATTATATCTATGTTAGGAGATATAATCCAAACATCACAAACTACTTCTTAGGAACTCTGTCAGAACATAGTCTTTGATAAATCATGAATAATGGTCACCTATCTTTGACTTTCCACATGCGCTCTTAACCAAAGCATTAGTACACTTTGTAGAACACGTCCTCAACTTTGCATAACCTTATCTACCATCTTCTAACTGTGCAGCCTCAATCTTTGTCTGCTACTTTTCTTATCTTCTTAGGATTACCAATATGTTGACATCAATGACAAACATAGTCATGAATGCAACATGTAACCACTATGAAAATATCTCAAGTGCTCCAATAATTCTAGGATACACCCCATAGGAATATCATTAGCATTCATGCTAACACTTATTTGGTTTTTGTCCACCCTGTGCCATGATAACTTCCTTTTTTATTGGAAATGGCCTGGTAATTAAAGTTTTTGTGCTTTTCCGCTTAAAGTACCACCTTAATTTTAAATGGCATTATAATTTTTAGCGTTTTAGGTGGAATAAACTAAGTGCTATATTTGGAAATCTAAAGTTGATGCACATGCTCAATTAGTTCCCTGGAAAGTTTTCCATGCTAAGCTCCCCATTGGTGAATGTCTTTCCTTCACATCTCCCTCTTTGGCTTGTCCATTTTTTGCCAAAAAGAGACAATAAAACATTCGTTTTGGTTTTGTCCTCATGCTCAATGTCCGTGGAATCATCTTTCTCCAATCTTCCAACTCTTAGCCATCAAGTTTTGACTTGGAAAACTGCTCTACTTGGAGGCATAATGTTGTTTCACAGAATTTCAAGCATCTTATCTTAAAATATTTGTGGAAATTTTGTTGCTTAGCTATTTTTTCCTACACATTCTATTCCATCCAATTGGAGTGCTTGATGGTTCGTGTGAATCTCTCCCCACATGTCACCGTCCTTGAGGATCATACCCCAAACAAATCAGAGCTCAAAATCTTCTTAAGAGAGTTGTGAATTCAATTCAATGTATTTGCAAAAACCATCATTGCCTCTAATTACATGATTGTGTAAAATGAGAGACAATTGATAGAATTGATGGTTATAGTTTGGTTTGAAGGTATTTATGCACAAAGAAGAGGGAGCGTATCAATTTTATACCAATAGATTGATTGCTTAGAAGATGTAATTCGCTTTCCAAATAGTCATTTTGTAACAGCAATAAATGTTTCTCAATTGATAGATTTTCTAGAATTTGTGAGATTCAAGTTGCTATCCAACTCATTGTATGACATTTTTTTGTTGTTGTAACTATTTTTACATGCAATCTCTTTATGCTTTTTTCTATTAAAAAAAAAAAACATGTCTCGCCTTTACAAAGAGAACTATCTTTTTTCACAAACTGGACCCATTTAGAAAGCAATAAAATATTACATACTAAAATATACAAATTAGAGAGATGAAAAACATCTCATCATAAAGAATATAAAACATTGTTAGTTCCTACTATGGACAGGAATACTTATGCATTCATGTCAGTTCTAATATGACATTAACACTGACCAATCAAATCAAAGAATTTAAAAGATTATATAAAACTTTTAAATGTTTATATCTTTTTCTAATTTTTCATTATTTTATAAATCACATTTTTCATTCATTCTATTGGTCCATACTATTTTTGGTGGGGGAGAAAATTAATTTTCTTCAACAAAAATACAAATATTTTCTAACAACTTCATCATGCATTAATGAATGTATTAGTTACAACTTTATCTTTTCCACATTTGTGACAAGTTGATAAGATTTTTTTTTTTTCAATCATTTTATCTTCCACCTCACACATATTAATTCTCAATAGCAATATAATTTCAATATGTTATATCTTTGTATTTGAATTTCTATTTTTTTTTAAAACTTTGATTTCTTATTTATTACATCATATTTATTCATCAACATCAAATTTTTATGTATTACATCTATTTATTATTTACAAATGTACATATTAAATTATATAGATATTATTTCATAATTAAGAATTACTTAATTTTATATTAAAAAAATTGGAAATACAAAACATTAAATAGTAAACCTTCTCTAATTGTGTAAAATTAAACAATTAGTTTTACTTATAAAATATTTTTATATTTCAATACATTTCATTTTTTCTTATACAAATGTGAGTTTTAATATAAAAATTAAATTCTTAGTTTCATTAATTAAAATATAATATATTTTTATTTTTATTATAACCATGATTTTATTTTGACTATATTTAATTATCTCTCTCTCTCTCTCTCTCTCTCTCTCTCTCTCTCTCTCTCTCACACACACACACACACACACACACACACACACACACACACACACACACCTTATGTTGGTATCACTCTATCTTACTATTTTATCTCTCTTCCTCTTCCTGCTCTATATTATCTATCCTTTTTTCTTCTGCATATATGTTTATGTTTTTGATAAGATAAACAAGATTTGAAGGCGCCCTAAAACCCTTTACAATTCAAGAATTTTCAATGAAGCTCAACTAAACAAAACTACATATGTAAGGAAGAATGGGTCACCAAATAGAACATAGTGACCAGAGTGGCATCTAAGAAAACACAGTACTAATCTGCCACACAAACAGGTTTTGAAGGGAGCCTAAAACCCAATAAGAGACATCAAAGGTGAAACAAGTCACCAAACAAAAGGTGATCAAAGTGGAAACGTATTGAACATGACAACAAAAGCCACAAAAATAGGTTTTACCGGGCTCTTGAAACCCCATAAAGAAACACGCTGCCAAACAAAAAAGGCCAAAAGAGTCAGGGGACAGCTGGCCAAAAACCAAGAGAGTCAGACTTTCCCTTTTGGACCCTTCTTGTGAGACCTCAATGCCATGTCAAAACAGGGAGTGGATGATTTTACCTTTTTTCCTTTTACTGTAGTCCATCCATCCTCCACCAAACTTGTAGCCTTCTGCCAAAGTAAATCTGCACCATCACAACCAAAACCTGAAACTCTAGAAGCTAGGGAAGAAGATGTGCCAGCAGAGACCAAAGATGGAACAGTGACACCCCACAAAGGTACCAAAGAAGGATCTTCCTTGGAAATAGAAGGAGCCAAAAGTGGATCCATCCACAAGAGGTCAGGAGAAGGCACCAAATCTGACTGGCCCCCCACAGAACCAGGAGGAAGAATAGGGGCAGGGGCAGGAGAGGGAAAAGGGTCTTGGCCCACAACAAGACCAAGAGGAACGTCCAGTACTGCGGCAAGAGAAGGAATAGGAACCTCCTAGAACAATGACGTAGAAAGAATGTAATGCCCCGCTTGGAGATCCTTGGAAACAAGGATTCAAATCAAGCCAAGATATTTTTTTTTTTACAAGTATGAATGCACATGACAACATCATACAGGGATCACAATGATCGCAACGGAAGACTTCAACACAATCTTGGCAACCAACGAATCTCCAAACGCCACTACCAAACCGACACACCCAAACAAAGCCAACAATGACAACGCACATGATGAGGGCACAAGAAACAAACCCTCATCAACAAAACACCAAGTTGGGGTAAAATGCAGAATTCCGAAATTTGGCTAAGCCTGAAATCCTGAAGCCCTGAAAATTGGCGAAGTCTGGATTTCTGAAGCCCTGAAATTTCCTAGAATCCATAACTCATCTCCGAGAGGTCTGAAACCTATCTCAAACGATTTGTCGCATATATTAAAATATATCTTAACAACTTATACTTAAACGATATATTTTAAACCCCAAGAGACTAAAACAGAAACACGAAAACTCGATTTTAAGAGAAACCGACAGAATTCAAAATGCAACAGCATACGGTCAAAGAATGCCCAAAAGGGTATCCAAAACCACTCTCAAAAAGATTGGATCACGAAGAAAAGTGCCCACTGATGACACGCGCAGGTTTTTCACTAAAACTGTGCGACACTTTTTACTAAGGGCGGGCGACACTTCTCCCTTACTGCGTGCGACACTTCTCAAGAAGGCGTGCGATATTGGAAAAGTATCGCGCGACATTTCTCATAAAGCCGTGCAACACTCTTCTAGTGTCGTACGACACTTCTCCAGTAATGCGTGCAATACTTTACAGTATCGTACGAAATTCTTTCTATGGGCGTGTGATACTTTATCAGTGTCGCACAATGCTGAACAAATGTCGCCCATAGAAACACGAAAACACTCCCAGAAGCAAAAAGGATCAAAATAGAGCAAAGAACCTCCACACTAGGGAGTACCGGATCCACCAAGGCTCGAGGAATGAACACTCGAGTGCAAGAACAACACAAAATGAAGAACACCAAACCATCTAAACTGCAGCAGCAAAGAACACACTAGAAATAAGCATTGCAGAGAACAAAAGCAACATCGCAATGAGCAGAAATACATCTCAGGAACAATACAACCAAACTAAGTACGCGGTTCCTCCCAACCGTCAATAGCATCATAAGACCATCGTGGATCCTAGCCATCCCCCGTGCGTAACATCCCAAGCCACTGACCAGATCGTCAGTACTATCGTAATAGGGATGTCACTACTAAAACATGCAACAATATAAGCATAAGGAAATCTAACATGCTAGTAGTAAAGCATAAGATAATCCTACAGTAGATAACATCTCCTATTACATGCTAAACAACAATAAGCAACAGATATACTACTAAATCAAATAACATCATCTAATTATATGCTAATCATCATGATAAGGGAATGAGTCAAATAAACTAACATCATCTAAACATGATATCCAAGCATTCCAATGAAAGCATAAATCACAAGAAAGCATACTCCGAAACCCGAAGTACCAAGTGAAAACATCCAGCAACGGTCGCACTAGGATAAGAGATCGTCTCTATACACCAGTCCCTAGCAGAGATGAAGGTAGCTACGCCTCCCAACCACGTGGCACCGATAGGTCCACACCTGCCGTGCTAATGGAGATAATGATCCAACCACAAACACACATAAAACACAACATCCATGGCTAACACTCACGCCAGACAGTATGATGGCTGCAACCAAGGACCTAAGATAATGCAAGGAGTACAGGTCCTGGTCAGACACTCAAAAGGCTACTAAGTAGGGGCTGACATCATGGAGAGTCGCTTGGCATCGAAAAGCCCAAGCTCAGATCTGTGTAGCTCAACTCCCTCAACGGAAGGCCAATACACTGTGTAGCTCAACTCCCTCAACGGAAGGCCAATACACAAAAGTACCATTTTATTATCTTAAGTTTTATTACCAGTCACACATTTTCTTTAGTTATCACTTATTCAAGCTCCTCTCAGCCATACCCGTGGCGTCATGATCGTCGGGCTGCGAGATAGAAGCCCCCTCCATATGCTACCCTACCCTACCCATGCTCATCCTACGACAAGTGCCTGTGGGCATGCATACTCCCATCCCAACCCCAATGATCATAACTTTCGACAAATCCATGGAAGATCGAGCCTCGCAAGTCACCCAACAAATGTACGTGCACGTACTCGTGTGTGGTGCACCACCATCACGGAGATCATAACACAAGGATAGGAATGAGAACATAATGCAAAGAAAACACCCAACTGAAAGCAACACAGGAAGGAGAGATTCTACATGAATCCCAAAGCCAATAAAATCATACATCATGAAATCACTCAATAGGCCTCAATCCGAGAGTATGGATTCTACACAAATCCCAATGATGTAACAAGACCAAACATCATGAACTCACTGAACCGACCTCAATCCGAGAGTATGGATTCTACACGAATCCTAGCGTTCACGAACAAAAGAAAAGGTCCAAAAGAAACCATAATAAGTATAAAATCACTCAACCGAACACAACGTCGGGAGTACGGATGCAACACGCATCCCAATGCAACAAAAGGTGCAATAGTGGTCTGACTGATATCCAAACGGATCATCCAGATCCACGACCCACATTGTGCCAAGAAAATTCGAGAAAACAGGACGACACACAAAACGAGGTAAAAACCCCAAAAATTGGAAAACTTCAAAATTAAAACCCATTTGGCCTTTGGGTTCAAAAACCCCAAAAATCCAAAAATAAATGGAATTGGACACCGTATGCAAAAACGGCCAGCATAACGGCGTAAAATTCCAAACCCTCATCCCAAAAACCAGGAAAATGTTCATACCCGCCCAACCGGGTAGAACTAACATACAAAAATGGAGGGGAACACTAGTTCTCAGCCTCCAAACAAACGGCTACCAAAAATAGAAGCTGAAACGGAGCAAAAACAATAAAACGGGAAAGCCCTACCTCACAGCCAAAAGGGCAAAACGGGACTCTGAACCATAAAATAAATATCCTGCAGAAGTAGCTGAAAATCGCGGCAATCCAAAGTTTCCCCAAGCTAGATCCAACGAGCCCAACCTCGCGACGATCCCACGCCCATAGCTCCCACAACGAACAAAACAGTAAATCCTCATGAAGAGGATTTTGGGTTTTACTCTCCAACTTTCCAATTTGAAAGTGAGAAGTGAGGAATTAAATTCCTCTTTGGATACTTATTCACTTTTCAGGTGAATAATCGATTAGGGCATTTACCAGCCAATCTAGTTAAACCCCGAATCGACCCAAACAAAAACAGGCTATTCCTATAAATAGGAATTCATCTATGGAAAAGCTACCAAAAATTAAAATAAATCAATTAAAAGCTCGAAAACTCAAAAACACAAAAATCACCTTAACAACTTTTGCGACAATGCGAACCTCTAAATGCACAGACACGCTTACTGGTCTAATCACATAATGCAAATGAGTTCGGATTTAATAATCACCGAAAGGTTTAAATTAAACATTTAATTAAGGATACGTCGACCATACAAAGGCGACATTGGTAAAATATGAACGGCTGAATCACTAACTCCATGTGCCACTGCCAGGGATATAATCCTGCACACTAAACAACATGATCAAGTGCAATTGCATATAATAATATAGCCGAAGCAATAAATGCATTAAATCACCTAATTTAACCATTTATTTAATTATATTAAAATAATCTATTTACATCACTCACGTTCGCAAAAGGCATAACAACGCAGGAATGAAGTAAATAACCATAGCATTAAATCCATCACATAACAAAATCAGAGGTATGTCCAAATACCAAATAACCAGATAACATCATAAAACACACTGTCATCTCAAAATGGCATCATCATGCAATATGATTAACTGAACAGCATAGTAGTCTAATATCTATGATACTGGAATCAAAGAGTAACATTTGACCCTCAAGTCATCTCAAATGTAAAACATAACATGAGTAACAAATATCTCTCTAATCAGAAATATAACAAGGTAGATGTTCGCAGCACATAACCAAAGAATCCAACTAGAATAATCCATTTCTAATCATTAATGCATTTAATAAGGCACTTAAAACACATAAACGAACACAGTCATAAACATGACTAACCACTGTTGCAGGAACCTAGTCTAGTGTAGCATGGTAATAGTACACAGTGCAATCTCTACACACATCTCAAGGTAATCACGAAACAACCTCATGATACCACATTGATCCTGGTAATCACTGGCACAAACCTCAATGAACCAAAAATCACATCAAAATCTCAAAGATCAGTCAAAAGCATAATCAACGCAACTGATAAAGAAACATAAATCCAAACACCTCAACGGTGTCGACCACTCAGGGTCACAATCATGATCCATCACAACAAAAGATCAGCAAGGGTGCATCCATCAGGACGACTTACAAAAGTCAAATGGGAGAGGCACTACAAAGAACATCAACTGAAGAAACATTCGTAGATACAGCTGCTGAATCTAGAGGCACATCATTGGACTTAGCCAACGAATAGTGTTTAGAAGAGGCCCCTGACCACCAGGAAGGTGGTCGCCTGGTTTTAGTCTTCACAGTAGAACAGTGAGCAGCAACGTGACCAGTCTTACGACATTTTCTACAGCGAAAAGGGATACCTTCATAATTCAATGATTGGGTCCAAGAGCCCCTCGAAGAATCCAAACAGACCATATGAAGAAGGCCCTTAGAAATATCCATCTCTACAAGAAATTTAGCATATGTAGAATGAAGGAGATCCGAAGTGTCTGGGTCCACATAAAGAAAATCACCAATGGCAGCCCCAATAGCTTCATAAACTGAATCTAGCTAGAGATGCATCATGAGATTTGGTAACTGGACCCAGATAGGAACCTTGTTAAATGATTCAGTAAGCGGATCAAAATCCATATGCCATAGTTTGGCCATAAGAGGAAATCTGTCCTCCGATGAGAAACTGTGATTGCACAAAATAGTCTTCCTGTCTTTAACAAAACTGAACTTAACTATGAAAAAACCTTTAGCCACTGGAAAGATATGGACCTCACTATCTAAAATGGGCTCCCAATGCTTATAAATCCAAGCCTGAAGATTAGAAAGAGAGCGCCAAAAACCCCGAAATCTAAAGATAGCAGCAAAAGAAGAAAGCTCATCTGTCGTACCTATAATATTATTGACTATTTCAGAATTCAAGAGAACCCTTATAGGGTTTGAAACACAAACAGGGGATACTTCACGAGGACGAGAAGGCCCAGATAGAATAGCACGAGCTCCATGAAGACCCACCTCAAAAGCAGCCACATCGGCATAAGAGGCAGATCTACCCCCAGAAGGCATAGAAGAAGCCGACCCTGAACCAGCAATAGTGGTAGGAAGCATTCCCATACCTAGACCCTACAACCAAAGACAACTACCAACAGCCAACGGAAAGAGGCAAAGCACAGCGAAATGAACCCGAACGACCAACAATTAGCATCAGCAAACCATCTTTGATCAGAGATTCAAAGCAAGACCCACATAGGAGTTGAAGTCAAAGTCAGGGGCTGAAGTTGAAGCCAAAATTGAATCCATGTGCAGAGGCCAGTACTAAGCTAGGGACCGGAGCCGAAGCCGAAGCCAGGTGTAGGGAGCCATGCAGGAAAAAATTCAAAGAGGGAAGCCAAAAGCTAGGGGCCAGAGCCGAAACCGAAGCCAAGCACACGGAGCTAGGCAGGGGAAAAGATTTCAAAAAAGATTAAAAATTGCATATATGTTTATGTTGTTATTGTTCTATACTTCTATTTATCTCTATCTAATGCTTAAAAATAGTGCGACTTCCATTTGATAATCAAGATGAGAATAATACATAGTTGGGGGAGTTTTTCCAACTACTTATGGTTCTCTAGTAGCATGCATGGTATGCTTAAACATATAATGTGATACTCCAAATGCTTCATCACTTCTTCAAGTTCTATAATTCAAATATTGGTATGGATATCTTTCCTCATTGCACATATTTTAAGTTGTCAATGTAGAAGGTGCAAATTTGTCTAAAGCATATGTATTGATCGTAGTATGATATTAAGTATTTAGTGCCATATTGGGGACTTTGGCCTCTTATTCTTGGACTTAAATGCTCAAAGATATAATAATATAACACAAGAACTTAACAACAAAATATGAACCATCCTATCAGATCACAAGTGCATTTCTAAGACAAGAATTTAATAACAAAATATGAGCCTTCCTATCAGATCACAAGTGCATTTCTAGGCAAAAATTAATGCATTGACAATGTTAATTTAAAACTATTTAACCTTATTCTCACTCATCTACACCTCTACAACTATTATGCGTTAGACAGGAACTATGACGTTGTGTAAATATGAATTAAATACAACGATGCCTATGCATTCATGATAAGACTACGTAGTTAAATTTGTAATGTATCATACATGAACAAAACTTATTCAATTACTATTACTTTCGTGGAATGGTCGTCCACCGTGTTACGTTGCTGATATCAACACTGCCTCAGATTAAATCAATCAAAAACTCTTCTTGTTTGACCAAATATTTAAATACCAAACACCATCACTAGAATTAAATACCGCTAGGCTTCAGAAAATTGAGACAAAGAAACCATAATTTAATGGCATGGGCAGGTTTGACTTACCTTTATTGTCAGCTCTGATGAAATGGGACTCTAAACTCTGATGAAATGGGACTCTAAAGAATTTATAAATCATTTGTGGAACCTGCTTTTACCTTGAATACGGCGCATTCAAAAAAAAATCTTCACCGCCATTATCGGCTTTGTTTTACCGTTGACATTCACATATTCGTTCCGATTACATGTCATTCGACCTTATGGCAGTTTCAACAATTTGCTATAAATATTTGCCCATTTTTGTTGTGATAATCGACTATAATTGTGAAATTGGGTGCTCTTAGAATTTAATAAGGAAACGATGTGGTCAGATTTGCCTGAACATCTGAAGGAAAGAATACTTGAATTCCTTCCAGTCGACTGCTTCTTCCGCCTCAGAGCTGTTTGCAGGGGATGGAATGCTCTGTTTTCATCAGAACACTTCAATTCCATTGCAAGAAATAGGCAGCCATTTCTCATTCTTTGCCCTGCAAAAACCCAATTTCCCTCGCTGATCTATTCCTTTATCACCAACAACTGGCGAACATTTTCTCTGTCTTTCATTCCAAATGATTGCCCTATCAATTTCAGAGCATCTGCTTCTGGGCTTCTCTTGGCAGACTCCAATGCCAATTCCTGGTTTGGATATAATTCTCCCACACTGTGTGTTTGCAATCCTTTTACCCAAACGTACTTCATGCTGCCAAAAATGGGTTGTGTGAGTAAAATTATGGGCAGGGCAATTTTCGTAGCAGGGAAAAAGAGGGAGGAATATACAGTCATGGTGGTGGGCGTGACCAACGTTGGTACAGTTGTAGTAGAATCTTATAATTCAACTACAAAGGGATGGAAAGTTGCAGGCAGCATTCCGGATGTGGATATTAGAAGCGAAAGCATGTTCTTCTTTGAGGGGTATTTGTTCGGTATGACTTCTAATGGTGGAATGATGGCCTACAATGTTGAACAGGGGATCACTTCTGTCATGGCTATGCCCACAGCAGGCGGCAACAATTTCTGGGCTCGGCTTGTTTGTTGTAAGAGTGGTGTTTTTGTGGTTGAGGCAATCGAAGAAAATCATAGTCTGAAAGGCATAATTGTGTGGGAGTTAGTTTTTGAGAGGACGGAGAAGCAGGGTTACGAATGGAAAGGCATTGGAAAAATGCCCAATTCTGTTTGTGAGGAATTTAGGAGGAGTTCCAATTCAAATTGGTTTGAATGCGTGGGAGTGGGAGATGTGATCTGTTTCAGAGCAAATGAGAGCAGGGAGATCCTTGTGTTTGATGTGAGCAAAAGCTCTTGGAAATGGCTTCCCAAGTTTCCGGCAGATTTGAGATATGTGAGTATGAGAAGCCTCCCGCTGGAAATTACTCTCTAAGATGGTTTGATTGTATTGTGCGGAGCATCAGCACAGGGAAATCAAACTCTAATGATTCGGGTTTAGTTTCGGAACTGTTTTCTTTAATTCTTTATTTGTTTAAAAGAAATAGGTGTTCAGCTCAGTGAACATGACCGAACAGTGTATAGAGATTGAAGATTGGGAATTAAAACCTTCAACTCCATGTCAAGGGATGCAAAGATTGTGTACTAAACTCAGTTTGAATTTTTTCTCTCTCCTCTGCCTCTCCGGTAGTGTTGGCTAATTTCTATTTTTCAGATTCATGAAAATATAGTGAAATTTTTTTCCAAACATTTTGTTGTTTTCGATCACAAAATATACAGATCATGAAGATTAAATGCTAAGAATTTCATTGTGTTTTCGTTTTTTTGAAATTTAGTCAATTACAAGAAAAATAGCCACATCCCTCACTGATGCTGCCCACCCAATTGACTCAAACGCCTCGACTGAGATCAATATGGAAAAGACATTTTATCTTAGCATTTATTGCGGTTGTTTTGCTTTTCTCTGTAGGGAGCAATAGGAGCCTTTCGGATCATGTTCTAATCTGTTATCATCTTATATGCACATTTATGTAATTATTTATCTATTCAGTTTAAACTATAAATAGTTGGTTATGGAAGCTATCGTGTAATGTTTGTAATCTGGGATAATATGAGAACTGATCTACAGAGTTCTCTAATGACAGTATCTGTGTACAATGGATTAATATAATTCTGCAGTAACAGATTTGACGAGTCTTTCAGTTTGTTAATTCATTGTACTATGTAGCTATTTTCCATTCAAATTGTATAGTTGATCAATTTTCAAAAAATCAAAAACATTGTGGATTTTTCTGAAAATTTCAGCATTTGATCCTCATGATCTATAGTCGAAAATAACAAAAAATTTGGAAAAAAATCACTACGTGAATTTGGAAAAAAAGAAATGTTATGACTTTGTTTTGTCTTTAGTGCATTTTGGATGGAGATTACCCTGTCCCATAAAAGATGGAAGAAGGGCACCTGCTGATTTCAGAAAAGGAGCCCCCACCAAGTCAATTGGTGAGGAAGATTTGTTTCAGATCCCTCAAAGTTGTGAATAAGGACAGGTCACTTTTTAAATAGGGGTCATTAATTTAAGGCCATAAAATTGTTACAAAACTTTTCAAATCTAAAGTATAGGCCAGACATGATTGGTCAAGCAAATAGAGTGCTAATTAAGTTAGAATGTTTTGTCTCAACTTCTTGAATTTGCTTAAAGTAGTGTTTCAAATGTATTTAAGTGAAAAGTGCTATTTAGTTTCAAGATATAAAAGTGTAAAATGTAGAGCTAGAGTTGTTTGTTTTTTTATATGAATATTTTGAGTTTTCTTTAGTACAACTAGTAAATGCACTTGTGTTGAGGTGTGGAAAAACAATCATGGTTAATGTTGCTTATTTCTATTCGTTTATTTTAATGAAGTACATGAGATCAAATGACGTGCTGCAAAATATATTGTTGGAGTATCTCGTCCCCCCCGCCCCCCCTCTCTATGAGCACTTCCTCTTATTATATCTCACTATTTATCCACTGTGTCTATAGATATCACTTACTATATATATTTATGTTTGTCTGTCTCTCACTCCCTCTCTCTCTCTATATTTTATCTCCTCCTCTTTCTCTCTTTATTTCTCTCTCCCTTTCTCCATCTCAATTTGTCAATACCTACTCTCTTCTATCAATGTATTTTTTCATCTCTCCCTCTCCCTCTTACTTGATATATCCTTATATCTCTATGTCTCTACCACTCTATCTCACCATCAATCCTCTCCTTATGTAATCAATGGTCTACCATTATTGAGAGCTATGGATGACCATTGATTGTTTCTTCCTATCCCCAACATTTGTATAGTCAAAAAAAAAAATTACTTTTGCACTATTTGTTTTGTTGGACAACTTTCTTTTTTCTCTTTTTACTAGATTGTATTTACCTTTACCGTATTTTCTCCAAAGTCTCCTATCTTTCATTTATTACTTATTGTGATTTATTGGAGCCTTAGATGTACCCAACATGACAAGTCAAATTTATTAATTTGTCTATGTAAAAAATAATGGATAGATATATTAAAATATTGTATTAAATATAATTTTAAATTAATTTAAATTATATATCTCTTTCCAACTCTATCACTATTTGCTTACTTATTTCTCTCTCTTTCCCCTTCTACATCTACCTATTTCTTTTAGTGTATCTTCCTCTAGATCTCTTCATATCTCTATATTTCAAACATAACTAGACCTAGTTTATAAACATTTTAAATTAAAAATCATAAAATTAGTTCCATATTTAAAAATAAAATAGCTAAAAATTAATTATAGATACAATAATCAAATTATTACACATCTTTTATTTAAACTTAACTATTAGTAAATTCCATAAATTGAGGACGACACAAATATTATTAAAAACTTTCTTTCATTTATAAATCTCAATCAAAAATTATTAGTAATACTTTAACCTCAAAGACTCAAATCATGTCCATCATTAAAAAAATTGACATACAAAACTTCAATTAAAATTTTCATCCAAAACATCTTTGGATAAAAGGCATTTTGCTAAGAATTACAAATATGCTCAGTCGATAGAGTGAGGCATCATTTGTTATATGACTGCCATTATGAACGAGAATTCTAATCCTAACTGCAATTGCTTGCTTCTTAAGAAGAAGTGATGAAATTTATAAAGATTAAAAAAACCGTGGTTCTCATCACCAATGGTAAGAGCCTAACTACAGGTTAATTTGGTTAACTTTATTAGCTGATAGGCTACTTCCCAGGGGGGCCTTTGCCGTGAAGTGTCCTATTCAGATCGGAAAAATTTACCAAGATTGTTAAAGTATGTCAAAAGACATCGCCCTTCTACACAAATTGTTGGAGATAAAGAGGCCAGAGCTATGAAAAGAAACAAGTTGATAAGTGACACATGTCTACTAAGAATGCATGAGCCTAAGTCAGTGAAGGATGCCTTAGAAAATGATGATTGGAGTCAGGCTATGAGAGAAAAGATTGATCAAATTGAGAAGAACAAAACTTGGTCACTTGTACCTAGACCAGAGAACAAGAATGTTATTGGAAACAAGTGGGTGTACAGAAAAAACTAGATTACAATGGTGAAGTCGCAAGAAATAAAACACAATTAGTCTGCAAGGGGTATGCTCAAGAAGAAGGAATTGACTATGGAGAAACAATTGCCCCTATTGTAAGATTGGAAGGAGGACAAACTCTACTTTCGTACTTTGCATAGAAAGGTTTCAAATTTTATCAAATGGAAGTGAAATCTGCATTTTTGAATGGTATATTGGAAGAAGAGGTTTGCATTGAATAACCTAGAGTATTTTTTTGATCCAAACAACAAGAACATGGTATGTGGACTACACAAAGCTTTATATGGTTTAAAGAAACCACCTAGAGAATGGTATGAGAGACTTCATAATTATCTTGTGAAGATTGATGTTGAGAGAACTGGTGACAACAACAACCTATACTTGAAGACTAAAGGTGGTAAAGGTATTTTAATAGCTGAATTTTTTGTTGATGATACCATATTTGGAGGACCAAATGCATTATACAAGAAATTTGTTGATGAAATGATGCAAGAATTTAAGATGTCCATTTTTGGAGAGATTAAATTCTTTTTTGGTTTGCAAGTGTATCAAATGAAGTATGGTATTTACATTACTCAGTCTAAATATGTAAAAGAAATCTTGAAAGATTTTGGAATGGAAGATTCAAGACCAGTCAGCACACCTATGGTGAGAGGACATAAACATTCCAAGACTGATGATTCTACAGAGTTGAACCAAACATTGTATAGGTCTATGATTGGTAAATTGCAATATGTAGTTCATAACAGACCTGATATTGCTTTAGTTGTTGATGTTGTTACAAGATTTTCTGCTAATCCTAAGGAAAATCACTTAATGACTATAAAAAAGATAATGAGATATCTGAAAAGGACATAAGACTATGGTTTGTACTATAAGAAGAATGACAAATTTGAATTAAGAGCCTATACAGATGTTGATTGGGCTCCAAATGTCGATGATAGAAAAAACACAAGTGGTGGAGCAATTTTCTTGGGAAAGAAAATAGTTAGCTGGACTAGTAAGAAACAAAATTATATCTCACAATCTAATGCTAAAGCTGAATATGTGATTGTTGCAGTGAATTGTACCAATGTTGTGTGGATTAAACAGTTACTCAAAGGTATGAAGGATGAAATCATTGAACCTGTTGTCATCTATTGTGACAATACTAGTGCTATAAACATATTAAAGAACCCTGTGATGTGTACAAAGATAAAACACATAGCTATCAAGTATCATTTCTTCAGAGATCAGGTTCAAGACAAAGAAGTAAGGATGGAGTATGTGAATACAAAAGAACATATAGCTAACATATTCAAAAGGGCTTTACTTAAGGATGTGTATGAGTATCTAAGAGGTAAACTAGGGGTGTTACCCCTATCCCAAGTTGTTTAAGAGGCAACTGAAGTGTCCTACATTGACTGAGTTGAATGACATATTTTACAACTTGATGCAGAGGATCTTACTTTAGGATCAACCTAAAGTAATCATGGAGCTAGAATAGAAGATCAATCACAAGTAAGGTGACAGAGGGATAACTTCAATTGTTAACATATATATGTTGAGATGAAAAGTCTTTGGCATTGTTGTCAAAGAGGGAGAAATAACTCAAGGGAGAAAGGGGGAAATAACTCAAAAGGGAGATATAGATCAGAGAAAAGAATAGAAATTGTTGTCAAAGAGGATGTCACACAAAGAGGGAGATATAACTTGAGAAGTTTGTTCAAACAGAGGGAGAAGTAGTTCCTAAGCATATCAAGGGAGAGAAGCCCCACAAGATAAAAGAGGGAGTCATAAGAAAGAGGGAGAAGATGATAATACACCTAAGATATTGTTATGACTTGAGAAATAATGAGGAAGATATGAAGATTGAGTTTGTTGTCCAAGACTAGAGAAATTGAAGATCAGAAAAGAGTTGTCTGTTGATCATAACAAAGTTTTCTTATAGCCTATATAGAAGGTGGAAGATGCTGATAGAGGGAGAGATTCAATACAAGGTATTATTTTCTATTTGGTATTGTTTTTGATATTGGTTTGACATCAATGCCAAAGAGGGAAATTGTTGAGGAAGATTGTTACAAGTATGAGAATGTGATACAATTATTATTTTGTCACTGATGTCAAACCTGCTACTTTCTAGTGAGATAATTGCTTACTTTGATCTAAATGTTATCGTTTCATTGATTTATGAAGATGATTTAAATAAGACGGGATAACAAGAGCACCTAGAGAAAGGTTAAGTTATATGATATATAAAAGGAGAACTAAGATCGGATAAGATAGTGATGATATAGTGTATTGTTTATCTACTTAAGGTTGCAAATGATGGACATATTGACTAAGTCTAGAAGAAGAAGAAAAGTAAATGTGTCTGCTAAGCTTGACCGATTGATTAGTAAGAGTCAAGCAAAGTTAGTTCAAGCTGAGCAGAAAATCAGTTGGTGCTAAGTAAAAGTGAAAAATATTGTATGCTAAGTGAATTTAGTATGTGTCGAGTGACAGTAAAAGACTATATATGTCGAGTGAATTTTTGTGGATGTCGAGTAACCCAATATGTGCCAAGCATCAGAGGTTAGTTGCTACTGAGTGACAACATTATGAATTTGATTGAAGATTCGTTGAATCTGAGCCGAAAAAGTTGGTTTCTTGGACTATGTGAAGCGTGTGGAAGATAAGTTTGATGAGCTAGTGGCACATAATTCAAGATAAACTATTTTGAGGTGAATCTAATAAGGATTGAGAAGGAAGTTTCTATAAGAGGAATGAAATAGAAAGAGGGTTAGATTTAATAAATCTTACCTAACCCTAAGATGGATGATTGTGATTAAGCAAAAAAAGATCATAATTCTCTTTATAAGGGAATGCAAGCCCAAAAGTAAATGTTGGCATGTGCGAGAACCCAAGGAAGACAAGGAGTCTAGGGTGTTGCTTTATATGGTGGCCAAATAGAAGAGTTTGCAATTGGCATGAAAATAAAGAAGGCTTAAGAGGATGAATTCTTGAAGGGTGAACAAGCTATCAGAGGTGAAGTGTAAAAGCCAAGAAGAATGGAGGACTGAAATAAAGATTTGCAATATGCAAATGAGTTGTGATTTGTTATCAGATCAAGTCCTATTGTTACTTTCTAATCATTGTATCAGTTTAGGATAAATCCTTTGGATTAAGGTTGACTTAATAGTCATTTGTAAATCCTTTAACAAGGTGACATTCTAAAGGAATGTTCTAAAGTCCTCTAATAAGGCTCAATCCTAAGAAGTGGCTTTTCCCAAATTGGGTTTCTACATAAAATCCTTGTGTCAAGTGTGTGAATGATTCTGTTATGATTCATGTTTACATTTCTACAAATTTATTTTGACCTAGGACAATAGCCTACAAGTTTAAGTATTGGATGATCTAATGGATGCATGCAAGATACATGATAAGGATATATCTATGTATGAGTTTTGTTAAGTGTTGGAAATTTTTATTGGAACATTAGGACCTTGGATAACTAATTCAACTCCCCCACCCCCTCTCAGTTATTCTAAAGTATTCCAACACGAACTCATAGTCCAACTAATCTTTGTATTATTTTTTGTAGAATAATTTTTTTTAAAACTGATCTTAGCAACTCGTACTCTTTCTTTCTCCTCTTATCATACCTCTTTTGCACAAATACTTCTCATATCTCAATACCAAATATCCTTATTTGCATCACATAACAAATCCCTTAGACCGCTTACTCACATTATAATTTGCATATCACTTCACAAACACCATATACATTACAACCAAGGAAATAAACATGCCTTTGTACCAAGTCCTAGATTACATTATTGAGTCATCCTTGAGCCTCACTCAATTTATAATTACAATATAGGACCTCATTGATACACATTACATTACATTTTCATAATTATCAAAATTGTTGGCTCACTGTCTTCTAAATTTCTCTACATGTGCAACTTATGACATAGGGTGATCAACCAAACCATCTTCAGCATGTCTTTTACATGTGTCTAGCTAAACTTATCTAGATTGTATCTCTATTAGGAGATATAATCCAAACTACTTGTCAAGAACTTTGCCAAAACATAGTCTTCAATACATCGTGAATAATGGTCACCAGTCTTTGACTTTCCACATGCACTCTCAACCAAGTCATCAATACACTCTATAGAACATGTCCTTAACTTTGCATAACCTCCTCTGCCACCTGCTAACTGCACAACCTCAATCTTTGTCTACTACTTTTCTAGTCTTCTTAAGATTACCAGTATGTTGACATCAATGAAAAATACAATCATGAATGCAACATTTAACCACTGTAACAATCTCTCAAGTGCTCTAGTAATGTTAGGATACTCCCCCATATGAATATCATTAGCATTCATGTTAACAATTTCCCCTTTTGCATTAATGGACATAGATAAAGAAATCTCTAAGTTCCATGAATACCAAATACAACTCTATTGTTGATGTTGCTCATATCTTTTCAAATCCTCTTCATCAATCAAATTGTGTATTCAATGCATCTCCCCCATCAACAAGCTCTTCCTCATCAATTTTGTATACATAATCTCTTATATACTCAAGAGTTCATTCTCTCCCCCATTCATAGGAGATATTTTTCATGTATTCTCTCCCTTGTTAAAATCAATGATAAAGGCATCATTATGTCAATCTCTTTCTCAATATCTTGAATCAACTCAAGTGTCCAAAGACATTGTTGAACTACCAATTACCTAGAGTCCTTCATAACTTAGCTCAAACATGAATACTCCCCCATAGAGGAATAATCAAGCATCTGGTCTAGATAATAAAGTAGCGCTTTATTACCATTGGACTGATGCAAATTTGCATCATCTACTCAAAAGTAGGTTAGTCTTAGGATTAGCTTCTTTATAGGAATTGTAATCAAGCATTCTTTCTTAAACTCCAAACTTCTCATCCACTTTGACATTTGTGCTCTCAATAGTAGTCCTAGTCCTCTGATTAAAACATCTATAACCTTTTATTTTCAATGAATAATAAAAGAACATACCTCCATTACTTCTTGAATCAAACTTACCAATATCATCATCTCTGTTAATGTATCATTTACATCCAAAATTTCTAAAATATTTTACTGATTGTGCATGTCCAAACCATAATTCATAAGGAGTCTTGTTTGTACCTTTTCTTATCTATACTCTATTCATCAAATATACTATTGTATTTACTACTTCTCTCTAGTTGGTCTTTGATACACCATTTTCAAACATCATAGCTCTTGTTGCTTCGTTTACAGACATATTTCTTCTCTCGGCTATACCATTTTTCTCTAGTGTTTTAAGGTTTGAAAGTTGTCTCTTAATACCATTCACTTCACAAAAAAGTGTTAAAGTCATTTGAAGTAAATTATCCACCTCTATTAGATCTTAGACATTTAATCTTCAATCTAGATTCATTCTCAATTCTATTCTTGAACAACTTAAATTTCTGAAATGTTTCATAATTTTCTTTAAGAAATGTTACCCACATCATCCTAGTAAAATCAGCAACAAGAATCATAAAATACCTTTCACCATATAATCATCTTGTCTTTGTAGGACCACTCAAATCCATGTGAACAATCTCCAACTTTGTTGTTGTAGTGTACTTCTTGCTAGGAAAAGAGCTTTTATTTTTTTTAGCCATAACACATTCCTTGCATACAATTTTAGTAGGCTTCACAATTTTAAGAAAATCTCTTACTGCAAGTGTGGTACTTGGTTTCACAATATTATCAAAGTTTATGTGACAAACCTTCATTGCATAAGTAACTTTTGTCAACCTTAGAAAATAAGCATGTCATCTTAGTAAGATTCAACTGAAAAAATTCACCTCTAGGTCTTGTACTAGTATTAATCATCTTACCATCCTTATCCTTGATAATACATGTCTTTCTTGTGAACTGCAATTGATTTCCCTTGTCAACTAGTTGTCCAACACTCAAAAGATTATGTTTCAATCCATCAACAAAATAAACATCATCAGTGTTAGTCTTTCAATCAATATTAATGGATCATGTTCCCTTTGTGTGATAGGCCATGTTGTTTCCAATTCTAAAAATTTCTCCATCATAACTATTGAAGTCAAAAAATTTATTCATATCACCAGTCATATCATGTGAACAACCATTATCTATGATCCAATCAACTTTATTCTCAACTTGTGATAGTAAAGCTTTTTCTTCTCTAACTTCTTTTTGAGGACTTTCTTATTTTATAACAACAAATCCTAACTCATCGTCACTTTCACTCAAAATCATTTCTTCTATTTCATCGTCATCATTTGCATACAAACATTCTCTGGGCTTTCTAGACTTGAAATTCTTTTTGTACTTCTTTACTCTTTTAGGGCATTTAGAAGCATAATGACCAAATTCATCATAAGTCCAACATTTAAAGATTTTCTTACCATCTGGTTCTCTTCTCACAAGTAGGGCAATCCCTTCTTCAATCTTTCTATCTTCTTCAAATCCCGACCTACTACTACTAGCATAATCTCCACTTTTGCTTGCACTCCTAAATATGGTAGGTCGAATACTCAATGTGCTATAGGTAGTCTCCACTCTAGGTAAATCTCTAGGCTATTTCAAACTTATTTCTGTTACTTTCAATCTTCCAAGAAGAGTCTCTCTAGAGAACTTTTCAATACAAGGTATCACTTGTTCAATCATCTCTGATGTCTTCTTGAATGGTGGTGTTAAAGTTTTCAAAATTCTCCATTTGATCTCATCTTGTTATTTATTTCCTTTTTCACAAGCCTTGATTCCTATAACAATCTCTAATATTATGCCAATATAGCTTCTTACAAATTCATCTTTATCATTATAGCTTCTTGAAATAGGCATATCCAATTTTGTATTCTAATCCTTTTAGCATGTTTATCACCTTCAAAAGTAGATTCAAAAGCTTTCCAAATTTCACAAGATAATCTCAAAGATTTTACCCAACTATACTCATTCTTAGGAAGACCTGACAAAAGTATTTCTCTGGCAAGCATGTTAGACATGATCAAATTTCTTTCAACCTCACTACATTCTTCAAGCTTGTGTTCTTCAACTATGGTCTTATCATTATTAATGATCATCCAATATCCAAGATCCATGCATAACAGATGTGTCTTCATCTTCTCTTTCCAACTATCATAATTAACTCCATCAAACTTAGGACTTAGTTGTCTAAAATGAATCGCCATTTATCTCCTTAAGTTGTTAAACTTTTCCTTCAAGGACCTAATTCTCTAATACCAATTGTTAGAAAGTAAAGTCCGCCAACATAAGAGGGGGGGTGAATCAGTTGTCTAATCAAAAAAATTTATTAACCTTATTAATTCTCAAATATGTGACCAATATAAACAACAACCATAAGAAGATAACCATACACAATAACACCAGATATGTTAACTAGGGAAACCCTTGATTAGAGGAAAAACTTTGGTGGTGATGGTACCCACAAGATGATATACTAATATATAAGTTCCTTGTAAGAGGATGGACCAAGTTAGGAGCCAATGAAATACATTCAATACATATTAATCCCTGTTAGACTTTGAATTCCTATGAAGAGATTCCAATCCTATTAGGAATTGTAGAAGGCATAAGGACCAACCAGCCAAACAACTTCAGGGGAAAGACCACCTAACTCATTGGCCAATTGATCTTTGTATTATCTCTTGCATAATAATTCCAAAAGCAATTGATCTTAACAACCCATACTCTTTCTTTGTCCTCTTATTATGCCTCTTCTGCACCAAATACTTCTTAGATCTCAATACTAGATCCACTTACTCACATCACATAAAAGTTCCCTTAGATCACTTACTCACATTATACTTCACATATAATTTCACAAAAACCACATTCATTACAACCAAGGAAACAAACCTTCCTTTATACCAAGTCTTGTATTACATTATTGAATCATCCTTGAACCCCTCCCAATTTATAATTATAATATAGGACCTCATTAATGTACATGTTACATCACATTTTCATAATTATCAAAATTGTCAACTCATTGTCTTTTCAATTTCTCCAAATGTGCAGCTTTTAACTTAACGTGATCAACTATGCCATCTTCAATATGTCTTCTACCTCTGTCTAACTATGCTTATCCAGATTATATTTCTATTACGAGATATAATCCAAACATCACAATCTGCTTCTTGGGAACTCTATTAGACCGTAGCCTTCAATAAATCATGAATAATAGTCACCAATCTTTAACTTTCCATGTGCACTCTTAACCAAATCATCAATACACTTTGTAGAAGACATCCTAGACTCCACATAACCTCATCTACCATCTTCTAATTGTGCAACCTCAATCTTTGTTTGCTACTTTTCCAGTCTTCTCAAGATTACCACTATGTTAATATCAATGACAAACATAGTTGTGAATGCAACATGTAACCACTATAACAATTTCTCAAATGCTCCAATAATTCTAGGATACTCCCCCATAGGAATATCGTTAGCATTCATGCTAACACTTCTTTGGTTGTTGTTCACCCCATGCCATGATAACTTCCTTTCTGATTGGAAATGACTTAATAATTAAAGTTTTCGTGCTTTCCCGCTTAAAGTCATCTACAAGCAACTCTTGTCCATAATTTCCTTGTCCAACTACCTTAATCTTAAATGTCATTATAACTTTTAGTGCTCGGTGGAATAAACTAAGTGCTATCATTTGGAAATCTAAAGATGATGCACAGGCTCAATTGGTTCCCTGTAAAATTTTCCATGGTAATCTCCCCATTGGTGAACATTTTGCCTTCATATCTCCCTCTTTGGCTTGTCCCTTTTGTGCCAAAAAGAGATAATAAAACATACGTTTTGCTTTTGTCCTCATGCTCAATGTCTTTGGAATCATCTTTTCTCCAATCTTCTAGCTCTTAGCCATCAAGTTTGGACTTGGAAAAATGCTCTATTTGGCCTTTCCCCACACCATAATGTTATTTCACGGACTTTCAGGCATCTTATCTTAAAATATTTGTGAAAATTTTGTTGCTTAGCTATTTTTTCCTACACAGTGCTCGATGGTTCATGTGAATCTCTCCCTAGATCTCACCATCCTTTAGTCTCATACCCAAAACAAAGCGAAGCTCAAAACCTTCCTAAGAGAAGTGCGAATTCGATTCAATGTATTTGCAGAAACCATCATTGGCTTCGATTGCAAGATTGCAAGATTGCAAGATAGCATAAAATGATAGACAACTGATACCATTGATGGCTATGATTTGGTTTGAAGGTATTTATGCATGAAGAAGAGAGAGTGTATCAATTTTATACTAATGGACTAATTGCTTAGAAGATGTAATTTGCTTTTCAAATAGTCATTATGTAACAACAATATATGTTGCTCAGTTGATAGATTTTTCAGAATTTGTGATATTCAAGTTGTTGTCCAACTCATTGTATGACTTTTTTTTTCTGCTGTAACCATTTTTACATGTAATCTCTATATGATTGTATCCAATAAAAAAAACACGTCTCACCTTTACAAATATGGCTAATAATATACCTCTGCCTTCTTTTTTCACAAACTCAACCCATTTAGAAAGCAATAAAATATTACGTACACAAATATACAAAATAGAGATATAGAAAACATCTCATCATAAAGAACATAAACCATTATGTAAAGATGAATTAAATACAAAACTTATTAAACTACTATTACTTTTGTGGAAAGGTCTTTCACACTGTTACATTGCTAATTGTCAACACTGTCTCGGATTGAATCAATCAAAAACTCTTTTTGTTTGACCAAATATTTAAATACTAAATACGTTCCCACTGACAATTAAATACCATTAAGGCTGCAGAAAATGGAGACAAAGAAACTATAATTTAATTGTACGGGCTGGTTTGAATAACCTTTATGGTCGAGTACAATGAATCGGTTCTACCACCTCGTCTAAAGAATTTATAATTTATTTGTGGAACCTGCTTTTACCTTAAACACGGATCATTGAAATAATTAAAAAAACAAACTTACGGCCATTATTGGCTTTGTTTTACCGTTGACATTTATACTTTCGTTCCGATTACATGTCATTCGACCGTATGGCAGTTTAAACGATTTGCTATAAATATTTAAATATTTGCCCATTTCTTTTTGAGATAATCGACTATATCTGTGAAAATGGGTGCTCTCAGAATTAACAAGGAAACGATGTGGTCAGATTTGCCTGAACATCTGAAGGAAAGAATACTTGAATTCCTTCCAGTGGACTGCTTCTTCCGCTTCAGAGCTGTTTGCAGGGGATGGAATGCTCTGTTTTCATCAGAACACTTCAATTCCATCGCAAGAAATAGGCAGCCATTTCTCATTCTTTGCCCTGCAAAAACCCAATTGCCCTCGCTAATCTATTCTTTTATCACCAAAACCTGGCGAACATTTTCTCTGTCTTTCATTCCAAATGATTGCCCCATCAATTTCAGAGCATCTGCTTCTGGGCTTCTCTTGGCAGACTCCAATGCCAATTCCTGGTTTGGATATAATTCTCCAACACTGTGTGTTTGCAATCCTTTTACCCAAACGTGCTTTATGCTGCCAAAAATGGGTTGTGTGAGTAAAATTACGGGCAGGGCAATTTTCGTAGCAGGGAAAAAGAGGGAGGAATATACAGTCATGGTGGTGGGCGTGACCAACGTTGGTACAGTTGTAGTAGAATCTTATAATTCAACTACAAAGGGATGGAAAGTTGCAGGCAGCATTCCGGATGTGGATATTAGAAGCGAAAGCATGTTCTTCTTTGAGGGGTATTTGTTCGGTATGACTTCTAATGGTGGAATGATGGCCTACAATGTTGAACAGGGGATCACTTCTGTCATGGCTATGCCCACAGCAGGCGGCAACCATTTCTGGGCTCGGCTTGTTTGTTGTAAGAGTGGTGTTTTTGTGGTTGAGGCAATCGAAGAAAATCATAGTCTGAAAGGCATAATTGTGTGGGAGTTAGTTTTTGAGAGGACGGAGAAGCAGGGTTACGAATGGAAAGGCATTGGAAAAATGCCCAATTCTGTTTGTGAGGAATTTAGGAGGAGTTCCAATTCAAATTGGTTTGAATGCGTGGGAGTGGGAGATGTGATCTGTTTCAGAGCAAATGAGAGCAGGGAGATCCTTGTGTTTGATGTGAACAAAAGCTCTTGGAAATGGCTTCCCAAGTTTCCGGCAGATTTGAGATATGTGAGTATGAGAAGCCTCCCGCTGGAAATTACTCTCTAAGATGGTTTGATTGTATTGTGCGGAGCATCAGCACAGGGAAATCAAACTCTAATGATTCGGGTTTAGTTTCGGAACTGTTTTCTTTAATTCTTTATTTGTTTAAAAGAAATAGGTGTTCAGCTCAGTGAAGATGACTGAACAGTGTATAGAGATTGAAGATTGGGAATTAAAACCTTCAACTCCATGTCAAGGGATGCATGGATTGTGTACCAATATTAGTTCGAAGTTTTTCTCTCTCCTCTGCTTCGCCGACTCTGTCCACCGAATTGACTCAACCGCCTCGGCTGAGATCAATATGAAAAAGACATTTTGTCTTCGCATGTATTGTGGTTGTTTTGCTCATCTCTGCAGGGAGCAATAGAAGCCTTTCAGATCATGTTTTAATCTGTTAAGACTTATCTGCACATTTATGTAATTATTTATCTATTCAGTTTAAACTATAGGGAGTTGGTTATTGAAGCTGTCGTGTAATGTTCGTAATCTGGGATAATATGAGAACTGATCTACAGAGTTCCCTAATCACAGTATCCGTGTACAAGATTAATATAATTCTTCAGTAACAGATTTGACGAGTCTTTCACTGTATTACACGGCTGTTTTCGATTCAAACTGTATAGTTGATCAATTTTCAAAAACTCAAAAACATCATGAATTTTTCTGAAAACTTCAGTGTTTGATTTTCATGATCTGTAGTCGAAAACAACAAAAAATTTAGAAAAAAAATTACTACATGAATCTGGAAAAAAAATATTTGACTTTGTTTTGTCTTTAGTACATTTTGTCTGGATATTAGCCTGTCTCATAAAGGATGGAAGAAGCTATAGGGTTTTAATCAATAAGGGTCCGTTTGGTCCCTGGAAGATGACAGGAATTGGATTTTTCAAAACCCGGATTTGAAAATTTGTGCGTTTGTTTCAAAATTTGCAAAATGGAATTAGCATACGTGACTTCCAATTTTGCCTCAAAACCTGGTTTTGTTTTTTAAGGAGTGTAAAAACAATAGAGTGGACTACTTTTTGAAATTTACCTTCAACTCCAAGCTTACGCATAAAAATGTGTCTTCACACGCATCTTCCGAGTGAAACAAACGGTTTCAGTAAAATCTCAAAAATCGGAATGAAGATATACAAAACTTTGATTTGACTAAACCAAGGTTTGTACAAATCTGGGTTTTTTGAATTCCACGAACCAAACGGACCCTAAGAGACTTGGGTTTAGAGTCAAATTAAATTGAATGAGATTGCTTGGGCCTAAAGCTTCCTTAATGTGAGACAGACAAGCTAAGCTGGGAAATGAATGGTTGATTTAATTTGTAGACAGTACAGGATGATATTAAGTTATCTTAATCGTCCAATTTCGTCGTTTATTTTCTCGTTCACTGTTTTTTGCATTTCCGTTGATTTTGTCTCCCGGCTTTTTGGATTATTTTGGCTTTAATTTTGACCTGTCGTTTTTCGCCGTCATCAGCTGTGCTATTACTGCATGTTAACATTTGATAGGCGTTTCTACCTCCACCTCACCAGCAGAGAAAAACATGCCTTTAACTAAAATTCTGCTTTGATAGGGTTCCCAACATATGGAATAGGAATATAGGAATAGGAATCTGTTGCGGGTTTTTTATTTCGGGAATACAAAAATGGAATACGTATTCTTATTTTCTGTTTGGTTCACCCAGAATTTGATAGGGAATATGTATAACCTATATTTGGTTGTGCAAAAGCGAAATTGGAATAAGATTTTTTAATTGTTATTTAATATTTTTTTCATTATACATTTGAATGAGTTAGATTACTTTTACAGAATTTTTGTTTTTATGTTTTTCAATTTTTAAATTTAAGTCACAAAGATCACATATACATCATTTTGGGTGATTCAAACATAACTCTCCAAATGACCTTATCATTTGTGCACAACCTATAATATAATAAATATTATTAAACTAATAAATAAATTGTCTAAATAATTTTTTAAAAGATCATTAGTCTAACATTTAAATGTCATAATTTTTGTAAGTAAGATTCAAAATTCATTAACACATTATGATAAGTAATTATATTAAAACAATGAAATCCTTAACCAAATTCTTCTATTAATAAAATATTTTTAAAAACACCATTTTTCCATTAAATTCAATGTGCAACCTTTTTGTTCCTTATGAAAAATAAAATCCTCCATTAAATTCTTTTTAATTAAAAATCATTCTTTCTAATGTAAGAAATTCTTAGTCAAAACTCAACTGTCCAAAATAAGGAAACATGACGAAACAAGTTAAAATATGGAAAAAACAAATAAAAATTAATTAGTCAATCAATTGAAATAGTAATGAAACTAGTATAATTTATTCATCATTTTAATAGAATTAGTCACCACAATACGATCAGAAACAAGTTCCAAACAACAAAATAGTCAAATCGTTACTAAATATGTCCACCATTTCTATTCAAAATCATAAAATAAATTACAATAGTTGCTTTGGCTTTTAACTGCATTTACGCATATGGTCCCAAAAGACTAGTACGATTGAAACAATTATAATTTCCAACATGCCTCGAAGAAACATGTTTTCACTCTCTTGGATCCTGCACAACTTGCAATCAGTACTTTCATGTGCTACGGATTTAGCTATGACAGATGTTGGGGGGACCTCATCGACCCACTGAAAGAAATTACAACCACTATCCCCCTGCAATACGAATTCTAAATTAGTAGTGTCCAAAACAATTAGTTGGTACAAAAATGTAACTTCATACAACAAAAATTAGTAATAACCTTTCTTGCATTTGGACAACAATAGAATTTACGTTCTGGGTTATCCTTTGTGTGCGAGATCTTTAGTACTACATGGCCAGCGCCACACTCATACATTGGCAAATTTAAATCCATCAAACCTATATAAAATATGACTCTAAAAAGACCAATATAGAAAACCTCTAAAAAGGGAAATATGCAAATCAATATAGAAATCAAACAAAAAGTCCAAAGAATTCAAAAGAACATTGAAACCCCAAACAGACATCTACAAGTAGATAAATTCTCCAAGTTTCTAAGATGGATCTCTTTGATATTCAAATATATGCAATGGATATAAATCATATTCATGATCCATCAATAGAATCAAGTGAAAAAACAAAAAACTTATTATTGACTATTTAGCTTTGATGTTTTCAATTGTACATATCAGTTGAAAAATAAATAATTTTAAAGAACATAGAATTATTACATTCAATTACATACTCTACATGGTATAAATAGTTGAATTATTACATTCAATTACATTATTCATGATAAGAAAAGAACATGACTTCAAAAACAAATCAACAAGTGCACTTTCAGTTATATCAAAGAACAAGAATCCAAAAAGAACCATTTTTATTTAACATGTTTGTTAAATATGAAGGTAAAAGTGGACATAGTCATTAATAGAGTAATGTAACAGAGAAAATTAAGCTGTTCTGAACAATTTCAACATACATGACACTGGAAAGCCACTTTGTGGGGAAGATAAATTTAAGTTCATCATGTTAGAGTAATTATTTGTTCGCACTTATTAATTAAATCACTTTGATTTAATTAATTAAGTTGCCTATTACTCTAGTTTTCTTAAGCTATCTTGTAGGTGCATATAATTAATATTTTATTAATTATATTGTGCAACCCTAGTTCTTTTTTAGGCTTTAGGTTACCCTTTTCGAGTTTCGATCTTCTTTTAAGGACTGATCTCTTTGTATTTTTCATTATGAAGATCCATTGAATAATATTTTCTTCGTTTGAGTTTTTCAGATCAAACCCTTGCCTCTTCTTGTATTTTTCTTCTCTGTGACAGGTTTTCTGAATGCAGGTTTTCTTCGGCTTTGTGGATTTGTTGTGCACTTTTTCTCAAATCCTACATGGTATCAGAGCCAAATTTGTTGTAGCTTGTTCGGTGTTTCAAGAAAAAGGGAGAACAAGGGTTTGGTAGATCAGATCTGGTATTTTTTCAAGCTTTTTATGAGAAAATAGGGGGGTCACTAATTTTTAGAGCAGTTTGAGGCCAAACGAACATCACGGATGGATTCAGAAGGCGTCAAAACCCCTGTTTTGATATTAAATTTGTCCGATTTGGACAACATTGATCTGGAAGAAAAAAAAATTTACCGTACAGGGCCGTACGACCTCTACACGCAATCTGAGATGCAAAATTGTTTTAAAAATTGCGAAAAAATTACACTGCGAATGTTTTTTCACCACGGCGGTTAATTAACCGCAGCGGAGCCGCTAGCGGTCACCGTTGCCGGCCACTGCTAGCGGTTACCGCTGGCGGTCCGCCAGCAGCTCCGTCGACAACCACCACTACTGCTCCGCCCCGCGGTGGCCCACCACCCTCCCACCGCCCGACCACCGCTCCGCCGGCGGTGGAGAGTTTTTTGATTTTTTAAAATTATTTTTTTATTAAAAATAATAATTTTTCATGCATTTTCAGAGGCCTTGTTGGTTTTTCTTCCATAACTTGAGCATACGGACGTATTTTTTCGATCCAAAAAATGCGTTGAAAAGATGGTTTCAAGACGGAGATGTTGGTCCAGGTTTTTTGAGTTTTGATGCAGTTTGGTTTCTTTTTTTGGCAGTCAAAGCTGGATGTTTTATTTTGCACTCCAGGAGGCGTATCTTGAGCTTTCGATCTCCAATTTTGGACTTCTTTATATCGCTGGAAAGCTCTTTTTGTGCTCTTTCTAGTGATGCTGGTTGTTGTTCCAAATTCTAGTCCAAGCACATCCTATTCAGTCTTTTGCATTTTAGCATTCTGGTGGATATCTTGATTGTTTCAGGTTTGGGCATCGATTTTGTTGCTTTAGTTGCTTCATTTTGGGCTCTACCTTCTGTTGTTTCAGCCTTATTGTTTTTCTGATCATTATTGATTTTCATTATAAGCATCTTTATGCAACGCACTAAGATAAAGTGCCACTCTTGCATTTCGGGATACTTTTCATCATTGTGATTTGTTATACTCGCACTATTTTATAAAGTGCCATGGGGGGGATAGTTGTTTGCCGCTAATAGGCCCTCTTTCTCTTTTACCTCATGCAATGTCGATGACACGTGCCTTTATTGGTGTCTGTACCTCACTCTCGATGTGTTTGGTTCCTATGTTGTAGGAGATTTTTCGGCCCACCTTTTAAGTTGCCTGTCACCTCACCTGCATTAAGGGGGTGTTATATTGTTGTTCTATGCTTCTTTGGTTGATGGTTCGTTGGTGTGAGCTATGTATTTAGTACCTGATCCTACATACTAGGTGATTGCAGTGGTTGGCTACCTATGCATTTCGATGAGATGGATCATCTACCATATAGACACGCTCAGTTCGTGCCTTCTATTTCCATGGAGGTTCTACAGATCAACATTTTGACAGAGTTTTGTGATTCTTCATGCTTCAATGATTCTCTTCTGATCTCTCTTTGTTCCTTCTTCTGGAACATTCTTTGCTATCTCTTTTTGGAGTAGGGTTTTTCCCATGTGGTTTTCTCTATTTCTCCTCTTTATAGAGATTTTGTTGTGATTAGGTACCTGATCAGGCCTTGTTGTCGGGACCCAATTTTTCTGCTTTCATAGCTGTGCTAGGTTAGCTTACCTCCTGAGCTTCGCTTAAGGGGAGGTGTTAGAGTAATTATTTGTTCGCACTTATTAATTAAATCACTTTGATTTAATTAATTAAGTTGCTTATTACTCTAGTTTTCTTAAGCTATCTTGTAGGTGCATATAATTAATATTTTATTAATTATATTGTGCAACTCTAGTTTTTTTTTAGGCTTTAGGTTACCCTTTTCGGGTTTCAATCTCCTTTTAAGGATTGATCTCTTTGTATTTTTCATTATGAAGATCCGTTCAATAATATTTTCTTTGTCTAAGTTTTTCAGATCAAACCCTTGCCTCTTCTTGTCTTTTTCTTCTCTGTGACAAGTTTTCTACATGCAGATTTTCTTGTGCTTCGTGGATTTGTTATGCGCTTTCGCTCAAATCCTACACATCATTCCAATCACAGTTTATAGAAAGGTACTCAAAACAAAGCAAGAGATCCCTTTCATTGATGAGCAGGTCACAACATCAGCATATAAGCACATCGCATTATATATAAAACGAAAATAAACCTTTTAGTCTATGTAATTTCTAATAGTGACTATTCATAGACATCATTACCCACTGGGATAAAGAAACAATTGATAGTTAAAACATTTTTTAAATGTAAACTTGTACTATATATCATTCAAGCTGATACATATACAAGAAAAGGAAAAAATACAATTGTTTCAAAGGAAAGAATGCAATTGTTTCATAAATTATACACAATTTCTGTTTACAAATTCTGAAACAGAGCGGAGTATTAAAACATTAGAGCCTATGGATATAAGACCCATTAGAGCCTACCATGTCATCTATGAAGCTTGTAAATGAAAGATATAAAGTTTAAATCTTAATAATAACTACAACCTTCACAGCTTTTCTAAGATAATAATAATGTATTAGCAACAAAAAGATCTTTTCTTATTTAATTAAAACTATAATTTCTATACAAAAAGCCAAGTCTATTTACAAAAGAATAACTATCAAACAAATTCATATATACACATACTGCCTATGAAGTGATGAGAGACCATCAATAGTCCAACAAAATGTTTGTACCAAGTCTTACTATGGAGAATATGGTTTTATTAAACCTCTTTGATTAATCATCTGGTTTTAAGCCTACAACAATAATGTCAACAAGCATATAGTACCAAAAATGAAATACCAACTTCGTCAAGACAGCATAATTTAGATAATATCGAGTCCTAGGCCCATGTTCAAAGCATTGAAATGCTTCTACCTCAAAATGATGGAATGTATGGAAAATGCTTTCTTTATACATGGAGGAAAAGTAATGTAAAAAAAGGTAGAATTAGTATAACTACTACAACTCGAGTATAGAACACTATTTTTCTTATTAAAATGAAAGTTTGCTAGTAAATTATGCATGCAATTGAAAATGAATCAGAACCACATATATAATTAACTTTTCGAAGACAAATATTCCCACCATCACAGAGAACACATACAAGAATGAGAATATAATTCTAGAGGTACATAATATTCATATTATGCTCAAGAACAATAATCTTTCAACTTGTATCTAATTGATTACAAGTTGTAGTCCATATGTATTTTAACGGTACCACGAGTTAAGCTTCATGTATATCTAAAAAGCTATTTAAAAGTCAATTTAGCATCACAATAGCTAGAAGAAAACCGACAAAGAAAAAGGTATTTATAAATCTGCTTGGCCATATTGTCCAATACCTGTGAAATAGCAGCAAAGTTTCCAGTTGCTTCCTTCAATTTTTACCTATTCAACAAATAGAACATAATGCTACAAACTTTTCTCAATAGCTAATATATTCACATATTTTATGGAGCAACTAGTAGACAATGAAAGAACACATAGAAAATAATCAAAACACTTCGACAAAAGGTTTATTGTTACAATCACAACTGTTCCAACAATGAAACAACAATTTGTTCAATTTGTTCATTTTCAACTTGTTCATTTTCAACTTAGAGGAACATAGCAGCAATTTCATATCCAGTTGATCAGAACAACACAAGAGACAAGGGACAAGATCAGATATCAGATCTCAGAGGATCAAGATCAGAAGAGAGCATATCAAGTGCCTAAATCCAACAAATAGAGACTGCATACTATCAGGTCAAATATTCTAATACTTTCTTACCATTTATAATTAGATGTTGAAATCCTATATTGATAGGTTAGCTTAACAGCTAGGTAGGAGAACCTTTGGAGAAGGTGATTGAAAATCCTATGTATTAGGTGAATTTAACAACATATTGTAAATCCTTTAATAGGGTGGCACTTCATGTAAAGTTTTTGTAAATCCTCTAATGAGGTCACTATTGACACAGTGTAAAGCCTTTAACAGGGTAGGCCTTTCACGGGGTAGACCATCAGAAGTGGTTGAACATATTGCTGCAGTAATTTTTGTGGGTATCATCCCCACCCCAGTTTTACCTTCTTATTCCTAGAGGGTTTCTGTGTTACCAAATCTCTTGTGTTATGTGTAGATGCATGCTTTCATTTCATGTTTGCTTATATGTTTACATGCATGTACATTTTTTTTAGTTATGTGTTAATAAGGGTTTAAAAGGATAAAAACTAGTTACTTCTTATTCACCCCCCTCCCCCCTCTCAAAAGTACTCTTTCCATTTGAACATTTCAACAATTGGTATCAGAGCTTAGGTTCTCACCAGGAGAAGCCTAATAGCTTGGAGAAACTTACATTTCTATCATTTAATATTACTGGTGACACTGAATAAGGTGGTTTCTCATTATGTGTCAAATCATGTAATAGATGGTGGATTTACAGTTGCTTGAGTTTAGACATATTCAGCTTGGGGCTCCCTCATATCTCTATCCATATTGGGATTCTTTTGCCCCAACATGACTGATTTACTCCTCCCCATGTGCACACTCCCTATCCATTATGCAATAAGACAAAAATTAACTCTTGTACGATCTATATTAATAATGATATCTTTGAGCTTACCAAATAATTTTAGATGACCTAGGAGACATTATTTACTCATACATACATACATACATACATACATACATACATACACACACACACACACACACATATATATATATATATATATAGAGAGAGAGAGAGAGAGATCCTATTTTGGATTGAATAATTATGTTGAGTGTATAATATCATTTAAATTAAGGTATGATTATACTATTTATTCTACACACATATATCATGATTTATTAGATATGTATTATTTGCATATCTAGCTTTACCTTGCTTATTTAATATATTATACCTATGTTCCAAGGTTTAAAAATGAATAGGATAGCATTGTTTTAATGCTCACCCATAGTTTTCTTTATATTATATAAGTTGAACTCTTTTAGGCCTATTTGATACATGTTTTAGTTTCAAAGATATATGGTATGATGTTATTTCATGACTTCAAAATATCATTTATGATTACATGATTATATTTTACGTTTTGTCTAATGATTATGATTACTTACGTGTCAATGTTACTTTGATGATTCTTAGTTAGTAAATGTGATTACTTTGATAATGATGTTAGATGATATGTCTTTAATGATGATTATTTTACATTCATAGTAATGCATTGTTATATTTGAGCATTTGATGAGTTGACTCGTAATTCATTATGGTACTTACCCCATACTTGCATGTGTATGGTGTGTGTGACTATTTTACTTTTGTTCGACATGTCTGATGTGGTCAAGGGAGGGAGTTGTAGTCACCTAGTTGTTAGGATCTACATGATATACCACTCTCAGTCATTGCACATCTAGGTTAGTTATATATATGCATATTACATGCTCGTCTTTTATGCAGATTGTAGGTATTAGGCATCAACTTCATTGAATTGCCACGACGAACGTGCTCTATCACAATAAATCAATGATAAGAATGAGAAGATAATGATTAGGTCCAATCTCAACTATAACCTAAACACATGTCCTTTAAGGACTCGTATCTGACTCTCTACCCATTTTTAAACCCTTGAGTTTATTTTTGAGTGTGTTGTTGAGTTTGAGTTTTGAATGGTTTTGCTTATGTAGATTTGACTATGTTATTTATTTGGTAAAAGGTTTAATTATGATATTTTGATCAATCACATAATATTATAATTATTATATATTATTTAAATAAAAGGAAGAATCATAATATCATGATATTTAATTAATTAGGAAATTAAATTTTAATTTTTTATTTAAAAGACTTATTTAAAAAGTTTAAATATGAAAGTTGGAAAAAGGATAAATTAAAATATTAAAGACTAAGTATTGATTTATCTTGAATATTATATCAATGATAATAAAATTAGAGTTGCACATAATTAGTGAGCTTTAATTATTAATAATGATTAAACTAATTACATACAATGTAATTGCTTGTTAATTAATAAATTTGAAATAAGATTTGTGAGTAGAGAATAAGTTATTTAATTAAAAAGAAAGGATATTTATTTATTTTATTATAAAAGCATAAATCTATTTTGTGAAGAGAAGGTAAATAAATAAATATTATTTATTTATTTATTATTAAAAGAAACAAAAATTGAAATTATGTATTTCATTTCTTTAAAAAAAGTAAAGTGATTTAGTTTATTTTTAAAAATATAAGAAAACAAAGAAAAACTATTATTTTATTTTAGTTGAAATACCTTCTTTCATAAGTTTACTCATTTTAGAAACTTTAGTTATATTAGTTTAGTTTTTTTTCCTTTACTAAGAGGTCATTCTAGTCTTTTTGAGTGAGAAGATATTTAGATAACAATAAGATAATTTAGAACATAGATTTTAGAAGACAAGTTACAAGTTATGCATTCTAATCTTGAACTAAAAGATTTTTTTCAAAGCTTAAGAGTGAAGTCTACAATTGGGTTTTCTTTATCTTCTTAACAAATCAACTTGATCTTTGAAGGTAGGAATTTTCAAATCTCTTTGCAATTTCTATTGGAAAGATTATATTCTGTCTTTTCTTGATTATGAAAATAATTTTGAATTTGAATGAGGATCTTTGATTTTCTAACAAATAGAGATTAATAGAATTTTATTACAAATTGTGTTTATGACACAATTGAAATTTTGAGAAAGTTTGTTTGGAAACCTTTGGAGAGAAGGTTTAAAATAAATTATGGTGTTGGAATTTTATAATAATTTTTTACTCTTTTATATAAATATAATTAAAATTTATAGTTATATTCTTGATTATGAAAAAAATTGTTTGTAGTTACTTATGTGTCAGTTTGAGGATTTGAAACATGTGATCTTGCTATACATTTTATTTTATATATTTTATAAAAAATGTAAAGATACTTCTAGACATCTATTTGGATTTTATTTATCATATATAAAAATCATATATGATTGTTTTCTATGTACATGATCAAATATTGACTGTCATGCTAAAACTAGGCCTATTTGAGCTTGATTTTTCAATTAGACACATGAATAATCACTTATAACTTTTGCTAAATATATAGTTATGAGAAAATATTCTTTGTGATTGTAAATAAATCTACTATGAATAATTTTCTTGGTTTTCTTGAATATCCAATAGTTCAAACAAAAGTTATGCTCCTTCTTTCTAAATTGGTAACCTTCAAATCTAAATAGTGTATTTAAGAAGACTTACATTTTACATCATTCAAATGACATTTTATTTTGGATTGGTAATAACAATAAAATGTGTCAAATTAAATTATCTTTCTATCAATATAGGTTGCAGATCTCTATCATTCCATATGAGATTATAACATTTAAATTACTAGCTGGTTTACATAGAGAAAATACATAAAAACTCACTGTTATGAACTCTGAAAATGTTTTATCTTTATTGTTAAATATTATTGATTTAAAAAATTATTATTATTAATTCTAAACTTATTGGATAATTAACATACTGAATGTATCTACACTTATATACCATTTATATAATCAAACAAAACTTTTGAAAACAATCTAATCCAACATTTAATGGAACCTTGTATTATTTGATGTGTGTTTATTTGAGGTTTCATGGTATTTTTTTTGCAATGGGTTTTGAAACTTTTAATGTGATGTTTTATTTTGTGATGGATTTTATGTGTACTATTTAGCTTAACAAACTAGGATGTGCACTAGAGGCATCTTTTAAGATTTCTTTTATGGTTGTTATTTGACTAGATGTAAGGATGTATTTTATGATTCAAAATTGAGGCTTGTATTTATGAGATTTTTTTGGCAAGCATATATGATGACTTGGGTTTTGAGAGCCAAACTATTTTTGGTTTATCTATTAAGGAACTAAATTCTATCATTATGAGTGTTGCGATATGAGACACAATTGTGGTTTATGTGCTTAGGGGAGGTTGTCTAGGTATATTTCTTTAGGAGTGGCTTGCAATAGGGGTATGTGACTCAAAGTGGTCAGTAATAGAGTAACCTATTGCAAGTTGTGTAATAAGTGATAATATAGTAATTAAAATATCTTTCCTAGCTATTTTCATTAAGATACATTAAGAAGACAAGTTAGAGATGTGCCTCACCCATGCCTTGAGTTCTTCTTTAGGATAAGGATGGGAATGGGATGATACCTAGTGAGAGGTATGACTAATTTTCCTCATCTTCATAAGTGGGTATTCTAGTTCTGCATGTGTCACATCGATGGTCTAGGGTCTAGAGTGACTAGTCCAGGGTAACTCAACAGTCGAGGGTTTGGGGTCTAATAAGAGACCAGTCCAAGGTAACTCAAGTAGGTTGACCATGTGATGACTCTCCCTAGTATGTAGTCTGAGTCTCCTCTATAGATTTTGTATTTGTCTCTAGTGATGCAGTTATTGGTGTTGTACTTATTGTTAGATGTATTTATTGTTGGTATTTATTTCCATTGATGTTGATTAAATGTATTTATTATTGGTGTTTACTTCCATTGGTGGTGATTGGTGATTCTTAGTGATTGTACTTTTGACATATGTCTTTTGACTTGAGGTGAATATCTTTTGTAGACTTTATATCATGATTTTGGTACTCGATATATACATGGTATATGTATGTTGACTTGGTATGTGGTGTTGATATTGGATGAGTGTTCTTGCAACTTTGGTTTTCTTTTCTTCTTGAGTAGTTTGTGTTACACTTGAGATAGATTTGACTATTAGGATTCCTTACCTAGGAATGTTTTATGGTTTGATTAGTTGTATGCAAATTGTTCATTATCTTTCCTGCACGGTGGGAGTGGAAACCTGACTAGGTAACCACGCAATTGGGAGGTAGTGACTTCTTACCATTTGGGTCCCCCTAAGATTTATAGATGTTGGAAGGTCAATGATGCAATTGTACCTTTATCATTCTTATTCCTATCTTGGAGACTTATATTCAGTTAATATGTAAATGTTATCATTATCTTATAATCTTGATGTATTTGTATATATTCTTGCATATCTTGTGACATGTGCAGTCGATGCTAATCATTAGATGTATTTCATTTTATTAGCTATTTTTATGTATTTTATTATGAGATGGTGTATTCATTATTTCCTTGTTATAATGACAATGTACTTGAGACTTAAACTAATTAATACAAAACTTCTTAAATGTGACTCAACCTAAAGAAACCCTTGAGGAAGGTGAATTACATTTGTAATTGCTTATGTGTACTTGATGTGTATGTGTATATTGCTTTTGCATTGTTATTTTCATGATGTATAAACTTTAGAAAAAAATAAAATAGTTCAGTAAACTTTGTAACATATTAGGTTTATTTCTGTTGGGTTCTTGAGTGGGGTGTTACAATTACAAACATAACTCTAGAAGATTTATCATACCTCACACATCCATGTAGGCATGCCTCTTAGTGATTTAGACTAAATTGTGCTTGTATAATACAATACATTCCACAATTACCTAATCATTCTTGGTTAACACACACCACTTCCATGTGGACCCACGACTTTTTCCTTGGGTGATATCTAACCCATTATCCATGTAATCATTTCTATATTGTATTCTACCTTTTTCACCACGACATATTTTATGTTTTCCTCTTATATATCATTATCTCATTGTTCACTATTTTTTCGATTGTTTGCTTCATGTTTCCGTTTGTTTGATCATCCTTTTAGGTCAATGCTAATGTGTGTCTATTTTATATTCATCTGATTTTCCTTGTTAATCGTTTAGATTGGTTTGTATTTATGCATATTTAGTTGGGTCCTTTCCATGTGGTCCACCTTATGCCACACACATTCTTTTCTACAGGTTCAAACATCTTCTTAAGTACTTTGATTACCACAAATTTCATAATAACATGCATGTGGCTATCCTAAAATGTGTTTAAGCTAATCATACAATAACACCCTTTGGATTGGATTTCTAATTTTCAATATAGTTGGTTAACAAAAAAATTAATTGGATGAATTGATTCTTTGGTTAATAGAAATTGATGATGGTTTCTTGAATTGTTCATAGATAATAACGAATTGGAAATCAAATCTTATCACTTTTGCTCACTTCCTCAATCTATAGCATACTCATTTTATATTTCTTAGTCGACAATGAATGATGGGCATTAATTAATGCATATTTTTATTATTGTTTTCAACAACCAAAAATACATCTTTTGAAAGTCAATGTGTGTAAATAATTGGAATTATATGCATTTATACTTAGGTTATTGACTTTTAGAGTTAATTTTGAACTAATGGATTAATGTTGATATTCGGTTAATAAATGTATGTTTGCCTTCGTCAATTTGAATTGGATTATGTAAATCTGTGATATTGTTATACATTTTACCATGTCCAAGATGCTTGCAGATTTTTAGGTGGAGACATTTGGGAAGGATCAAACTATATACACCAAGAGATCTAGTTACCTGAAAAATTGCATGATAGAATTGAAGAGAACAACCAGTCAATTGAAGCATGAATGTGTACTTTTATGAATGGTTGGCACACATTTGATGGACTTATTCTACTGAACATAACTCATAGTTATGTCCTCTTTTGTTTTAGTCAATCTTGTACATGTGGATTGACTATTTTCCTTTTTGAAATAAGGAATACTATATATTTTGTCATTACTCTATTTTGAATATGCAAGTTGCAATAGTTTCTAGGGAATTAGTTGAAAGTTCAATAGTTTAGGAAGCTAGTTTAGGAATTATGTTACTATTTCATAGTTGTAAGAAAAGGCTTAATTTCAGATTCAACATAGAAGCTTTGATAATAGGAGAAATTATTTTGGACCTTATTCATGTTTTGGATGCATTGGAAATGGAAATCATTTTAGTCAAATGGATCATGATGACAAGGTAGATTCTGTTACAATATTTTAAAAAGTTTGTTATTCTTTTTAATAGAAATCATTTTCTTCTTTACTAAGTATAGAATGTGTTAAAAACAAGAACTCAATTTAAATGGATAATTTTCAACAGATAAAGATATGGTTAAGTTGATAAAAATTGTTTAGAATTAGATTACTTAATGTAATTCAATTAAAGCATTTTTTTCTCATTAGTTAGCATCATTTACTTTTTGCAAAGTAATATTTTGAATAGATTAGATAGAAATTCTACTGTAATTTTAGATTGGTAAAATAGGGAAGAAACATGTTACGAATTTGTTTTAAGTTTTAAAATAAGAGTAAGTCGGATCTTAGAAGCTTAATTAGGAAAATTATGGATTGCTCTGAATTAAGTCAGAAATACAAGTTAGTCACTATTTATAATGCAAATTCCCCTAATCATTGAAGTCTCATTGAATGATTGTTATAGTAGACAACATTGTACATGTCTTGGTCAACATTTGAATGAGAAATTAAATGATACAAATTGACAAAACAATGACTTTGCACATCATTTTTGGCGTCATTGTTGGGGATTATTCATATGAATAGTTTGAAGGACTTTGTCCATTTAAGTTATCAATGTTTATAGGGATCTTGTACTGAAATAGTTTTATGAGATGAAGTGAATGACCTAGAGATCAATTAGGATGCTATTTGCCCCTTAGACAAAATTTGGGGGGAGGAAACAACCAACCATTGAACGAAGAATGCCAGGATGAAAATATATTTGGTAACAACATTGAAGAAGATATTCACAAATAAATTTAAGATCAACTCAAAAATAATCAGGAAGCAAACAAGGGTGATCGTAATGGAGACAATCCACCTCCTAATCAGACATTTCAATAGCCAATAGATATAAATGGGGGGGACAATGAACCTCCTATGAAAAATATCTCACCAGCCAATTTGCCAAATTTTTGTGGGAAGACTTCTAAGGATCCTAATAAATTTATTTTTGAATTTAAAGTCCTCTCTCAAACCTATGATTATACATCTAATAACCAAAAGTTATCATTTTTCCCTTTACCATAAAAGAAATCTACTTTAAGATGGTTTATGGGTCTTCAACCTAGATACATTTCAACTTGGGAAGAGATGGAAAATGTATTTCTAGATAAATATCAGGACTATTATAGGGTTAAGGATAGGAAGGAAGAACTATTCTAAACAAGGCAAATCGAGAATGAAAGTTTGGAAGATTATGCTGACAAGTTCCAATTTATCCATAGAAGATGTGGGAATGGTTTAATGAATGATATCACAAAGACCATTTTTCTCAAAGGAATTGATGATGACTCTAGAGATTCTTTGAATCTCATGGGTAAGGGAGACATTAATAAATTAAATCTGTAGGAGATTATTGATATCTATTGTAATCATTCTAGAACTAGATATGGAGTAAGGGGTTCTAAGAAAAAGGGAGTACAACTTTTTGTTAGTCACAAAATGGAAGAAATATCAAATCTTAAGACAAATATTCCCATTCATTTGAATGGATGTTTAGATAGGAGGAATTATGAACCATTAGCTATTTACTGCTCAAAATGTAGAGGAAAATATTTGCTATGAGAATTCCCATTGGATACTATTGAATTTTGTGCTATATCTGATGGTTCACATGTTATAAAGACTTGTAAAATTCTCTTTGATAAAAAAAAAAAAAAAAAGGTAGTAGAAATTGAACAAGATTTAAACCAAAATTAGGGATCATATGATGGAAGAAATAATTGGAATAGTCAAAACCAATGGAATAATCCAAACCAATGGAGTAACCCTAGTTGGAACAATCAACCCTTAAACATGCCTTAGGGACAACAACCTCCTTGTAAATAAAATCAATGGTAGTTGAATCAACCTCCTTAGCAAAACCCAAATGATCAATGGAAACCTACCTAACATCAAAATCCACAATGGCAAACAAATTAAAACTTTAATAAGAAGTGGACAAAAAATGTGAATCCCATGCCAAATCAACCAAATGAGCAAGTAAATCAAACTCAAATACATGCCCAACTAGTGCTTAACCCAAGGAATATACAAACCAATTTTATTGAGAACAATCCTCCTAGTCTTAACTTCATAGAGGTGAATGACATAGATTTAAGAAACATAACTATTCCTGTATCAACTTATGTCAAACCTCAAGAAAAAGGAAAAAACTAAAGAAACCAATAAACCCCTGATAACTAAGCCTCAAGAAGATCAGACTAAGTCAAAAAGGTACCCTACCTGGAAATCTTTAAGGAATTAGGAAGCACACAATAATTCCAAGGAAGATCATGAAGATATATTGGACTCTCGTTATTGAAGGAATTGAAGAAAATTAGCATTGAAATCCCACTTCTACAAACTATCAAGGATATTCTTGAGATCAAAAAATTGATTAAAACATTATGCATAAATACTCTTGGAAGAAAGAAAAAAAATGCCTTTCATAGTCGAAGTGGGAACTAATATCACAGATGTTTTATCTAGGAGATTCCTTCCACAAAATTTTAGTGATCTAGGGACACTAGCAATTACTTTAACAATTGGACAAATAGAAGTTGAGAATGTCTTGATTTACTTGGGAGCAACAATTAATATAATTACAAATGACACATCAAAGTCCTTAGGACTTACAAACATACAACCCACATCTACTATGTTGATGTTAGCTGATAATTCTACTACTCAAGCAGAAGGAAGCCTGGAAGACATCACAATGACTATAGAAACATGGGATTATCATGTTGATTATTAATTTTTGAAAGCAGTAGGGAAATATATGGGGTATCTTATAATTCTGGGATGTCCTTGGATTACAACAATGATAACTTTGATAGATTGTTGATCGGGAAGCATGAAAATATCAAATGGATTAGAACAAAAGGAATTATCATTATTTTCATCAAGAAAACCTACACTTATGAAAAATTCTCCCTTGTGGGTGGATGATGAAAATGAGATAGTACATTTGGTAATGATAACCTTAAAGGAACATTTTAGAGAGTTTCAAGAAATTGTTCAAATTTATTTGAGAGAAGAAGAGGGAAGGAATAGTAACCAACAAGAAATTGAATAAGAAAATATGTTTTCACATCATCCTCATCAAGACATATGCCTTCTAAACTCATTAATAAAACAATTTCAAGATGAAAGTAATGGAAAAAAAACAAATTTACTTACAAGAAGATAAACCTCTCATAATCAATGCACATTTAACATGGACTTAGGATAAGAAACTCAAGCAGGTGCTAACACAACATCCTCAAGCATTTTCTTGGGATTATAAGGATATGCGTGGAATACATCCTAAAGTATGTATGCATCATATTTACATTGAAAATGTTAAGCCAATTAGACAAGGACAATGAAGGATGAGTCTAGCTCTAAGAGAATTTGTCAAAGAGGAGATTGAAAAACTACTAAAGGTGGGGTTTATTTATCCAATATCAAATAGCCAATGGGTGTCTCCATTGGTTATTGTTGCAAAAAAAGAATGGAAATGGAGAGTATGTGTTGATTATAGATAGCTCAATAAGGAAACTATAAAAAGACTACTTTTCATTACCCTTTATTGATCAAGTCTTTGTTAGAAACAACAGTCCACCAAGATAACTGAGAAGGGGGGGGGGGGGGGGGGGGGGGGGGGGGGTGGGCGGGTGAATCAATTATCTGATAGTTAAAACATTTATCTTCTTTAAACAAACTTAACCATTCAACCAATGTAAACAAAAACCATTATAAAATGTACATAGACAATTACACCAGATATGTTAACTAGGGAAACCCTTGATCAAAGGGAAAACCCTGGCGTGAATGATGCCCACAAGATTATGTACTAATATAAATATTTCTTGGTAGAGGATGGACCCTATTAGGAGTCTATTTGAACATTTAGTACATAGAGTCCTTGTTAGGAGACTTTGAATCCCTACTAGGAGATTCCAACCCTGTTAGGAGTTGTGGTACAATGTATGCAATATGAGCTCACTACCCAAACATAAAATTTACTAGTGTGTTCTTCTTTCCTTCATTGTAGACTAGGTCACAAACCTCAGATCCAAAAACCAAACCTTGGATCACTCAACAAAACCTCGGCAATGAAGTTTCCTTCACTTCCACACTACTCTACTCAACTTCGCATTCTACTCTTTCTCTGCTTACAAACTCTTCACATCAATATAATTCATGTCATGCTTGGTAAAGGAAAATTTCCTTCCTTTATATTGAGTCCTCAAAATAATTCCTTGAGTCAGCTATTAGACCTTCTCAATTAATTATTATAGGACCACATTAAGAACATGTTGCACTTAGTGATAACATTAATCTTCTGCCTTGCAACTTGAATATCTTTCTGTATGTACAATACTATGATGATTGAGCTTAGCCACATCATCATCAACATGTCTTCTTCATGTCCTTAACCTTGATTCACAAAATATCAACTCTGCTAAGAGATATAACAAGTTTACCAGAACATGCCTCTATAAACTCTATCTCAAAACAAACATCACCAAAACTTACATAACTTCTTCTAGACTCGTCATTTTCTTCTTCTGACACTAACTGCATATACCAGATACTCTAAAGTATCTCCCATAACCTTGAATGGTTAGAATACTTAACTAGCCATCCGTACCAACTTAATTTTTTCGCTATTCTTTTGTCAGATACCATAGAAAACTGCCATGTTGACATCAATGACAAACTCAATCACAAATGTAACATATCATCATAGTACCATATCTATAATACTCCTCCATAGGAATATCATTAGCATTCATGCTTCCAACAACCTCCCCCTTTGGCATTGATGGCAACATAGATGAAAAACATCTAGTTCCAAGAATACCAACAAAAGACTATTCATTTTTTCAAATCCTCTTCATCAATTATTGTCCCCCATTAATATACCTCAATGTGCTTTCTGACAAACTATCATTTCATACTATGCTTATATTGAACATACTATACTCATGCCAAACATCTCCAACTATCATGCATACTACTTTGCAATGTTGTTTTTCATGCCAAACTTCTCCCCCATTGACATCAATGTCATAGGTTTTAGCAAGAAACTTTACTACATCAAACGTTGCAATAATTGATTCTTACCTAGCTCGAGTGTCAAGAGACACTTTTCAAAACAACATCCAACAAGAGTCCTAGATGACTTTATCCATTATGGAAACTCCTCCATATAGGAAGCATCATCATTTAGTCCAAACAATAATGGTACTCTATTACACTAGACTGATGCACTCTTGCATCTTCTTACTCTGATGTAGGAAGGAGCATAACCCCAAGCATACCTCACAAATACTCAAAAGTCACTTTGGGAAGAGGCTTAGTGAATATATCTGCAATCTATTCTTTAGTGCTCACATACTCCAATCTGATTTCCTTTTTTGCGACTTTCTCTCACAACATATGATACATAATAGAAATGTGCTTGGTCTTAGAATGCAACACTAGGTTCGTAGACATATTTATCGTGCTTGTGTTGTCACAATGTATGACAACAAGTTCATTGATTTATATCCTTATATCTTTTAGCATTTGCTTCATCCAGATGACTTGATTGCAATTATTTGTTGTTGCAACATACTCTGCTTTCACTATACTTTGTGATATACAATCCTACTTCTTGCTTAACCAAGAAACCAATCTTCCTCCAAGAAAGAAGGCTCCACCACTAGTGCTTTTTTTGTCATCCATATTGCTTGCCCAATCTATATCAATATAAGCACTTAGAGTGAAATCATTAGATCTGTCACACCACAATTCAAACTCATATGTTCCCTTCAAATATCTAAATATCATTTTGACTATTACATAATGTGATTCTCTGGGATCATCTTGGAATATTGCAACAATTCCAACTGCATTTGCTATATCCAACCTTATGGGAGTCAAATATTACAATCCTTTGATCATAGATCTGTACTTCTTCTGCTCAACAGTAAGTGTCTCATCCTTTGTAGATAACTTGTGTCTAGTTACCATAAGTGTTCCAACGGGTTTGCATATTTCCAAACCAAACCTTTTCAATAAATCCTTCAAGTACTTAGTCTGAGAAATAAAGATTCCTTTATTCTGTACAATCTACAATCCTAGGAAATATTTCAACTCTCCTATCATACTCATTTCAAATTCTTTCTTCATCTCCTCAGCAAAATTTTCACTTTCTTCATCATTTCCTCGAAATATGATATCACAAACAAATATTACCAAAATTATCAAACCATCATCAATTTCTTTCCAATACATATTACTATCTGCCATACCTTCTTTATATCCAAATTTTGTCAAATGTTTATCCAACCTTGCATACCAGGTTCTAGGTGCCTTCTTCAATCCATACAATGCTTTCCTAAGTCTGCATACTATGTCCTTGTCATCTATTAAAGGAAATCCTTTAGGCTACTCAATGTACACTTCTACTTTAAGTCCTCAATTCAAAAATACTAACTTGATACCCATCTGATATAATTTGAATTTCTTCTATGCTACACAGGCTAAGAATAATCTTACTGCTTCTATTCTAGCCACTGGAGCATAAGTCTCTTCGTAATCCATCCCTTCTTGGTGTGAGCAACCTTTACATACCAATCTTGCTTTGTTTCTTACAACTTCACCTTGTTCATTCATTTTGTTTTTGAATACCAATTCAGTTCCTATCACATTCTTGTCTATTGGTCTAGGGACCAATTCTCATGTCTCATTCTTTACTATCCAATCTAATTTCCTCTTTCATAGCTTGTTTCTAATAATCATCTTTACATGCTTCATCTGCATTCTTAGGTTCAACTTGAGACATGAAGCATAGTTCTTCATTTACTCTGCTTCTTGTCATCACACATTTGTCTTTTCTTCTGATGATTTGCTCAGATGGACGATTCTTTATCATATTCTTTCTTGAAGTAGGAGTTGCTATCTCAACTCTTGGCTCTACTAAAGGTTCTAGGCTTTGTTCCTGCCTTGGCTCTCCTTCATTCTGCAAATTATTGTTAGTCTCAAGAAATACCTCATCACTCCTTGGCTTAGTAACAACATCATCATCTAAATTGTAATCAACTAGTCTCTCTTGTATCATGATTTTTTCATCAATTCTCACATTTGCACTTTCCATAATAGTCTTAGTTTTCTGATTATAGCATCTATAAGATTTTCTTTTCAATGAAGCAAGAAACATACATTCCTCACTTCTAGCATCAACCTTACCAATATCATCATCTCTTTTGATATAACACTTACTCCCAAAACTTCGAAAATGCTTAACTGTAGGTGAGTGACTAAACCATAGTTCATAAGGTGTCTTGTTTATGTCTTTCCTAACTTGCACTCTGTTCATAGTGTAGACTATTGTATTCATTTCTTCTCTCCAAAATGTTTTGGATATATCATTCTCTACTAACATAGCTCTTGCAGCTTCTATAACTAACTTGTTCCTTCTCTCTACAATGCCATTCTATTCAGGGCTTGTTAGAGCTAAAAACTGTCTTTTAATTCCATTTTCTTCACAAAACATGTTAAACTCATTGGAAGTAAATTATCCTCCTCTGTCTGATCTTAAACATTTAATATTAATACCAAATTCATTCTCAACCCTATTCTTGAATATCTTGAACATATCAAATGCCTCATATTTCTCTTTAATAAATGCAACCCACATCATTCTAGGAAAAATCATCAACTAGAATCATAAAATACCTTTCACCATAGAGTCCTTTAGTCTTTGTAGAACCAATGAGATCTTTGTGTACAATCTCCAACTTTGCTGTAGTGGTAAATTTATTACCTAAAAAAAGTTATGTTATGCTTAGCCAAAACACAGTCCTTTCAAATTGTGTTAGTAGGCTTTAATCTTCGAAAAATCTCTAATTGTAAACATTCTACTAGTCTTCACAATACTGTCAAAGTTTATATGGAAAAGTCTCTTATGCCATAACCAACTGTCATCAACCTTTGCAACCAAATATGTCATTTCAGTAGGATTCAACTGAAATATATTACCTCTAGATTTGGTTCCTATTCTAGTTACCTTTCCATCTTTGTCTTTGATCATGCATGTCTTTTCTATGAACTGCAACTGATAAACTTTGTCTACTAAATGTCCAACACTCAAAATACTGTGCTTTAAACCATCAACAAAGTATACATCTTCAATTTTAGTTTTACCATCAAGAGTTATAGATCTAATACCTTTAACTCGGCATGTTGCATTGTTTCTAACTCTAATAATTCCTCCATCTTGAACTTCAAAGTCAAAAAACTTGTTCATGTCACTAGTCATATGAAGTGAACAACTGCTATCAATTATCCAAATAGATTTCTTCTCAACTTGTGACTCTAAAGCTACCTTATCTAGACTTTCTTCTTTAATTGCCACAAATCTAATTTCATCATCACTAGCACTTAATGCTTGTTCATCATAATCACTATCTTCATTTGCATACAAACACTCTCTAGCTTTTCTAGGCTTGTAATTTCCCTTATACTTTTTCTCTCTTTTAGGAAACTTAGATGCATAATGACCATATTCATCATAATTCCAACATTTAAATATTTTCTTACCTCCTTTTTCTCTTTTTACCAAAAGGGCTACTCCTTCAATCTTTCCATCCTCCCCATATCTGTTGGTGCTAGCAAAATCTCCTCTAGCACTTGTTCTCCTTGATAGACTAGGTCAAATATTCAAGGCATTGAAAGCTATTTCTATTCTAGTCAATTCTTCAGACTCTTTGAGCTCATTCTCAACTACTTCAAGTCTTCCAAGTAATGACTCTTTGTGAAATCTTTGGTAGAAGATATCAACAACTGTATCATCTAAACTATTTGTTTGAATGGTGGTGTTAGAGTCTTCAATATCTTCCATATAACCTCATCATCTTCTTTGGTTCCTCCTTGAGCTTTGATGCCTGTGGTAATTTTTGATATTTTGCCTATATATTTTCTTGCAGATTCATCTTCCATCATTTTAGCATCTTGAAACACACAAATCCAACTTTTTAGTCTCAACTTCTTAGAATGTGCATCTCCTTCAAAACTATTTTCCAAAGCTTTCCAAATCAAATGTGAAGTAGCAAGTGATTTTACTTAATTGTACTCAATTTTAGGAAGTGCAGTCAATAGTGCTTCTCTATCTATCACGTCACAAATGAAAACATCTCTTTTTGCCTCTGTACAAGTTTCCAAATTCTTTTCTGCAATGATTGTCTTCTCTAATTTTGTCAAGATCTACTATCTTAGACCCATACACAACAAATGTGCCTTCATCTTTTCTTTCTAGCTATCATAATTTGTTCCATCGAACTTTAGACTATCTCTCCTGAACATGTTTTCCATGGATTTCCCAAAGTTGTTAAATTTTACCTTCAAGGACTTGATGCTTTGATACCAATTGTTATAAAGAATAGTCCACCAAGATAACTGAGAGGGGGCGATGGGGGTGAATTAGTTATCTAATGGTTAAAACATTTATCTTCTTTAAACAAACTTAACCATTCAGCCAAATTAAACAACAACCATAATGAAATGCACATAGATAATTACACCAAATATGTTAACTAGAGAAACCCTTGATTAGAGGGAAAACCTCAGTGGGAATGATGCCCATAAGATGATGTAATAATATAAATATTCCTTGTTAAAGGATGGAGCCTGTTAGGAGTTTATTACAAAAATTAGTACATAGAGTCCCTATTAGGAGACTTTGAACCCTTGCTAGGAGATTTTGACCTTGTTAGGAGTTGTGGTACAATGTATGCAAGATGAGCCCACTACCCAAACATGAAATTTACTATTGTGTTCATCTTTTCTTCATTCTATCAACCAAACCAATTATTGTCAGACCTTGTAGACCAAGTCATGAACCTCAGATCCAAATACCAAACCTTAGATCACTCAGCAAAACCTTGACAATGAAGTTTCCTTCACTTCTATACTGCTTTGCTCAACTTCACTTTTTGCTCTTTCTTTGCTTACAAACTCTTCATATCAATATAATTCATGTCATGCTTGATAAAGGAAAATGACCTTCCTTTATACTGATTCCTCAAAACAATTCCTTGAGTAAGATGTTAGACCTTCTCAATTAATTATTATAGGACCACATTAAGAACATGTTACACTTAGCATTAACATTAATCTTCCACCTTGCAACTTCAATATCTTTTTGTACATGAATATTATGATGAGAAAACTTAGCCATGTCATCATTAACATGTCTTCTCGATGTCCTTAACCTTAATTTACAGAATATCAACTCTACTAAGAGATATACAAAGTTTACCAGAAAATGCCTTTGTAAACTCTATCTCATGATAGACATCACCAAAACTTACATAACTTCTTCTAGACTCATCCTTTCTTTTTTCAATGTTAACTACATATACAAGATACTTTGAAGTATCTCCCATAACCTCAAATGGTTAGAATACTCAACTAGCCATCTGTACCAACTTGATCTTTCTATTGTTCTTCTGTCAGATACCACATAAAATTGCTATGTTGACATCAATGAAAAACTCAGTCATGAATGTAACATATCATCTTAGTAACATATCTAAAATACTCCTCCATATGAATATCATTAGCATTCATGCTTCCAACAGTTTTGGGTAATCTTGCTGGAAACAATTACTTTTCCTTTTACGATGGGTTAAGTGGCTATAATCAGATCTAGGTTGCTCTGGATGATCAAGATAAGACTACATTCACCTACCCAAGGGGTACTTATGCTTATAGAGTTTTACCATTTGGGTTATGTAATGCTCCAACCATATTTCAAAGAGTAGTTGTTACATTTTTTGTTGATCTTAAAACTTCTTATGTAGAAGTTTACATGGATGATTTTACGGTTCATGAAAAAAAATTTGATGAAGCTTTAAAAAATTTGGACAAGGTGTTGAAAATATGTGAAGATCATAGACTATCTCTCAATCATGAAAAATGCTCTCTAATGATGCAAGAAGGCATTGTGTTGGGACATCACATTTTAAAAGAAGGAATAAAAGTTGATCCTAGTAAAATTGAGATAGTTCAACAAATTGTACATGCATGGTACTATAGATGGTTTATAGAAGGATTCGAAAAAAGGGCATGACCTTTGTTTAACCTATTAAGGAAAGATTTAGTTTTTGAATGGACAAATGCTTGTCAAAATGCTTTTGGAAACATTAAACAAGCACTAATGTTTGCTCCATTTATTAAAGGACCGAAGTGGGATGAACCTTTTTATATTCACACAGATGCATCAAATTATGCAATTGGAGCAGTTGTAGGAAAAAATGCATCCAATATATTACATTAGCAAAAACTTGAGTCCTCTTAGGAAAAAATATAAACAATTAAAAAGGAATTTCTTGCTGCGGTATATGCTATAAATAAATTCAGACATTAAATAATAGGATATAAGGTATTCATTCCCACTGATCATTCTACTCTAAAATATTTGAAGAACAAAGCAGTTGTGGGAGGAAGAATTATAAGATAGCTATTGTTATTACAAGAATTTGATATAACCATTGTTGAAAAAGTAGGAAAGGATAATGTTGTTGCATATTTCCTCCCACGAATGGTTTTGTAGGGAAAAGAACTAGTTAATGACATATTTCTAGATGAACTTTTGTTTTCTATTTCTATGCATTCATCTTGGTTTGCAGATCTTGCTAACTATCTAGTAACATGAAGATGTCCAATGTATTTTACAATATTGCAAAAAAAAAAAAATTATTAGGGAAATCTCTAGTATGTATGGATTGAAGGACTTCTGTTTAAACATTGCCCTGATCATGTACTCCAAAGATGTGTGCAAGAAACAAAAAACTATGACATCATCTATGCTTTTTAGAATACTCCAAAAGTAGCCATTACTCAGTTGTCCAAATAGTCCAAAGGATTTTAGGATTACAATATTTTTGGCCTACAATGACTAGAGATGTCTCATCTTATATAAAGTAATGTGATGAATGTCAGAGAATGGGAAGACCCACTTCCATAATGGAAATGCTTTTGTACCCTCAGATAGTTTTGAAGCCATTTGAGAAATGGGGGATAGACCTCATTAAACCAATTAATCCACATTCAAAAGGGAATCATCATGTTCTTGTAATTAGAGACTACATGACTAAATAGTAAGAAGTCAAAGCACTTCCAACAACACATGAGGATGTTGAAATAATTAATTAATTATGTATTGTAATTGATGTTACACAAAATGTCATATCATTATCAGTTAGTGTATGCCAAGCTCACTCAGGCAGTGAAGATAGTTTTCTATGGCTACCAAGCATTCCAAAGTTTGTTTAGTTCAAAAGGCAGTGTCTACCGAGTTCACTCGAGTGCCAAAGGAAAGTTTGCGAAAGATGAGCATTAACCAAGCTCAGTTAGTTACCAAAGGAACTATGTGAATATGTAGTGTTGACCAAGCTTCACTTGGTTAACACAGGAAAATCATTTTTGAGTTAGTGTCTACCAAGCAGGGTTGGCCAATGAAGAATATCTTGTTTTGGCATATTGAGATCAATTGATTTATCTGTTGGTTCTAGCCGACTGAGAAGATGAATATTAGTTATTCTAAGTTATATTTGATCTGACTTGACTATATGAATGATATAAATGTAAGGTCAATTTGAGGGTTAGAAGTGTAAGAATGCATGGAAGATAATTGAAGATTTGATGATGCTAAGAGGAAGCAAATTAGAAGGATAAGTAGGATATCCTTAAGAAGTTGAAAAGATATATTCGATTAGAAGGATCAAGTATACAAGCTAGAATTGAGATCTGTAATCAGCAATTTAGTTGCATCCAAATCAAGTCATGTCATTGTTACTCTCTAATAGCAATGATCTAAATCTCTTAACAAAGTTGGCTTAACAACTATTTGAAAATCCTCTAATAAGGTGGCAGTTCTATTGAATTGTCTAAAGACCTCCAAAAAGGCCACTCCTAACAAGGTGATTAAATCCTCTAATAGGGTCACACCTAACAATGTGTTTTGTAACCTTTAATAGGGTTGTCTCCTAATAGGGCTCACTTCAGAAGAGTGAAAAACAATAACTAATTGCAATTGGTGGTTTTTCCCAAATTGGGTTTCCACTTTAAATCTTGGTGTCAAATGTGTTCATGCTATTTATTTTATGTGCTTACAACTAAGTTAAAATAATAAGTAATCACAAATAACATCTTAATATTCTCATGTTAAGTGTTTGCCGAGCAATCTCAATATTTACTAAGTTACAACATTTTTTGTGTGTTTACCAAGCTTCAATAGAATTCAGTTTTTAGAGTTTTATTTTGTACTGACGTCTAAGGGATCTAAGATTTATTTCATGGTAGCTGATTCACCCCTCCCTTCTCAGTTACTCCTCTTATATTTCCAACAATTGATATCAAAGCTTTTGGTGCTTTTAGAGAAGGTTTCAAGGACCTAAGCTAAAGGTCAAGATGTCTTACATAAGAGAGATTCCCAAGTTGAATCAAGACAACTTTACAGCATGGCAAGGACTTATCACATTACATCTGAAAACTATTAGTGATTTAGGTTGTAAGTATCTTGATACTGAATACAAGACTCCTTCTAGAACATTATCAATTGAAGATATTGTTGAAAAGAAGAATCATAACATCATGATGATTGATATTGCATCTGCTCTTAGTTATGATAAATTTGATGAAGTAAAAGACTACAAAACAACTCATGAAATGTGGATCAAAATAAAAGACATTTATGGAGGAAATGACAATGTAAGAAGAGCTAAAGCAAAAAGTCTTAGAGGTCAATTTGATCAGATGAAAATGAGAGAAGATGAAAACATTGCAAAATATGTGTAAAGAATCAAAGCAAGTGCGAGTACAATCAAAGCATCTGAAGGAGACATTATGACAAAACAATTGTAAGCAAGGTACTCAGAACTCTTCTTCTTATCTATGCAATTAGAGTGTCTGCTATTCAAGAAATGAGATGTGATCCAAATAATAAAATAACATTGGATGCTCTTGTTAGAAGATTGACAACTTTTGAATTGGATAACTATGATAACTATGTTCCTAGTTCCAAAGGTATTGAGTATGCATTTGAAGCCAAACTCTCACTCAAGAAAAAGAGTAAGAAATCAAAGGCCAATCAATTAGGAAGTGAAGAAGAAATAGAAGAAATTTCTGACAGTGATCTTGAAGTTGTTGAAGCCCTACTTGCAAAGAAATACTCCAAAGGCAGAGGAAAGTATAAAGGCAAGATTCCTCTAATCTATTTTTCTTGTGAAGAAATTGGTCACATTGTTGCTAGGTGTCCAAATAGAGAAAACAAGGATGTGAAAAAAAGCAATAAGTACAAAGGCAAGAATGGATTCAAGAACTACAAGGACAAAAGTAAGAAATCTTTTTTTATGGCTAAAGATTTTGATAATAGTGAAGATGAAATGGTATATATTGCTATAAAAGATGAATATGATGATGGATATAAGATGACACTTATCTCTCATGTTCGCAAAAATGATACTTGGATTATTGATAGTGGCTGCTCACATCATATGATTAGAGGAAAAACAAAATTTGAGCGCATAGAATATTATGATGGTGGTAGTGTGAGATTAGAAAATAATGAACCTTGTTGCATAAAAGGAAAAGGATGTATCTCTTTGACCAATGAGCTTATATGTGATAATGCTTATTGGTTTGAGGACTAAAGAATAATCTACTAAGTGTGGCATAGTTGAATAACATTGGATTCAAGGTAGAATTATGGATGGAAAGGCCAAACTATTGAATGGAAAAGGAAATTTGGTTGGATCTGGCAGACAAACAAAAGGAAATCTATTTTATCTTGATCTTAGTGAAAGTTCATGTTTTATTGCTCAAGTAAAAGAAAGATGGTTATGACACAAAAGATTATGTCATGTAAACTTTAATATTCTAGTTAAGATAAACAAACACAAAAGAGTAAGAGGTATTCCTAGCTTGAAGAAACCTGATAAGGGTCTATGCAAAAATTGCCAAATTGGTAAGATGGGAAAGACTAGTTTCAAAAGCAAGAACTACTATTATGAAGAAGTCTTAGAGCTTGTGCATACAGACTTATGTGGACCTATTGGAATATAGAGTTATAGTGAAGAAAATTTTTTCATTCTCTTTGTTGATGATTACTCTAGAATGATGACTGTAATGTATCTAAAAGAAAAATTGGAAGATTTTCAAAAATTCAAGTGGTATTTGGCAAGAGAAGAAAAATAAACTGGAAAGAAGTTAAAATGTTGTGATCAAATATTGGAAGGAAGCATTCAATACTACAATTCATAACTTGAACAGAGTATAGCTTAAGAAACATTCAAATCAAACTCCTTATAAACTATGGTATGGCTACAAATCTAATGTAAGTTGCTTTAAAGTATTTGGTAGCAAATGTTATATCAAAAGAATCTAGAAAACACAAATTTGATGTCAAAGGTGATGAAGGAATATTCCTAGGATACTCCTACATAATTAAAGCATACAAATGTTTGAATTTTCCTACTCATAAAATCATAGAAAGTGCACATGTGAGAATTGATGAGTTTGTAGATTAGAGTGAAGAAGAAAGGAACAAAGAGCCCAAGGATTACATAAGATTTGTTTACTATGAACCTGATACCCTGCCAAATCTATCTGAGAAAAAGGAGGCTTCACCTTCTGAGTCCCCAAAATCTCCAACAGCTACTAATTTGCAAATAATGCAACCTGAGTCACAGTCTGAAGGACTTGATTCAGAAGCTATCGAGCTAGAGCAAACCGAGTATGATGGACCTGAGTCGCAAACAAACATGAGCTTGATATTGAAATTCAAGACATGAAATCAGTGAAACTCATTCCAAATCCAAAGGACTCGTGTTAGCAAGATATGTTAGAAGGCATCATGCACCTAATCAGATAACTGGAAACAAATCAGATGGAACAATGACAAGAAGCAAATTGAAAGACACATGTTTACTTGCTGAATTTGAACCTAGAAATGTTAAAGATGCTTTGGATAATGAAAGTTGGATTGAAGTAATGAATGAAGAAATAGAACATATAGTTCTTGGACTCTTATTCTGAGACCTAAGGATAAAAATGTAATTGGCACAAAGTGGATGTTCAAAAACAAGCTAAATGAAGATGGAAAAGTTTTCAAAAAAAAAGAAAGGTTGGTAGGTAAAGGCTATTCTCAAGAAGAAGGTATTGATTATGGTGGAAATTTTTCTCTTGTTGCAAGATTAGAAGGTGTTAGAACTTTGCTAGCTCATGCAGCTCACAAAGGATTTAAAGTTTATCAAATGGATGTAAAATCTGCATTCTTGAATGGAATTCTAGATGAGGAAGTCTACATTGAATAGTCTGAAGGTTTTGTAGATCCTAGAAAAAGGGACATGGTCTAAAAATTACATAAGGCATTATATGGTCTTAAGCAAGCTCCTAGAGCTTGGTATGAAAGACTTCATAACTACATAGATTGGTTTTCAAAGAATAAATGATAACAATAGTCTGTACATCAAAGGACTAGATAAGAAGATTGTGTTGGTAGAAATATTTGTTGATGATACTTTATTCAAAAGAAATGATGAATTATGCAAGGTATTTTTAGAAGAAATGAGTAAGGAATTTGAAATGTCTATGTTTGGAGAGATAAAATTCTTTGTTGGATTACAGGTTCAACAGAAGAAAGATGGTATCTACATTACTCAATCTAAATATATCAAAGAAATACTAAAGAAATTTGGAATAGAAGACTCAAGACTAGTGGAAACCCCTATGTTTACTAGAAATAAGCTTTCCAAAAATGATGATTCCAAAGAGGTAGATTAGACCACTTATAGATCAATGATTGAAAAATTGCAGTATGTAGTACACACAAGGCCTGATATTGCATTAGCAGTCAGTATGGTAGCAAGATTCTCAGCAAATCCCAAAGAAAATCACATGATGACACTTAAAAGAATCATGAGATATCTGAGAGGTACTAAAGAATATGGTTTATGGTATAAAATAGGAGGCAATTTTGACTTAAAAGTATTCACAAATGCTGATTGGGCATGTAGTATTGATGACAGAAAGAGCACTAGTGGTGGAGGATTCTTTCTTGGTAAAAGGCTAGTGTCTTGGACAAGTAAGAAACAAAATTGTATCTCTCAATCCACAACAGAGGTAGAATATGTGGTTGCAACAGTTAATTGTTCTAACATTGTTTGGTTCAAACAACTGATGATAGGTATGAAGATAGAGATCAAGGATCTGGTAGTCATATACTATGATAACACCAGTGCAATCAATATATCAAAGAATCTAGTGATGCATACCAAAACAAAACACATTGCTATAAAATATTATTTCTTAAAAGAGTTGGTGCAAGATAAAGAAGTCATATTGGAATATGTAAATACAAAAGAACAAATTGTAGACATATTCACCAAGCCATTACCTAAGGATGCATTTCTATATCTAAGAGGTAAGCTAGGGGTCATTACCCTATCTAAAGCTCACTAAATAAAGTTTAGTGATACATCAACCAAAGCATGTTGAAGATCAATTAGTTGGTGCAATATTGACAAGGGCACATTGCAAATGAATCAGTACTTGAGGTACATTGATATTAACTAAACATTGTCTTTGGCATGAGATGTTAAAGAGGGAGAAGTTTACTGTCATATCTCATAGAATTTTTTTTTGAAAAGAGGGAGAAGTTTGCTCTCATAGAAAGAATTGTCAAAAAGGGATAATGAAGTTGGTAGAAATTCTAGCAAACAGAAGTTTTCTGACAAAGGGAGAAACTAGAGACAAAGTTCACACTGATAGAGGGAGTTCTCATGGATGAGAATCATAATGAAACTAAGGATATGTTACTCACTTTATTCTTACTCCAAAATTTTAGTTTACTATGACATGTTGTGTTGCCATCAATGCCAAAGAGGGAGATTGTTGAAACAATTAATTAATTTTGTATTGTCTTTGATGTTACACAAAATGTCATATTATTATCAGTTAGTGTATGCCGAGCTCACTCAGACAGTGAAGATAAATTTTTGTGGCTACCAAGCATTCCAAAGTTTGTTTAGTTTAGAAGGTAGTGTCTATAGTGTTCACTCGAGCACCAAAGGAAAGTTTGCGGAAGATGAATGTTAACTAAGCTCACTTGGTTAATGAAGGTAATACTATATGGAACCAGTATTAACCAAGCTCACTCGGTTACCAAAGGAACTATAAAAATATGTAGTGTTGATCAAGATTCACTTGGTTAACATAGGAAAATAATTTTTAAATTAGTGTCTACCAAGGAGGGTCGACCAATGAAGAATTTTCTTGTTTTGGCATATTGAGTTCAATTGATTTATTTGTTGGTTCTAGCTGATTAAGAAGATGAATATTAGTTATTCTAAGTTGTATTTGAGCTGACTTGACAATATAAATGATATAAATGTAAGGTCAAGTTGAGGATTAAAAGTGTAAGAATGCATGGAAGATAATTGAAGATTTGATTATGCTAAGAGGAAGTGAATTAGAAAGATAAGCAAAATATCCTTAAGAAGTTGAAAAGATATATTCGATCAAAAGGATCAAGTATACAAGTCAGAATTGAGATTTGTAATCAACAATTCAGTTGCATCCAAATCAGGTCATGTCATTATTACTCTCTAACAATTGTAGCAGTGATCTAAATCTCTTAACGGAGTTGGCTTAACAACTATTTGTAAATCCTCTAACAAGGTGGCAGTTCTATTAAATTGTCTAAAGACCTCTAACAAGGCCACTCCTAATAGCATGATTAAATCCTCTAATAGGGTCACACATAACAGTGTGTTTTGTGACCTTTAACATGGTTGGATCCTAATAGGGCTTACTTTAAAAGTGTGAAAAATAGTAACTAGTTGCAATTGGTGGTTTTTCCCAAATTGTGTTTCTATGTTAAATCTTGGTGTCAAATGTGTTCATGCTATTTCTTTTATGTGCTTGCATCTAAGTTAAAATAATAAGTAATCACAAACAACATCTTAAGATTCTCATGTTAATTGTTTACCAAGCTATCTCAATATTTACCGAGTTGCAACATTTTCAATGTGTTTACCGAGCTTCAAAACAATTTAGTTTTTAGAGTTTTATTTTGTACAAACATCTAAGGGATCTGGGATTTATTTTTCTAGTAATTGAATCACCCCTTCCCTCTCAGTTACTCCTCTTATATTTCCAACATAGGAAAGAATTTCAAATTTTCTATCAAAAACATATTCCAGAGATTCAGAGGACCAAGAATAATTGTTTTTGATCAAGGAACTCAATTTACGTCAATAATGATGGAGTTATTCATGAAGAAATATGAAATAACTCATAGGAAATCATCTCCCTATGATCCAAAAACTAATGGTCTAGTGGAGGTGACGAATAGAGTACTAGAGAATATTCAAACCAAATCAATAACAAAAAATAAACAAGATTAATCAGATAGATTAGATGAATTAGTTTGGATTTACAATACAACATGGAAGGTAACTATTGGATTTTCACCATATGAATTAGTCTATGGGAAAATACTAGTTAGGCCCATAGATATCCAATACCAAATAGTGAGAATGGCAAGAGAGTTAGGAATTTAATTTACTTAAGATGAGAAAGTAGGAATTCAACAATTAAATAGGTTGGATGAAATGAGATTAGAAGCATTGCTACATACATAAATAATTCACCAACAGAGAAAAATTTGGCATGTTAAGCATATCAAAACCAAAAATTTTCAACAAGGAGGTTGGGCGTTGTTGTATGACTAAAAATTTCAAGAATTCAAGGGAAAAATTCATACAAGATGGATGGGGCCATACCAAGTGGAAACAATATATTCCAATTGTGTTATATAGCTGACTCCTATACATGGTGAAAAGAAAACATGCCAGTAAATGGCCACAGATTGAAACTTTACTTTAAACCAATATCAAAAAATGATTTTTTGGCAAAATTGTAATATTGTATAAATTTTTTCACTATGGATGACATGTCTTCCATATTGATCAATTCAACATAAATGCCAAAAAGAGGATTAAAGATAATAGATTGAAAATCAAAATAGCAATTTGTTCTCTAAAAAAGTCTTGAAAAAAAAAGAATTGAAAACTAGAAATGACAATTCACTAGAAGGGAAATTGAAAATTAGAAAAAAAAGTGAAGAATTTCAATTATAAAAAAATCAAATCACTCATGTAAATTCCAAATTACCAGTAGAAAAGAGGTATCTTCAAAAAAAATTGGATTACCAATGGAAAAAAGGTATTTTCAAAAAGTTTCAGATTCAATGTCTAAACCCCCTAATGACATCTATCAATTTTTTTTTAATATAAGTGTCGTACATGTAAAGAAAAGACAAAATACAAATTAGGAAAGAGGTATGCATTTATTTTTTCAAAATTTGCATTATTCATTATTAATTATTAGCTTTTAAGGCAGTAATATGAGGAACATCTGTATTTGTTATACATGATTAATTATTCTTAGATAAGTTTTTAGGGAATTGAAATAGAATAAGATGTAATTTATGTCCCGATCTTGCCAAAGATATAAAAAAGCAATAAGTCACATCATAAGTACATCAAAAAGGTTTCGTCAATTTTAAGGCAAGATTTGAAATAGATTATTATGATCTATTCCATGTGTCTTAAGAAGGAAATAGTCTATTAATTAGAGCAGTCACTATTACAAGTACTAGTGTTAACTAAAAATGACAAAAAGCTTCCAGTCTATCCAAAATTGATAATCAATATTTTCTTGCTTCTGTCTATCTTGTTTTTGAGAAATTCTATTGTGAAATCTAATCAAATGGGGAGAAAAAGGAAATCAGAGCCAAAAGGGTTGGAATTAAGCACAAAATTGGAACAATGGTTGTAGTTGGCAAGGTTGTTAAATTTTCTTAGAATGTATGAAGGTTTTGATGAAGGATTGGCAAATGAATTTGTTCATAACTTTCATGTGAACATGTTACAAGGGTCTATGGATGAATCATTCATGTTACCACAAAATTTATAAGTAAGCTCTTTGGTATACCAGTTGAAGGAGAAATAATTACTAAATGGACCATGAATTTGGAATAATTGGTTGATCAGTTCTATAATGCTTAGGAAGATGACACAATACTATAACTGGTCAAAAGAAATGGTAACACTAAAAGGGTGAATAGAGTATCATTTCCAAAACCATGTTAAGCTCTAGTGGTAGTGCTGATGAAATACTTCACTTGTGAATGACAGTACGGAATGGTGCTTGGCCCTAGTTTGAAAATGTCGTGCCATGTACGATATGGTGAACAAAGGCTTGGATTGAAGATGAATTTTCCAAAATTTCTCTTTCGTTAGTTATCAACCATAATTCCTAAAGTCAAGATGAAGCAAAAAGAGATAAGACATGAAGCCCTCAAACATTTGATTTTAGAACATCATTTAGTAACATAAGGTGCAAGGGAAGCATATTGGTATAATTTCTTAACAAGCAAAGGTAGCAATGCTATTTGTGAGGTTAAAAATGTTACAAGGATTAAAAGAGAACCCAAAGTTCATTCTGCACAAAAACCTAGGATTTAAGAGAAACAAAAACCCAGGGTTAGGGAGATACAAAAACCCAAGCCCCAAGAAAAATATAAGTCTAGAACTTGATACAAGAGCATCAAGCTTGGATTTTTGTGGACCTTTAGTTTGCATGATTGGGGATGTGTTCAAGGAATTTTGGGGAACCTTTTCCTAAGTGTGCATAGAGTTTGGAGTTATCATCTTAGAGTTAGAGCCATTTTAGTGGTTGATGGTAATGTGTTCCTACTTACTAACAGAGCTTTAGAGATTGTATTTGTAAGCTTCAATCTGAGGGATTTTGTGTGCGTGCTCTTGGATTTGGATGGTTGGCACATTGACCAATGTCTAAGTGCACATATTCTTATGTGGTCTAATGAGTTAGTTATGCATTGTAAACTTGGGGCATGTCCTAAGTATTTAATTTATGTTATGTATTTAAGTTTGTATTCAAGCCTACTTATGTCTTGAGGGTGTATTTAATATGAGTATTTATTTAATGTAACGGTTGCTAGGTCGACTTGTGGATTGTTTCAGTATAAGTAGAGGGTCCATTAGAGTCTAGAGTCATTGTCGTTCAACATGGAGAAGGAGTAGTAACTGAGTTAGCAAAGTTTGAGTAGAGCTAGTGGCTAAGTGTGGCTTGGGAAACAAGAAGGTTGCTTGGTGGCTTGGGAGCATGAGTTTAGAATCTTCTTGGAGTTCTCTACCAAAGTGTGGATCTGGACTAGCTAGGAGTTGGATCTTATGAGGTCTTGCAGAATTACTATTGTAATTACTTATGTATTTAGCCATAAACTGGAAGGCCTTATAACTGGACATGTTGCATGAAAATTTGATGACTCTATTATGAAAATTGGTGATATTCTAGATCTAAATCTCTATGTTATTGTGTATATTCCACCATGTGGTTATTTATTGGGGGTTAGGACATCTCCTTTGGGGATTCTCCTTCCTAACACTACTTCAAGTGGTATCCGAGCGAAGGTTTTCCTGATCGTGTAGATAGATTGTTGAAGTTGAGGCAATTTTCCTATGACTTGGGGTGAAGATTATATGATCGTGATTGGATCTGATTGATATTATCGTGTACTGTTTCTTCTAAAGTCCTAGATATCTTTTTTGTGAGGTGGCAGATTTTGATTTTGACTTACAATTGCAGAGGATTTGCAGATAGATCGATGGTTGTGAAGATGGAATTTTGATCTTGTTGACTGAAAGTTAGATTTGGTTGGTGATTGCTAAGAGCATGGATTTTTTGCAGAGGGTTTGCAAAAATATTGGAAGATTCCTATGAGAAGATTGGACCCTAGGATGATTGCAAATCTCTATGATATGGTGGAGAAGAAGATTTCAAAGATGTCTTCTTAGTTTGAAACTAGTTTGTCTGATCGAGTTAAAGAAGGGATAGTTGAGTTTCACACAGATTTGTGGAGTTGGAGTCTATCAATTTGGAAGAAAGTTTTCTAGACATTTAGAAGGCTTGTTCAAGAGAAAATATGGCATGGCAAGGTCAAGCTGGATGTTGGTTTTGTTGATCAGTTTGTGGAGTCTAATGCAAAACTTGTAGAGCAACTTGTGGTTGTTATTGAAGAAGTTCCTAACCTTGTTGATACTAGGATAGAGATTTTTTTTCATGATCAGTCTGTTGTGGCTGACATAAAAATTGCAGAGCATCTTATAGTGAGTAATGAGATTGCTAAGGATTTACATATGGATGAGGATTTGTATATGGCTGATGATGTGGATGTTGTTGGTGTGGATTCACTAGTTACTAATGTGGCTAAGGATTGACATGTTGATCTTAGTGTGTATTTAGGCTTACATGTTGATGACATGGATTTCATATTGGAGGATGTCCTTATTGTTGGTTGTGATCAATTGCAGGAATTATTGGTGAAGCATTATGTTTAGTTTGTTCTTGGGAGTGAGCATGCTAATTAGGTTGTTGAGATTCATTTTATTCAGATGTTTGAGTGGATGAAGCATAGATGGTTGATTTTCAAATTTTTTTTCTTGTCCTTGATGGATTGGAAGCCTTTGGTGAAGATGAAGTTGGTTGTAGAAATTTATTTGGGCATCAAAGTATGGGACGTACATTTTTATCTCCATGGGGAGTCTGATGTAGGAGCATTGAGCTTGGATTTTTGTGGACCTTATGGTTTGCATGATTGGGGATGTGTTCAAGGCATATTGGGGAACCTTTTCCTAAGTGTGCATAGAGTTTGAGTTATCGACTTAGAGTTAGAGTCATTTTGGTGGTAGCTGGTAATGTGTTCCTATTTCCTGGAAAGGCTTTGGGGATTGTATTTGTGAGCTTTGATTTGAGGGATTTGGTGTGTGCACTCTTGGATTTAGATAGTTGGTTGGCATGTGGACCAATGTCTAAATGCATGTATTCTTATGTGGTATTATGAGTTAGTTATGCATTGTAAATTGGGGCCTATTCTAAGTATTGATTTATGTCATGTATTTAATTTTTGTAGCCAAGCTTAGTTATGGCTTGAGGGTGTATTTTATGAGTGTTTATATAATGTAATTGTTGCAAGGCTGACTTGTGGCTTGGTTTAGTATACAACTATGTTCAATGAAGATTACGCGAGAACCTACAGAATGGTAGGGAGAGATGAGAGAGAAAGACCATATTCGTCTCTAGATCTCCTTCTCAGTCTTGCTTAGTGGGTTAGTAGCAGCTTCTCTTCCAGTGGAAAATGAGAGGTTCAAGGCAGTGTAGTGCTGAAATCAAAGCATAATTACATATATAATATGAATGACATGCTTTAGGAGTAGGCTAATATGGGAAAAATGCTCGGTTTAGTATAAGTAAAGGGTCTTGTTGAGTTTAGAGTCATTGTCATTCAACATGGAGAAGGAGGAGTAGCTGAGTTAGTGAAATTTTAGAAGAGCTAGTAGCTAAGTGTGGCTTGGGAAACAAGAAGGTTTCTTGGTGGCTTGCAAGAACGAGTTTAGAATCTTCTTGGAGTTCTCTACTAGAGTGTGGATCTAGACTAGCTAGGAGTTGGATCTTGTGAGGTCTTATAGAATTACTATTGTAATTACTTATGGATTTGGTCATAACCTAGAAGGCCTTCTAGCCAAGCATGTTGCATGAAAATCTGATGATTCTATTATGGAAATTGGTGTTATTCTGGATCTAAATCTCTATGCTATTGTGTATATTCCACTGTGTGGTTATTTTTTGGGGGTTAGGACATCTCCTTTGGGGATTCTCCTGCCTTGCATTACATTAGAACCAAAAGATTAAAGGAGAATAGGAAAAAGAAAAGACTAAAGAAATAAATACCTTCTATGACTTGATGTTCTCCAAGGTTTTCTTCAACTCAAGAAAGACCTACAACATTAGACACCAAGTCTAAAAAGAAATAAAAAAGTTATGAGAAAAATAAGATTGTGAAGGGTAGAGTTGGGCAAGAATAGAAAGAAACTAGAAATTTTGACAAAATGATACAACTACAAACCAATTCAATGAAATAGTAGGAGATACACAAGAACATCCTACTAAGGAGAATATTCCTAAAATAGAATATTCAAAAGAGGGAACAAAGGAATCTTTTTTAGGAATCTCCAAATGTAGTTGAAAACCTTTAGAGGAATCGACAAGAACTATCTCAAGATGAAGGACAAGAAAATCTTTAGACAAATCGACAAGAATTGTCTCAAGATAAAACATTGGAAATACAAATGGATAATCAGGAACCCTTTGACTCTATCCCTACTATTCCAACTTATGAACAATTGAGCTCTGATGAAGAAAAGGTGGAGGAAGAATTTGAATGATGCAATGCAAGGTAGGACATATCCTTTGGGGATTCTCCTACCTTTGAGGTGGAAGTTGGTTTTGTTGATCAATTTGAGCAATCTAATGCATAACCTTTAGAACAACTTGAAGTTGTTTCTAAGGATGTTCCTAATCTTGTTGATGCTACGATAGAGATTTGTTTTCATGATTAGTTGGTTGAGTTTGACATGGAAATTGCAGAGTACTTGGTCATGAATAATCAGGTTGTTGTTGTTGATGAGTAACATGTTGCAGAGCATCTTATTGTGAGCAATGAGATCATTGGCATTGTGAGTTTGGCATGTGTTGATGGAGATCTACATATTTTTGTTGATATGGAGTTTTATGTTGCTAGTGTGGATTCACTAGTTGTTGATTTGGTTTTGGATCTACATGATACTATGGATTTTTACATTCTTGATTTCTTTATGGTTGATATGGATGAGGATTTACATCTTGCTAACATAGAGTACATGTTTGAGGATATTTCTATTTCTGGTTGTGATTAGTTACATGATTTACATTATGTTTAGTCTATTCCTGGGAGTGAGCATGCTAATTAGGTGATTGAGATTTAGGAAATTATAGTGTTTAATAGAATGATGCAGATGTGGGTGATTTTTGTATTTTTTCTATTATCCCTGATGGAGTGGAAGCCTTTGGTGAAGATGAAGATAGTTGTAGATCTTTCTTTGGGCATCAAAGTATGGGACATACTTCTCTTTCTACCCAGGGAGTCTAATGTAGGAGCATCAAGCTTTGATTTTGTGGACCTTATGGTTTTTCCAATTGGGGATGGGTTTGAGGAATAATGGGGAACCTTTTCTTAAGAGTGCTTAAGGATTGGATGGATCGTATTGAAGTTAGAGTTGTTTTACCTTGCATATGGAGCTGTATTTTCTATTTTCCATGTGCTTTTTGTGCATCATGTAGCCATTGATCCTTAATGAATCATCCTTTGCAAGGTTATGGTGTCAAAGAGGACCTAAAATACTACCTATAGTTAAGAGCACAAGTCTTAATTCATATGGAGTTGGGAGATACTATCATTTTCCTCGAGTACCAATTTTCATCCAGTTTCACGTAAAATGTGGAGTTTTTCATTTTGTGTAGTTTTGTATGATGAAATGGGATCTTGCTAAGTTAGGGACATGTTCATGGGTCATGTGTGACCTAAATATAACTTAGCATCATTTTTTGTTAATGTTTGTTATAGTTTTGATTTGCTCTTCCAAGGTTGGACCTATAATGTAATTAATTGCTTGACTATTTGTCTTGTGGCTTAGCTGGCTATATAAGGAGCCTGGGTTGATGTAGAAATCATTATGGTGGATCATCAGTAGGGGATTCCACATCATTAGTGGAGGAATAGCTAAGATAGCAAAGTTGGAGAAGAGCAAGTGGCTATGGTTTAGAAATAAGGAGATTGCTTGGTGGCTTGCAAGCACAAGTTTAGATCTCAGTGGGGGTTTCTACCAGATTGTTATTATGTTACAAATTTGGGCTAGCTATGATTTGAGTTGGATCTTGAGGGATATTTCAAAATTACTATTGTAATTGATTATGTATTTGGACACAACCCAGAAGGCCTTACAACCAGGCACGTTGGATGTAAATCTTATGATTCTACTATGAGAGTTGGCATTATTTTGGATCTAATTATCTATTCTTTTGTCTATATTCTACTGTGTGGTTATTTTCTTGGGGCTAGGACATCTCCTTTCAAGATTATCCTACCTTGCATTGCATCATTAAAGTACTAGATGAAGAGGAAAATGAAGAAATACTTCAACAAAGAGAGAGTGAGGGAATATTGCAAAATGAGGAAACATTCCAAATGCTAGCCAAGAAATTTCTCAATGAAGAATAAATGCAATCAAGAGAAGCCATACATCTCTCACAGAAAAAAAAAGGAAATTGAAGAAGAGAGAAGAATGAGAGATATCATGCATACTCAAATGCTTAAAAAAGAACATCAACTTCAAAAGCAAATTGAAAGTTTGGAAAACCAAAATAGATTAAAAGATGAATAATTGAACACATTAAAGGAAGGAGTTGTTATTATCAAGCATGAACTTATAGATGTCAAGGTGAGTTATGAAGATGAAATACAAGTTTTACAATAAGAATTGAAAGCTACAAGGGAACTAATGGATCAACAACCATCCACCTCCGCAGTCCCATCTAGAGATAGGCACCAAATTGAAGACTTACAACAATAAATGGAGCAGGCCATCAAAGAAAGAAATGAAACCAAGAGAAGGGTAGAAAACCTAATACAAATTGCTTTACAACTAAGTTATTTAAAGAAACCCTTAGGAGTGTATTATATTTCTTCTCAAAGAACAATTCTTGCTTTGGAAAATTAATTAGATCAGCCTAAAGATGATCTTGAGTTTATGACATACTATATTAAAAGTGTTCCAATAGTACATAATTCTTGTTGGAAATATGAGAGGAGTAACTGAGAGGGGAGGGTTGAATTAGTTACTGCTAAAATAATTCTAGATCCCATAGAGGTCAAAATAAAATTCTTATTAGCCCAAGTCCTTGCACAACTGGTTAGAACTAGATATTCACTGTAACTCAATTAACAAAGCAATCTTCAGATATTAATGTGTATTAATCTTTAGTAACTTAGTTGTAGAAAGATAAATTAGTAATTAAATAACATGAACACATGAGACACCAAGATTTTACGTAGAAACCCAATGTGGGAAAAACCACCAATGCAACTAGTTACAACTTTTCACTCTACTAAAGTGAGCCCTATTAGGAGCCAAACCTATAAAAGGTTACAAAATACACTATTAGGTGTGACCCTATTAATGGATTTGAATCACCCTATTAGGAGTGACCTGGTTAGAGGTCTTAAGATACTTCAATCTAGAATTGCCACCTTGTTAGAGGATTTACAAAGTGACTGTTAAGTCAACTATATTAAGATATTTCTTCATTGTTACAATTGTTAGAGAGTAAGAATGATGGACTTTATTAATGAATCAACTAATTTGCAGATTCAGATTGCTCTTCTGGCTTATCCTTTGGATCCTCCCTTATTAGAATAATCTTTGCAGCTCTTTGGATGTTTTTCTCTTAATTAGATATCCTTCTTTATTCACATCTTATCTTCTTCCACAACTTCCATATTTCAATGCACAACTTGACCTTTCATATTTATGAAATCCAATCTCAAGTCAGCTTGAATACTTTACAAATAAACAATTAACATGTACTAAGCCAACTTACAAAAACACAATAATAATAAAAAACTATTTTGTTGTAAATTGATTGAAACTAAAACTAGGTCACTCGGTTACCATTGAGTTCCTTGGTAGCTCACCTAACTTAGCTTACATTGAACCCCTTTAGTAACTAACATAACTTAGTTAACACTTAAATCCTTCAATGACTGACCTAGCCCAGTTTGCACTTGATCTCTAAACTTGGCTTCTTCTGAACTTCTACTCGACTGATACTAGAGTCTTCTAAGCTCAGTTACTACTAGTAGTGCTTGTTTCATTTGTGTAACATCAATGACAATATACAAATAAATAATTGTTTTCAATAATTCTATGTGAAAAGTTTACCTACATGGGTTCTTGCTGGGTCATCATTGGTTTTCCTTTCTAAATTTGTATGTTGGTGAGTTGAAACTTCGAGCATTTATTTCTTTTATACAAAATTAGAAAGAATGAGATGATAGAAATAAAAAATTTCTTGATATGTAAGCAAGAATAAGTTTTCTCATATGACATGAATATCCAAAGACACTCCCTTTCAGAATGGATTTCAAAACAGTTGCCCAAATTGGGGATACAACTAAAGTATACAAGATCAATCTACAACAATCTATCTGGGATTGTAGAAATGCAATTAACCACCTTACATTTCAAGCTTGTAGTGGCATAAGGGAAAGATATATAACTCTATTCCACCTTGAATTAGAAGGAGAGAACCAATGTCCCCATAGAACTTCATTTGGTCACAGACCAGAGCAAGGGATATTTGTCAGGTTATTGAGGTACAACAAACAAAATGGATAGGAATAAGGTTTAGACTTCCATTAATCATTTATCATGTTTCACAATTTAGATCTCCAAACAGATTAGAGGGAGACAACTTGAGAGATCATATGCATGACATTATCATTACTAATGGATATTAATATGATAGAACATATCTGGCATACAATTTTGTTGTGATGTGGAGCCTAATCAGACTCAAAGGTTTATTTGGTGTGGTTTCCCTCTAGATTATTTCTATGAGGGTTTGGGGGTAGTGCCCCTATGGGGTCCTGGGGCAGCACCCTAGGTGCGCTTCTTATTGAAGTATAGGGTGGGGTCGAGGGGAAATGCCCCCACAGGGGTTTTCGGGGGTAGCATCCTCGAAGCTAAAAATACCCTTATATTGTAAAAGGTGTTAGCTACTATTTTTCTATTCTTCCAGCCTTAATTTTGTAAGCGATAAAAAGCTTCTATAAAAAGGGCTTAGGGTTAGGGATTTTCATAATGTGTGATGCGAAAATTGGTTCTTGCAGTGGTATTGAGCTATAAGAGATTATGGATTGTAATCAGGTTGTAATCATTGGATAATAATAATATTGGACTTGTCGTTGGTGGACATAGCCCAAGGATTGGGTGAACCACATTAAATCTTGGTGTCCTATGTTCTCTTATGTGCGATCTATTATTTTTTGATATTTGTTATATTTACATGTAATTGTTATTTTTGTTTGAGGTTAATGCTAACAATTTTAGGGAAGTTTGTTTGAATGAACATATGCAAGTAGAACACAAGGACCTGCTAGATCCACCACAATGAGGAAATCATTTTGATTAGTGAGGGGAGAAATGATGGGCATCAATTAATATATCTTTTTATTCCTATTTTCAATAACAAAAAATACATCTTTTGAAAGTTAATGTGTAAATAATAGGAATTATATGCATTTGTACTTAGGTTATTGACTTTTAGTATTAATTTTGAACTAATGGATTAATGTTGATATTCAGTTGGTAAATATATATTTTGCCTTTGTTAGTTTGAATTAGATTATGTAAATCTATGATATTGTTATACATTTTACCATGTCCAAGATGCTCACAAATTTTTAAGTGGAGATATTTAGAAAGGATCAAACTATATACACTAAGAGATCTAGTCAATTGAAAAATCGCATGACAAAACTAAAGAAAACAACTAGTCAATTGAAGCATGAATGCGTACTTTTATGAATGACTAGCACGCACTTGATGGACTTATTCTATTGAATAGAACTCATAGTTCTATCCTCTTTTGTTTCAATCAATCCTATCATTTAGGTTGACTAATAAGGAATACCATATATTATGCCACTACTCTATTTTAGAGGGGGCATCTCTACTTTGTTTTGAATATGCAAGTTATAATAGTTTCTAGGGAATTAGTTGAAAGTTTGACAGTTTAGGAAGCTAGTTTAGGAATTATGTTAGTACTTCATAGTTGTAAGAAAAGGCTTAATTTCAGACTCAACATAGAAGCTTTAATAATGGGAGAAATCATTTTTGACCTTATTCATATTTTGGATGCATTGGAAATAGAAATCATTCTACTCAAATGGATCGTGATGATAAGGTAGATTCTATTACAGTATTTTAGAAAGTTTTTTATTCTTTTTAATAGGAATTGTTTTCTTCTTTACTAATTATAGAATGTGTTAACATAGGAACATGATTTAAATATATAATTTTCAGTAGATAAAGATATGGCAAAGTTGATAAAAAATTGTTTAGAATTAGATTACCTTTTGTAGTCCAATTAAATAATTTTTTCTCATTAGTTAACATCATTTCTTTTTGGCAAAGTAATGTTTTGAATAGATTAGATAGAAACTCTACTGTTACTTTAGATTGGTAAAATAGGGAAGAAACATGTTAGGAATCCATTTTAAGTTTTAAAATAAGAGTAAGTCAGAACTTAGAAGCTTAATTAGGAAAGTTCCAAATTGCTCCAGATTAAGTCAACAATACAAGTTATTCACTATTTATAGTGCAAAAACCCCCAATCATTTAAGTCTCATTGAATGATCCTTATAGAAGACAACCTTGTACATACCTTGGCCAACATTTGAATGAGAAATTAAATGATGCAAATTGATAAAACAATGGCTTTCCACATCAATGACCTCCTATCTTTGATATCATAATTCTGAGCTTAATTTGTTTCAACACTATATTGATTGTTGATGGAATGATATATGTATCATTGATTGATCTTACTTATATACTTTTTCAATCTTTCTAATTATTCATTCATCGCACATAGTCATCTGCTAACTCCATTAATACCCCAACCATGTGATCATTATCTTCAACACATGACACCCACATCTAGGAAATAAATTCATTTTATCTATTTTGTCATAATTATCTACGTGGAATGAGGTTTTTCCAATATAAACACACAACACATGTGCCGTCAAATCTTACAGAAAATACACAATGCATACTAGTCCATCAAATCACTAGAGTGCATGCATATAATTATGATGACCCTATGATTCCATTATGTTAATATCAATTAAACCCTTCAAAAATTGTGTATGTGGTAGTTGCCTGATTGAATGCAAAATTTAGTGAATGGAAATCTAGAAGTATTCTAATACTTGGATGTTTTGGCTTCATTGACTTTTAAAAGGACCAAGTTTCCAATAATTTATCATTTGTAGATGTGACAATTCAATACATCCCTCCTTTATTTTTGACAATTAGAATCCATATTAGGTTCTGAAAAGGCTCTGTCATAGCACTTGGACAATGTATCCATTATTATTTTGATCATTTCTTATATCAAACAAAGGAGGGTGATTTGCATCGTGATTATCTTGTGCTTATTTATTTTAATCATTTAAAATGAAGTTTTATAATTTCTGCCTTATCATATACCCTACAAAATGACAAGATCATGCTTTGATACCATTTGTGATACATAAATTTCATAAATTTCTTATATCAAACTCTTTTTTAGGCCAAAATTATATCTTATTTTCTTCGTATAACCCCTCTTCCATTATTTTATTCTTCTCTTATATCTTTGCTTTCGAGAAGTCATGACTTTTGGGAATATTATTTTATTAGCATTATGTTTTATCTCTAATAATATTTTATACGATATTAATAATCTATTGTTATTATTGTATCATATGAATAATATATATTTTATCTAATAATAGATTATGATTTTTGTGTCTTGTTTAATTTTTATTTATTTTTATTATTGGTAAATGACTGAAGTGTTGTATTATATTGAATAAAATAAAATTGAATTTACATAATTCTTCATTCAAATGGACACTGGTAGGAAAGAACGGAGCTAGAAAACCTCCAGTCTCACCCGGGACCAAAGTCCAATATTATACAATTTAAAAGGGGCATACCCTAGTTTGTATGAAACTTCGTACAAGTTAATACAACATGATGAAACAATTAATAACAAATAGACTTCCTTCGAAAAAGGGGACATATATCAAAGGAGAGGCAAGGTTCTAAACTAAAATCATCAAGGATCCTGCCATGAAGAAGTGATCGAGCAACCATCTGTATGACAAAATACAACTATCTTCCAATATGGGATTAGTACCAAATAAATGTGCTTAGAAAAAGTGGGAGGAGTTAAAAGACCAATCAACATACTGAGAGACTCTTCATACAATAAGAATCCTAAATTGTTCCAATGGAGTTAATCATATGAGTTTTATAATATGCTTTAAATGAATCTTTGTCTAAAATCTCATCCCTTATCCTATTCAATTTACATTTTTTTACTTAGAATGGATTAGATATTCATGGTACTTATCTAGTTTGAATGAATAGATCAATCAAGATTATATTAATAATTTAAATAATTTAAGATGTTCATTGATTCATCTTATTCTTATCGTATACTTATGAGTTTAAGAGGAGAAGTCAGAATCAGTAGCCAACTTGAATTCATACATATTGCCTAACCAAGTTTATAAAATAATTAGTAGCAGAGGAATCGATAAACACCTTGCTTTGCTTAAAGCATAATGAAGTGCAACTAAATCCATAATGATGAAGGGGAAGAAGTAGAGCAGTGGTAACTAGACAGAATACAAATTCAAGCATACAGGCCTAAAGGTCTATTTTAAATGCCTCACAAATATAGATCAACTTAATATTCTATCTAAGTCTCCTTCATTAATTATTACTGAGGAAATGAACCCAATAAAATAACAGATCATAGATCAACATTAGTAGCTAAAAACCACCAACATTTGTACGATAATGATACCAATCTTTAATAATAAAGATCTAGGTCAATCCCAAAAGACTAGAGAGAATAAATAAAAAGGGAACATAAGAGGCTTCAATCCAAGCTAGGGTAAGGCAACAAATAAAGTAATCAAAAGGTCTAAAAACATCATCTACTGGGTTAATGATCTTATTCCACCTCTCCTGTTTGATAGCCAATCTAAAAGCCATTATCCTCACTTCCAGAGCATGAAAGAGGGCAATTGAAGACTTTATGCTCATAAAGAAACTAGAGGGTTCATTAAGAAAGAAGAGTCATAAGAAAATTTAGTACTCCAAGCCTTAAATAACAGATGGCAACTCTTGGGTTGTTAAGCATTGATTGATGCCTACTCATATGTGTGTAGAAGTATTAAAATGTACTAAAAGAGACTATACTTAATGTTTCATGATTGTATCTTAGATGCCTTATAAATGAAAGTAGATTTACTTGCTACAAATGTCTATCTAATAATTACTTATTATTAAGGTGTGTCATACTTCTACTAAACTATCCATTGCTCTAATCTTAGTATTCTACTTAACTTAATTCTGTCCTACTAAATATATAAGGTCTTCTCCCTCCACTCCTTTATTTGCCAATTTATCAGCTTCTAAATTACCTTCATGATAAATATGTTTAATTCTAATCTCCTCAAATTGATCTATCAGATTAAGTATACTTCCTAGTTTAGTATTTAATATTCAGTTTGGTGTTTGTCGCTTTCTAATTGCATTTAGGATTATTTGTGAATCACCTTCAATAATTAACTTCTTAATATTATTTTTTATGTTTAATTTTAATCCTTCTTTTAATGCTTCCAATTAGCTATATTATTAGTTACATTACCTAATGGTTTAGCTTGTTTTAATATCCAATCTTCGTTTTCTAATCTAACTATACAGCCCAATCCTGCTTTCCCAGGATTCCCTCTAGAAGCTCCATCAAAGTTTAATTTCTTCAATCCTATTGGAGGTGCAACCCATTTAAATTCTTTCCTAGCTATATTATCCTTTTTAGGATAAACTAAGGGAGGATTAATCAAATGTAGCCACCTTTTCCTCATATTCTCATCCCATACTGAGAATATGCCTTTTTCCTTAGGTGTGTTCCTGATATGGCAATTCATAACTTCTGTGATGGCTGCCTTGACTTTATTGAAAAGAGTTATCTTACTAAGTTCTAAATTTTGAAATATTCATCTATTTCTTTCCTTCCATATTTCCCATATAATGATTGCAGGTGTGATGTTCCATAATTTCTCATGTACGCTAACCCTATTCTTAATAGGCCAACCTCTAAGAAATCCCTCGATATCCTGAGGCATAGGGGATGTCCAATTCAATTTATTCATAACCCAATAACAAAATCTTGCACAAAGGGGCATTGAAAGAAAATATGCTCCATATTTTTAGATTCATTTTTACATAGACTACATCTGGATGGTCCTTCAAACCCCATTTTAGAGAATCTATCAGCTGTAAGAATCCAATTATGAATTGTCACCCGAAGAAAGATACCAACCTTAGGTAGGCATGTTCTATCCCAACATAGATCCAAGGGTATAGCAATATTATCCCATATTTTAAATTTAATTATAAGATCATATCCTAGCTTAACTTTGTATATTCCATCATTAGATGCTCACCAAATGAGTTTATTTGCTCGATTATTATGAATCACATATCTAACCTTGAGGATATTTTCAAGGATAGTTTTATCTATACTTGGAATATTAATATTATCCAAAGATTTCCATACCCAAGTCTTGGTCTCATCAATCCTGATAAGTGTTTTGGCATCTAAAACCTTGGGTCCCCAAATATTAGTAATGACATTGATGTTGTTTCTAGATATTCCAGAATTTATAATTAGGAGTTGACCATCCCATGAATCATCCCAGAATAATGCCTGATCACCTCTACCTAAATCCCAAGTTAGATATTTGCTTACCAGATGCCTACACTTCATCATAAAATTTTAGTTTTCTGAACCACTTGGAAAATTTCTGATTCTAAAGAGAGAGGAAGGGTCTAATGGATTAAGATATTTATTATAAAGTATTTTTGCTCTTTTTTTAATCTTTTCCTTTGTATGGACACCATACTAGCTTTTCTCCTAATGTCTCATTTTTTCAACTAAGATTTTTTATACCCAATCCTCCTTCATTCTTAGGATGACATATCTTATCCCATTTTATTAGTGCTTGTTTCTTTTTCTCTTCTGTTCTACTCCAGAAAAAATTTCTAAGTTTTCCTTCCAATTTTGTATTGACATTATTTGGTAGTGAAAGGCAAGATAGAGGATAAGTAGGAATAACTGACAGAATGGATCTAATTTTTTTTAGTCTTCTAGCTTTAGTTACCCATTCTCCTTTCCATGTGTCTATTTATTTTTCTACTCTTTCTAAGATATTGTCCCATCCTTTTTTACTCCTAACTCCTTTTTCTAAGTATATCCCTAAATATTTGCATGGAAAGTTACTCTTTTTATATCCCATATAATTGCATATGTATTCCTCCATGTTCCTTGGAGTGTTTAAAAAGAAAATTTCTGATTTTTTCATGAACCTTTTGTCCTGATGCTACTGAATAATCCAATATAATTTGTTTAAAAGCTTTGATTTCTTCCTTGGTACTAATTCTTGGAAGAATGGTATCATTAACAAAATGCAATGGTATCATCAGCAAACTACTGATAGGTAGTATTTGGAACATTCTTAGTAATAGTAATGCCTTTAATTAATCCTACACCTTGTGTCATTTGAATAGCTCTACCAAATGCTTCTACTATAATTATAAAAAGAAAAGATGGCATGGGGTCTCCTTGTCAAATACCCCTTGCAATCTTGAAAAAACCTTCAAGAGTACCATTAATAAGTAGTGAGATTTTTGGAGTAGATATACAGTTAAAAATTATATTTATCCATTGTTTGAAAAATCCAAACTTTTATAGCATTTACATAAAAACCTCCAATCTACTACATCATATGCTTTTTGTATATCTAACTTCATAAACATATAGGATTCTTTGTTTTTAACTGCTGAATGTATAGTTTCCTGAATGATGGATATTCCATCGAGTATTGATCTACCATGTACAAACCCAGTTTGTTCTTCTGAGATAATTTTTGGAAGCAAAGTTTTAATCCTATTTGCTATTACTTTTTAATAAATTTTATATATTTTATTACATAATGCAATGAGGAAAAAATCTAAAGGTGAAACTCTTGCAACTTTTTTTGGTATTAATGCTAAAAAAGTATGATTAATTTCAGTTAAGATTGATCCCGCATTTCTAGTTGCCTCTATTGATTTCCATAATTCTTCCCCTAAGATTTCCTAGCACTTTTGGAAGAAAAAAGCTTGGAAACCATCAAGCCCTAGATATTTATTTGGGCTAAGCTTAAAAAGGGATAATTTGATTTCTTCTTTTGTAAAAGGTTTATTAAGCTCCATGTTGTCAAATTCAGTAATAAATTTAGGTATATTATTGAGAATAATTTTTTGTTTGGTTAAATTGGATGAGTCATAATTGTTTAATAAATTCTCATAGTACGTGACGAAGGTTTGAACAATTTCTGCTGGATTATCAATAGCACTACCATTATTATCTTTAATTTGAGTAATAGATTCAACAGCTCTGTTGTGTATTATACTGTTATGAAAGAATTTTGTATTTCTATCTCCTTTTGCTAGCCATTTTTCCCTTGACTTTTGTTTCCAAAAGACTTCTTCTTTTGCTAAAATATCTTATTGTATGATTAATAGTTCTTCTTCTTTAATGAATTTTTCATTGTCCACACCATTTTCAATAATTTCATTATTAAGCTTTTTAAGATCTTCTTCGTTATTTAGTTTGTCTTGGAATATATTATTGAAATGTGTTTTATTCCATTTTTGTATGTTTTCTTTGAGTATTTTGAGTTTTGATATAAAACAATACATTTTTTATCCTATAAACTTGCCTTCATCCCACCATTTTTTAAGGTTTTCCATGAATTTTTTATGTAGAAACCACATCTTTTCACATTTGAAGGGATTCTTATTAGGTTTTATAGGTTCTGTTAATTCAATTTTGATTGGATAATGATCTGATCCTACAATAGGATGAATGGAGGCAGTGATTGTGAGATCCAATTTCGCTAATTCTCCTTTGAAAAAGAATTTGTCCAATTTTTCTGCAATATAACTAAAGTCTTTTCTTCTATTATTCCATGTAAATACTCCGTTGTTGATTGGTATTTCTATCAATTTATTAACTTTGACCCATTCTCTGAATTCTACTATGTTTCTTGTTAAAATCTGAGAACCTCGAAAATTTTCTTTGAGGTCAAGTATGACATTGAAGTCACCACCTATGATCATGTTTGTCTTAAGATATAACTCCATAAAAGCAGATATATCATCCCAAACTTTTGGTTTATCTGAATTTTGTATTGGGCCATAAACATTATTGAGACTGAATTGGAGATTATGCTTACTACTTGAAACCACACTCCCCATCCAGTTGCTATTTGATACTATAATTTTAATGTTTTTTGTTCTGGTATTCCAAATGATTCCCATTCCACTTGATGCTCCATTTGATTCCTTCAATTTTGCATTCCATCTGCCTAGTCTTTTTCTTAGTTTTTGCCCTTCTTTGTTAAGCTTAGTTTCTTGTATCATAATTATATCTGACTCAAAGAGTGTTAGTTGACATTTCATTATACTTAGGATCTGAGTTAGTTCATCTCACGTACACTAGGAATCTTCCATCCTGATTGAATCTTAGCTTCGATCTTGACCATCCATTCCAATTGATCTTGACCATTAGTTGATTTTGGGAATTCTATGTAAGAGGCTTCTAATTCCTCATTACAGGGATGGGAATTGAATTGCATCAAATTACTATCGAAATAGATACTCAATTGCTTAATACTTTTGTAGCTTTCATAATTGCTTAGCATTAAATATCATCTAAATTAAAATGCACCATATAGCTTAATTTTCTTTTCTTGTTTTTTTTTTTTTATCGATAATAAGATATTTTATTAATTAAAAGGAAATTACATAGTCTGATTACATTATCCTTTCAAAAGTTTGACCATCCTTCATCTGAGTCTTACAGACCTCCCCAACTTACAAAAAATACATCAATTTGACCATTTGCTCACTTTACATTTCTTTACAGCTTTAAACATAACTTTTTAAATAATTTTCCCTTTACCCAAATAAACACCAAAAGACTAAAATCTTTTACAATTCAAACCAAAACCTACTATAGGGGCCAACTTATTGCATGTTCAACTCTCTGCCACTCCAAAATGCTCCCTTTGAATGTTGTTTGCCATCCCCAAGTGTACTTTTTGACATTGAATATCTTCCACCGAATGCTACCACCAACCTTGGGTTTGCCTTTCCACCTTTTTGAAACAAAAAACCAAGAAACCCAGTAACCCTTTTCCCTTCTATTATTCATATCTGGTGGCATCAAAAAGGATTATGCCACCTTATCACAAAAAGATAAAAACCAGCATTCACCATTCACTGATGCCCTTTGCAGACACCTCTACCCAAACGCGATTTCCTTAGAATGATCATATTTAAGGGTTCATGCCCTTGCTGCTCTTTGAACTCTAGGATTGCATTTTTTAGAGTGTTCAATGTTGTTCGATGCTCATTTACATAGGTCTCTTGATCCAAATATCCCCAAGGCCAATTCACAAATGGTAAGATACCCTTCTCCCTACCTTCCACCTCATCTTCATAACCTTCAAAAAAATTGAAATTCCAGCCTAGATGGGCCCATTCTAGCCATGATTCTATGTTTGGAATTAGTTCCTCTTCAAACAATTGTTTCATTACCCACCCTACTACTCGTTCATGCTCTTTGATTTCTAAGCCCCAAGCCATTGTCATAGCAGCGATATCTACTTGAACTTTCCATCTGTGCTCCGAATCCTAAAAAAGGGGGCCCAATGTATCCTATAACGCATCCACCACAGCTTGAGATGGGCATTTTACCATCTTCTTCAGCCTTTGGTTTGCAACTCGCCGAAAAAGAGCTTTTTGTTATCACTGGGTTTTGAAAGTAAATGATGGCTCCATCTTTGCTAATTCACACCTCGCCCTCTGCAATAACTGACTGCACTATGTTTCTCCTAAAATTTAGACAAAGACAAATGCCAACTTAAAGGCAATTATTATCTTTCCCTGCTAATTATTTATAAGACCTGTGGACACTTCCACTTGAAGGATTTCACACGCTTAACAAGATTTATGAGATCACGCCAAGTTGTCTATCACATTAATTAACTGACGTTGTCCTCCTTTCTAGCATGTATTTTTAGGATATTGAAAAGTGCTCCTTTTGAGTTTTCATTTTCTATCTTTTCTATCTCATCATGCATCGTTAATGCCCATTTTGAAATTAAGTCTGCTTCCTTATTACCTTCTCTTTTTATATGTAAAATTTTAAAGTCTTCGAATTTATTCAATTCTTGCTCTATGATATTGATAAATGGTTGTAAATGTCATGCATTTACACTCAGCTTAGATATTGCCTATATTGTGATCAAAGAATCTCCTTCCACATGAATTTTTTTAACCCCTTCCTTAATGGCTACTTGAACTGCTAATAATGCTACTTAGCATTCTGTAATATTATTTGTTCCATAGGAGAGTTTTTTCATTGCTACTAAAAGAAGGTGCCCTTTGCTATCTCTAAAAACAATCCCAATCCCTTATTCACCTGGGTTGCCTTTTGCTGCTCCATCAAAATTTACTTTGACCCAGCCTTCCTGTGGAGTTTTTGTTAACCTCATAATGGTTTTTGACACTTGAGTGCCAACACATTTAAACATATTCCGCATTGGAAGCCAAGTACATCATGCATGCCAAGTGAAGATCAGTTGCCGAGTGAAAATTAGATACCGAGTAAAGATCAGTTGCCAAGTGTTAACAAGTGTCGAGTGTTAACAAGTGTCAAGTAATACAATTTGTTAATATGCTGAGTTATCCAGGAAACAACATGTGCCGAGTGTTTGCAATACTTCAGGAGCCGAGTAACTCAGTATATCAACATAAGAGTTTGTAATTGCACAAACTATGATGCAAACAGTTTTTACAGCCGACATAAGGTAAATCTCAAAGGATTGAATGATAAGATAAAATCTTTTATTTTTCCTATGCAATTTGCATGCAGCCAATAAGAAAAAAGCTAAAGGCATGCACCCAATCAGCAAAAGATAAGTATTGAATGAAAAATGAAGATTGAATGTGGATCGTAGATTCATACCTAACCCTAAATTTTCAAATGTCTTTATAAGGAAGACGAAACTTCATTAAAAAAAATGAGGAATAAGATAAGAGGTGTGAGAAGACATACAAGGGTTCACAAGGAGTTATATTTTCAGAAGCGAGGATTATTCAGATCGCAAAAAGGATCCAGATCAAAGAAAGCATAACAAGTGCCTACAATCAGCAATCAAGGATTGTAATCAATCAAGTTTATTGTACCAAATACTCTCTAGCAATTGTATTAGAATAAAAATACTATGGTGATAGGTTAGTTTAACAGCTATTTCAATAAATCCTTTAACTAGGTGATGAAATCCTTTAACAAGGTAACACTTCATGTTAAGTGTTTGAAATCCTCTAATTAGGTCACTATTGACATAGTGTAAAGCCTTTAATAGGGCAGGCCTTTAACAGGGCAAACCATCAGAAGTGGTTGAACAATATTGCTGCAGTAATTTTTGTGGGTATCATCCCCACCCTAGTTTTACCTTCTTATTTCTGGAGGGTTTCTGGGTTACCAAAATTCCTGTGTTGTGAGTTAGTGATGCATGTGTTTTGTTACATGTTTATTTGATATGCATGCAATTTACTTTCAGTTAAAATTTTATTGGCTAAAGTTTGATACTTATGATTCACCACCCCCCCCCCCCCCCTCTCATAAGTACTCTTTCCATATTTGAATATTCCAACAATTGGTATCAGACCTCAATCCAGGTTCTCTTAAGGAAAAGCCTAATAGCTTGGAGGAAAAGATCTAAAGATGGAAGCTTTTAAACTTGAAAAGATCATTGAAAATCAGGTGATAGATGTGCAACTTGCTTTGCATAGCTTTGAGGAATTCAGAAACAAGTTGAGAAACTCATTAAAAAAAAGGAAGGATCTATCCATAGCTGAAAATGATATACACTACAAGGAGATTGATACCACCAACATATTTTCTAGTGGAGACACAAAAGAGTTTGATGCAACAATAGCAGAACTGATGGAGAAAAATAAAATTTAAGCAGAAGAAATAAGAACTCTCAAGATGGAACATGAATCACAGGCCATAATGATATGTGAAATTATTGAACAAAAGAAAAGAGCAGTTGATGATAAGGTCATGATGGAAAATGAAAAAAGGAATCTTGCAAACAGACTTGAAGAAAAATGTACTAAACTGACAAGGATCTCAAACATGCAGATGGATACACTTGCACAAATGATGAACCTTCATCATGAACTTAATGTAAAGGATATTGAGATCTCTACTCTGAAGATTCAGAATGAACAGATGCAGAATGAATTGAACAGAGAAAAAGAGGTAGCAGAGAATCTCAACAAATCAAGTGAAGCAATCAAGTATTTTGAACAGTTGCTAAAATCACCAAAACCTTCTCATGATACATCAGGACTAGGATACAATAGCACTGAAGTTGGGGAATCATCAAAGAGTGCTGAACAAAGAAGTGATAAAGGTAAGAATTCAAAACCCACTTGTCATTTCTGTAATAAGAAGGGACATACAGCTAATGTGTGTAGGAGTAGAAAATTCAATCAATCAAACATACCCAAAAGTTTCTGTCACAAGTGCAACATGCAAGGACATATGACACAAAATTGCAGATCCAATGTCTCAAGGACACAAAGATTTGAAGGACATTGTTATAATTGCAAAAAATATGGACATAAGGCATTTGAATGCAGATCAAAACCTATGTGGACATCAAATCAACCAACAAAAATAGAAGGGAATGGAAGTCATTATCATTGGGATTACAACACTAGGTATAGTTGTCATTATTGTCAAGAATATGGACATATACCACAAAACTGTATAAGAACACATTTCAAAGGGAACTACAAAAAATGGTTGAATCAAACTACATGTTTCAGTTGTTTGAAAACTGGTCATATCAGCAGAAACTGTCTTACAAGATCAAAGGCACCCAAAACTGAAGATAGTAAAGGAAAACAAAAGATTGACATTGAAAAGATAAGGGGGCAAATGAACAAGACTTGGATAAAGAAAGATGAGTGCAACACATCAAGTGGAGGGATCACTTCACCCAATGGGTCAAGTGATCACACTTCATCAAACTAAGCATGAGAAGTGCACAGGACTAATATACAAAGCTATATCATACATCAGTCCCAAGACAAAGAAGCCAAGCAAGGTATAAATCTACATGAAACAAGATGTCAAGACAAAAGTAAATGTTGATGCCGAGCTGACTTTGGATGCCAAGTTAAAACAGATGTCGAGCTCCCAACAACAACCAAGCTGATAACTGATGCCGAATTGAAAAACTCCAATAGAAGCTGAGTAAAGTGAAGAATAGTGGAAGCCGAGTTAGGTCAAAATTTCTTTAGAAGCCGAGTTGGCAGTTGAGCATTTAATGCAATGAAATTAGGGTATATTATCGCAATTTTAGTCAGATTTTTGCATCGCAATTAAGAAGCAAAGGAGAAGAAAGAGAGTTGAGCGACTTCACAACAAAAATCTAGTATTTCAAGTAGATTGCAACCTCATTCAACACGTTTTTCATCGATCTAAAGGTATTTTCGTCTGTGCCAAGCTATGTAATTTCATACCCATTTGTTGTATAAACCCTAGTTTACAAAAATGGCGTCAAGTTCAAAGAAAGTCGAAGCAAAACAGTCATTTGAAGTTCAGTTAGTTTCAAATGAAGTTAAGCAACCAGATTTCTGCCCTATCCCCAAAGTTGCTTATAAAAATGATCCAGTCGGAGCTCTTTCCCACATTCCCCCAAAGGTTGTAATGGTTCAAGATGTGAGGAAATGCTATAATTGCAAGATAGGAGCCCTAGGAGACATGGAAATTAGGCAAGCTTACGATAAACTGTGTGTAGATGGAGTACTAAAAGAAGAATTCAAAATCATTGAAAGAAAGGGTTTGACCCGAGTTTTAAGTTTCCCTACCGTATTTAAAAATGAATGGGTTAGACTTGTATTGAGCAGAATCCATGGAGGAAACTTATGGTTAGAAGATATGCCCATCAAATTGACAAAGGAAATTATACATAGAGTAACAGGGTACCCAACCCTAGACTGGTACAAGACCCTAAGAAGTGAATCAAAGGAAGTCATTGAAAAGAATACTGGTGCTCAATGGAACAAGAGAGGAATGACAATTCATACTTTAAAAGATCCTCTAGTTGAATTTGTTGTTAGAGTCATTTCTCACAAATTTTATCAATCCAGTAGACTCAACAGTGTACCATGCATTACAGTAGATGTAGGTTACAAATTGGTGAAGAAGGATCATACTTATGATCTTGCAGAACTGCAATTGCAACAGATAAATGAAAATCTAGCTGCCATAAGAAGAACAAAGGGCACACAATGCAAATTTAGAGCAATCCTAGTTTGCATATTCTTTTATTTACAGAATGAATTTCCTTCTTTTGGTAAAGTAGCATGGAGAAATGACAGAACCATTAGTGCACAAATAAATGAATATGTTGAGCAAATGGGAGAAAATTTTGATACTTTGATGACAAGCTATTTTGAGGATTTCAAGAAATCCATGAAGCAAAGGTCAAGGATACCAGCATCCTTAGTAGAAAAGCACACTAATGATATATGTTTCTTAGTTGACATTGATTTCACTTACATTCAAGCAGTAATACCAAGGGTAAGATGGCTAAGGCCATTTGGTTACGAAATCAATATTGATGAAGCATCAGCAGCAATAACTGCACTATTGACAGAGGAAGCAGATAAAAATGCACCACATTTTGGCACTTATGATGTGGTAAGATCTAAAATAAATATAGAATTAAAAACTGCTTCCACACTGAAGAAGAAAGACAAATTGATCAAGAAGATCAAGAAGAAGTTTGGCAAGGAAATTGAGGTTGAGGCAGAAGAAGAAGAAGATGATAGTGAGGATGAAGATGAGCAGGAACAAGGACCAATGGAGCTAACCCAAGGTCTCAGAGAAGACAAGGAGGAAGGTGCAGAGGAAGGAGAAGCCAAGGAAGCACCTACTGAAGTCAAGCCAAAGAAGAGAAAGGTAGCAGAACAACCTTCAGCCAAACCCAGAATGAAGAAATTTGTCGCTCCATCACCTCAAAAGCCAACAACAAGAGCATCAACAAGGGCCTCTACTCAAAAGACTAAAGAGGAAGTTACCAAGAAGAAACAAGTCAAGGAATCATAGAAAGAGCCAAGGAAAAGAAGAAGGTATGTGGCTCAACCTAACACTGATGAAGAAGAGCAAACATCAGCAGAGCAAAAAAAAAAAAAAGGTAAGCACTTCATCAGTTGATACCTTATGCAAAAAGATTGCAAATGGTGACTTGAATAATTTAAATAAAGTTGATTTTAGTAAATTTACAAAAGAGGAACAAAATAAGATAGAAGAAACAGTGTATGGAATGATGGTACAGTTTAAGTACACTCCACTTGAACTAGATGGCCAATTGCCAAAGGACTTGTCAAAAATCATAGAAGACAGATGGCATTTTTGTCTAAAAATGGAGAAGGAGATGAGGGAATCAACCCTAGCCAGTGTATTGCCGGATTTGACTAGAGAAAAAGTTAGCAAAGCAGTCAAAAGGCATAACAACAGGTTCACACCCAAATATAGGGCATTCTTTATACTTCAAAACAAAGTGGAAGAGATTGTTTAAAGAACAATGAAATCGTGGAAGAATTTGTATAAAAGGATTGAAGATTTTCTTGAGTAAGAATACAAGGAAGAGGCAGCCATAGCAATAGAAGAGAGGAAAAAGAGAAAAGGAGAAGAAGAAAAGAAAGATGGAGAGGAGGAAGAAACACAAAAACAGGATACAATGGCAACAGTTGAACAAGAGGAGCAACCAGATCAAAGTGTGCAAGACACACAATTTCCACCCCCTAGCCCTCCACAAGCATCCATCTCACCTGCAGATACAATAATAATTACTGATGTTCCTGACACTTCTGGTCAGAATATCAATCCACTAACTGCAGAAGATCTGAAAAGAGTTCTTGACCAATCAACACAACAAGCAATATTGTGTACAGATCCAGTATTGGTCAGTATAGATGAATTACAGAAACTAGTAGAAAATATAGTTAAAGATAAGGTGAATACACAAGAACCACCTTCTATCACAACTACTAGTAGTCAATTTGAAATACCAACAAGTATAATTGATGCTGCAAGACAAAAGCAAAGTGTAGCTATAGAACAAGGAAAAGAACAAATAGGACAGACTATTACATCTGATCCTACAACACAAACACAAGGTGCACTTCCACAAATAACAATAATTGATTATGGTAGACAGGAGGAGGAGGAAACAGTAAAAACCCCTAAAGAAAAGGAGGCAATACAAACACTAATAAATTTGCCTACCTCGGGGACTCCTTCACACCAGCCATTACAAATTTATGTACCATCATCAAGTACTACTAGAGTTGCAAGGGTACTTCACTATGGAGACCCTGAATTAGATGAAGAGATAGTCATACCAAGTTATGACTCAAAATCAATAACCATTGATCAAATAAATGAAGTGCAGGATGCACTAAATAGAAGGAAAAGATAGGAAATACTCAGGAAGGAGTATAAACATAAACACACACTTCATGAGATCAAGGACATCTTTATGGATGCCTTCAGTTTGCAATCACCAGATGAGTCAAAGCATATCACAGAGCAATTAACAGATATTATTGACCAGGTGACAAATGAAGACCTAGAAACCAATGCAAAACTTATGGAATGGTCAGAAAAGAAATTTCAAGGGAGAGTGAACGAGAAAATATCAAGACAAATCACACTTTCACAAGTAGAATTGGCAAAGCTTATTGATAAGGTGAAGAAGGTACTTGAGAATATATTCTCACTGTACAAAAAGTTATGTGATTTTTCATACTTCACACAAGAAACAAGCCAAAAGATATTGAGCTTGGAAAGAAACTTAAACATTTCAAGCATGCAACTACCAAGTGATCCAGCTCAAAGTGTGAAGCATTTTGCTCAATCGCTTCACACAAACAAAGAAATAGCTGTATTAACAGCAGATGAGGCTAATATCAAGGCCAAAGTAATACAACTCCGGTCCTCCATTACCCCACATTTAGAAATACTCCATAAAGAGCAAGTAAATGCTGAAAGTGTACTCAAGAAAGATCCAAATCTTTCTACACTAGATGGACTTATTCATCTTGCTGTCGAGACTACCATCCAGCATAAGTCACTAGAAATTGCTTTGAACAATTGGGATGCAGCTCTTAGAATGATTATGGAGGTAAATAACACATTCTTGGCCAAATATGGTCTTAACCCTTAAAAACTCTTTGACATAAGTGTCAAAAAGGGGAAGATATAAAAAAAAGGGGGGAGTATAGACTATAATGGAGTTATACAGAAAAAGGGGGAGATACAGATTGATGAGGAGAATAGATACAAAGGAGGAACACTGATATACAAATAAGACACAATCAACTTAGGGGGAGTTACAAAATTTTTGAGGTATATACTGTAAAACTGTAAGTTACAAATTCTGATCAAAGTTTTCAATATGTACATACCAATCAGATTAGTAAATGTACTTATAAGATTAGTTAAGTGTTTTTGTCACTCATGTCAAAGGGGGAGATTGTTAACCTCATAATGGTTTTTGACACTTGAGTGGCAACACACTTAAACATATTCCGCATTGGAAGCCAAGTACATCATGCATGCCAAGTGAAGATCAGCTGCCGAGTGAAAATTAGATACCGAGTAAAGATCAGTTGTCGAGTGTTAACAAGTGTCGAGTGTTAACAAGTGTCGAGTGTTAACAAGTGTTGAGTGTTAACAAGTGTCGAGTAATACAATTAGAATAAGATGTCAAGTTATCCAGGAAATAGCATGTGCCAAGTGTTTGCAATACTTTAGGAGCCGAGTAACTCAGTATATCAACATAAGAGTTTGTAATTGCTAAAACTATGATGCAAACAGTTTTTACAGCCAACATAAGGTAAATCTCAAAGGATTGAATGATAAGATCGAATCTTTTATTTTTCCTATGCAATTTGCATGCAGCCAATAAGAAAAAAGCTAAAGGCATGCAACCAATTAGAAAAAGATAAGTATTGAACGGAAAATGAAGTTTGAATGTGGATCGTAGATCCATACCTAACCCTAAATTTTCAAATGTCTTTATAAGGAAGATGAAACTTCATTAAAAAAAATGAGGAATAAGATAAGAGGTGTGAGAAGACATACAAGGGTTCGCAAGGAGTTATATTTTCAGAAGTGAGGATTATTCAAATTGCAAAAAGGATCCAGATCAGAGAAAGCATAACAAGTGCCTACAATCAACAATCAAGGATTGTAATCAGTTAGGTTTATTGTACCTAATACTCTCTAGCAATTGTATTAGAATAAAAATCCTATGGTGATAGGTTAGCTTAACAGCTATTTCGATAAATCCTTTAACTAGGTGATGAAATCCTTTAACAGGGTAACACTTCATGTTAAGTGTTTGAAATCCTCTAATCAGGTCACTATTGACACAGTGTAAAGCCTTTAACAAGGCAGGCCTTTAACAGTTTAAACCATTAGAAGTGGTTGAACAATATTGCTGCAATAATTTTTGTGGGTATCATCCCCACCCTAGTTTTACCTTCTTATTCCTAGAGGGTTTATGGGTTTCCAAAATTCCTGTGTTGTGAGTTAGTGATGCATGTGTTTTGTTACATGTTTATTTGATATGCATGCAATTTACTTTCAGTTAAAATTTTATTGGCTAAAGTTTGATACTTATGATTCACCTACCCCCCCCCCCCTCTCATAAGTACTCTTTCCATATTTGAATATTCCAACAGTTTCCCATTCAATTTGCATTTAATGTAGATTAATTGCACTATCATATAGCTACATAAATCCTTTGTTCTAGAGGTCTAGTTGCCAGCTTCTCGATCTGAGAGCAAAGGAAAAATCCTTATAGTTATAAGGGAACAAGTCACTCTGTTGGATTACTCAGATGAACAATTCAATGTTCATTCTAGTATGATCTCTTAGGTAATAACCATGTTGAAGTGTATGTGAGGATCTAAGGCCCACAATTCACATATACACTCATCCACTAGACACCATACTGAAAGATAAATGCTAACTCTTGAAATTTGGCTAAGTTTGAAATATCGAAGCCCTAAAATTTCCTAGAATCTTTATCTTAACTTGGAGAGGTCTGGAACCTATCTCAAATGAATCAACACATTTATTATAATATATCTTAAGTATAAGGAATTAAATATAAATTAACTTATACTTAAATGATATATTTTAAACCCCATAGAAAATATATTCCATCTAGGAAGGTGTGCAACCCTAAAGGGTACCCAAAACACCCTTCAACTCTCAATCAAAAAGTTTGAAGATACTTGTTGTTTGCCCGGTAGTTTTGTGAAATATCATACGACACTAGAAAGTTGTCACCTAATTTCTTGCAAAAACCTGTTTAGAAAATACAAATCTTATCTTGTGTAAAAAATGTGGATGATGGGTAAGATGTATGACATGTGAACTATTATGAAGATAGCTTGAAAGACATGTGAGACTTATGTGATGTGAGATCTAATGTATGATCAAATATAGTGTGAGTTTCAGTAGAGAGAAAGTATTATATGTATACCTATACTTGTAAAGAACTTTATTGCCTATTGCATGTTAGGGTAGTGCACTCTTCTTGTATACATTATATATGATATACCAACTCCTAATAGGGTTGAGGCTTTTAATAGTGCCTAGTCCTCTAATAAGGACTCGATGCACTATATGTACTTCATAAACTCCTAAGAAGGTCAATATCCTTAACATGGTTCTTTTCTTTAGTGAATCATCTTGTGGGTATCATCCCCACTGGGATTTTCCCTTGGCCATGGTTTCCCTAGTTAACAAATAACGGTGTTATGAGTTCTCTTTGTGTATGGTTATGTTTACTATTCAACATTTTTGGTTTACTTTCATATGCAAGTTATAAAGTAATTAACAATATTCAGTTGTGGGCACAGTTTTGTAGAATACTAATTCACCTCCCATCTTAGTATTATCTATTTTTAACAATTGTTATCAGATCCTAGTTACTCTGAAGAGGATTAACAACTTGAAAAAGATTTCTATGGACATGGAATAGTTAAAGAGAAATCTTGAAGAAGCTCTTTAACAAATTGATCTTCTTAGAAAAGAAAGAGACAACTTGAAAGATAGGTATGAAGATGAAAAATTTTCCATTGACAACTGAAAAAGAACATTGATGATTTAAAATCTGGTAAGGAATCAAATGTGTAGACTAGTGACAATGATGAAGTAGGAAATCTTGAGAAAGAAAATGAGATCTTGAAATATGAGTTGAAAATTGTGGAACTTGAGTCTTAAGAAAGATGGTAGTAAGAGTGAACCTGATCTAAAATCTGAGAATACAGACCTTAGATCCCAGTTGAGACAAATAACATCTGAATTAGATTCTATTAAGATTGAGCATGTAGAATTATAAAATTACATTGCTATTGTGAAAGGAGAACTGACACAAGATAAGAAATAGTTAGAGAAGCTTTATTCCAGTAGTGAAAAAAATTGATGAATATATATTTCACCAAAGACCCTCTTATGACAAGACATGCCATGGTTACCTTATTCGAGATAAATCTACCAAGAAAGTTGAATTTAGAATAGAACCAGATCTAGTTATTGAATCCCCTAAGGAATCTTATCTGAGTAAGACTGAATCAAGCATTACTATCGAAGTATCTAAAGAAATTTAACTAGTTGACCTGTGTGCAAAACATTATGAGCCTAAGAAAATAGAGCAAGTTGATAAACCTAAGCAAGATGAACTACCCAAGGAAGTTACAGATGAATTCAAAGGTAGACATTTCAATGTAATGAAATTGGTCATATGAAAAGAGATCTCACAAGTAAGTCTTTCAAACCTATTACTAATTTCTATTGTTATAATTGTCATGGTTATGGACATAACGCAGTAGATTGTAATAAACCTAGTTTGATAATAATAATGCAAATAGTAGAATGTTTAGGAATACTAACCCTATAGGTAATGAAAGAGGAAGATCATTAAGTAGATCTAATAATAAAGAAAAACCAAATGGAGAAAGGAAATGATTTGTATGTTACAAGTTTAACAACCCTAGACACATTGCAAGGAATTACAAAGCACCTGATAGTCAAAAATGTAACCAATCAAAGGAGCAATGCACTTGTATGTCAGTTATGCAATAACTTTGGACATATAGTAAGAAATTGTAGAATGGACAAAAGAAAATTTAACAAGAATCCTAATCACAAAAGAAATAATAATAGGAATGATAGAAGGAATGATAACAATCAGAAAGAAGCAATCAAGGAACATGTTGATGAAGTTAAAGAAGCATTTGTGAAAGATAAGGATCTAGAAAGTTCTTATATAGTTTTGGAGGAACAATATTTTGATGCACCTAATGAGAGATTGAAGTTAGAAGTTGTTTATGACTCATCCTATTTGAGTTAAGAAGTTTCAGAAGAGGCAAAGCATCAACTAATTAGAACTAATGTTATAGAGAAAATTAGAAGTTGCGCTATTAATAGAAGGTTGAGGACATAGAGAGAAAGCTATAGTCAAGTGTGCAAGCTTAGATATGATTGCAGTAAGCTAAAAGATGGAAAACAAGTTTACTAGTAATCAGTGACAATTTTTTTAATTTGTGGTAGATGTACATTTAATGTGAAGTAAGTTTTGAAGTGATTTAAAGATTGTTAACAAGATTGAGAGTACCATTTGGTCATGTGAAGAGTTTAGAGAAATATAAAATTGATTTGATAGTGATTTCAAGTACAAAGAAAGGCATTTGAAGTGTGAAGTTACAGAAGCCCTAAACATGAAATTTTAAGGTATTTTACAGAGGTTAAATTAAGTTTTTTGTTCATTCATGTAAAGAATCAATGGCTAGTTAGACAGTATATGATATCAGTAAAGGAACAAGATATAAGTTCAAGAAACACCCTTTTTTTTCTTTTGTGGATGATCCATTAGAAGCATTTTCATAAATCCTATAGAATGTGTTTCACATAGAGGATGTTAGGATCTATATACATTATAAAATTGAAAATATTAGAGATGAGGATTTACACAAGGACTTAGGAGTTGTGTGTAATAATGATCTAACCTTGAAATCTGGGTGTGTACATCTGAACGAGCTAAACCTAGTAAAGTATACATTTTACATAGAGTTTGATGATCATGACTAGACTAGAATCATTCTGAGTAGAGTTCATGATGATATATTTTTGTTAAGTGATGTACCAGTTGCAATTGATAATGAATTAATTTACAAGGTCACAAGTTAAAGCAATGAAGGATACAACCTAGTGAATAATAGAAATGTGAGAAAGACAATTGAGATAAACTTGTACATTAGGTTTGATGGAAGAAATGTGAAGGGGGACATGATTCATGACAAAGGAATCAATGTTTTAAGTAAAAATTTAGGGTACAAGCTTAACCATAGTTCAAGGGTTAACTCAATACTAGTAGGATTCTTGCATACAACCTATGTAATGATAATTGAGATAAGAAAAGTGAACCTATGTGAGATAGTCAGAACTCAACTATTGGAAAACATTGTAAAATTGAAGAAGAATAAGAATGCAGTCTTTAGATTTGAGTCTCTATTGACACATTTATTCTTCTATGCAACCAAGAAGTTCCCAAGAATGAAAAATTGGGAAAGCAATGAGTGCGCAATGAAGTTGGTGACATAGTGCTACAAGGAAAAGTTGGAAAATGTTAGAGACAATGACATAGATAGGATGATGAAGAGTTTTTAGACTAAGATGAAACAGACATACATAATACCTCCCTCCATGGTGGAGAAGTACAAAGATGAATTATGCTTCATGGTGGAAACTGACAATACATGTATGTAATTAATAGAACCCAGGGTAAAACTCATTGAACCCATGGGATATGAAATGAGTACAAAACCCATTGAAGGGTATGTACAGATCATACTCCAGTCAAAAAAGGATACTAAGTGCCCTAGATGGCGTAACTATGAAGAAAAGGTGAGGGAAGTTCATTCTAAACTTCATAGTAAGGAAAGCAAGAAGAAAGTGGAGAAAGAAATAGATTCCATTCTTAAGGAATTTGGTATGACTTGTAAGGAGTTTAATGAAATCAAAGGTATTGCATTGTAAATGAAGAACGATGGATAGACTAAGGTGATAGTAGCAACACCAATTGCAGTTACACCACCTTCTGAGGGTGTAACATTGGCACAACCTAGTGCACAGATGCCCATTGCACCTTATGCAACAGTTGTGCAAGTGTAACCAATTAGAAGTCAATGTGATCAACCTAGAAGGCAATCAGAAGTTGAATCATCAATTACACAGAGGAAGTCTAAAAGATGGTGAAGGTAAAGAAAGAACTTACACCATCTACATGGAAAAGGGCCAAGAAAATTTCTAGTGGACCCAGAAAAAGTAGAAAGACTTTACAAGTTAGTGATTTAGGGGAATCAATGGATGAAATTGAGGACAAACCAATTGAGCAAGCAACACAAGAGGGAAGAACACCAACATGAAAGAAGGCATGGAAAACAAACATAAAAACCCTAAACATGAAAATTATAAATGATGCTAATTTTGTATAGTTAAATAAATACTATAGCTTGTATAATAATATGGATAGAAGGAAACTAGAGAATGCCATAGTAAGAAACATTATCTTGAGGAACAAAAGGTTTGACAACATTCATAACAAGATCATAAAAGATCTAGATAATAGGTTATCAAAAGGGAAAAAAAGAGTGATGGAAGAAGACACAAAGTTAAGATAAAACATGATAAACAAACTATGTGAAGTTAACTCTAAGGAAGATATGGATAGATTTTTGAAGGGTATTGAGCCCTTGCTGAGGAAAAAAAGAAGAACAATTCTTCTAATGGGAGGTAGTTATAAAGAAGTTAAGGAGACATAAGAAGCCATAGTAAAACATATAACTTCTATGCCAAAAGTAAGTGTGCAGTCAAAACCAGTGTGTCCAGTATATCTACAAGAAGGTACACCATCCAATGATGAAAAAGATGTTGAGGAGACACAACATGCCTCATCACCTCCTCACATATTTATGGTTACTGAATCCATGCAAATGGGTAGTACAGACATAATAGTAGATGCAAAAGAAAATCCTTTTGCGAGCTATGGAACATCAATTGTTGGCAATATTACTAGTTACACTAGATCCAATCAAGAAGAAGAAGAAGAGGAAAAGAAGAAACATGTAGAGAAGAAGAGGAAAGGAGAAGTAAAGAGGACAGAAGAAGAAAGAGAAAAGAAGAGAAGAAGAAGAAAGGAAGAAAGAAACAAAGAAGAAAAGAGAAGAGGAAAGAAATGATACATAAAAGAAACAAAGAGAAGAGGAAAAGAGGAAGGAGGTGGAAGAGAGGAAAGAGGAGGTAAAGAGAAAAAAAAAGAGGAAGAGAAAAAGAAGAAAACAAAAGAAGATTCTAAGCTAAAGAAGAGGTGGAAGATTATGATGCAAGAATCAAAATTCTTGCCCAAACTAAAACACGTGGAGTCAGAACTTGGGAAGCTAGTGTTTTAACATGAGGCTGACATACCTTATGTAGCCCCAACAATTATACCTATTGTAGCACCTTTAACTAGCCCATCATTAGCAGTCAAGCTCTTGACAACACTATCTCATGATGATGATGACCAAAAAGGGTTAATGAGTTCATTGAGAAAGTTATTTGAAAAGAATAAATCTATGAAGTCTTTGGAGAAGACATTAACTAAAATCCTAGAGAGAATGCAAAAGATAGTTACTACAATTGTAACTAATCCATACTTGCAGTCAAAGGCTAAAGAATTGGTGAGGTCTTTTGATGAAGAATTCACAACCTTGTCTAAAGTTTCTTCAACACAAGCTTAGGAAAAGCATGATGCATAATTTTTTGATACAGTGTGCATGAATGTAAGGAATGAATTGAAGGCACTTGATGTATGCATAAAGGAGTTAAGAAAGCATATTGATGAAGGTACGAATTTGTATGGATAGTGCACACTATCATACAAATACCTGACAAACTTTGAGAATAAATTAAAGGGTCAAATGAGTGAACTTAATACACGCACTACAAGGTTATAGTTTCTTGAGGCCAACATTGAAGATTTTTGAACCAAAGTAGAGAAGATCTATAATGAAATTAGAGACATGGAGGCTAATAGAAAAAGGTAATAAAAAGGTTCTCTACTCTTAGGGAGATTTTGTCATCTAAGACTAGTATTTTGCAAAGGTAGTTCAAGGAGTGTCTTGTAGCTAAAGCCTCCTATGATAAGTTTTCCTATACTGACTCAAGGGTGGTTGAAGTGGCATCCTATGCACTTTGTGCACTAATCAATATCTCTTATATAGTTAAGGAGAATTGGAAAAAGGAAGTTGAAAGACTAGAACTTGTGTATGTAAATTGTTTTTCTAGGATATCAAGTTGATCAATAGCAAGTAAAGTTTTTTTTACAGGTTTTGACACCTTTTCCATTGATGTCAAAGAGGGAGTAATATGTAAAGAAAATTGTATGTACTAAGGAGTATATGTAAATGAAAAGGAGGAGAAATATTATATGTGAAGGAAATTGTATATGTATATGTAATGTGGGGTACACTTATGTACCAATGTAAGGAGTGATAAAGAATGTAATGATCCATCAAAACATGAATAAAATTATTATGTCTTAAAGGGAAATTTGATTAGTTACTTTTATTTGTTTTATTTTGTATGACATCATTTTGGGACTTAGTGAATTTTCTAAAATGTTTCCAAAGGGGGAGATTGTTGGCAATATGGTCAATTAGATATCTAGAGAGTTGTCATTTATGGCAACATGTATTCAACATTTCATTTACGCATTTATAGATAGAAAATTGTCTAAATATTAGATAGTTTGCAACAATACAAAGATATATGTGATGTGTATAGATGAAACACTTTGAGTTACCTCATGCGTAGTTGAGGATAGCTTTATGACAATTTCATGATGGTGTAAGTTAGTGTGTAGATGTGTATAGATAGTATGACACAAGTTATAGTTAATATACTAGTTCAGGTATTCAACAAGATAGAATAGAGCATATCATAAATTTGAGTTGTACAACTTAAGGAATTATTTTGGTGACAAAGTAATTACTAAGTCATGATGAGCCAACATTGTGGATATTAATCCATAATTTATTTTATATTATGTCAAGCATGTGAAGACATGAAAGTTGATTGAGAAGAGATTTGTTTATTTGTGAGATATAAGTAGAGATCTTATCTTGTACAAATAATGTGGATGATGTGTAATATACATGATATATGAACTATTGTAAAGATACATTAAAATATATGCGAGCCTTATGTGATGTGAGATCTTATGTATGATTAGATAAAGTGCAATTTTTAGTATTGAGAAAGTATTGTATATATACCTATATTTGTGAAGAACTTTATTGCTTATTGCATGTTAGTGCAGTGGGCTCTTCTTGCATACATTATATTTGATCTATCAACTCCTAACAAGATTGAAGAAACTCCTAATAGGGTTGAGGCTTTTAACAGGGCTTAGTACTCTAACAAGGACTCGAGACACTATATGTACTTCATATACTCCTAACAGGGTCAATATCTTTAACAAGATTCTTTTGTTTAGCGAATCATCTAGTGGTTATCATCCCCACTAGGGTTTTCCCTTGGTCAGGCTTTCCCTAGTTAACAAAAAATGGTGTTATGAGTTATCTTTGTGTATGAGTATATTTACTATTCATAATTCTTGGTTTACTTTCATATGCAGGTTATAAAGTAATTAACAATATTTAGTTGTGGGAAAAAGTTTGTAGATTATTGATTCACCCTTCTCTTAGTATTATCTATTTCTAATAGACTATTCATTCATTATACATGAAGCTATGTGACATTGAGTAATTTGCACTAGAAAATCAATATTCTATTGATGTATTACATGCTGATATGTGAGAAAGTGTTATTTCATTGGACAAGAATGCAAGTTAAAGCTCACTCTCAAATAATAATTTGACATTTGGTTAGAAGAGGTTAGTCAAGCTCATGGCTAGAGTTAGTGAAATAAGGAATAAGTTGATATTAATCCAATTTTAGTTGCTACCACATTTGGAGATAATTTAGAAAGAAATGTCTATAGCACATAATATCTTGAAGAAAGACACACATTTTCCACATATTGAAGGTCTAATTGATCTAGTTGTCAAGCTAGAAATTCAATTTCAAGTTTTGGCAAAGGTAAATGATGAATGGAATAAAGGCTATGTAGAAATTTTGGCAAGCCATAAATAATTTTTTGATAAGAACAAGTTAGCCCTTGTAGCCCCAAGCCATTAGTAAAAAAAATAAGGGGGAAATGTAAAGTAAAGGGAAATACAAGGAGAATGTATTCAAAAGGATTTATCAGATGTCATAGTATCAGAATTTTCAAGTTTCAAATAGAATTATTGTCTTAGGGGCAACATCATTATATGGATGGAAGCATAATTCATGAAACAATGTTTTTGCCATAATGTCAAAGGGGGAGATTGTTAATCTCTATGCCTATGTTGCTTATTAGTGTCCAAACACTTAGTCATTTACTAGGCAAGATTGAATGACCATCATTACAACCGAGTCATCTAGTAAGCACCAAGTATACAAGGACTTTTTTATTTTACATATCGAGCAAGTCAAAGATTTCTGAGCACCCTAGTTGAGACTGAGCACATATATAAGCGAAGCTAACATAATTGAGACCAAGTATAGTTGAAAGATAGTTTTTGTTGACTAAATAGTAAGAACAAAGTATGTATAAGCTGTGTGCCAGTATGAATGTTAGTTATGACTGAGTGTTACAACATGCAGATGTCGAGAAAACCAATTTTTTCATATGAGTTTTTAATTACACAAAAATTTATGTAAATCATTTTTGGCTGACTTCTTATGATATTTAATGATTCTAGAGACAATTTAGATAGAAATTGCATTACATTATAGAAGGTAATGATCCTGAGGAAATAAAATCAACCAATTAGAAAATTAGAAGGAAATGAAAAAAGAAGATGAATTGTAAACCATTGATCATGATCCAAAAATTTCAAAGATTATCTATTTAAAGAGTGTTCTAACCTTAGGGGAAAAAAAGTACTGACCGAGATACAGAGAAGAGAAGGTGTGAATGTGTAATGTGCAAGAGAAGGACCAATGATTGAACATAGCAAGAAAGGTTAAGTCTAAAAGGAAATTGGACAAGAGTAATCCAAAGTAGTGAAGTATTGAATGAAGATATCAATTTAAGAGATCAGATCAAGACATTGTATAGAGGAGATCCAAATCAACTTATAGAGCAAACCGAGGGTCAAGTACTAAATTGGTCTTAACAAGATTGAATCACGGAAAATCTCTTAACTGAGTGATCCTAATAGATCTATATAAATCTCCTATCATATCCCTTAATTGATTGTAAGTATAAAATCCTTTAATAGGGTAAGACGTAACAGTCTTGAAGCTTTTAACAGGGAAAATCTCTCACAGGGTAGATCATATATTATTATGAAAAATTTTAACCCTAACATGTTAATTTTATTGTTGCAACAATGAAGATTTGTGGGTTTCATCCCCACCCCAAATTTACCTTCACATTGAAGGGTTTCTAGGTTACCAAATCATTTGTGTTATGTGTTGAATATTTTCATGGATTTGATGTTTTCATTTTCATTTCAACATTAGAGTTTTGATGTTACATTTAAGATATGAGATGAATCAGATGTGAAATCAGTATTTTTTTTTGAAAGTTAAAGTATAAGATACTAATCCACCCCCCTCTTAGTATCTTGTTTCCCATTAAATCCTTCCAATGGAGCTATATTACATATTAATCATGATAGAATACAATGTTTTTGGATTTTTTGCAAGTATAGTGTTTGGTTCAAGTGTTTTGATCATATGATATAGCAATAGCTTGGGGATATGGGTAAGTGAATGGAGGAATGTTATGGGGATTTGATAGATAATAGAAAGGTCCAAGTACACATGGAACCTATTACTAGGTTTTTACTAAGTAACCTATCCATGGTGCTTGAATTACCAAGTTTTCATTGTCAGATGCTTATTTTTGTGCTTTTCTCTTTTCTATGTTTTTCCCAAGGCTTTTTATGATGTTTTTGTACTTTTTTTAGGACTAGTAGGGTACATTGAGTAGCTTATACATAGAACCTCTTGAGGTGAATGATAATGGTGGGATCATTCAAAAGCTCATCTTCTAGAGTAGATAGTTGATATGCTCCTGAGTGAAAAGATGTTGTGACAACATATGGACCTAGCCAGGCATGCTCAAATTTTCCTTTCTTCTCTCTATCTAAGTGGACCTTCATCTTCTCTTTTAGAACCATGTCACACACTTGAAAATAATGGGGGTGAACCTTTTTATTAAAAAATTTCTTGATCCTATTTTAATAAACCACTAGGTGGTCATAGGCCTATTGCCTTTTCTCATCAAGTAGATCTAGTTGGGTGAATCTAGCAACATTGTAGTTATCATCAGATATTTTTCTTTGAAAAGATATGTGCAAGCATGGGAATTCAACCCCTATGGGTAAGAATACTTTGGGTCCATAAACTAGGGAGTATAGGGTTGTGCTGGTGGATGTACAAAATGAGGTGCAGTATACCCAAAGGGTAGGGTTAATTTGCAAATGCCAATCATGAGCATAATAATTAACAATCTTCTTTAGGATTTTGAGTAGGGGTTTATTAGTTTCCTCAACCTGACCATTGCCTTATGAAAAGTATGAGCTAGAAAAATGGTGACGGATGTGTAAATAGTAGCACAATTCCTCCATATTACGATTTTCAAAATTAACCCTGTGGTTTTCAAAATGATAGTGGCTGGGATACCAAAGTGGTATATAATGTGGTAGAGGATGAATTTAGAAGATTGGACTCATGTGGTGTAGACAAGTGGGACTACTTCAACCCATTGTTAGTATGAATGTTGATGATGCTACATTGGGGGAGTATCTTGAGCATTGAGAGTATTGATATGTTGCATTCATGACTGTGTTTTTCATTGATGTTAATGTAGGAGCATCTAATAGTGTAAGGGAAATCCTAAATCACCCAAAAAAAATGATTAGTGTTAGTTTCTATTTAATGTGTTTTCATTTTTGGATACCCATTTGGGTCTAATAGAGATTCCAACTCTCATAGTTCCACTATTGGTTTTCTAGGTTAGAGTTTTTTAGCACCTTGGGATACATGCTAATGTAGAAAATAGGTTAGTTTGTAATTGAGAAATAATTATGATGAGTTAGATGGTGTAAGTTGGAGGGATGATTATAATTTTAATTTAAAGCATTTCAGAAAAAGAACCAAGTCAAAAGGCTTTATGGTTTGAAAGTTATTGCAATTTTAAGTTGCCTAGAGACCCCCTAAGAGCACTTCAAAGTTAGATTTGAGGCACTATATGGCCTTTTATAGGCCCCAAAAATGCTAGATGAGCAATTTTTTTCACATGGATATAGAGCACTTAGAGATCTTTCCAAAAATATAAATAGTTTGTCAATCAGATTCCTAGATCAAAAGTTATGCCTCCTAGAATTTGGACTACCATTTCTAGATTCTTCTAATTTTACACCAACTTCTGAAAATTTTTCTAAAACCTTCTATTCTAGAGATGGATGCCAAATGAAATATTATAAAATATATTCCTAATCCTAAATGTAATTTGGGTTACTTAAGAACATTTTTGGCATTATAAATGCAGTTTTTTACGGAGTTTGGGAGAAGGTACTAGAGGAGGGCTTTTCTCCAGAATCAGACAACATTGTAAGCCCTAGGGCATGTCATTGGGTCTATTTTCATTATATTTAATGTAATATCATATCACTTCTAATAATAATATTCCCATTTTCCTATTGTGATCATTTTGGTCTTGGATTGTGCCCTCATCAAGTGGTATCAGAGTGGGTTTTCCTAAGTGTCTAGATAGAGTGCTAACTAAGAGGCAGTTTGTACTTGGACTGTGTGGTTGTGGGATTTGATATAGTGAGAATATGCCTCCATGAAGAGAGCATGGTGGAAGGGTTAGAGTTGTTCCTCTTGAGGTTAGAGCCCTCTAGAGACAAGTTCAGGCATTGCAAGAGGAGATTTGTAGAGTAATGAATATTGTCGTAGGTGACAAAAGTGAGGAGGAAAATGAAGGAGGAAATATTGGGTAGGAAGGGGAAGGAGATAGAGAATTCTTTAACTAGGTAGAGGAGAAACTTTTTAGAGCCATTGCCAAGCTTGGGAAAATACCTAAATTTGATGTTGGCATGTTTTTGGGAAATCTAAACCTGGATGAGTTGACCAATTGGATTAATGAGCTACAAGAATATTTTGAGTATAAGGATATTGGGGACCCTAATAGGGTTGATTTTTTGAAGGTAAAAATGAAAGGCCATGCTAAAATTTGGTGGCAAGAGATTTAGTTGGAAAGAAATAGAAGAGGAAAGGAGAAAATCACAATATTGGATCACATGGTGGACAAACTAAAGAAGTAGTTCATTCCTATTGATTACAAGCATGATTTGTTCAAGAAGTTGCAAGGGTTAAAGCAAGTGGGAAAATCTATCTAGGAATACACAGAGAAATTTTACCAAGTCCTTATTATGGCAAGGAATGTAGAAGAAAACAAGGAGAAGGTTGCATGTTACCTTAATGGGTTAAGGCCTAACATTCAGGAGGAGTTAAGTCTAGTTAGAATGACTAACATTGAAGAGGCATACCAGTTTTCCTTGCAAGTTGAGGAGAATCTAAACAAAAGGTTTGATGGAAGGCACAGAGAGCATAATCAGGGAAGAAGGGGTGGTCGTAGGTCATTTGGAGGCCAAAATGATAACCAGAAGAAAAATGAAGATGTGGGTACTAGCCAAACCCAGAGGAACGGGGGTTTCAATTGCTCCCATGATCAAAACTTTGGAGATTAGAGGAAGAGGTAGAGGAAATGTACAAGGTTTAGGAAGATGAGGCTTCCATGATACCTATTTTCATTACAATGAAGAAGGTAAGTATGCCTACGAATGCCCTCAATGCCAAGGAAGGACAAATAGGAGAGTTGATGGTTAAGAAAGGGTTGCTCATATGGATGATGATGCATAGTCATGACATTTAGAGGATGCAAAATGAGGAGAGGTTTTAGTAAATGAAAGGGTCTTATTGAGCAGTGAGACTAAACCTAGACAAAGAAGGAGTTTGTTTCATACTAGGTGTAAGTTCGAGGGTAAATGTTGTGATGTGATTGCTGATGGTGGAAGCACTGACAACTTGGTGTCAGAGGAGATGGTCTCAAAGCTAAAGCTCAAGAGGAAGAAAGAACCCCAACCCTATCAGATTTCTTGGGTATAGGATGATCATAAGGTCCTAGTTAGTGAGAAATGTTTGGTAAAGTTCAAGATTGGGAGTTACCATGACGAGGCTCTCTATGACATCATCCCAATGGATGTCTACCATTTATTGTTGGGAACGCTATAGAAATTTGATAGGCATGCTATACATGATGGTCATGCAAATACAAACTCTCTAACAAAGGAAGAAGTTGGCCACAAAATGAATCCCTTGATAAAAGGAGGGTGAAAAGATATACAATAGTGCTAGGGTATGTCTTTTTGATGGAATAATTTTTTTGGATGGCATGAAGCATCAGCATATGTGTTATTCTTTAATTCCTATAAAGTATATGGAAGGTAGTAGTGAAGTTCCACTTGAATTTTTAGGTCTATTAAGTGAGTATGGAGATGTCATTTATGATAATGTGCCAAAAGGGTTGCTGCCAATAAGGCAAATCAGTCATCAAATAGATTTAGTCCTTGGAGCTAGTTTTCCTAACAAGGCTACTCATAGAATGACTCCTAGTGAGACTAAGGAGCTAAATAGACAAGTTTAGGAGCTATTGAGGAAAGGTTTAATTCAAGAGAGCCTGAGTCCATGTGTAGTAACTACAGTGATGGCACCAAAGAAGGATGGAGAGTGAAGAATGTGTACAAACTCTTGGGCTATAAATAAAATAACCATCAAGTATCAATTTCCTTTGGATGATCTTATAGACTACTTGAGTGGAGCTCAGTACTTTACAAAGATAGATCTCAAGAGTGGCTATCACCAGATATGGATATCAAAGAGAGATGAGTGGAATATTGCATTCAAGACCAAGGAGGGTCTATATGAGTGGTTAGTCATGCCCTTTGGACTGACCAATGTGCCAAGCACCTTCATGCGACTTATGAGTGAGGTACTAAAGATGTTATTATCTATTTGGATAATATTTTGATTTTCAGTAAATCTTTGGATGAACATTTATTGCACATTTGTAGTGTCCTTGAAAGGTTGAGGGAAGTGAAATTGTTGATTAATTTGAAGAAGTGTAGCTTTTTCAAAAGGGAGTTAGTCTATTTGTTGTTTCTTGTATCAATTAAGGGTCTCAAAATGGACCCAAAGAAGGTAAAGGTCATCTTGGAATGACCTACTCCAAGGTCTATGACTGAGGTGAGGTCATTCCATGGTCGGACTAGTTTTTACAAGAAATTCATTAGGAATTTCAGTAGCATATGTGCACCCCTAAAAGAAACAATGAGGGGGGATATAAAAGAGTTCAAGTGGACTACAGGAGCTGTAAGGAGTTTTAAATTGTTGAAGAAGAAGGTGACAGAGCAACCTATGTTGGCACTTCCTGTAACACCCCAAAATTGGCACATTGCCATATTAAACAATTCTGGTCTATTCAACTATTCCTAAGTCCTATCTCACTAGGCAATTCTAATTCTAATAATCACTACTTAACCTAGGTGTCAAATGCAAAAAACTCTAATTTGCATTAATCACACTATTTATTTAATTCTTAAGTATCGACTCAAACTAGTTACATAAACCTATTGATTTAATTTAATTTAATTATAAGTGTTCTACTTTAATTAAATTAAAATTACCTCTTTAGCTAATGTACAAAGGAATTAAATATATTTAATTTAATAAGATATCTCCTCTTTTTTATTATTGAATTTAATTATTGATTTAAAGTTATTCATTTATGACATCATAATCTATTTTATTAAATTAAATATTCTCAAAAAGGGATTAACTCCTTTTATCACTTAAGAGACAATCAGTTAACTCCTTTTATCGCTCAAAAAGGAATCGGCTAATTCCCTTTTATCACTTAAGAGGTAGTCAGTAAATTCCTTTTATCACTCAAAAAGGAATCAATTAACTCCTTTTATCACTCAAAAGGTAGTCAGTTAACTCCTTTTATCACTTAAAGGCAACCAATTAACTCCCTTTTCATGAGAAAGTTTCCTTTATGATTGGCTCTCTTCTTTAATCTTGATTGTCCGTTCCAATTAATCTCGATCATTGATCATCTCTTGGATTCTATAAAAGAAGCTCTCCATTCCTCATTGCAAAGGTAGAAAATTGGAATTTGTGTTTAACTTATGCTGAAATATCAACTCATTTGATCTTACATTATTAGCTTAAAATGCATTCATTTACCATAATATGTTTCTTTATTTCTTAGCCTAACAATGCATTCTCATCTAGATTAATCTTGCATAACTCATATAGCTTAAAATCCTTTATTCTAGAGGTCTAGTTGCCCGCTTCTCATTTTGAGAGCAAAGGCATAATCCTTCTAGTTAGAAGACAATAGGTCACATTGTTGGATTTACTTGGATGAATAATCTCATATTCATTTTGGGATGATCTCTAAGGTAATGACCATGTTCCAGTGTATGTGAGGATCTAAAGCTCGTGTTCCACACACACATTTCTACTACCCACCGTAGGGCTCAAAAAATCAAAATTTTCGGCCTCATTTTCTCTATTTTTTGCATTTTTTATTATTCTGTCGCTTTCATTCATACAGGTTTCTATACTTTTGCATGAAGACCTGAAGATTTTGAGTCCTCTACATTTTCTTGCATGAAAAAGTACATAAGTGCACAGTTTCTCATGTGGTGCACACCATTTCTTCACATGGGTCTGTGTAAGATTTTGTACAAAATTTTGCAGCAACATAGTTTTCAATATTACAATTTTTAATGATGTTTGACTAATAGTTTTTCTCTAAAGCATTTTCTTTCAGATTTCTATTTTTCTATAGCTTAACAGTGGTTTGCAGGATATTTTTAAAATTAAAAAGAAAAAAAGTGTAAAATAATTTTTGACTTTTAATGTTTTCATAGGTTTTGACATTTTCTAAGCTTCAATTTGACTAATGATTTTTTTGGAGCATTTTATTTTTTATTTCTATTTTTTTGTAGCATAACCATGGTTTGCAGGATGCTTGACAAAGACACCTTTTATCCAAACATTTAAAACTTATATTGACTATGTGAATGTAGGACACTTGTCAAAGATACACATGACAAAGAATTATTTCAAACCCACTTAAATGTTGTGACTTCTTTTATTGCTTTTCACACATAGTATAAATAAGGCTTGTAAACTTTGTAGTGTGCAAGACAAGGGAATAGGGGAGTATGCTCTTTACCACTTGGAGGTCATAACCAAGGGTAAATTAGAAACCTAAAAGCCTCTAAAAGATGACATCCAAGGGAGGCAAGCAAGTTAGTGGTTCTCCCAAATGAAACCTTTAATAAAGAGATGATGATTTCCTTCAAGGGGATCAAAGTCTTGGACAAGGCCAAGGTGGGATCGATTAAGCTAACTCGATGATTAACATGTCTTGCGTGTTTGGGAAAGGAAATGAGGTAGAGGAGTATGCACTTTCCCCTTGAGGCAAATAAAAAACTTGGACCCTTAGATTTGTACCACTAGTCTAAGTCATCCTTTAGAGGGCCTACCAGAGTGATCCAACTTTCGAGAATGACCCAAGTGAGCACACTCCTTTTGCTAGAGATTCCACCTCACTCTAATAAAGAAGCTTTGTTGAGAAAAAGACTCCAAAGCCATATAAATTTTCTCTTCTTCATTATGATATCACATATCGAGAAGAGGCTCTATAAACTGCATTGGCTAGCACTGGCCCTAGTCTTGCTAGTCAATTGTGTGCACTTACAAATGCTGGTGTGGTTGCTGGCCTCAAATTTTCTTGTGAAGCCACTAGGGGTTAATATGAATGGAAGACAAGTAAAAACCTCTTAGATTGTTGCTACCTAGTTCACCTTTGAAAGGGGGCATAATCTTTGTGCAAGGAGGGGGAAGAATCTCTCCTATAGAACTCACCATAGGCATGTACCTGGGCATTGGAAGGTGGTATACATGCTTGACCCCTGCCACAATGGTTTTCATTTAGCATATATGTTATTGAGCCCTTGGAATAAATAAAAAACATGAGTGCCATCTAGTGGGCTGACACAGTTGTGTGAGGTAAACACATGCACATAAGTGGTCAGACAAAGGTTTTGCCTTCTCTACCAATTTTTGTTTTAGGGATAAAAGCATGTTTGTTATTGAGTCTTTAAACATTGTCCAAACCTGTCAAACAAACTAAAGGTCAAGACTCCCCCACCCCTCCAAGTTGCTTTTTCCTTAGTTGGATTGTTTCTGACTACTACTTGCTTCCCATGATATCTAAAAACAAAGTGTCTTTTTGAAACCAAAATACTATCCAAAACTTGAAAACGGTTTTACTATTTGTTTGAAATTTGTCAAAACAACCAACAATCTATCTAGAATTGTCTGAGAGTTGCAAAATCTCTACTTTATTTGTTAGAGCTACCTGTGATCTAAATTTGGTCTATTATTTGCAACATTACACCTCTTTTATGTCCACAAACGATGTCAAATAGTGGCTTCTTTCTTAGCTAATGACTTGTGACCTACACACAAACTAGTCTTGTCTCTTGTTTATTTTGTCCTTGGTCTCTTGTGCTTCTCATACTTCATGTCATGATAGTCAAAATATTTGGTTGTTCTAGCCACTACTTACACAACTTGTACCTTAATATATAGTACACTTATCTTTCTTTTTTGAGACTACGTTCTAGTGTGGTCCCTATTTAAGCTTTCACTTTTTGTCCTTGTCTATGACTGTAGCAACAAGAAGTGGAAACATGTTTTATCTCCAAATACCTAGACAAGGTAGAGCTAGGGGTACTAATCATGGCAGAGGTTTCTCTTCAATTCATACATGATCTATCTCTAGTTTATCTAGTGAGGAATTTTCATAATCCCCCTCACCTACGAGATCATCTCGTACTTAGAGAATGTTCTCTATAAACTTACAACAAATCAGGAACCCCTTATATCAAGAGGATCCTGAAACTAGTAGAGGTCATACATCTCTAAACAATACATCTAAAATCTTATTTAGACAACCTTTTCAACCAAAACACATTGAAACTTGTTACAATCCTACAATGGCTAATCAAGAAACTAAACATGGAGAATAAAGTAGAGACCAAGATTGAAATAGGAATGAATGACATAAGGAACCTCTCTTTACTGATGAGAATGAGGAAGAGGTAGAAATACTCCCTAATCATATCAAGAAATGTGGTAAGGACAAAAACTTCCAAAAGGTTATGGAAATCTTGCTTAATGAAGAGAAAGAGGAATACTTTCTCAAACTTGCCCAAGAGGGAGCCAAGCTACCTCATCATTTTAACGTTGAAACCATCATTACACATGAAGAGGAAATTGATACTTCCAAAATACAAAAGAAACTAAAAATCATGCAAGAACAATTAGCCCTAATGATGTGTGATAATCACAAACCTACAAAAATGTACACCTTAGAAGCTCTTTTTCCACTTCCTTTTGACAAGAGTATAGACATGTCTCCTTTTGCAAGAGGAGTTGAGTTACCTAAGTAGGATAAATACTTTGGAACCACCAATCCCCAAGATCATTTGCAAGAATTTGGTGCCTTTTCTATGGAATTTATGCATAATTAGACATATATCATGTGTTTATTCCCAAGAAGTCTTGGTGGTCAGGCTATGGAGTGGTTCTCATGCTTGCATGTTGGTATCAAAACATTCAATGAGATTGCTAACTTGTTTGTCCAACATTATTGTCACAACATACAACACCTGATTAATATTCAACACTTGTGCAACCTTAAACAGAGAGTTGGGGAACCTTTCCTCACATTCCTTTAGAGATGGAGACAACTTTACACCAAATACACATGAAAAATTCCAGAAACAGAAAAACTTGACATCTTTATGGATAACCTCCTACCTGATTTTGGGTATAGAGTTCAACTTTAAGTTCCACGTACCTTCGAAGACATGGTCACACAAGCTATCTAGATAGAGGAATTCATGGTCAAAAAGGGTGAAATAACCCTTCAAAAAGATACTAAACAAGGGTCAAACTCTAATAAAAACAAGTCTAGATATGTGAAAAAAAATTGAGAGGTTGTACATGACAGAGTTGTTGACAACATTACTCCTAAACCTACTAAGGCAACATTCAATCTTACAAATAATCTCAAAGCATCTAAGAATGTTGAGAAACCTCCTCTTGACATTAAGACATTTGAGGACAAACCCAGGAACTCATGGGCTACATGTCCTAAATGAGATTTTACACCTCTTGGTGAACCTTTGGATGTGGTTTACAAGACCTTGTTACAAAAAAAACTCATTTCTCCATTGGACAATTCTCATCCTTATGATATGTAACCACAACCACCTTGGTGGAATGAAACTTCATTTTGCGAATACCACCAAAACAAAGGTCACAAAACTACTAACTATATCAACTTGTGTCATAGAATCTAAGACCTAATCGACAATGGTGACATTGTTATAGATGGACATAACAAGAACTTGGATCACAAGACTTTCAAGGAGCCACTCCCTCAATATGAAAAAGGAGAAAACTCGAAACCAAAACCTAACAATAAGGTCAATTATACATACTCTAACAATGATGATGAGATAGTCCATATGGTTGAACCAATTGGTGTTAAGTATTGTGATGTTGTCACCATCAAGGGTAAACAAGATAAAATAAACCTAAGACATCATTTTTCTTAAGGGGTCCTACTTCCAACACATCTAACAGTGAGTCATCACAAACTTGTTTCAATTTTGTTACACATTCTCGCACCAAGTTAGTACTCAGAGGCCATGTGCCTACTACTCCTTAAATAGAAAAACACAAAGACAAACCTCTTGTTGGTCCATTCGAAAAAAGAACAAAACTTTTTAGTTATAGTATCCTTGATTAGTTACAACAAACAAAATGCTCAAATCACTATCTTTGAACTACTCAAAATCTTGCTTGCTCATAGGTAGATTCTTGACAAAGCCCTCATTGAGGCAAACGTTCCTCAAGATCTTGATCTTGAGAGGTTCCAATCTATGGTAGGTCATCTAACTTCTGTCATGCCCAAACTACGAGGGCAAAAAAAACACACTAAAATTTTTTTTGAATAATAATTAATAATTAGAAAGTTCTAAGCTGAGGAGTAGCAACCCAAGCAACAGAAAAAGGGGTTCAGTACAATATTAAACTAATACTTACATTATTAAGTTGACTTTAACCAAGGATATGTCATTATATTAACTTATACCGATATGCAAAAATTTCTTAAATAACTATGTACATGAATTCGGGTTTCAAAATTAATTGTAAAACTTAATCAAATATAATCTACATTTATGCTTATATCAAATAGACAATAACCTTAAATCTAAAACCAAATGAACACTCGCAAAAATTCAAAACTAACTTCATTACTAAAAAATAAAAAAATAAAAAACTAAATGCACTTAAAATTTAATAAAAAGAATTATCACTTCTACCCGTACACTTATATATATATATATATATATATATATATATATATATATATATATATATATATATATATATATATATATATATATATATATATAATTCTTAAATATGTTTAATTAGTAACCTATAATTCAAAAACTAAGTAACATATAAAAACTAACATCTTAATATACTAATATTAATAACTTAAACTAATAACAACTTACACAACAAATAAATAAACTAACTAACAAAAATTTAATAATTTACACTAAATTATAACTGCATGCTAACCTGAACTAAATCAAATAACATAAATAAGTAATTAAATTAACAATAATTACAGCCCACTCAATGCTATAAGCTAGGCGTGGGTGAGGAGATCTTCTAAACTAGCCTTTTATATGCTAGCCCATGCTAGGTCCCTAGGATGATGTGGGTAGTGACAAGACCCAAACTAAATTCAGTCTTTTTGCATTTTCCTTGCAACATGCCTGCCTTGCTGCCATTCGAATTTATCCATGTTTGGGTATGCGTGTAAGTTGAGATTAATGAGACATTAATAATCCCTTCCATGTAAGCTTCCAAAAGTCAACACAAGGTAGGTACTTTGTACAAATTCAGTCACTTCACCTTGTTTCCTTCAAATCGACTTCCAACCAATCTCATAATTGCCACAGCAGGCTCTTACCTAGGCGAGATGGCATGTTATTATAAAGTATAAGATATACTATGTTAAATCTTGGAGGAGGACAAGACCTCTTTAAAGGATATGGGATTATTATTATTTTTGTTTACTCTTGTCAGAGTCTAATAAGAATTGGCAGGAGTGGTGTTATTCAAATATTCTAAGACATATGATGCCTAGGTGGGTAGAGGGCTTCATTTTCTATTTTTTTTACTATTATATTCTTGTCTAAGACTTTCCTTATTTGGTGAGAGTGAGCGGCTAGGTGGGTTAAATTATGAGTTTAATTCCTATTCATTAACTCCCAAGCCTAGATGATAGGAAAAGACTTGAATATAATATAGTTCCCCCTCTATTGCATTGATTAATTTAGAAGTTTATAAAACATTTTTTTTCTTTGCTTGATTATTTTATGTATATATTTCTTGCATAGGGTCATATCATGGGCTAGGACCAAGTCTGACATTTATTTATTTCAAACTTGCCAACCCCAAATACTAATATTTTATTCCAATCTAATATTTTAACACACTGTAATGAAATGAGGCAATATTAGGCTTGCTCATACATTTTCCAGCAAGATTTTTAAGCACCTACAGGTCTTTTGCAAATTATAAACTTATATTTTCTACTTCCCTTCTAAGGGGTCTAGGGCATTAGTAATAGATTATTGCAAGGATACATAGGGGTTATTCAGTATATTATAAAAATCTACATTAATGAACTCATTAATTTATTTTAAACAATAATTCAATACAAATGCACATATAGTTAACAAGACAAGATTCTTATACAACACAACCTAACTGTTCTTATCTATGAATACTGAGATATGGTAGATTATTGTTCAAGTTCTAAACATTGAATTCACATGTAATAATCCATTTAAATGATGCATATACACCTATTATAGAAGAGAGTTGATTTGAGGATATTATTCCATGAAACCAATTCTTCTAGCATGGCTATTCTTCCATAATAATTTAACTCAATCTTGCAACCTTCATAGAAGTAAGGAGCTCAATATCTTAAGAACTAAGATAACTTATTTTCCTACACAATATGTGCTTACTACAATATTTCTTACAATGCTCAAAAGGTGGTGGAATATTCATAGTCAAAATTAACATCATTGATTCCTTCCTATTTGGTTTCCTACTCCAGTAGTCTAAGTTCCTCATGATAAGATATTACAATTGATAACGTGAGTTATTCATTGGACTAAGTAAAGTTTAGGGTGATAATTCATATAACAATCAACATAAAACTTAATGCAGCCGAAAAACAATCCATGGCAAGGTTAAAGAGAAACTAACTGATTTATGCTTTAAAATTTAAGGAGATACAAAATCTCTTAGTCCAATTGATTCGTTCAAAATGAAATTTAACAAGGAAGAGATAATTTGAGTTCTTAATGTAGGAATCCTGATTCATCTGATACTTATACATCAACTTGGAAATTCATTCAATCAAATTGTTCTTCCCTAACAATTTAAAAACTTGAAATATCATAATTCATAACATTATCAGTTATCCTTAATTATTATTTTTTTTTCTTTTACGTGCAACCATAGTAAATTTAATACACAATTTAAATCACATGATAACCAAATATGCTCAACACCAATTTTATTGGTGAACCTGATTCAAAGGCTCAGCCGAGAAAGAATCAGGAAGAAAACCCAGCTTCGTTGCCATTTACAATAAGGTTTAAAACACAATTTACAATAGGATCTCAATCCTACATTTCAACAATTTTATCCAATTTTATTCATGATCATAATCAAGGAGTTTGTAATGTTTTCTAAATCTCATTTCAAGAACCCTGGAGGAAACTAATACCTGATCGGGTGACAACCAAGCAGAACCAAAAGAACATCAAGCATGCATAATCATACATGGTTTACACAATAGGATTCACAATGAATCAAGACTAGGGAGAGGTGGATTCTTCCAACTGGAGAAGTCAAGCACAACACCAATTCAGATGCCCAATCGGGGCCAATAACCAAGAACTTTCGTTCTTCCATTTAAACTTTCCATACTCGTATTAGGTTTGTGCTGACGGGTAGGGGCCCATAACACCCTACCCTTTATCCCTCTTCTCATCCTGAGAAGAGACTCTACACAGGTTGGAGTCCAACTAAACAGACCTCTCCCAAAATTGGTCACTTCTGCCCTCTCCTAGGGTGAGTAATACCAAAACACCCATGCAAGGAAACTCAAAAATTTCAACCATAAACAAGAAAGGAAAACAACCAAAATGACATGGTTTACAAATCTTCCCAACATACCCACAACCATACAACAGTGAAACAACAACATGGTAACAAGAACATGAAACAAAACATAAAAACTGAATAAGGGAGATGGGAGTTTCCTACCTTCACAAAGAGGTAATGGCAATGAACCAATTTGAGTAGAGTATCCCTCCTTCCTTCAAGCTTCAAGAAATCTTCCCTAAAAATAGAGATTGGGTAACCCCCCCCCCCAAAACCACTAGACCAAGGAAGGCCTCTAAATAAGCCTCCAACTCAACCACCCAAAAAGGAGCAATAACTATTTCCACCCACTAGCCACACTAGGAACTCCTAACCCAACCTACACCATGGTTAAACCCTAAAAGGAGGTGGGGTAAGACAACTCATGACAACCACTTGCAATTTTCGCACAAAGGCAAAAAGGGACTTTTTGAGTGCCCTCAAAAGTCAAAGCTAGGGGCTTAGGGGTTGGAAAAGACCCCTAACCCATACCTATACCCTTAGGTTAGAATAAAAACATGTTAAAAGCCTTAGGAAAGAGGTTTAGAGATAAAATAAAATCTAGGAATAAAATAGGTCCATATAACAACTCTAACTAGCAAATTAAGTACATAAACATTTTACGAGTGTCAAGCGACACTGAAAAAGTATAATTACGAACAATGGGGTTTCCAAATTTTAGCACATGAAGATCAGTTTTGTTCCTCCGTAGGGTTTCTCGGCTAAATATCTGCACACTCATTGCACACATCAGTAGTCCCGTAAAATCACATGTATATAAACGCATATGTATCAAAAATTTTCATAAATTAAAACATACATCAAATAAGAGTTTCTTCATCCTACATAATTCTTAACCATTGAAATATCTTAAATCAAATCTCAATTTTACTGATTTCGTCAACATACATATACATGATCATTAAATGACAATCATCAAATATATCTGGAAATAACATCACACAACATGAAATAATAAAATATGTTCTAAGCATCAGATAATGTCTCGACATCTCGAGTCGCGGATAACAAAAAAAAATAAGATTAATGTATCACTATGCTACGATGGGTTGGGGCGAGGCCTCACAACTTCACCTTACTATATGTCCTTCTCTGAGGAGGACAATAATTCACTAAATCATTTGCATAATCAACCTCTACACATTGAGGTCATGATACACTAGAAACATGTCTAATTCATGCTTATTGATAATGGAGCTGGTTTGAATATTGTCTTTGCTACTTTTCTCAGACAATTAGAATATTCTAAAGAGTCTATTGACCCTCATCATAAGATAAATATCAAAGTGTATGATGAAGTCGAGCACAAGTCTTAGGGTCTTGTTGTATTACCTCTTCAATTTGTTCCTATTGAAAGGGATGTCACTTGTCAAGTGTTGGACATTCCCTTGTCTTATAGTATTCTACTAGGTAGACCATGGATACATGAGATGTGGGTTGTACCTTCCACTTATCATCACAATACGTAAAGTTCCCATTTCACAGCTCTGAAGTCACTATACCTGCAAGTACTAGCTATACCTGTAACATGCTAAAATCTATTACAAACTTCATAGTTGCTAATAGAGAGTCTACATATTACCATGATAACAAGTTGAAGCAAATTGAGCAATTACTAAAGCTAAAAGAAACTAGAATGGGTGAATATCAAATAGAACTTGTTTTGTCTTTGACATATCTTCCTAAAACTCCCCATCATTATGGAAGACCACCTAAAGTGAAGAGACCTTTTGTGTTGACACCTCAAACCAAGTATAATGGTACATTTGTCAAAGCTATAGTCCCTTTCGAGGAGGAAAGTGAAAACAAAGCTATTGCTACATGGATCTACAAAGAGGAAACTCCAGTTGACTTCATAGAAAAGTCTCATGAAATTACTCAAGAGAAGTATGGTCTAGGTCTTAAACTCATGAAATACTTTGGCTACAAAGGAAATGGTCCTATTGGATGCAATAAAAATGATCTAATTGATCCAATCAAAGTGATAGTTAGGAGGAACCAAGATACATCTGGTCTAGGCTTCAAGAAGATTCCCTTCCATCTAGGGATCAATAGATTTGTACCAGAACCTAAAAATTCATCTAAAAATGAATCACAAGCTGAGTCTAATGACCATGAAAACAATATTGATGATGAGGATCCTTATCCTTATCCCATTCCTGATGATCTTGTTAAATTATTTGTTGAACCTGATGATTTTGTACCATGTGTCAGCACCATGGATGGTGATAGTGTTTCTTCTAATGATACTACTAATTCACATCATACCCAACAAGAACAAGGAGGGTCTATTCATGATTTACACATTGAGTATCTTTTTAAAAATCCAAATGATGAAGGAGAGTTTGTCCCTATCACTGTTGGGGAATTTTATAGTCTATCACCATGTAGCACAGATTCTCAAGAATATGAATTTGACTCTCTCTTAGAAGTAACTACATACAAAGATATAGATGAAGTTCATGTCTATGAAAACCTTGTCAAAGTAATTGAAGCATCTAAGGTTAGGTTAGATGAGTCTTATCCAATTGGTGTCATTGAATCTGTGATTAATGATGTTAGAACTCAAAGACATTCAAACACACTTACATATGAAGTCGCTCTAGGTCTCAAATTTCTTGTCTAAGCATTTTATGATTATACTATGAACGCTATTGAACCCGTCACTTCTCTTTCACTCATCTATCCAAAGCTCATAAACTGGAATTCTAATGCATCTAGTGAAGTCCCTACATTCTAGAATGACTATGCTCTTGTCTATTACTTAAATGTTGTCAAACCTATGACGTCTTCCACCAGTGAACAAAGTATCAACATGATTGAAGGTGACATCAAATATCTCAGTCATAAAATCAAGAAGAAAAGAAATAAAAGGTATGATGGTGAAAACCACATTGTGGTAGTGTAAGAACCTTAAAAAGTTTTAAAAAAATGTATCCAAGGGTGAAAGCATCTCTCTAAGGCACCTGTAGATGAGATATTTGATGCACTTCGTAGTCATTTCTAGGAAAGGTCATCAGTGTTGATAGAGCCAATATAGCCGGTTAACCTAGGAATAGAAGAACATCCTCACATGACACATTTTGCATAGTCACTATCTCTAGAAGAAAAGGAGGATTCATTGCCTTCTTCCAAGAGAAAAAGATAAACTTCGCATGGACATACTCAAACATGCCAAGAGTAGATCTTAATCTCATAATACATAACTTGTCCATTGCACTAGGAGTTAAACTAGTCAAACAAAAACTTAGAAAAATGATCCTCATGTTGCATTGCTTGTCAAAGCTGAATTATAAAAGCTTTTGAAAGCTGATTTCATCCAAGCTATTGATTACACTAAATGGATATCAAACATCATTCTAGTCTCCAAGTATGACAAATCTATCAGAGTCTGTATAGATTTCTGAGATCTAAATTTAGCATGTCCAAAGGATGATTTTCCACTCCCCAACATTGATATGATAGGGGATATAATGACAGGATATGAAATGTACTCACTCATGGACATATTTTCTAGTTATAATCAAATCAAAATTATGCCAGAAGAATAGGAAAAGACTTCTTTCACTTGTGCATGGGGAACTTTCTATTGGAATGTGACTCCATTTGGCTTGAAAAATGTTGGTGCTACATATCAAAGGGTAGTTACTACAATCTTTCATGAAATGATGCATAAAATAATGGAGGACTATGTTGATGATACCCTAGTTAAGAGCACAAAATGCAATAATCACTTTCAAGATTTGGAACCTATCCTGTCAAATGGAAAAATTTAGTCTGAGACTTAACCCCAAGAAGTGTGTATTTAGTGTAACATCTAGGAAACTACGTGACTACATTGTGTTTGCAAAAGGAATTGAGGTTGATCCAAATAAAGTTCAAGCAATCATGGACATGCTTCCACCTCATAATATTAGTCAGATGAAAGGCTTATAAGGAAGACTTCAATCCATTTGTAGATTCATCTCATAGCTAGCAGATAGGTCGCAACCTTTTACCAAGACACTGCATAAAGGTGTGGAATACAACTAGAGACAAGATTCCAAGTAGAGCTTAACATAGATAAAACAATACATTGCTAATCCACTAATCTTGATGCCTCCTATTCATGGGAAACCTCTCATCTTGTACATTTTTGCAATAGAATCATCTTTGGGTATCTTATAGCACAAGAAGATAATTATAACAAGGAAAGAGCTATCTACTATTTGAGTCACATGTTGATTTCTTATGAAATGAATTATAGTATCATTAAGAAGGCTTGCTTGGCAATTATCTTTGCATCTTAAAAGTTGAGACACTACATGCTTGCTCATACTATGTGACTAGTTGCTAAAATTGATCCACTGAAGTACTTACTTAGCAAAGCAGCTCTAACATGAAGATTGGTTAAGTGGGTCATGATACTAAGTGAGTCTGACATTTAGTATTTTGAACTAAAGGCTATCAAAGGACAAGCAATTTCTGATTAGTTAGCAAAAGCACCAATGGAGAGTCTTCTTCCACTCAACATTGATTTTCCTAATGAATCAATTCTAATGATTACACATCAAACTTGGTTGATGTTCCTTGATGGTTTCTTCACACAATAAGGATCAGGTGCTTGTCTCTTGTTCATCACACCAGAGAGGTATTCACTACCTAAGGCATACAAGATTATGTTTCCTTTTACAAATAATATCATAGAGTATGAAGCTCTCATTAATGGCATGAAGATTGTAGTTGAATGGAGAGTGGATCCATTGGATATCTTTAGTGATTCACAGCTTATAATTAATCAGTTCAATGATGTATATCAGACAAAGGATGAGAAATTGATTCCTTATAAGCACATGGTGGATGACTTGAAGAAATAATTTGCTCATATCACTTTCCAATAGATTCCTCAAGCAGACAATAAAGTGGTTGATGCCATGGCTACTCTGGTTTCCTTGTTAAAGATGCCAGAAAATGATATTCAACATGAGTTTCTGGTAGAAATGTTACTCTACCCTACCTATGACTCTCCCAAATCTAGGATGATCCATTCTATTGTAGGACATGATTCATCCCACTACCACCACATATACTCTTACTTTCATGACCAAATCATTCCAGACAATCTAACCCTAAATGAAAAATGTCACCTTATCTGTAATGCTTTATGGTATGTTATTATTGTTGATGACTTATTTAGGAGAGGTCTCGATGAAACACTCCTTAGGTTTCTAGAACTCGATGAGTCAAAATGTGCATTAATAGACGTGCATGAGGGCATTTACAGATCTCACTCTAACATCTTGAAACTAGCTCATAAACTTATTAGGGTTGGTTACTATTGGCTGAATATGGAGCAAGAAGCAATCAAATATGCTAAGCCCTACAAAAAATGTCAGCTCCATGGAAATCTAATTCATGCTCCACCTAGGGAGCAACTTCCATCTATCATGCTATGGCCATTCCAACAATGGGCCTTTGATCTTGTGGGTCAAATTCACCCATCTTCTTCAAATGGAAACAAGTTCATTATTATAGCTACACACTACTTCACTAAGTGGGTAGAGGTAGTAGCTCTCTCTATAGAAAATGGAATTTTTTTAGCTTTGTTCATCATGAATTACATCATATACAAGTATGGTGTACCTTCCTCCATTATTACTAACAATGAAGGAAATTTTAAAAACAAGGATCTTAAGGAGTTTCCAATTATGAAACATTGGCCTTCTATCTATTATCCCCAGGGTAATGGTCAATTAGAGGCATCCAATAAGGTGATCCTTAAGATATTGCATCATATAGTTAGAAAATATGGAAGGGACTGGCATCTTTAGATTAATCCAGATTTATGGGCCTACAGAACAAGTATCAGAACTCCAACAAGTACAACACCCTTTTCTTTAGTATATGGAGCAGATCTTGTGCTTCCCATTGAGGTTGAGATTCCTACTTTGAGAATCTCCATGAAGGGCCTCATTACTAATGATGACTATAGAATATCTTAGTTTCAAGAGCTAGTATTGTTAGATGAACATCAGCAAGTGGTATGTGATAATCTTCGAGCTTATCAACAATGTATGTCCAAAAGTTACAATAAGAAAGTTAAGCCACACAACTTCCAACTGGGTGATCTTGTTCCTAGAGAAAAACCTAAGAATCATCAATAAGGGGTACAAAAGGGGAAGTTTGAAGCCAACTAGTTTGGTCCCTACATAGTCACTACAGTTTTTGGAGTTGGTGCTTACCAACTTTCTATAGCTGAGGGAGAGGTGCTCAAGGAGCCCATCAACACTCTTCACCTGAAGCAGTTCTATAGCTGATCTGGTTTTAAAAGCTCTCTATATATATCTAAATGTTCTAAAAAATCTAAAAATTGTAAAAAGTCCTAAAAAAAATTGTTACCTTGGTGAAAACCTAGCAATAGTCGCCTTGGTAATACCAAAAAAATGGAAAATTCAAAAATACAAAAAAAATACAAAAATACAAAAATACAAAAAAATTGAAAAAAAAAAAAATTCCATTGATGGAAACTTGGAAACAGAAATCATGGTAGCAAAAATAGAATTCCTACCAAGAAGGTGAAAACCTAGTAAACAAGCGTCTCTTGTTCCTAATGCTATATCTTACAATGCATCTTCAGGCTTATGTACAGTTTCTTTCCTACTTTAGTTTGTTGCTTTCACTCATGTATCCATGGATTAAATCTTGTCATAACTTAGGGGAAACACCCTACAGTGTCATAGGAATCTCTCATGATAGTCACCAGTTATTCTAATTGCGTCTACCTACTATCGCTCATGTCACTTTTGAGATTCCTCTGATGGAAGATCTCTCTCGTGACAATCACCAGTTGTTCTAACCACATCTACCTACTATCACTCATGTCACTTTTGAGATTCCTCTCATAGAAGTTCTCTCTTGCATCAGTCACCAATTATTCTAACTATGTCTACCTACTATTGCTTGTGTCACTTTTGAGATTCCTCTCATGGAACATCTCTCTCGCATCAGTCACCAGTTGTTTTAACTGTGTTTTTCTACTATAGCTTGTGTCACTTTTGAGATTCCTCTCATGGAAGATCTCTCTCACATCAATCACCAGTTATTCTAATTGCATTTTCCTACTATCACTCATGTCACTTTTGAGATTCCTCTTATGGAAGATCTCTCTCATGTCAGTCACCAGTTATTCTAACTATGTCTACCTACTATCGCTTGTGTCACTTTTGAGATTCCTCTCATGGAAGATTTGTCTTGTGTCAGTCACCAGTTGTTCTAACTGTGTCTGCCTACTATCACAGCTGTCACTTTTTGAGATTCCTCTCATGGAAGATCTCTCTTGTGTCAGTCACTAGTTGTTCTAACTGTGTCTGTCTACTATTGCTTAGTTCCTACCAAGGTTCTTCTTACTGAAGATTCCTCTTTAGCTTTAGTCACCAATTATTCTAACTATTTATGTCTATTGTTGTCACCCTACTGAAGAGATTTCTTTCAAACATGTTTTGAACATTGACACTTGACATCAATCCTATAACACAAAAATTAAACTCAAAATGATGAATTTATTTACGATAGGTTGAGCTTTTCTTTGCTTTTTTTGCTTTTTGCTTTATCATGTCTCTTTGAGAAATTCAATTATGTCACTTTTGACTAGAGAAGTGAGTACTAGGGGCATGATCATTTCTTTGCTTTCTGTTTGTGGTTTAGTTCCAATGATCTGAAGTAGACATATAAAGAGGGGTGTTAACTATAAGAGCCTTCATCTTGTATTGGATGGCCGTGTGTACCTTGAATCCTTTTATATGGATAAATTAGTGAGGTTGGCTCTTCTCCCTGCTTGTTTGAGTGAACTCTATATGCTATAGTAAATATTGATACTCGTCCTGCTAAGTGAACATACGCATCACTGCGAGTATACTTAGCACACTTCTATCTCAGATTATGAATGTAAAGTTCGTTTTAGATAAAATACTTACTAATTACTTAACATAAGAATGATCTCTCATGTTTCTAGTGTGTCTGCATGCAAGAAACATTCTAGTCATCCTAGCATTTATGCTTTGATGCTTATGTTAACTTGCTACATTAAAAAGGACAAATGTTCTAGTCACTCTAGCTTCTTATGCCTTGAATGCTTAAATTTAATCCTAACAAAACTAGAATAGATGTCCTATTTATATTCCTATGATTGCAATGTCAGTGGGGATTGTATGACATCTAGGATTATCTACATGATCAGTGATGATAATTATCAAAGCTTGGTAACTAGACCGAGGCTTGCATCTAGTTTAAGGTTGCATCTAGCATAGGATTGCATTGCATAAGCACATGGTTTGATTATAGATCTACTTGCATCCTTCATGATGCGAAATTGTTGACCTCTTCAAAGTTTCACATTTCTTCATGACTACACAAATGATCAATTCATCACCCCCTAGCTAATTTGGCTACTCTGAATCCATTTTCGGGATCAAATTCAAAATCTGACACACAAACAACTCAAAATCACATTTAAAAAATTTGGGACTGATGTGATTGAACCCTTGTGCAGTATATCTTTCTGATACTTTTTGAATCTTGGAATCTTTTCAAATCGCATTTTCTTCAAATTCTTCCAAATTTTGGAAAAATTCAACTCAAGTTAATAATGGTCAAACTTGGTCTTTTGGACCTTGAAATCACTTCAAATTGACTCCAAAATTTCTTCAGATCATTTTGATATTTTCTCTATTCTTCAAAATCTCATATTTCTTCTATATCTCTTGATATATTGCTTTACATCATATTTTTGGTGTGTCATATATCAATTTTTCTCCCAAGGGGGCAGGATGATCACATCATTGAATCTTTCATAGCTGGCTCCAACTCAATCTAAATCTTATGTCCTCATCACTCGGGGCATCTTGTCTCCTCTATCTAGCATCATTTTTCATCTATCTTATCTTTTCCTTAGTTGATCAATCTTATAACAGTTCTTGTCAAAGATCAATGGACAGGTATCGAGATAGTCTAAACCTCAACTCCTAAGGATCACACCTCATTCTGGGGATGATTCTACGAATCATGATCTGTCTTATTATATCTTTTATCAATCTAGGTATCTAGTTGCTCTATTTGGATTTGTTAAGGTTAAGCTTCATTCTGGAGATAATCTTTAAAAGCTTACCAATCTAGATATCTAGGCGTTCTATTTGGATTCCTTAAGATTAAGCTCCATTCTAGAGATAATCTTTAAAAGCTTATTAATCGAGGTATCTAGGTGTTCAATCTAGGCTCCTTAAGATTAAGCTTTGTTCTGGAGATAACCTTTAAAAGCTTATTAATTGGTCTTTGTATCATCAATTTTGGAACTAATCTCATTTCTTGATCTTTGCATCATATTTCTAATTTTTTTGAATCAAACATGCTACTTGTACATACATTCAAAGAGGGGGAAAATATAATACCCCAAGATTGGCACATTGCCATATTAACGAATTTTGGCCTATTCAACTATTCCTAAGTCCTATTTCACTAGGCAATTCTAATTCTGATAATTACTACTTGCCTGAGGTGTCAAATGTAGAAAACCCTAATTTACATTAATCACACTATTTATTTAATTCTTAAGTATCGACTAAAATTAGCTACATAAACCTATTGATTTAATTTAATTTAATTATGACTATTCTACTTTAATAAAATTAAAATTACATCTTTAGCTAATGTACAAAGAAATTAAATACATTTAATTTAATAAGATATCTCCTCTTTTTTATTATTAAATTTAATTATTCAATTAATTAAAGTTATTCATTTATGACATCATATTCTATTTTATTAAATTAAATATTCTAAAAAAGGGATTAACTCCTTTTATCACTTAAGAGTTAACTCCTTTTATCACTCAAAAAGGAATCAGTTAACTCCCTTTTATCACTCAAGAGGTAGTTAGTTAACTCCTTTTATCACTCAAAAAGGAATCAGTTAACTCCTTTATCACTCAAAAGGTAGTCAGTTAACTCCTTTTGTCACTAAAAGGCAACCAATTAACTCCCTTTTCATGAGGAAGTTTCCTTTATGACTGGCTCTCCTCTTCAATCTTGGTTGTCCATCTCAATTAATCTTGACCATTGATCATCTCTTGGATTCTATAAAAGAAGCTTCCATTCCTCATTACAGAGGTGGAAAATTGGAATTTGCATCGAACTTATGTTGAAATATCCACTCATTTGCTCTTACATTCTTAGCTTAAATGTTTACATTGCAATCTCATATTAACTTAAAATGCACTCATTTAGCATAATATATTTCTTTATTTCTTAGCTTAACAACCACTATAGAGCGTCAGTAAGTGGCTACTTTTTTGTCATTTTTCTCAAGCTTTTGTGGCCTTTTTTCACACATTTTGGGGGTTTGAACACAAAATATCATACGATATTTTAAAAGTATCATACGATTACTTTTAAAAATATTGTACAATACCTCTTATTACACAAATATATCGCATGCCTATTTTATAGTTTATTGTATGTGACATACCCATTTGTCACTCACACCAGTGTGAAATATCGCACAAAATAATTGTATCATACCGCTTTACAAAACATATCGCACAATATCTTTCTAGCATTTTGTATTGCTTGCATGTAGGAAAAAGTATCGCACAGATTATTTTTGATTTTTTTTCATTGAATTTTTGCGTTACGATCATGTTTTTTATTTTGTATTAATGTTGACATGTTTTATGTTTGCAGGAGGTGTTTCTAGTGCTTCTTATTAGAGCCCCTAAAGTGGTGGGGTGCATATTTTGGAGCATTTGACAGATGATGAGCATGCTATTATATCTACCATGGGTTTGAGGTGCATCATATGGATGCCCCATATATGGGAAAACCATGGATTGTTGACTGCGTTGGTTGAGCAGTGGCACAACGAGCATAATACCTTCCATCTATCGATCGAAGAGGCCTCGATTACTTTAGAGGATGTATATTGAATTCTTCAAGTACCATGCTACAATGATATAATAAGTTGTATGCTTGATTTCTCTTGTCATGCTTTGTAAGTTCTAATATTGTGAGAGAGATACTGATGCTAAGTTTGGTTGATTGTCACAGGTGTACTATGATCAGACCCTGATAGAGGGGCGAACTGTAATGCTGCAGTTGTTTCAGGATGTTACTATCTTGGACCATCATATGAGTTGGGAGTGATTTATTAATGAGTATGGTGTAGATTATCCACTACCAAGCTTGATGTGTTGTCTTGTTGTTCAGGCCTTAGTGACTGACAGGGGTCAGAAGGGCTTCCCACTAGGATGGGGTCAATTGGTGGTACACTTGATCGCACGACCATGAAAGACGGCATGGGGGCCAGCGATACTAGCAGATATGTATCATGAGCTTCATGAGATAGTCTATTATAAGGGCCACTCTTGGGCATGTAGATCAATACTAGCATTGATCTAGGCCTAGGAGCACATTGTTGTGATCTGACCATGGGTGCAGCCACAGGAGCAAAGCCAGCCATACATTTTTGGGTACAAAGGATTTATCCACAAACTCATAATGGGGATATTACATATTTTTGATGAGTTGATAGTGTTCACATGGTGGCCTTATCAAGATTTATAGAGGTGGTCATATGTGTGGGAGTTGGATTACATGAGATATAGCAAACCACTGGTAGGCAGGCATTCAGAGATTATAGAGTGATTTGTGATCAATCAAGTTTGGCAACAATTTGCAGAGGGCTAGGTGATATTAGTGGAGACCACCACCTATGCTTTATTTCACTTTGATGAGGCACAAGGATGGTTTCCTCTACTAGATTATCAGACATCGGTCCTAGAGACAATGGCACTAGTGTGGGCTCCTTGGGATTATTGCCCAGATATAGCAAATGCAGGGGTAGACCCAACATATTTATATGAGAGGTAGAGGCACCCATTTCCTTGGTTTACAAAGCCTGATGCACTACCCACAGCATGGGGACACAGAGGAGGTGGAGGTGGAGGTGGAGGTGGGGGTGTTAGATAGAGGGAGGTGGGAGAGGGTTCCTGATCAAGGAGGAGGAGGACATGAGCATAGGTTGCAAGGGAGGTGGAGGAGGAGAAGGTGCCACTAAGGTGGCAGTAAGCAAGGTGGGAAGAGGTGTAGGTAGAGCAGCTAGTAAGAGGAGATGATGATTAGGATGTGATGATCCGTGCTCTACAGGTAGAGCTACAAGAAGTTTAGGTTGCGATTGTAGTATGAGATCAACAGCTCATGGATGAGTGGGCTTGGGGAGATGATCTTCGTAGGGAGCAAGATGTGGTGAGGTGAGAGGCATTCCATCATGGTGTGCGTATTGCATAGTATTATGCTACTTACATGGGTGTGGTGCTGCCAGGGTAAGGACTTCCTGATTACTCAGAGTGGGCATGCAGGTTAGAGGGTGCGATACAACCACCAGTTAGGAGACAGGCTCCACTACTAGGGCCACCACCAGCTAGAGAGGGTGCAAGCCAGCCATAGGCTGATTATGATAGTTTTGACATTTTTTATTGTACTCCATATATTTTTGAGATGGATATCCAAATTTTGAATCTCATTTTTTTGTATATATGTACTATGACACATTGAGATATATATATATATATATATATATATATATATATATATATATATATATATATGAGATACTAGATTTTTGATCGACAGATTTGTGTACTTGTCTCAAATGGATGTTTCAGCATTATAGTTTTCGTGTGATGTTTTAGTTTCTTTTTATTGCTCATGTATGTTTTTTTTGGATGCTTATGTGTATATGCTCATGTATCTCTCTCATGTATGATGTTTTTAGCTCTCATGTGTATGATATTATGTTTTTGAAAATATGTGACACTTGGATAGATTGAATGTGATGTTTATATTAATCCATTGTGATGACAGAATAACAAAAGATAGAGATGAAGTGAAAGATCAAGAAGATGAAAAATAATAATAAAGAAGAAAGCAAAGAAAGATGTGAAAATAGTTAGTTGATATGTCTGCAAAAAGGATGAAGAGAGAGCTCTCCCTATATGTGTAAAACTAAACTAGAGAATGATCCTATGATGCAAGCTAATATGCAAAGTGGTTTTCCAGCAAGAACACATAGCATTTAGACTCTTATTTCATCATTGAGTGCTTATTAGGGACATCATGATCATACAACCATCACTAGTATAACTATGAAGATATGAATATGATCGATATCAAATAGGTATGTGGAAATAGAATCTAAGCATCGAAGACATGTAAGTCAAGATGATTATGCAATTAGATTCCCTAAGTTTAGTATAGCAAGATTACACCTATGTCAAGGCATAAGGGCCAGGATAACCCTCAAGTGTTATCTTGCAAAATAGTCAAGGATGATACATTGATAAGCCAAAGTGTTAAATAGGACAAGCATGAATGCTTTAAACACTATAGGCAAATAAAGTATATCCAAAAGTAGAAATCAAGTCCATGCCCCTAGTCTTCTAGTCAATTACATCCTTGAAAGACTATTAGGGATGGAACATATAGAAACTAAATCAGCATAGACACCACACAAAGAAAATAAAGGTCAGCATAGCTTAGTCATTTAAGTGTTTATTTGCGTGTGTGTAAGTCACTTGGTCATTTCTTCAATGTTTGACTTTGATAGTGAGAAATATTGTGACATCGGAGACTATATGTAAACTATTTGAAAAATGTTGAGATACACTTATGTCAATTTGGGGGGAGTAGTGTTGAGAAACATTGTTTTGTGAGTTTCCAGAGAAAACCTAATGTACAAGGAAAACCTCAATAGGCTAAGTAGTTGTGCCCCCAAGATGAGGACAAGAAACAATCCCAAGCTAGGAAGTGTGTAGAGAAATGGGTGATTAAGACTGATAGACATAGGTGCAAGGGTCTCAAGTAGCGCCTGTTTCTAGGTTTTCACCACTTTGATAGATTTATTTAGGACTTTTTTTTTGTATTTCTGATTTTTTTGATTTTTTTGGTGATACATCAAAGTGCCTATTGCTAGGTTTTTACTAAGATGATCATTTTTTCAAGACATTTTTTTCTTTTTAGGATTTTTTAGAATCATAGATATGTACAAGATAGCTGAGTAGTAAGCCTCTAAGCATAGAACTTCTTTAAATGTAGGACATTGATAGGTTCTACAAGTTCTTCACCTTTAGGAGTAGACAGGTGATAAGCACTAGACCTAAATATTGTTGTGATAATGTATGGGCCTAACTAGTTAGGTTCAAATTTTCCCTTCTACTCTCTATGCTATTGATTTTTTAGATCCTCTCTAAGCACAAGGTCACCTACTTAAAATTCATGTGGGTGAGCTTTCTTGCTATACTAAGTAGACATGCACTTCTAATAAGCTCTCATGTGATCAAAAGCTACCTTATGACATTCATCAAGAGTCTCTAATTCCTGTATTCACATAGCTCTACGGTCTTCATCAGTTGTCAACCCTTGTAAGGAGACTCATAAGGAGGGGATCTCTACTTCTAATGGGAGGATGACCTTAGAGCCATAGACTGAAGAAAAGGGGTGGCCCCTATAGGAGTATGAATGGTAATTCTATAGGGCCAAAGTGCCAAATTTATCTGTAGGTGCCAATCTCTCCCAAACTTATGAATTGTGCGATGTAAGATTTTCAACAATGTTTTGTTGGAGGCTTCAGCTTGGTCATTCCCTTAAGGGTAGTAAATAGAAGACTAGTGCTTTTTGATTTGAAATTTCTTGCACAATTGTTTGAGATCCTTATTCTTGAACTATCCTCTATTATTAGTTACAATGAAGGAAGGAATACCATACCAACAAATGATGTGATTTAGTATAAACAAGGCAACGTGTTTGCCTATAGTAGCAGATAGTGGTACAACTTCAACCCATTTGGTGAAGTACTTAGTTGCTGTAATGATGAACTTGTGATCACTAGATGAACTTGGGTGAATTTTTCCTACCAAGTTGAAGGCCCATTTTTGAAATGGTCAATATGTCATAGAAGGAATTAGCTCACATCTAGGAGCATGAATTAAGTTACCATGAAGTTGACATTTTTACAAGACTTGGCATAACGAATAGCATCAGCTTGCATGGTTGACTAGTAATAACCCACCCTAAGAAAATTTTGAGCAAGTGTAAGGCCATTAAAATGTGCCCCATAAATGTCATCATGGACTTTGGTAAGTTCTTTTTCAGACTCTTCTAGTTCTAAACACCTAAGTAGTATTCTGTCTAGACCCTTCCTATACAAGTCACCAAAGACAAAAGTGTAATGTGGGGCATTGCAAAGGAATTGGCATTTTTGGTTGCACATGAGGTTCTTAGGAACAATTTGATCATGCAAGTAAGAGAAGATGGCCACATAGCGAGAGGAATTGTGACCTACAACAATGCAGATAACTTGGTTATTTAAAGAATTGTAGGCAGGATGATGCAGTTCTTCTATCAGGAACTCAAATTGGGATTCATGTTCTAGTAGTTAGAGGATAGATGCTAGAGTTGCCATAGCATCAACAACCTTGTTGTCTACTCTAGGAATTTGCTGAAAAGTCACAGAAGTGAAGTAGTTCCTTAGAGCATAGATCAACCTTTTGTGGAAAATCATTTCCTTGAGTGGAAAATCAACCAATTGATCAGTTATAGCTTGTCCTTTGATGGCTTTATGTTCGACATACTAAATGTAAAATTCCAAAAGAATCATCATCCATTTAGATAGATGTTCAATAAGCGCAGCTTTGCTCAACAAATATTTCAAAGGATCAATTTTAGCAACTAGGTGAATTGTATGTGCCAACATGTAATGTTAGAGTTTTTGAGAAGCAAAGACCACTACAAGATTAGCTTTCTCGATACTGGTGTAGTTCATTTCATAAGAAACCAAAGTTTGATTGATATAATATATAGCTTATTCTTACCAATCTCATCACTTTGGGCTAATAGTGTTCCTAGAGAAGAAGTTGTAGCTGAGATATACAAGAGCAAAGGTTTGCTTGGAATAGGTGGCATCAAAACTAGAGGTTTTACTAAATATCCTTTGATTTGGTCTAGACTTGGTTGAAACTCGTCATTCCAAATATGAGTAGAGCCTGTGTGTAGATTCTTATTAAAAGGTTGAGCTTTATCAACCAATTGAGAAATAAATCTTCTTATGGATTGTAGACATCCTTGAAGACTTCTAAGTTGGTTGATATTGCTTGGAGGAGGCATCTCCATGATAGCCCGGACCCTTTTAGGATCAACCTCAATACCTTTTGCTAAGATAATGTAACCTAGCAATTTTCCAAAAGTGACACCAAAGACACTTTTTTGGGTTTTGCCTAAGTTGAAATTGTTCCATAAGATCCAATATCAGACTAAGGTCTTCAAGATGTGTAGCTCATTTTCTAGATTTTGCCAATGTTTCATCAACATAGTCTTCCATATTTTTATGCATCATATCATGGAATATGGTGTTCATTTCTCTTTGATAGGCAGCACTAACATTCTTGAGCCCAAAAGGCATGATATTCTAGTAGAAAGTACCCCATGCACATGTAAAGGTTGTCTTCTCTTGATCAGTTGGAGCTATCTTAATTTGATTATACCTAGAAAGCCCATCCATAAGGGAGTACATTTCATAACCCACAGTCATGTCCACTATCGTATCAATGTTTGGTAGCAGAAAGTCATCCTTGGGGCATGCTTTGTTAAGGCTTTTGAAATCAATACAAAATCAAATAGTTTTATCATGTTTGGATACATGTACAATGTTCAAAGTCCATTCTGCATAGTCAATAGCTCTGATAAAATTTTCACTTAAGAGTTTTTCCAATTCTACGTTCACCAACAAGGCTACATGTGGATGCATCTTTCTCAACTTTTGTTTAACAGGCTTGATATCATGAGAAATAGACAAATGATGCATAATAAGATCTATGTTGAGCCTAGGCATATTTGAGTATGTCCATGCAAAATTGATATTTTTGTCTTCAAAAAATTGAGTAAATTGTTCCTTTTCTTGAACTGATAATGATCAAGCTACATAAATATTTTAGGAGATTCCTCTATCCCCAAGTTGATAGGTTGTGTAGGCTTAATGAGAACCGATGATCTATCCTAGAAATAGCTTGGCAAACTACTGAGTACCTCATCCAAAGGTGCCTCAAAGAGGTTTTCACCATTAGATACATCTTTGTTTTTATTACTTTTAGGCTCAAATACTGCCACAATGTGGTTTTTACCATTTGACTGTTTATTTTTTCCCTTGATTTTATGACTAAGATACTTGATATTTGATTTTTTCATATCAATCATGGGTTCACTAGTGGAAGAAGTGATGATTTCAGTGGTGTTTAGGTAACAGGCAATCTCATAGTCATTTCAAAAAGACTGTATTTCTGGTCTTTGATGTTGAATGGACCAATCTATGAGATCAAGATGAATTAATGAGAGTGAGATAGAAGCTTCAAGGTTATTGATGCAAAAAGAGTCATCTTTGGTGACATGAAAAGTTGAGCCTATACTGTATGTTGCAAAGGAGTCCAAATTAGGAATAGGCCTAGAGGGACCAGTGTGGTCCACTAAAGCATGTTGCAAGCCAAACTCATCTGACCCTATACTAGACTTGTCTACCACATTTGGGTGGGTTGCATAAGCATGAATGACATCTACCCCAAGTTCACAAGAGGCATCTAATAAATTTTCCAATTCATACTCTTGAGATTTTTTAGTTTGATCTCTAACAATTAGACGAGCAATATTTTGTCTAATCTATCCTCTATTCAAGTCTTCATGGTGGAATTCATCTGGTTCTAGTTGTCTAGAGGTGGAAGCCTCAGCATCATCATTAGTGATGAATGTTTATTCTCCCCAAAGGAGAGAAGTGATGGGCATAAAGTCCTCATCTTTCAAAGTGGTAGCAACAAAGGGAGGATCATCATCCTTTGATTCACTAGATATGGGTGTACTTTGAGCAAATGTTGGTATATCATTCTCTAACCCAAATCCTAGGCCAGTAGTATTTCGAGCATCATGACCTTGCACATGACTTAGAGGTTCAACTAAAGCTTTTTTAGTACCAATTAAGGACCCCTGGCCCTAGTTGCCCATGTGTGTAAGCATCTTATAGCCTTTTCCATATCATTTAGGAGAAATGGGAGTGGTGACTGTGACATCCTCATCATCTTCCTCTCCCCTATATATCAAATCTTTAATCACTTGTTCTTCTTTCTCTGTGTCTAGGGGAACTAAGTACTGCAAATAAAGTGTCAAAAAGGGTCATGGTGGAAGCAAAGGGATTCTTTTTACTAGATGGTTTCTCATAAGACCTAGGGGAAATAGGTAGAGCAGTAATGGAGTCTAGAGTGTATTCGCCCATACCAAGGCTCATCATTTTTAATTTTTGTTCACACTTTGTAAAGGATGGTGTTGGCTCATGAGAGGAACGATTATGTTGAACTAATTTTTTAGCAATAGATAATTTGTTAATATACATGGAGTTATCACTAAGGACAATTATCTCAGTGCCATTAAAAGGGAACTTGATGCACTGATGATGCATAGAAGGTACTACTTTCATGTCATGAATCCATGGTTGTCCCAACAACAAATCATATGCAAGTGGTATGTCTAAGACTTGGAAAATGACATCCTTCTCAATTGGACCAATTCTGATTGGAAGTATAATTAGACCTTTGGAAGGTTGTTCAACCTCATCATAGTCTTTTATAGTGATCTTGCACCTAGGGTCAATGGTGGATTCAGACATGCCTAACTGTTGAATCATGTTAAATAAAATTATGTTTAACCCTGAACATTATCTATCAAGACTCGATGAATGTGAGTGTGGAAGATTTGGACTTCGACATGGAGAGCGAGGTTGTGGGGATGACTGAGAGCTTAGTCATCTTCTTCAGAAAAGGTGAGATAATGGGGTAAAGAGATAAGGTTCACCGTAGCTTGGAATCATTTTGCATCAATATCTGTGGGAACATTAGCAAAACATAAAGCTTTTTCAAGGATATCTTTGTGCAAAGGGGATAATTCTAACAACTCAAAAATGGAAATTTGAGCTGGGGTACATTGTAGTTGACTGACAAGGTCATAGTTGGAGATCCTAGAAGTAGTTGGTTTTTTAGAAGATGAAGCATTCTTAGGATCATGGGAAACTTTTATGGCAACCTTAGATTGCTCCCTAGTGATGGTATTAAGTGGTTCACTTTGTGATAAGAAAGAGTCAGCCACCTGGAGCACCACCTTAGGTCTACAGTCTTTATGGTGTTGAGGAACATTGCGCATTTTTAAGACAACTTTGGGTTGTTCATCTATATATTGGTCGTCATCACTAGGACTTGCCATGCATAAATACTCAATGGGCTCAAGCATACCTATAACATTGTCGTTGTCAGCATAAGCATAGCTAATCTTGGCATCATGATTCTTTATAGAAGCTTTGGAGATTTCACGCTTCTCGTATTCTGGTAAGGGTTGTTTAAAAGCTTTGTGATCAGCATTTTTTATAAGGTCATTTGTGACAACTTTTCTTTCCTCAATAAGATCTTGAATTACATCTTTAAGCTTGAAATAGTTTTCAGTATTGTGACCCTTACTTCGGTGATAATTGTAGGTATGATGCTCTCTCCACCATGGGGGTTTGACAGGTGGGTCATAGGGTCGAGAATTATCTAGCAAAGTAAACATTTAATTTGCAATTAAAGCTTTTAAGACCACTTCATAAGGCTCAACCATTGGTGTATAAACATGTCATTTCTTGGTAAACTTAGAGCTCTTGTCAAATGTTTTTGGTTTTGTACTTTCTTGTTGCTTTGTAGCATAGATGGAAGTAGAAAGGTTAAACATCGGTTCCTTGGTCTTAGGAGTGTCCACTACTTCATCATTAACAACATACTTGTTTTTATTCCAAGGCTTACCTTTGACTTTACCATTTCCATTGTTGTTCTTGGTCTGCCTCACAATAGGTGTATCATAGTCATTCTCTAGGCCATGCTTAGGAATAATATATTCAAACTAAGGAGTATTTTTCCCACTATGAGGTGCATTTAATCTTGTCAACCCAGGGACATATACTTGAAATGCTCGGCACAGTATGTGCACTAGGTCTCTTAATGAGTCACTAATTTTATGTTGCAGGAAAGTAAAATACAAGGAAAAGAACTTACACTATTGCTATAGGAAACTAACACACTTAACTCTATGAATACTAGAAATACAATGAAAGGATAAAAAATATTCCAACTCGGTTCATCCATTATAACTATTCTCACATATACTGCAGGAACATTCACAAAGTACGATACTATAGGAAGGAACTTACAACTTCTAATTATGAAACTAAGAATGCTTGGAAATAAATCTATTCTATCCTAATCTAATCCACCTTCCAAGTGGTCCCCCTTGGTCAGCTTCACTAAACTACTAACACAAGATAGAAACAAAAAACTATTTCATTAGATTTCATAAATTCATTACATAACACAAAATTGTAAAAATACAACTGTAAAAGTCAACAGTCTATTCTCTTAAACTATTTCTTCTAACCGGTTAAAAACTTAACACACTTGGATCAATTTCGATATATATAGGAAATCAACACTTATTCCATAACATAAAAGTAAATGACCTAGCTTTAAATTTTCAAGAGAGAAAATAGGAGGATAACAACTGAAGGCGGGAAGAGGGAATAATGGCTTAAGGTAGGAATAATAAAGTCTGAACATCCACTCACCAAAGAATAAATGCAGAGAAGGTAATGAGTCTTCATAGCTCCTCCTTACTCACTGTCGTGTCTTCTGGAACCATTTCAACTTTCATTCGTCGTGGCTGCCCCTAAGTGTTCTCTTCTCCTTGAATGTTGTTGGCGCTTAACTTTTGAATTCCCCCAATCATCTTTCAGTCTTCATTAACATGTTAGTTTTCAATACAAAGACATGTTTGAAAATAAACATTTATCAAATTAAATTCAAATATAAGAACACACATTTTGATAACTATATGAAATATTGCATACTATATGTAATATTAGCAAAATATGGCATAGTTTCTACCCATAGGTTTGGTAAACATAGGTCCACAAATGTTTTGGAAAAGATAAAACAGAGTATCAAATAAGTATCAACAAACTATCATAAAATAAAGGAAAATTTTGGTCTCATCATTTGCCCCCTGCTAAATTAATGCTTTTCCTTAAGCATTGCACTTCCTTGTTAATGACTTGAACTCTCCAATCTCTGTTCTTCCTTTTTGGTTGCTCTTGAGAGTTTATTAAAATCCTCTGGTTCTCTCCCACACTTCCCTTTTGCGATCTTCCCGGAGCTTATCGAATCTATCGGCATTGATGTCATAGAAAGGCCATAGGAGCATTGGAGGTTGCATGGTCAGGGGACATCGCAACTCTGGTTTGGCTTGCTTCCCTAACTCTAAGTATTTTGGAACCCTATGAAGTGCTACCTCCAAGTTAATGGGACTGTGTGGTTCTAATTTTTAAAGAGATTCAAGCAGTCTGGCCCATCTACTCCTAGCACTAGTCATAGCTCTCTGAAATGAAAATTAGGGTAGGTTTTCATAATCAACATAAACTTTAACTCTAGTAGCAAAGATCCTATCCCTTACTTCCATATTCTTCTTTCCATAAGTTAATGTGAACCAATCCTTGAGCACTTCATCTGGCTTGCTACTCTCTACTCTTAAAGGTAAAGGTTCTGTACTTTCCTCATCCTTGTAATTATTCAGCTATCTATCATAATTTGCTTCATTAGACATCCAGGATATGAGGGCTCTTAGGTGTATATTCCCTATGTAAAGCAAGGAATTCCATTGAGTCTCTAAAGGGATAACAAAATTATGAACATATAATTCACAAATTAAATTTTGCTACCAAGGTGGTAGAGTCTGATATAGTCCATAAAATTCTTGTGCTAATTTGAACTCTGCATTAATATTCTTAAGAGTTAACATTAATTGAAACAAAAGAAATTTTTCTTTCAAATAAAGAGCATAAACTCTTGGTGGTGATCTACAAGCAAGGGCTTGATTAGTTAGCTTGAGGGCATGGTCCATTCATTGCTATTGGCTTGCTAACTGTTCTTTTAAATCTGCAATTTCATCACTTTGAGATACTATAATCTTATTCATCTTTTTCTTCTCTTCTTTTCACAAGGCTTCAGCAAACATATGTTGTCCATACAACTGAAAAAGGAGTTTCTGCAGTGTGATAGAACCATTGTCTTCTTCATGATCTCTTTTCCTTTTTCTTTGTTCCTGCCATAAATGTTCTACAAAAATAGTAATCCATGTTGATCTATGGGGAACAAGGGCAGTGTTTGGATCAACATATACTGGAACTGTTTCATCCCTATAGCTGGAAGTACCAGGTAGGTCTGTTGGGGTATCATTTAGATTTTCTTTGATTTCATCCCTACATTCCTCAGTAGGATTTTTGGGAATACTTGCAATCTCAAGATAGGGAGGAGACTGATCAAAAACAATTTGCACAGGAGATTCCCTAGTGGATATTTTAGACAACGTAAAAACTTTAGAAACTTGCCCTATCATCCTAAGGCTTCTCATTACAGGGGTTTCCTCTTGTATCGCGTTCTTTTGCCTACTTTTCCCTTTAGGTGTCTCTTCTATAGGAGTGGTTGCTATAGGACTTTTCTTTTTTATCTTTAGTCTTACAATTGTAGGGTTCAGCTCTTCCTCTTATTGAACAGAGATTTCTTCCTGCAGTTTTAGTTTCCTCTTAGCTCTGCTAGTAGTAGGTTTTGGAGTCTCTTGCATAGGTGAAGGCACATTTTCTTGGGTCTTTTTGGCTTCAGCCTCTTGGGTATTTTGTTCAACAAGCTTGCTAGTGGGAGCTACATTTTCCTCACCAGGTTGTTCACTAGGGGCAGCTTGGGGTTGTAGAGTTTTTGGTGCAGGAGCACATTAAATTTCAAGAAGACAAAGATATAAAAGCTAGAGAAGCCATTTGTAATAAGTTGTCAAAGGAGGTCTTAATATGATAAATAATGTAAAAATGTTTATTTAATTGGTGAATGGATCTATTGACATCCATCTAAAGTCATTCGAGTCATTTGTATTGTATTTGGGTCAAGTTGTAAAGGCTATGAAGCCATTTTTTGCCAAAAATGTAAAAGTTGCGTAAAAAGTTGTAAAAATGCAACTTTGAGAAAGTTGTTAATAATAGAAAAATGATGTAAAAAGGTATATGGTTGGTCTTGGGGGTAGTTAGGAAGGTTTATAACTATCAAATGGATATTAAAACCATTGTATGGTCGAACCAAATCAATTTGGAGAAGAGGAAATACTTTGATACATTTTTGGTGCATTTTATTGTTGTGGTTTTGATTTGTTTTTTTAAGTTTTAGAGTAGTTTCCAGGACTTGTACGGCCATGTACAGCCTGTAAACCATGTGATATAGTAATGGATATATAGTATGATGAATCCTTCTTCTCATGCTTTTGTTTTGGTTCAATTTTATGAAGAAATGAATAAGTTATGGGTATTTTGGTGAAAGTGGATGTTTGCAAATTTGAGATTCGCTGAATACAGTCATGTTGCAGCGTGTGATGCGGACATATTTTGGAGACTCAAGATCTCTAATGATATGCATTGGAAAGATATGTGAACTAACTTTCATTTCCAACTAGTTTTAATCATTTTCATTTAGATTTGGAAAAGTTATGAAGATTTGAGTGAAAACTGGTTTTTAAAGATATCCATTCAAGATGAAGGCAGGGATTTGTGCTTGAAAAATTATATATGAATGGGAAAAATAAATGGCTTACAGATTTGGAAATTAGAATCATAGATGGATAATTTGGAATTGGTTTGAGATTATTTTTAAAAAAATTGTGAAAGATATTTGATGCCCTAGGCAGGGTTACCAGTTTTGGTTCTGGTTTATGACAGAGAAAATGGGTCTTGATACAAAGACCATAACTTGTAATTGGTTTATTGGATGGGTACCATCTCTGAATATGTTTTACTATACCTAGCTTGGAACAATTTATCCAAAGGGTTTTTCAAGAAGATATTTAGAACTGAATTTATAAACAATGCAATCAGACATAGCAATCTGATTGTGTGAGTGAAGATGTTGTCTTTATTGGTGTATAATGTCAGGGTTCTTTATTGTAATCTTCAAGATGTTCTTGGTTCCTTGAGGGTGTACCAGCCTATTGTGAATCCCTTGAGTTGAACTAAGATTCCTTGAAGATAAATACAGAGGGCTCTGCATCAGTTTTGGCTTGCACAAATTCTCCTTAATCGACCTTTCTATCAATACCTTGATTAAGGCATGATGAGTAATAGAATTATCTTTTCCTTTCTAAGTCTTTTCCGCACTAATACAAAGCATATTATACAGAAAATTTGGAATATTTACTGCAAGATTATGTCTTACACAACTAAGCAATTTGAAATGGTGTACATGCAAGTATGAGAATTTACCTTCGCATGTAAAATACCTGATTATGTGCATGGCTAATTCATTGTATGGTGGCGACAGTGACATTCTCTTGCAACCTTAGTTTGTAATGTCCATTTGAGGATCAAGCGGTCTGGTAAATTGAGCTCTTGCTAACCTTGCATCATATGTGTTGGGGTAATGTTCTCCAATTGCAAGCAACCTAGTCACTTCAGCAATGTGTTCCTCGATTGCAATCACCTTTAAACCCCAAATAGAAGCTTCACCCTTGTCGAATGTCCTTGTAAATTCTATAGCTACCTCCTCATCAAATGTGGTCAAATTCAGAAAAATACCCTATCCATCTGCATGCATTAAACCTTCTCACGGCTTCAACGTCCAAGAGTAACACGATTTGTTCCACTGGTTCTCTCCTCTACAACTATCCACCCATTCTCTTAACACTTCCTTTATTAACTTTTTTTTCCCCCTTTTGAACTCAAGCTTCAAAATGCTTCATTATTTTATAGACTCAACTCACACTTCTTTTGTTTTAACATGCAATTAATGTCATAACAAATTGTTATGCGCAATAATAAGGCTTTTAATGAAGGCAAATCATGAATATGTGTGAGAATCGTCCAAAAATAGGGTTTGAATCACATAAAATTTAAACAGAAGTCACATCATAGCTTGACATAGAAAATCATTCAAAAAATAGGGAGTGCGACACCTCACTTGTGTACTAATGGAAGTTAATTTTTATTAATGAAGGGAATGCGAAGATTTGGAAAAATCTTTACAGATAAATAGAAATGCCATTGGATATTAGTGACCTTCCCTGCCCCCTGCTAAATTTGGACAAGTGTCCTAACTTGTCATACCTAGTACAGGTAAGGGACTAGCATAATGTCACCATCATATAAATTATGTAGTATTAAAAATAATTATCAAAATTTGTGGACTATAAGTGAATAATAATTTGAAAATGGTATGCTTGTTGATCTGATTATCACACGTATGAAAAAGGTGGCAGAAGTGATATCATCATCAGCAATGTATGTCAGCATCTTGTAGGGTTTATTGAAAGCATGAAAAATTGATCACGTGGAAAGTGGATGGATGGAAGATAAAGAAATGAGATGAGATCGATGGGTGGAAGCTAGAGAGATGAGATGGAAGGAAAAAGTGAATAGAAAAGTGAAATTTATGTGAACAAAAAGTCTTTATTATGTGCATGAACAAAGAAACTAATGTTGAAGAGCGACAATCATAAGGTTGACACCTTCGACTGTAGGAAGAGTTGCTTGATTTGTATTTGAATCCAGATGTTGAAACTGCTGCAGGAAGTTTGCTTTTTTTTGAGGCTACTTGTATAATTTCAATCTGTGACCATTGACTAATAGTTTGAAGGGTACCCAATCAATGGTAGTGAGTTGAACAATTCCATTATCAAAGACATGACTAATTTCATATGGTCCTAGTCATCTTGTCTGCAGCTTTCCCAGCATATCTTTGAATCTAGAATCATATAGTAGTGCCCAATCACCAACTTGAAACTGTTTATTGATAATATGAGAATCATGCCATTTTTTCCTTTGTTTCTGTATCAGTTCAGTATGTTCCAAAGCAGCTTTGTGCATCTCATCCAAAGAGTTAAGATGCAGGAGACATTCCCTTTGTGCTACAGGAAGTTCAATATCCAGTGCTAATGTTGTCCTTAGAGTTTTATGTTCAAATTCAATCAAAAGCATTGCTACCTTACCATATAAGAGCTCAAATGGTGTGAATCCTATAGTAGTCTTTCAGGTTGTTCTGTAAGCCCAAATAGCTTCTTCTAATCTACTAGTCCAATCCCTTTAGTGCAAATGGATTATTTTTGTTAAGATGTTCTCCAGCTCATGGTTTGTGACCTCTTCTTGTCCATTTGCTTGAGGGTGATAAGGATTGGATATTCAGTGCCTAATATTATACTATTTCATCAACTCTAAGATCATCTTAGAGGTGAATTATGCACCTTAGTTAGTGACTAGTTCCTTAGGTACACCATAGCGAGTAAAGATCTCTTCATACATAAATTCGGCAACTTTTTCATCACGAGCATGCTTCATAGCCTTAACTTCAACCCATTTTGTTAGGTAATTAGTGCACACAAGAATATAGGATTTCCCATTAGATGGAGGATCAATTGGTCCAATGAAATCCATATCCCATTTGTCAGATGGTGTTAATTCCATCTAAGGATTAAGAGGCATTTCATCTACTCTTTTTGGTCGGTCCATCCTTTAACACTTGTCACATTTCCTTGTATAGTTGACTGCATCCTTGTGAAGTGTAGGCCAATAATAACCAGTTGTCAAGATTTTGAAAGTTGTTCTTTTTTCTACAAAGTGTCCTCCGCATGGTTCATTATGACATGCATGTAGAATGTCATATGTCTCATCTTCTCTCACACATCTTCTCATAACTTCATCAGGTCCAGTGTAAAACAAGAGATTATCTATCCAGGAGAAACGAAAACTTTTCTCTACAAGAAACCTCTTTTCCTTGTAAGAAAAATGTGCTAGTATTTTATTGGTTGCAATGTAGTTAGCAATGTCTACATACCATGGAGTTTGAATAGCAATATGAAACAAATGCTCATCTAGAAATGCATCATCTAGCAAAGTAGTGTCAATATCATCATGATGAATTCTTGATAAATAATCAACTACAACATTGGCTTTTCCAGGCTTATCAACAATAGTTATATCAAATTCTTGCAACAATAGTAACCATCTTGCTAACCTTCCTATTATAGCAAGTTTGTTCATGAGATATTTAATTGTTGCATGATCAATATGAACAAATATGGAATAGCCAGTTATGTAATGTCAAAATTTGTTGAGGCCATAAACTACTGCTAGCAATTCTTTTTCAGTCATAGTGTAGTTCAACTCTAGTCCATGAAGGCTCTTATTGATATAATAGGCTGCATTTTCAAGATTTTGGGATTGTTGTGCTAGGACTACACCTATGGCATAATCAAAGGCATCTGTATATATATATATGTATATGAAAAGGTAAATTCCAATTAGGGCCTTGTAAGACTAGGGCTATAGTCAGAAGTTTCTTAAGCTACAAGAAGGCTTCATCACATTCAGATGTCCAACTAAATTTAGCTTCTTTTGTGAGTAACTTATACAAGGGACTAGCTATTTTGCTAAAGTCTTTTATGAAACATTTGTAATATCCAGCATGACCTAGAAAAGATCGTACATCTTTTGACTTTGTAGGTATGGGCAATATTTGAATTACCTCTATCTTAGCTAGATCCACTTGTATTCTCATAGCAGATATGAAATGACCAATGACTACACCTTCCTGCATAAGCATGAAACAGTTTTCACTATTAAATGCCAAATTATGTTCTTGACATCTGACCAAAACCTTTTCAAGATTCACCATTGCTTCCTCAAAAGTGACTCCAAATGTTGTGAAGTCATCCATGTAGATTTCCATGCAATCATGTGATATATCAGCAAAGATGCTAATAACAACTCTTTGAAACATTGTAGGAGCATTACATAGACCAAATGGTAGAACAAAGTATGCAAAAGTACCCCATGGACATGTAAATGTGGTTTTTTCTTGATCTTTAGGAGCAATATTGATTTGATTATAACCACTATACCCATCTAGAAAAGAGAAATACTTCTTTCCAGCTAGTGTGTCCAAAACTTGATCTATGAATGGTAAAAGAAAGTGATTTTTTTTTGTAGCTTTGTTCAACTCTCTGTAATCTACAAAAATTCTCCATTTTCCTCCCTTTTTAGGCACTATAACTAGGGGTGACACCCATCTACTATCAAATATAGGATAATTAAAACTTGCATCAAGCAATTTTTGCAATTCAATTTTAGCTATCTCTCTAAGACTTGGATTTATCCTTCTCTGGGGTTGACGAAGTGGTAGATAGCCTTCATTGATGTATATCCTATGAGTGCACAGTGTAGGACTCAACCATTTCATATCACCATAGTCCCATGCAAAGGCCTTTTCATGCCTTTGAAGCAAATCTTTTAACTGTTCCATCTGTGTGGGTGTTAACTTAGGATTAACATGGAGATTATGACCTTTAGTCAGTTCAACGGTAGTGGTGGACTCTATCATAGTAGCTTCAGAGATTGGACTTGCTTCTAACTCACAAGGTAAAAGTGGATAAAGAAATTTAGGTTCTTTGAGCAGAGTACAATTCTTATCACATTCCTCATATGTTACCAATTCCAACATAGAACTTTCATATATATCTTTTTATACCACACAACTGTTAGTGGGGATACTCTAAAGCATTGAATCTTCCTCTTGCAATTTTAGAAAAGATTGTCTATGCAACATCATGAATTGTACTATAGAGTTTAACTCTTCTTCTTCATCCCTTAAATCTAGCCAAACAGATGTACTTAAGTCTAGTAATGGTTGGGTTGGAGGATATAAATCAAATTTCTTTGTTGCTTGGCCATTTGATATGGTCATATTCCCTGATCTGCAACTTATGTTTGCATCAGTTGTGGCTAACCATGGTCTACCTAAGATGACAAGGTAACCAGATAGATTAACTTTGGGGGATAAAATCATGAAGTCTGTAGGGTATTCTAGAGAATCTAAGGTTACAACTATGTTTTCTATCATCCCATCAGGGGTAACAGTAGAACTATCTACAAGTTGCAGAATTGTTGGTGTAGCCCTTAGTCCTTCTATTTTCAACTTCTTCATGGTATCCTTGGTCATAACATTTATAGCAGCTCCAAGATCTATTAAAGCATTTTTAACAAACTGACCATTTATATTGACATTCACTACTGGACTTCCTGGGTCATAATATTTTGGTGTAATCAATTTCCCTAGCATGATATGAACCAGTTGTCCCACAACATGGACTGTGGTGGGGTCTTTTTTCTTCATTCCAAGTTTCTTCAAGCAGACTTCCCTAATAGCTTTTCCATAAACTGGAACATCTTTAATGGCTTGAAATAGAGGTATTTGGACATGCATGTTTTTCAACTAATCAACAATATTAAAAGGTTGTTCCTCTGTTTGTTCATGTTTCTTTTGTATCAGCTTTTTCAGAAAAGGAGTTTCTATTGTTGGTTGAGCTAGGATTGACATAGTAACACTGGTTGAGTCAATAGTTTCAAAAACTGAGGGTTTTGGTGCTACAAGAGAGTCTGGTATTTTAATTATAAGAGGTGGTTTAGGCACTAGTAAAGTTGTACTAGATCTCAGATGTATATCAACAACATTCACGGTGTAAGCAGGATACTTCTGAGTATCAACACTATACATGGGTTGCTGTGGTTGTTGGCTATTTGGGTTTGGTTGAGGTTGTGCAACTATGTCTGCTTTTGAGGTCCGAGATTTGCAGGTGGTGGCATTAGAGCAAGTTGTTGAACTGGAGGTGGTAATTATGGAGCAGCAATATTTTGGTTAGGCCATTGTTGAGATCCCCTCCATTGGTTTGTAGACTACTAATTCCCTTGGGGTGGTTGCCATTGGTTCTAGTAGTTTTTACAATAATTATGTTGGCTCTACCATTGGTTACTCTATTGGTTAGGCCAAGGTGGTTGGAAATTCTGAGGCCATTGGGATTGTTGTGGCTTGTTTTGCCCAACTTTGTTCCAATTGGGTTGATTTTGTGGAGGACCATGGGGATTATAGTTTTTCCATTGATTACCATATGAATTTGAATTTTGCAAGGGGTCCTGAGGCATACCTTGACGTTGGGACCATGGTTGGCATTGAGAAATAAAGAATACTTACTCATCATCTCCATCTATCTTGACATACTTAGTTGGAAGATGTTAGTTCTCCATGCTTGTGACAAGTTTACATTGGCAATCCTTCTTCTGCTTCTGGCAATGAGGGCAGTATTCAGCTAGTTGTAACTCAGCTTCAACTTGTTTCTTCTTTGTAGGCATTGTGTCCAGATGTGTAGTGACATTTTTGATGATATCTTGTTTGAAATATGACAATAGGTTAGATATGTCAAGCTTTGAAATGCCTTGACTAATTCCTTTAGTGACTGTGGAATGGGGTCCTTAGCCTTTCTTCATGGTTGACCTTGAATAGTTTTGACAGATCTTCTTGAGGTCATCCTAGGAAGCTCGATATACATCACCACCAACCATCAAGTCCAATGCTTCTAGACAGTCATCATTCACACCTCTCAAAAAAACTAGCTTTTGTGAATCTTCAGACAACTTGTGCCGAGGGTTCTTCTGCAGTGTATATGAGAAATGTGAAACATAATCTTCCAATGTTTCTTCCTCCTTGTGAGATATCCTAAAAATATCATCCCCTCTTGAACCAGATGCTTTGCAATATTCTTTATACTTATCTAGAAATAGAGCTTGCATCTCATCCCAACTTCCTATTGCATTGGCTCCTAAGCCTATGAACCATCGTAGAGTTGATTCTTTCAATGTTGTTGGAAACAATTTAAGCTTATGGCCATTAGTTTTGTATTCAAAACTAAAAGAATATCAAATTCAAACAAGAAAGTATCAAGGTCTTTAGTTGCAAGGCCATAGAACTTTGGAAGAGCGGTGGGAGGTATGTTCTTAAGATTAGCATTGGTTACAAGACTAGGAAGAGGAAACAAAAAATTAGGTTGTGCCATGACCAGAGGTATCAAATTATGAGGTTTCTATATAAAAGGGACATTGGGTATTGGATGATTAACAACTGGTGGATTCAGAGTAGTGTTATCAAGAAAATTGGCCAATACTTCAATGAAGGGTTGAAGACCGCTTATATCTATTGGTTCAGCTCTTGATGATGATGTTGTGGGAAAAAAAGGGCTCGCATCTTCAAAATGTAACTCAACTTCTTCTTCTTCAATTTCTTCATTCAAATTAACAGACTCTTGTGGAAGAAATCTTCCATATTCATCTTGTCATCTTCCTCTTCAATGCATGCAATTAAACTTTTCACACTGGTGAAAGAAACTTCAAACTGGAGATTTTCTAAATAAAAATTATCTAAAAACTATGACTCAAAAATGATCCTAGCTTGACACCATCCCTAGCAACAGTGCCAAAAATAGTTTGCCTCACAATAGGTGTATCACAGTCATGCTCTAGGCCATGCTTAGAAATAATAGATTCAAACTAAGGACTATTTTTCCCACTATGAGGTGCATTTAATCTTGTCAACCCAGGGACCTATACTTGAAATGGTCAGCACAGTATGTGCACTAGGTCTCTTAATGAGTCACTAATCTTATGTTGTAGAAAAGTAAAATGCAAGGAAAAGAACTTACACTATTGCTACAGGAAACTAACACACTTAACTCTATGAATACTAGAAATATAATGAAAGGATAACAAATATTCCAACTCGGTTCATCCACTATAACTATTCTCACATATGTTGCAGGAACATTCACAAAGTGTGATGCTATAGGAAGGAACTTACAACTTCTAATTATGAAACTAAGAATGCTTGGAAATAAATCTATTCTATCCTAATCTAATCCACCTTCCAAGTGGGCCCCCTTGGTCAGCTTCACTAAACTACTAATACAAGATAGAAGCCAAAAAATATATCATTAGATTTTAGAAATTCACTACATAATACAGAACTATAAAAATACAACTATAAAAGTTAACAGTCTATTCTCTTAAACTATTTCTTCTAACTGGTTAAAAACTTAACACACTTGGGTCGATTCCTATATATATAGGAAATCAACACTTATTCCATAACAGAAAAGTAAATGACCTAGCTTTAAATCCGCAAAAGAGAAAATAGGAGGATAACAACTAAAGGCGGGAAGAGGGAATAACAGGTTAAGGCCAAATAATAAAGTCTAAACATCCACTCGCCAAAGAATAAATATAGAGAAGGTAATAAGTCTTCATAGCTTCTCCTTACTCACTGTTGTGTCTTCTGGAACCATTGCAACTTTCATCCGTCGTGGCTGCTCCTTAGCATTCTCTTCTCCTTGAATGTTGTTGGCGCTCAACTTTTGAATTCCTCCAATCATCTTTTAGTCTTCATTAACATGTTATTTTCCAATAAAAAGATATGTTTGCAAATAAACATTTATCAAATAAAATTCAAATATAAGAACACACATTTTGATAACTATATGAAATACTACATACTATATATAATATTAACAAAAGATGGCATAGTTTCTACCCATAGGTTTATCATAGGTTCGGTAAACATAGGTCCAAAAATTTTTTGGAAAAGATAAAATATAGTATCAACAAAGTATCTTAAAACTATCATAAAATAAAGGCAATTTTTGATCTCATTAGTTCTTGTCTTTGTCTATAACAATGTCACCCTTTTTGATAGCAACATCTTCAATGTGATACACACTCTCAACCATGGCATTGAAGGATGTGAATAACTATTTTTTTAGATCAAATTATAGCTCCAATACAAGCGTATCATCAAAAATGTTGATTTTTTTAGCCTCAAGAACTTGTCGAGGATAGTGAGAGTATAAGGGTCTCCACTATTGAAGATACGTTGCAAAAGTTTCTTCCAATTTTTGTTTGATGTTGCATAAGTCCAACATCGTTATGGGATGTTGAATGTTGTAGGAGTATTTTTGGGTAAAGTGTTGTGCAAGTTCATCAAATGTTGTAAGAGGAGGACTCAATTTTGTGAACCATTCCATAGCTTACCCTCTTAGACTCCTAGGAAATAGATGCATAAGAAAGGTGTCTTCATGCATAAAATCCATGCTAAGAGCATAAAAATGCCTCACATTATCATGAGGATCACCATTTCCATCGTATTTTTCATACTTAAGAACCTCTATATCCTTAGGAAATGGTAGCATGTATAGACTCCTATTAAAAGGAAGAGCACATATTGATTCGACAAATGAAGTTTTGGGTGGTTCTTTTGAAGTTTTCAATTGTGCACATTGTTTCCTTAGTTCTTGTATTTCTTTCCTCAAGATTTCAGTTTTAGTGGATTCTCATTTTTGAATTATGCATTCTACATCAAAATCTTGAGGGAGTTTCCATCCTCTTGCTGCCATGTACTACAAGTATTGATCTTTGTTTTCTTCGAAAGCTCTAAGCATTAGTTTTTGAGCAAATTCGTCTTGTTGGAATTTTATAACATCCTCGCTAGTTACTTCTTCATCACTTTCATGATGGGAAGGGCATGCACCCACAGTGACTCTAGGAGTTCTTGGAGGTGTGTTTTTGCCATCATTGCCATCAGAAGGATTTCAAGAACAAGTCCCCTTATTCCCTTCATGGCAGGTATGGTTATCATTTTCAGCTTGTTGATGTTCTTTCTCCCTAGCGTACATGACTTCTAGGATCCTTTGATTTTCACACAATTTTTCTTCTAAGTGGTGTTGGACTTCATTGGAGTACACCATGGTGACCAAACTATTCTCGTACTGAATGGGTTTTCAAAACTATAAAGCAGATTATGCCTAATGTTAGCTATTTGTGTTTGAATAGGTTAAGGGTCCCCCACACAAGGTGATCCATGAGGACATCTAGGTGGGGTTTCCAATTATTTGAAGACAAAAGGGGTATGACTACTGCTCCCAACTTGAAATACAGTTGTAACTAATATGTAAGGCCTCATCTTTGTTTAATAGGACAAGAAAAATAAGTTAGATTTGAAGCTTTTACAATCAAGATTAGTAACTTGTCAAGGTATAATAGATGGCTTGTCAAACAGTGCTCAAGAATTTATAACACTGGTGACTAGAGCCAAACAAGCAAGCAAGAATCTCAATAAGCAAGTAGCTAATGTAGAATAGTAACTAGATTTGATAAGTGATTCCTCAATGATGTTTCAAGACTTACATCTAATAGGCTAAACCCATCTTTTCAACTTTAGACAACACCTAACAGACAAATGTACAACTAGAACCAAGAAGGACTAAGATGACAAGGCCCTAAATTAGAAAAATTTGAACACAGACCCTGTTTTGTTAATAAATAATCCCAGGCGATATTTTCTTAGAGACTAGGTGATAGTGAGACAGCATAAGATGTCGTATGACAGAGTTCAAGACACACGTGCATTACTTTTTTTCTGGGCGATAGTTCGCACAAGGTGGGATGATAGAACTCAGTATTATAGGGTGATAGACCTTATAGCAAGAGGGCGACATAATTTTACAAAAGAACTATCATGCGATATTTCTCTAGAGAACAAGCGATAAAGTGCTAGTTTTGTGTAAAAAAAAGACCATTTTTTACTTCAAAAATTTGTGCTTTAGTTTGATAATCAGGTAATTTTAGATCAGACAGTGTGAGATTTCAGTTCATGTCATTTATTAGTAAGGTTTGCAAATAGTAGGGGTTTTAACATGTCTCAAACAGTTGACCAAGGGTAAAAATAGCCTTGCCAACATGCACATGTGATATCAGAATAGCCTTTCTATCAATATTACCGAGATGTTTGATTTGTAAGAAAGTTAAAACTAGTCAACACATTTGAAAATAGTAGCCAAGAAATCTACCTTAGAGTCATAGATCATTACTCAAAAACTTGGTCCACGCTTGATGCTCCTTCGCCTCACACCAAGTGGTTGCCCACAAGAGATATTGGCTTTGTCATGGAAGTGCCATAAGCACAAAAAAGGGCACACATATGGTGAGTGTAAATCTTGGGGTGACCCAAGCAGTCCACTAGGATCGATCCTTGCACCAAGAAGTTGAGTGACAAAATAGGGTAGATGCTAACCTAGGGTGTCTAGAAAGGGCTTTCGTTCATAATTTTCCTCTTGCACCCAATTGAGGGACACCCCACCTTGCAGTGGGTAATAGACCTCACAGCCACAAGAGCACCTTAAGCGTTCTTACCTAGTGATCTCCCTATGGTCAAAATCTCATAAGTGATCACACTAAGAGAAGACAAACACTATGTCCACCAAGGTTTGTGTCCTTGATAGCCTTGAGTTTATAGTGGGTTGGAAGAGCTGGGTAATTTTCTTGTCCCCGCTTGGGTCATTCCTCTTAGGTTGTCCGAGAACAAGCCCTCTAAAGGATCCTAACTACCACAAAATGGATCCACTCTCAAGGGTCAAGATTTTTTATTCACCTCAAGGATGAAGAGCATACTCTCCTACCTCAATTGCTTCCCCCAAACATGCCAAGAAGATTCAATTATCCACTTGCTTTCAAAATCCAAAGGTGGGTCAAGATTTTTAATTCACTGCAAGGGTGAGAGCATATTCTCCTATCACTAAAGAACCTCAATCACAAGTTTAATGTACCTAAAAAAAAAGAACAACTAGTAGATGTCGCACACAAAATAAAAAGCAAGCAAGTTGGGTTTTTATGTGTTGGGTAGCCCTGCAAACAATCGTTAATAGCCCTTGTGCATTTGAAGCTTTGACATGCACTCTTTTAGGAAATTTAGGCAATGTTTAATGCTTCAAAACAACACCTTGCAATCACAACTAGTAGCACCATGAGTTAGCCTTAAAACGAAAACAAATCTGTAAATGGACTTCTATAAAAATAACTAAAAACCTGCAAAACTAGTAAACAACAAGCAACAACTGAGAAAACTGACCAAAACACCCCAAATAGCGAGCAAATTCAGACTAGGTAATAGTTTATGCTAGAAACCTATCGTACGATACTTCTCAATATACGTGGGCAACATAATCTTTCTGTGTGATATTTCTCACTATGCCAAGTGACAGAATTAACAATACTAAGGCAACAGTTTTTTGTATATTTGAATGACACAATTTCCAAAATGTATTGTACAGTAGTTATAGGAACTATTGTACAAAACTAGAAAAATATCACCTAAAAACTATGACTAAAATAGAAAAGAAAGTGCAAAAAATAAGTAGAAAAATGCAATGAAAATAGTAAAATAGAGGACAAAACTTGATGTTCTACACCACAATGGGCACCAAAAATGTACACTCAAAAGTGTTTCTCTCCAAATCCTTATATCCAAGAGATTCCATTGAATTTGAAATGCTTGGAGCTCCCTATCCATGGAGTGCAAGAGAGTGTGTTTCAAGTAAAGTAGCTCTTAGCTGAGCCTTAGGAATACACTTATTGCTAGTAAACCATGCAATGGGAGGTTCCAAAGACAAGATGGAAGGGTGAAAATATCCACAAGGAATTTCACAATGATGCAATGCAACATGAAACTAAGCTAGAATGAGAATGCAAGAAGGAACTACTCTAAACAAGATGCAAGTGTTACAAATCCAGCTAATTACTATGAGAGCTAAGCTATTGTAAAGGAACTACATTAACATGCAACTAGACTAGAATGCTATATGCTAAAAATACCATAGATGAGAGAATGTAGACAATAAATAGAAGTTCTCCACAAAGAGCTCTCAAGAATTCAAATAGTAAACCCGCAGCATAACAATACTCAAAAGTGTGGATCCTTTGAGGGAGAAAACTCTCTTCCTTTTAATGTCATATGGATGGTAGAGATAAAAATGAAGATGGTGGATGATCAATGGTAGAATTCGAAAAGAGGAGTAATCAATTCGTACACACAAGTCAACAAATAGAATATAAGTTGACTTGTCATATAATACAAAAGTCACAAAGCCTTTTTCTTTTAATTTGAAAATTATAAAAGGACTTTATGTGTGCGCTTTAAGTGGGTTAGAAGAATGGGGTATTTTATTTAATTAAAAGAGGATGTGTTCTTTTAATCAAATAATGAACTTAGGATAGCATAGTTAAACTCTAGTTTATAATCAAATTAATTGATTATTAGCAATTTGGTCTAGGTAATTGATTAATTAAATTTAGCCAAAATGTTGAGAAGGGGGCTAATAGTCTAAATGACAATTTTAGGTGATTATAGTATTGGCCCAAAAAATGGGGGACAAGCTAAGCTATCCATAGGGCTATAGAGCACTTAGAAAGCTTTCCAAAAATGTAAATGGTTGATCAATCGGAGTCTCAGATCAAAAGTTATGCCTCTTGAAAGTTGGACTACCATTTCTAGATTCTTCTAATTTTACACGGACTTCTGACGAGTTTTATAGAACCTTATGTTTTGGAAATGGATGCCAAATGGCATATTCATGTATTCCTAATTCTAAACTTAGTTTGGGTTACTTAATAACATTTATGGCATTGTAAATGCAATTTTTGGTGGAGTTTGGGAGAAGGTACTGTAGGAGGGTTTTTCTCCAGAATCAAACAACATTGTAAGCCCTAGGGCATGTTATTGGGTCTGTTTTCATTTTACTAAATGTAATAGCATATCACTTCTGATAATAATATTCCCTTTTCCTATTGTGTTTGTTTTGGTCTTAGATTGTGCCCTCATCAGCTGTCAACATAGCATGGTTTCTATAAAGACTAGCAGAGTAGCAAGGAATTAGAGATCTTGATGGTACAGGTAATGGTTTTATTGTCTAGTCATGCATAGTTATGGACATGTACAACAAAGTTTCTTGGTGACATGGTTAAGTGCACAAATCCTGAGTCAAAGATGTATGAAAGTTGTACCTGATTTATAGAGAGCAGTTCAAAGACAAAGTATTGGGAAAGTAGTTCCTAATATTTGTTTGCTAGATTACACCTAAGATGCACAGTCAAGCGGTGCCATAAGATAGTCAATTGATGACATTAGAGAGTGCACAAGCCATAGTATTGCACATGTGAAGTTTGTATAGATTGTGAGCCGACAATGCTATTGTAATTGTAATTAGTTAACTGGGAAAGCCTCAAGACTGACTCAAGGAATTATTGTAAACATATGGTATAAAGGAAAGATTTTTTCCTTGATTGTAATCTGCAAGAAGTACGAAGTGTGAAAAGGAGCAGAGTGCCTATTGAATGCATGTAAGCAATCCAAGGGATTATTGGATGTACAATTTTTGATCTAATCACAAGATATGAAGGAGCAGAAGTCCAATTGATAGGATAGAGATAGAGGAAGGAAGTACAATTTAGTTCTATTATTTTGCAAGGAATAATATAGAGATCATTTGTACAATGGGTTCATTGGTCTTATCCTTGGAGCTATTTGGGCAATGGGTCCAGTTGTATTCCATTACTCCTAATAGGGTTGGAATCTTCTAAGAAGGATTCAAAGTCTCCTAATGGAGACTCATATGCACTGAATATTGTAATAGACTCCTAACAGGGTCTATCCTCTAACAAAGAATATTTATATTAGTACATCATTGATCATGGGTTTCCCTATTTCACATATCTAGTGCTATTGTGTATGAGTATCGTGTTAGGGTTTCATTTTGCCTTACTCATATGGTTAAGATTGTTTAAATTTGTTATTGATGATGTCAGATAGATAACTGATTCAACCACCCCCCCCCCCCCTCTTAGTTATATTAGTGGACTATATATTCTAATACCCACTTGGTAAAATAATTAGTAGTTGTGATGATCCATTTATGTCCATTAGAAGATGGGGGTGCGATTACCCCAACAAGGTCAAATCCCCAACATGCAAAGGGTTGTGTTGGTGTGATGGGTTGTAGATCTTGTTTTGGTGCATGTATTAGATTAGTATGTTGTTGACATGGTAAACATTTTTGAACAAACTCACAAGCATCATATTCTAATGTGGGCCAATAATACCCATCCCTTACTATTTTCTTAGCTAGGAGCATTCCACTCATTTGGTCATCACAAATTCTAACATGTATTTCCTTTAAAGCAATAGAAATCTCATTTGAGTCTAGACATCAAGAAAGAGTATCATGATAACCTCAATGATACAAGGTGTTTGCCACAATAATGTAGCAGGAAGATCTACGAATGAGGTTGAGGTGTTGGTGTTTTGTAAGATGGGGGGAGATGATACTGTCATTGAGATAAACATGAATTTCATGGCACCAAGGGGATTTGGGATCAACCAGAATGTAAAACATTAATGATTTATCATTTTCATAAGTGAGATTGTGTAATTATTCAACTAAGAATTGGTATTGTGAAGCTTCTTATGGAATTTCCATGAGTGAGCCGATAGTAGCCATAGCGTCGACATCCTTGTTCTAAAGCCATGGGATCTGTGTGAATTGGATCTTGGTAAAGTGTTATTTCATCTTGTTAACCATCTCTTTATAAGGCAAAAATTTATCATCTTTTGTTTGATACTCATCCAACACTTGTTTGATGATGAGTTGGGAAATGCCAAAAACTTGTAATTTTATAATGTTCCATTCAATGGTTTTTTGAGTCTTGTAATGACAGCGTCATATTCTACTCTATTATTTGTACATGGAAACCTTAGTTTGAAGGATTTAGGAATGTAGTCAGACCAACCAAATTCTTGCTCCTAATTAAGTAGATGTATAAGATCCATCAAACTAAAGTGTCCATAGAGGTTGTTCTTCTATAAAACATAGATATTCATCAAGAAATTCTATAATCAAAGGATGTTCATCTTATAGAGGTGCATTTTCCAACTAATCTACAGTAACTTGTCTTTGCTAGAATATATAGTCCATTGGTATAACTAAGGGGTGGGTGGGGGGGGTGGGGTGTGAATTAGTTATCCAACTATCAACATAAACACCTTTAAAAAAACTTAACCATATAAGTAAAATAAACTAATTGACAACAAGATACTCATGCACAATTAACACTAGATACCTTAACTAGGGAAACCCTTGATCAGAGGGAAAACCACAGTGGGGATGGTACCCACAAGATGATGTACTAATATAAATATTCCTTGTTAGAGGATAGACCCTATTAGGAGTCTATTATAACATTTAGTACATATGAATCCCTATTAGGAGACTTTGAATCCCTATTGGGAGATTCCAACCCTGTTAAGAGTTGTAGAAGATAGCTAGACCCACTACCCAAATAGCTTTGAGGTTAAGACCAATGAACCAACTATCCAAATGATCTTGTATTATTCCTTATAGAATAATAGAATTGAAGTGTACTTCCTTCCTCTATCTCTGTCTCTATCCTATCAACCAAACTCCCACTTCTTCAAATCTTGTAACCAGATCTCATATTGAGGATCCAATAATCCCTTGGATCACTTACACGCATTCAATGAGCATTCTTCTCCTTTTCACACTTCGTAACTTTACTTTGTACTCTTCTTGACCTTCTCATCCAAATCCTCACACTCCACACCTCAATCAAGGAAAATATCTTTCCTTTATACCATATCTTCATAATAATTTCTTGAGTTGGCCTTGAGGCTTTCCCAATTAATTAAAATAAGATAATTAATTAATTCACAATTACAATAGCACTGTCGGCTCATAGCCTATACAAAAATTTACACAAACGATATTAGGTCTTGTGCGCTCACTGACGTTACCACACAATTGTTGTCTTTCACTGTGTGACTGTGCATCTCTTCATTACATCTTAGATGAAAGATAATGATCAATCATTAAAACATTTTTTTCCAATGCTCTATTTCTATATTGCTCTTGGTAAATTAGGTGTAACTTTTGTACTCCATCGACTTAGAGTCTATGCACTTAACCACGTCATCATGACAACCACTAGAACATGTCCTTAACTATGCATCACCTATACCTTCCACAGTTACTATGCAACATAATATCTCTAACTGTTATTCTTCCAATCTCTAACAGAAGCACTACTATGTTGACATCAATGAAAAACACAATCATGAATGCAACATATAAATACTCTCCAATTCTTAGGATACTCCCTCAATGTAGTATCATTGGCATTCATGCTAACAATCTCCCCCTTTGGAATTGATGGCAATATAGGTGAAAAGCATCTAAGTTCCAAGAATATCAAATTGTACTTTGTTGATGTCGTCTTCTCAAATCCTCTTCATCAATTACATGTAAATCCTCTTTCTTGATAAAAATCAATTTTTCATTTCACACTAAGAAGTTCACAACACATTACATGCATATCAAGTTCATACTCTTGCCTCTTTACATGAATCTTTCTAAATCTGCCTTAAGAGATAACACTTCTCCCCCATAATTTAGGATACGTTTTTCATGTACACTCTCTCCCATTGACATCAATGTAAAAGGCATCAAAATAGATTACAACTTCTTCTTCAACTATTCAATTGGCTCAAGTGTCCAAATACATTGTTCAATATCAAATACCAAGAGTCCTCAATGACTTAGTACATACCAGATACTCCACCATACAAGAAGCATCAACATTCAGTCTAGTCTAATCATAGTACTCTGTACCTCTAGACTAATGCACTCCTTGCATCATCTACTCATAAGTAGGAAGGAGCATAACCCCAAGCATACCTCTCAGGTACTCAAAAGTATATTTAGGAAAAGGCTTTGTAAAGATGTCTACAATCTAATCTTTAGTACTTACATACTCCAATCTTATTTCCTTCTCTACTGCCTTCTCTCTCAAAACATGATACTTGATAGATAAATGCTTTTTCTTAGAATGAAATACATGATCCTTAGACATACTCACTATACTTGTGTTATAACAGTAAATGATAATAGGTTCTATAAACTCAATTCCAATATCTTTCAACATTTTCTTCATCCACAACTTGATTAAAATTATTTGCTACTACAACGTACTCTGCCTCATTTGTACTCTATGAAATATAATCATGCTTCTTGCTCAACCAAGAAATTAGTCTTCCTCCAAGAAAGAATGCTCCACTACTAGTGCTCTTTCTATCATCTATATTGCCTACCCAATTTGCATTAGTATATGTGAACAAAGTAAAATCAATGGATCTGTCATACTCAATCCCATAATCAAATGTCCCCTTCAAATATCTAAATATCCTCTTCAATACAGCATAATGATACTCTCTAGGATCAACTTGAAATCTAGCTACAATCCCAACTACATTTGGTATGTCTAGTCTGGTGTGAATTAGATATTGCAATCCTCCAATCATAGATCTATACTTCTTCTATTCAATTGTAGGTGTCTCATCTTTGCTAGATAAATTATAACCAGTTATCATAGGTGTACCAATAGGTTTGCAATTCTCTAATCCAAATCTTTTCAACAAGTCTTTCGAATACTTGGTTTGTGAAAAAAAATCCCATCTCCTATCATGCTTATTTCAAATTCATTATTCATTTCTTTAGCAAACTTACCACTTTCTTCATCGTTGCCTCCAAATATTATGCCATCAACAAATATCACAATGATAAATAAACCATCATCAACTTCTCTTAGATATAAATTACCATCTGTTGTACCTTTGGTAAATCAAAGTTGTGTCAAATACTTATCCAACCTTGCGTACCAAGTTCTAGGTGCTTGCTTCTGACCATACAATGCTTTCTTTAGTCTGTATACCATGTCTTTTTCTTCTAGCAAAGGAAATCTATCAGGTTGTTCAATGTATACTTCTTTTGCAAGTTCTCCATTTGGAAAAGTTGACTTGACATCCATTTGATATACCTTGAAATTATTAATTTCTACATATGCCAAGAACATTCATACTACTTCCATTCTTGCTACAAGTGTATATGTTTCCTCATAGTCTATGCATTCTTTCTTTTGCAAACAAGTTTGGCCTTGTTTCTCAAAACTTCACCTTGTTCATTTATCTTATTCATGAATACCCACTTGGTTCCTATTACACTCTTTTCTTTAGGTCTAGGAACTAATTTGCATGTCTCATTCTTCTCAATCTAATCCAATTTTTCCTTCATTGCTTGGATCCAAAGATTTTCCTTGACTGCTTCATCTGGGTGAAAGCACAAACCTGTGTCACCATTTGTGATATTTGGAGGGGTTACGGCCGAAATAGTTTCGGCCGTAACGGTTATGGCCGAACAAGTTTTGGCCGTACATATGTGGCAATTTTCCTCGTCGATGTGGCATGCAAAGTTACGGCCGAAACAATTCCGGCCGTAACCCCCATGTTTCAAATGACTCAAAATATCATAAAAATAGCCAAAAGTGATTGACGATAATTTTGTACACTAGGGGGTTACGGCCGAAACTCTTTCGGTTGAAACTGTTACAGCCAAAACTGTTTCGGCCGGAACTGCCTATGTGGCATCCTAGGTAACAGCCACACAAGCAAAAATAAGAACTTTTGCAAACTTTTCACTTTGAAGGCCAATTTGACTTACTAAATTGAAGTTTTTTTAAAACTAAAAATATAGTTTTGTAGGTCTCGGAGTCAAGATTATGATCATATTTTAAAAAAAAAAAAAATTGATTATGGATAACATGTTATAATTTGAAAATAGTACAAGTAGGTGTTTTAAGATTTAGGAAGATGTCTATTCAAAAATAAGAAAAAAATAGTAAATCATGTTCAAAAATTATTATTTTTTAATGCTGCACTAGAGGAGAGAGTCTTCTTCAAGAATATGTAATTTGTTTTAAAAAATATGTAGATTTGATGGAAAATGTTTGACGGGAGAAAAAAACTATCAATTTCTGATAACTTTGACTTTGACCAGTTATAACTTAAAAAATATTAGCTGAATTTCAATTTTTCTTTTTTGGTGCACTAGATATACATGTTGACTCTAACATATTCCAAAATCAGACCAAAATATGAATATTTTCATATATTTGTTTGACGGGAAAAAAACTCTATATTTTCAACATTTTAAAAAAATTAAAAAATAGATAAAATTTTCACTCAATTTTTTTCAAAAAAATTGCAGACATAAACTTCATCTAATTTTACACATTTCATTAGTTTACATCATCTTCAAATTCTAAGCACAAATGCCACTTTTATGTCATTAAAGTTGAAGACTTTAAATTCTGATATCACTTCTCCTTTATAAAAGGTGACACAGGCTTGTGCTTTTACCCATCTGTGCACTTTGGTTCAACCTAAGATATTAGACATATCTCCTCATTTACTCTATTCCTTGTCATTACTCCTTTCTCTTTACTTCCAATTATCTTCTTAGGAGTGTGATTCCTTGACATATTTCTATTTAGGGTAAGAGTTGACATCTCAATTCTTATTTCTTCTCTAGGTTTAGATCTCTACTCTTCTCTTTGTTCATCATTCTACAAGTCATTGCTAGTCTTAAAGAAAACTTCAGCATTCTATCTAACAATTTTAGAGTTATCCTCTTCTTCTTCTAAATTATAATCTATCATTTTTTCCTTAGTACCAAACTTTTCATCAATTCTTACATTTGTGCACTCAACTATTGTCTTAGTTCTATAGTTGAAGCATATGTAAGCCTTACTTTTCAATGAATAGCCAAGAAAAATACCTTCATTGCTTCTTGGATCAAACTTATCAATGTCATCGTCTCTCTTAATATAATATTTTCTCCCAAATATCCTGAAATATTTGACTGATGGTGAATGTCCAAACCATAGTTCATAAGGTGTCTGATCCATACCTTGTCTAATTTGCAATTTGTTCAAAGTGTATATTGTTGTGTTAACTACTTCTCTCCAGAATATTTTTAAGACATCATTCTCAAATAACATTTTTTTAGTTGCTTCTGCTATTGATTTATTTCTCCTCTCAACAATCTCATTTTGTTCATGTGTTCTAGGTGCATATAGCTTTCTTTTGATTCCATTTTTCTTCATGGAACATGTTAAATTCTCTAGAGGTAAATTCTCCTCCTCTGTTTGATCTCAAACATTTTATCTTAACCCTAGATTCATTCTCCACTCTATTCTAAAATATGTTAAACTTCTCAAAGGCTTCAGATTTCTCTTTAAGAAATGTTACCCACATCATTCTAGTGAAATCAACAACAAAGATTATAAAGTACCTTTCACCATAGAATCCTTTTGTTCTTGTAGGAACAATGAGATCTGTATGAACAATCTCCAGCTTGTATGGGGTAGTGAACTTCTTGCTAGGAAAGGACACTTTCTTTTGCTTAGCCAAAATACATTCTTTGCACACAACATTAGCAGGCCTTGTTATCTTAGGCAAATCTTTAACATCAAATGTGTTACTAACCTTTACAATGTTATCAAATTTTATATGACATAATCTCCTATGCCATAGCCAACTATTATCCACTTTAGCTACAAAACATGCTATCTCAATAGGATTTAGCTGAAATACAATACCTCTAGATCTAGTTCTAGTTTTAATCATTTTGTCATTTTTATCCTTGATAGTGCATGTCTTCTCTGTGAACTACAATTGATATCCCTTATCTACCAACTACCCAACTCCAAGGTATATTTTAGTGGCTAATATTGGCAAATTGGCTAATTTTAGAATTTTTTGGCTAGTAATTTGGCTAATAACTTAAGATTTGATACCACCTAAATCGCCATTGTTTTATAAATTTTAGTTCTAGAATATTTAAAATCGCTCAATAATTTATTTTATTGAAAAATTTAAATTCAAATATTCACCACAATATTCGTTACATGATTAGATTTGAGTCACCTAAATATAATATATTATTGGAGAAATTAAATTGAACTGACCAATAATTATCATAATTATTAGTTGCTATAGGGATATATCACTAATGTTTAGTTTTCCTTATTGATTTAAAATATATGTCACGATCCTCATAATATTCCATGAGGTAAAAAAATGTTCAATTTTGATTTGTAATATTTCACAGTGATTAATGAACTTCCTATTATTATTGAGATTCATCAATATTTTAAACAAAAATAATATATGATTCAAAAATAATCACTAATATTAATCATATTTAGAATAAAAATTTGAGAAATTTGCTAATAGAATTTTTTTTAAAAAATCAAAATAATGAAAGATTTGCCAATATTTTATATCCTTTTTTGGAGGTGACTTTCTTAAAGTTTACCCTGCCCAACACTTAACAAATTATGTTTCAGACCATCAACAAAATAGACATTGTTAGTGTTATTTCTTCCATCTGAATAGGGTAAAAATGGATCTATAACAATGCATAGGATATTCACCACTAATCATTTATTTGTTTTGTAATGTTTTGATATGAAACAAGTAATAGAAATGCTTGAAATTTGACAAGATAAGATACATACCTTAAAATGGAATCAATATGAAAATACCTATTTTTTGATGCTCATGCACAATTTTTGGAAAATATGCAACCCATGTTGGACTGGAAATGTTGAAATAGAGCAAACCGCCAAAATATTTTGTCTGTTAGAAGGGATGTCGACCTTGACCCTATTGGCAAGGTACTATGGGGTATGGCTGAGCTCGAGCCATGCTACTACTAAGACTAGGATCCATGTCCTTCTCTTTTTGTTCATTCTTAGCGAAACGTGTGTTGGGTGGCATGAAAGGATGATTTTCCTAAGGATGAAATGCAAAAGGATGATGATAAGTGTATGTGAAAAGATGATTTGTCTAGGTGTGATTAGGGTGGATGAATTTCCTAAGATGCAAAGGAGGATGTGTGAAAGTGTTCTTAATGACACCTAGGAAGCCTGAATGATGTGGTACAAGTGAAGGAGATTGTGTTTCCCTTAAGTTGGAACCTAAAAATATGATGGTGATATCAGACCCTAAGGTATCCTTGTGACCTTTTGGAAGACAAATGGGGATCAAGTGTGTCACCCAACCTTTTTCTCAAGGTGATGTGGGACACAAGTGACAATTTATCCTTAACAAATGCTTAGTTCAAGGATAACTATGATAGTGAAATGGATGGAGATTTATTTTTGGGAAACAAAGCTTAATGAGATGATGCTAAGTGTTTCTAAGTGATGAGTAAATAATGGAGAACACTAGGGCTTAATAATTCTTATTTTGGAGGATTTCTAAAAACCTAAGGTTGATGACAAAAAGGGAAGGGATGAGTCTACTAAATGTCTAAATGGGATGAGGAGCTATGCGAAAGACTAGGCTTATATGGGAGATAAGTGCATAAGTGTGTGTGGAAAAAGAAAGACCTAATCAGAGTGAATAATGCTAGAGTTATTAATAAGGTTGTGGTTAACACCTCATCGAAGAGTTAGGTTCTAAATTTTGTAATCCTACTCAATTTGTAGTGCAATGTTTTGCACTGTCATTCTCAACTTGGTCTAGTTTGGCAATCCTTGGGTTGGGGATATACTTCTTGTGTTCGGCTTCTATTTCCTTATAAACTGGTATTTGTGGAAGTTTAGCCTTTTTGAACTTGGTCTTGGTTTGGCCTAGCATGAGATGACTCTATGAGATTTGATCACAACTATGATTTTTCAGAGGTAGTGACTAGGCTAAGTATACCTTTTAACCTTAGGTTGGAAACATAAATTAGTTGAAGAGCAGCTAAGTTTCAAGAAATGATGTGTTCATGTAAAAAGGGGGGCAAACTAAGCTTAGGATTGTTGCAAATAAACTTGCTTACAATCCTTTTGAACAAAGGTAAGGATGACCTATTTTGAAGATGAATGTTTTGTGTGAAGGTTTACAAAGAAAGTTTTTAGTCAAATAAGATAGGTAACAGGATATTTTGGAAAAGATAACTTCGAACGAAGGAGAGAAAAAAAAGGGTGTCTACAATTGGACTTTGTTAATGATTGTTTTTGAGATAACAAGGATAGTTTTGAAAGAGGTAGAGTTGAACCAACGAGACTATATTTGTTGCGAATGGACTTACTAACAATTTTTTTTGACATAACAAGGATATGACCTCTTATGGTGCGATAGATTATGAGCAAGCAGTTTCTCAAAGGACAAAGCAACTTTGAGAAAGACAAACAAGTGATCTCTTTTAGCAAAAGGATTTCATAGTAACCATAGAATATGTGTATGTTTTTACAAATGTTTTTCATGGGTCTTTTGCACAAATAAGACAATTGAAACACACTCTTTATCCCTAAGGTCAAATTTTGGTTGCAATATGCTATTCAATGGCCCACAACTTGATGCCTCTTGATTCTAATGCAATATGTCCCTCTAATCAAAGAGGCGAGTCAATACAAGAGTCGATCGACAAATGATACACATCAAAGAATCTTCAAGGCATGGCAAATAGAATTCCCCCTTCTGCAGGGACAATGCCCTTTGGAGATGAAACCCAAGTAGCCTTATGCCTCTACCAAGGGAGCACAATGGTGAGTAATCTTGGGGGATGTTGTTTCCCTTACACTATGGATTAACATACCATGGATAAAATCATGATGACTAAAATGGGGTTATGAATAGGTCTGTGGAGATAGTCAAACGGTTGTTACATATGTGATCCACTTAAGGATCTAATCTAGACATGCTGAAATCATGGGAAAGTTTTCCCACCTTAGGCTAACCCTAGAAACACATCGTCTGAACTTGCCTAATAGAGTGAGACCTTTGCCACCAATTATATACCGGTTTGAGCTTCTCACCAAAGGGGACATGCTTCACAGAGGTGGATGAACTCGCTAGAAGCACTCCTAGGTTGTTGCAGATGATCTTGCAAACAACTTTCAGTACATGTGTCGTGTACTTTAAGGTTTTAAGTTGCAAAAAAATGGAAGACAAAGATGTGCTAGAGGGCACAATCTCAAAACACGCAAGGCACTTGGTTCATTTCTATTTTGGACACTTTAGTGTATCTTAACAATCTAGTTTTTGAAGACACACATGATCCTAGCATTCAATTTGTTCATTTTCAACGTCATAGTGATGGCCAACAAAGTAAATCGAGTCAAAAAAAGAAAATCGATCATCAAAGCTTTCAAAAGGAAGGAATAAGAGTGAGTTTATCCTTAGATCATTCAAGATTTTATAAATTCATTTTAAGCCCTAAAATTGAGGTGTTTTCACATAATGTTCATTTGCGTCATCAAATGAAGTGTTCAAACTTAACATTCAAGAGTAGATTTTGTAATTTAAAGTATTCAAACATTCCAATGAAAAATGATGTAATATTTAAAGATGCATTTCATGAAGAAGTGAAAAATTGTTCATGCACTAAAAGATGAATTTCATGGCAAACATGGTAAGAAAACCTACAAAAACATGTTAGAATCTTGCTTCAACATATACTTGCAACAGAAAAAATCAAAAGCTTGTCACTGGTTGGTCAAACCAACAAACCCACGAGTCTTAACTCGTGATTACACAATGTGGGAATGCAATTAAAAAATGCAAGAGACTGGTGAAACACAAAAAAGTGGGCCGCGGGAAAAAGGTAACAGAGTGATCTCGTGGGTTTAGGGGTTAGCGTTCCCACCGACAAATGTGTTTGCGAGTTCAATGGAGGAGGGAAAAAAGTGGGATTTAAAGTTGCTTAAATTGGTTAGGCGTTCCCACAGGTTTTTATAGCAATCCTGCTTGTAAAATCTAGTATTCTTGCAGGAATAAGGTCAACTAGAATGAAGGGATATTTTTAACGGCACGTGTTGGCAAGGTTTATAACAAACAACAATCCCACCTTCACGGATTCACATTCTCGTCGGCTAAGGCTCGCAATTTCGCAATAGCAAACTCATGTTTTCATGATGCAGGATCCCGAACAAAGGTTACTACAATATGATTTAAGTTGGAAATTGTTTGTATGGTCGGGAGTGTGCTTCCTAATAAGAGACCTTGGTGACTGCAAAAATGTTAGAAAACCACCTATGTACACAAACGAGCACAAAATATTAGTGTGGTTAGCCTAACATAAACAAGCAAAAAACATGATTATAGTGACCTGAATGCGGGTCCCACTAGGCATGCCAAAATGTATCACCTAATTTAGTAGTGTAATATTGAATACTAATACTAATAAAAGCATATACAAAACTAAAACAGTTAACACTTATGATAGGATGAGGTTATCACCAAAAGGAAGGCAAACCAAGAATGGTAAGCTCCTTGGGTGCAACTTATGATGACATAGATATGTCCCTGATGGATAGGAGATGTATGCTCACGTTGTGATCAAGTTTCCAATGGGCAGGTGTTTTTACCAAGCATGTAGATGGGTGAGAGTTTTAATAATGGATTTTTGGATGGATCTTAACATTATGATGGTGTAAAATAGTTGTGATGTAGTGGTTAGTAGGGCATTACAAGTTTGCATGAAAGTTGATGATGGATTGTGAGAGGGAAGGGCTTTATTTATAGGCTAAGGGGTGGTGGAATGGATGGTCAAGATGCAAGGATGGAAGAATGGTGAGGGAGGGCTAAGATGCTTTGAAAGGGGAGCACATAGATTGTGCTTGTTCAGGGCTCTAGCCTTGTGACAAGTGTCACAAGGGGATTAGGTGGTCAAAAGGGAGGGTCAAGAGGAGTAATGAGGGAGGATGACTATGTAAGAGGCATTAATGGCATTTAAGAGCCATTAATGCTCTTGGATAGGGATGGGAGAGAACAAGGGAGACTTGTTGATTTTGGCTTGGGTTAGCAAGTCTTAACCCTTGCTTAAAGTTGTGCACATGCTTAGGAGGGGGATAAAACTTAGTTTAGAAAGGGGGTTGAGGGGCAAGTGGCTTAGCTTTCATGGGATGGGTTAGTTAGGAGGCTAAGTGAGGTTAGTATGGGTGAATGGGTTAGATTAGGGGTAAAGATACGGTTTAGAGATGGTTCTAGGGGTTAGGATGATTTATTAAATTATTTATTTAATAAATGGGAGATGTGGGATTAAATTAAATAGATTTGAGGTTTTATTTAATTTAATAGAGGAATTGGGTTTTAATTGATAAATTGATTTTGGGTTATCATTTGATTTTATAAATTGGACTATAGTTAGTTAAATTGATTAATTAACTAGGGGATAATGATTAATTAATTAAATAATAAATATTTAATCAGTAATGTTCTAGGAGGTAACTGAATATGATTACCTAGTGATATAATCATATTTAGGTGTCTACACTACCTAGATCTAATATAAAATCCTCTAAAAGCCACAAATCCAAAAATTGGTGCCAAATCTCTCAAAAATAGAACAGGGCATGAAGATCTGGAGCTCTGGTACCATGTTGAAGTTGATGAAAGATTGGCCCCATGGCTCCAAAGAATCATCTACATGCAAACACTTGTCATAGAAAGAAAGAAGCAAACACTATGGAGCTTGGAATTTCCAGATCCATAGATGAGACATTCTTGATGAGCAATAAAAAGAGATTGTTATAATCAAAAGTATATGAAAGTTTACAATGAGAGATCGTCCTTGTAAAGGAGATTGAAACCCTAAAAAGGTCTAACCTAGGTTGCATCATAATAATTAATAAAAGAATTAATTATTAGATGCCTAAAGTTTAGCTTAAGAAATCTAGAGTTAATTAGGAAATATCTGATTACTCTAAAAATAACTACCCTATCAAGATCAACTAAGTTGTCTAACTATTGAGTACAAACCAAAGGTAATTAACTCTTATCAACACATTCTAATTTTGCATTTGATCAGAAGTCCATTTGGATAGAGAATATGCTACTTCATTCTACTCCTTGGGGATATAAGTGAAATTAACAGAGTCTGAGTTAACGGTCAAAGCTAGTTTCCAACTAACATCCTCAAATGTTGTCAAGTCAACAAATGCACCACCACCTATGAGTCATATTCACAAATGAGCCCGCTCCATCCGATAGAACAATTACGCTCCATAGCATACAAAATAGTAGTAGCATCAAATTATTATTATAATGACCTTTATAAATATAAAACTTATGCTATCTCTAACAACTCCAAAAATACTTGGGTTTCCCTGAGAAGATCCATCAGTGTTAATTTTTAGAATGCCCTACGAAGGAGGACTCCACCTCCCTACCTTATTTATCTTTAAAAGAGGATGTTGCATATTTTTCTCATGAGTTGGACTTATGGAGAATGAATATGGAGTTGATTATAGAAAGAACATCACCAAGATCCATTATCTCTGATAAGTCACATTTATCTAAAATAAATTCTCTCAAACAATGAAGAACTTTCTACTGGGATTGGTGAGTCTTATCCAAACATCTTAAAAGATCCAATGATTAATCTCTAACCATTTATGCCAAATAATAAAGGAAGGAAAAAGAGTCAAATAACCTGAAGAAAAGAAGTCTTAATAAGATCCTTGTCCCATGCATGGAACGAAGAAATCAACTAAAGAAGAGACATGCCAACACACTTGATTCCACACATCCCATCAAGAGTGCCAAATATGTCTAGTGAAGGAGCACTGGAAAAAGATATGAAAGCTTATTGTCTTGTTTATTAATAGATATTAATATTTGACTAACCATCAACATTCCCTTTTAGGATCATGACATGGCTTAATCACCTTTTGGATTCTATAAGTCTAGTGGTTGTATCGGGCATTAATCTGTCAATATTTTGGTGCAATGACAACCCTAGCTTGTAACTGGCACCAAAGCTTGGTCACATGTTTGAATCTCCTCAAGTAATACTAAGGGGGGATTTTTAGAATAACTACCAAAATTTCCCTTCAGGATTCATGACATGGTTTAACTATCTGCTATGTTCTATAAGTCTAGTAGTTGTATTAGACATTGACAGGTTGATCTTTTGGTGCAATGACAAGTCTATCTTGTAATAATTTGCCTATCATTAGATGATGAATCACCATTATGGCCAAAGAGACATTCATCATCCAAATTCAAATCAGGTGGAACCCCATTAACACACAAGAATATCCTCTTTATTGGAGAAGAAATCCCAACAATATCTAGGCCCAAATCAATAGCCAAGAAAGAATTAAGGTTCTAGTCCAAGATATTCTCACTATTCACATAATCCTCTTTAGAGGAAACTTTATCTGATTTGGAAGAAGATTTTTTTTATAACTATAAAAAGCTTAGTATCCATGACAATATGAGATTTACCAGAGGAGGATCTTCTTGAATAATTTCCTGCCACCAAAACCCATGAACAAATTTAAGAATCAAATAACAAAAAATCAAAGAATTAGGCTACATCAGCACACAAATCTTAAAATGCAATTTATCATTAGAAAAAGAAGCAACAAATTTAATTAAACCACCAAAACTAACACAAATGTTCCTAAGAACTTTTGGATCAAAAAATTAAGAAGGTAAATTAAGCAGAGAGAGCCATACCATAACACAATTGAAAAGGGAGTTAGAAGGTTAGGAAAGGCCTCCATAGAAAGCCCTGTAGAAGGGATTTACCCACCCAATAAATAAAAATTCAAAATAATATCTCGAGTCTTTGCGGTATTTCAAAAAAATAAAAAATAAAATAACAAAATAACTTTATAGTTTAAAACCCCAAACCATTAAAATGCATACACTTGTGGAGATGCGAGAGTAGGGTTATCTCCCCAAACCTAGACAAAGATAGTGTTAAAGTAGATATGCCTAGCCTTGCAATTTAATACGGGGCCAATATCACATCAACATAGAAGATCAAGAAACAAAATTTACCAGTCAATGCATCTTTTACCTCAGACCCATCATTCCCCACAGAACATGTGGCTTGGTCAATGAAAACCTTCTCAAAATTAGTGTTTTTAAACAAACATCCATTTTCTTACCTTAAGGGGATAAAATTAGGGTTATAAGGGGCTCTCTGTTGTGATTTTGTAATAGAAGGTCTTGGCAGACTTAGCTTATTTTGAACCCTAGATCTCTATTTTCCACCATGGTTGAATTTATTAGATATGAAGAATCCATTAAAGAAAGTTGAAGTAGGGGGCTAGGGTTCCAAACCAATTAGCCAAGAGAACTTTTCCATCTCATTTTCCTTTCTCAAATACCCACTAAGGGACATGCAACATGTCACATCATCTGTAGATATCCCTAGTCTTTGTCTCATCAACAATGTTAGTCCACCTACCTTGAACAACTCACCCATTTCCATCGCCCATGACTTCTCCCCTTTTTTTTCTTGTTTAAAAATAATAATTTTATTAAAATAGAAAAGGACATTACAAAAAGTAAGTACGTTGAAACCAACTTTGAACTTCTTGTGATGGAGTCATTGTGTTGATCAATCCATCCAAAATAAACTCTAACATATAAACATCATTGCAGACTCATTTCAAGAACTTTGTCATTGCCATTACATTGATTTATAAAATTACACCATTTACATCAATAACTCCAAAAAAATGTGTTTAGTGAAGCATTAACACTTCAACAAACCCAACAAGAGAAAAGCACATCGAGAGATCTTAATAGTTACTCTAACGTCAATAAACAAAAAAAACTACAAACCTATGAATTACAACATTTTCTAACTTTCCTGGATGATTTTCAATTTTTCATTATGTATAACCAAAAAGAAAGAGCATATGACCTACTTCTAACTAGTCCTTTGTGAAAATCCATAGTGCCTTTAAAATTTAGACAAAATCAGCAGTAGAACATACTACCATGAAGAGTAGTTTCCAAGAAAACTAGCCATTCTTGCTTGGTAACCTAGACACGAGTAATTTGAGAATATTTGTAGAAAACATCAATGAAACAACAAAGAGATTAAGAATGAGATGTGAACCCCAAAAAACCACCACCAACGCAATGATGGAAGAAAAAGACTAACCTAGCTTCATCGAAGAGCACATAGGATAAATCCTTGCATCCTTGCTCTAAGCATTGCAATAATTTTGGTTTCAAACTAGTTTTCTTCATCTTTATGTGTCTTCTCGCTTATCCTCCAAAGATCTTGCAATCATTCTTCGTCTTTTGCAGACCAACCCACCTGAGCCTTCATATGTGCAATCTCAACATCACTCATCTATTGCATGAGCGATAGTTATAAGGAAAACTAGGCCTTCCTTACCTCTATGAACGTTTGTGCCATATCCTTTCATCAAATCTCCAAACAACAAGAGTGTACTTTATGCCTGAGATTTTTTCAATTCTGCTTTGTTTCTCTCCCAAATTGATGTCAATGCCAAGAATTGATGCATCTAGGATTTGATCCAAACTTAGTAGAGCTTCCATGGGAACCAACTTAATCATCATCAACCTAACAATGTCTTTACCTTCTCCCAACTGTAGATCCTTTATCATAATCATGGAATAAATGTATGTGTCCATGCAATGACAATTTTCCAACTAATAGAACATCTCTCTAAGTAGCCAATCAATCACATATGCAAGTCTATGGTGGGTAAATTTGAACATTTTGTCCAGATTAATTCTTGTATTGTGTCCATGGAAAGGATTGTGTTTTTCCCTACACTAGAAAGAGAGAGGTTTCCATTTTTCACGGATCCCACTCTATTTTCTCTGGAATTTTTTCTCTACAACTTACAAAGCTTATGAGGGCACACACCTCAATTTTTTAAGGCAGTTATTGATGGAGTGCAATTAAGACTTGTCACATCCATCGTAGTACTTTAGAAAGAATAACCCCTCAACCCCAGCAATTGCATGTTGCATTAATGGGAGGGGGGAGGGGAAGATGGCTAGCTAGAGGAGTAGGAGAATAATTGTCAGGTTGCTTTCATTCCTCTCATCTGACATCAAAATAAGTCTCAATGGTAATTTCAGGGAGGTTAAAGTTCAAATCCCAATTCAACATCATGTCAAGTTTCCATTTCTCTTAATGTGTGAAATCTTGTAATCCTTAAAGGATGTCGACTCGTCATGGATTATGGAGATGTAGTTTTGGAGGTGTCATGTCTCCATGCCACTTTTAATAATGACATTGATAACCATTTGTGAGTCACCTACAACATGCAACATTAACATTCCTAATTTTTTGAGGCTTTCACTACCAAGAGAGTTGTTTCAACTTTTGCCACATTAATTGTTCAATCTAGAATTCATATGCATCCACAAGAAATTAGACCCCACTTTGCATCTCTAGTTATGAAACATGCCCAAGAAAGGCCAAGGTTATTTTTAAAGGCACTAGTCCACCTCACAATAGGTGTATCATAGTCATGCTACGGGCAATGCTTAGGAATAATATATTCAAACTAAGGACTATTTTTCCCACAATGAAGTGCATTTAATCTTGTCAACCTAGAGACATACACTTGAAATGGTCGGCACAATATGTACACTAGGTCTTTTAATGAGTCACTAAGCTTATGCTGCAGGAAAGTAAAATGCAAGAAAAAGGACTTACACTATTGCTGCAGGAAACTAACACACTTAACTTTATGAATACTGAAAATACAATGAAAGGCTAACAAATATTCCAACTCAGTTTATCCACTACAATTGTTCTCACATATGCTGCAGGAACATTCACGAAGTGCGATGTTAAAGGAAGGAACTCACAACTTCTACTTATAATACTAGGAATGCTTGGAAATAAATCTATTCTATCCTAATCTAATCCACCTTCCAAGTGGGACCCCTTGGTTGGCTTCAACTAAACTACTAACACAAGATAGAAGTTTAAAACTATTTCATTACATTTCAGAAATTCATTACATAATACATAGAACTATAAAAACATGACCCACTATAAAAGTTAACAATCTATTCTCATAAACTCTTTCTTCTAACTGGCTAAACTAACACACTTGGGTCGATTCCTATATATAAGAGATTAACACTTATTCTCATAATAGAAAAGTAAATAACCTAGCTTTAAATCCACAGGAGAGAAAGAAAGAAAATAACAACTCAAGGCGGGAAGAAGAAATAATGACTTAAGGCAGGAATAATAAAGTCTAAGCATTCGCTCGCCATAGGAATAAATGCAAAGAAGGCAATAAGTCTTCATAGCTCCTCCTTACTCGCAGCTATGTCTTCTGGAACCGTTACAACTTTCCTCCACCGTGGTTGTTCCTTGACGCTCTCTTCTCCTTGAATGTTGTTGGCGCTCATCTTTTGAATTCTTCTAATCATCTTTCAGCTTCATTGCTAACAGGTTAGTTATTATGCAGAGAAATGTTTGCAAATAAACATTTATCAAATTAAATTCAAATATAAGAACACACATTTTGATAACTATATGAAATACTGCATAATATATATAATACTATCAAAAGATGGAATAGTATCTACCCATAGGTTTATCATAGGTTCCGTAAACATAGGTCCACAAATGTTTTGACAAAGATAAAACAGAGTATCAAAAAAGTGTTTAAAACTATCATGAAATAAAAGCAATATTTGGCCCCATCAAGCACCATCAAAGTTATACGACCACTTCCCTTCTTGGGGTGTTTCCCACTAGAACACCTCAAGTAGGGGGGATTAACCCCAAAACACCCATCAACGAGTCCTCTCCAAATTTTATCTAGCGTAAATTACAATTAGAAATATAGATTTTGGAAATAAGCTTAAATTGAATTTAAAAACATAATAAATTTTTTTTCCAAACTTCTCAAAAGCTTCAAAAATCAAATCACAAAGTACTCCAAAATCAAATTCCTTTTAAACTAAATATTTTATAAATGTTAGTGTTTGATGGTTAGAACATCACTACATCTAATATTAATATTCATAGTATCTTATAGACATTACTCCATAGATCTTTCATAATATGGTTTTAATTAAATAAAAATCTATTTATGATAAGAATATAATTATATATTTATTAATATTAATATCTAAATGCATCAATATGTACTCTAGTATATGTATAAGTCTCTGATGAAACTATAAAATCAAAATCACATACTCAAATAAGTTGATTGGACACTTTGGCACTTTGATATATCTAATAGGAAAGGATAAAAAATAAAATTGTTTTAGTATAATTTAGTATTGGTTATTAATACTATATCCCCTCTCTGACCATCAATGTGTGTGCGTACGTGCACGGGCCGCAAACACACACGCGCGTGTGCGTGCGTGCGTGGATATATAAGTTAGGTACCTCAATAAATCATAATCAAATATACAAGCATCTAATGTTATAAGCACAAGATAACACAAGCAATGCTCCTAACAATGTCATTTTATACATCGTAACCATCAATCCTAAAGAAGCCTTGAACTACATAAGTTGAATAGACAACATCAAAGTGTTACATATAAGAATCAACATATACTAAGTATAAGCTAATTTGGTACCATTATTAATTTTAAAGGTCATCAAATTTATGAATGTAGAAATGACCCCTTTCATATCCCTCTTACAAAAATTGAAATTGAGGAATGGATCAAACAACTTAAAGCTAATATTTGTTTTGAGAAGTTCAATTATATTTTCTAATCGTTTATAAATACTTATAATTGAACAAATACTCCAAATCAATCAAAACGAAATATTAAAAGTACCTCACAAAAACACAATGTAACCTAAAATGAATTACAAAAACACGCATATTTTGTCATTATAATGAAACAGTTTTTAATTATAAAACAATTAGTAATTAAAAATTCAAAAGATTTACAATTAATAATATTTAATATTTATCTATGAAGTATCTATTTATCTTCCATTTATTGTCTAAATGGATGACATTCTAATTAATATAATAATAAATAATATTGTTTCTATTTTTTCTCAAATTTATTAACCAGTGAGTGTCATTTTCTTACTTAATATTTTACACATTACTTTAAAGAGTAATTTAAGAATTCCAAAATTATAAATAGTTCATGATAATTCTTGGCAAAAATGAGTTAAAATGAATTTGATTAATAACTAGTTAAATCAAAATAATACGACTCTTGACAAATACTAAAATGAATTTAATTAATAACTAGTTAAATCAAAAAAAATATGACTATTGACAAATACTAACAACATATACTAAGAACATGTTCACTTTCTGATAAGGATCCATTTAAAATATTTAAACAATGTGTATTGTGTGCGACTTTCCAGGATAGACCTAAACAATTATTTCTATTCCCGAAGAATGTGGATCTCTCTCTCAGGAAGTGGCGCCGACCAAATTTCTCGATATGCTGAACTCGCTAATTAAGTAAATTAGATGATCCAACTAACAACCGAATCGAATGTCGCACAACGAAAGTGGTTTAAGGTAATGAGCTGATCATAGTGATAATTGAAATTAGATTATTTTCAAGCATTTGCCCCGACTAAAAATTTAAGGATTGAAAGGGTATGTAATGAAATAAAGCTTGTACAATACTGCATCAATCATCTCAAGAACTATATAGATTACATTATGTAGACAAGTTCGTTACCAAGCATATACCAAGCCCGATCTTCAATCCTTACCTGCCACCCTAAACTCATGCTGTTCTCCGATCTTGACCCTTTTTTAGCTATAGAGGTGAATAACAACTAGTCCAATATATTCAATTTATTCTCATGAGAGATGGATTCATGTTGAATCACTACTCATGAAACATGGGTCATCGAGTTTGACTCAAAATCACACAGTTAAATCCTGATATTCACATCACAATTTGACTAGCTGTGGAAATCATCTCCTACTTATCAATAGTCCAATATAGACAAGTTACTGAAGAATGCTCGTAATGCTGGTGTCTCTTTTTAGGCCGCCTCAGAACTTCTTCCGCTACGAGCTGCGTTAGCAGTCATTGCAATCTGAGTTATTAGATCTCAGCCAGTGTGGAAAAGCCGCTGACTCAACGGCCTTGAAATATCCCACTTCAAATTGTCGATATTGAAGAAACTGTCTTTTCAATTGAACAATCAGGACTGTGCCCAACCAAAACCTTTTCGCCTCAAACAGATATGCTGGATTTTGTTCAACTGTAAAGCTCTCAAACATAACTGGATTTGCAAGTCGCCACCCCTCTGTTGGCAATGCTTCTTGCGGGAAGAAGACCAGAGTCACTTTTTGGTGTAGGGTGGGGGTGATAGCCTCCATGAAACTTTATACAGTATCTTATAGAACTATGCAGCAGAGTTCTTAGATAGGGAGGGTTTAAATTCTACAACAGATACGAGGTAAAATGACCATATACAATCTTCTAATACAAAGCACAATCAGGGAAAATAGGTAGGTATTCATATATTACTTCCACCTAACTGTTCTGAAATAGGTCTGAAGGAAGCAGCAAGAATTCTAGACTACATTCGTAGATGTACCATCTCCAAGCCAGAATCACAACACATAATTGATAGAACTGCTTATCCATTTAAAACACAGCAACTTGATGCCAATTAAGAACAGAAGGGGCTAAAGGAATCACAGACTGAGGATGATCTGTCCTCCTCCCTGCAAGAGAGTAGTAAGCCAAAATCTGAGCTGCCTGCCCCTGTGACTCTTCCGCTTCCATGTCTTCCTTAAACAATTCCCCGGGAAACTGGAGGCCAGGTGAGAACTCTATGTTCCAATAAGGTCGAGCCATAGCTAGAAGATTTGCACCAGTAACGGTTGCGTTATAACCTTGAACCCATATATACTTGAGTGATTCTAGGCTTAGCACTGCAGACGCCAATGCAGCCTCGCTAAAGAAGCAACCTCTAATTTCAAGTCTTTCCAGCTTTGGGCACCCCCTGGAGAATTCAAGGAGTCCTTGATCTGTTTCACCAGCAAAACCCAGTAACATCCACCTAATGTTTGTACTGTATTTACCAATGTAGCTGAGACCCCTGTCCGTCAACCCTCCAGGCCTCACATAGAATGCAAACCTATTCAGCTTTTCGCACCCTTGAAGCAAAGCCTTAACCCCGTTATCAAGAGGCAAATCAGTAATTTGCTCTTCCTTATCCAACAAGACTAACCGGAAATCTTTGAGGTTTTTGCAACATCTACCAACAGTCTCCAGTGTTGAGTTGCACATATCTGAAACATAGACAGCAATGTATTCAAGAAGGGGCAGCCTTGAGCTACAGAGGAAATCCCTCTGTGAGAAATCCAGCCTTGCTCATCTTCCAAACTTGGCTCATCGGCCCCTCGCTCCACTAAGCCGTTTTAATTTCTTGCAATTGTTAGCAACAGCTTGTAACCCTTTGTCCCCAATCACATTTCTGGCCTGCATAGATTCCACAGACTTTCAAATGTGAGAGTTCGTACTTTTAATACAATTTTGAATCGGAAAGAAAGTTGAAACACATTGAAAAATGTTGAATAATCCTCTATGATGACTACTTCCAAGGGCTATAAAATTCAGAAGATGAATATATTTGAATTTGCTTAAGTTGTTTGCTATTTGTATAAGATTTGGAAGAGCATTATGTCAGCTTACCAGACATTGTTTTCAAATTTTCTATTATTTTTGCATTCCAGTGCCATTTTCAAATTAAAGTTTGCTGGGTTGATTAAGTAAATTGCTAGCTAAATTGATCCACAAATGTGCTAGATTTTCCAACCAAATGGTTAACATTTCAAACACTGAAAAAAGCATCTTTAGACTTACTGCAAAAAAGGTGAACACAAAAAGACTAACGTAACTAGAAAGTTGAGCAAAATCATATCGCAACTAGCATGTTTAGCGAAATCTATCGCATGAAAATAGTATCCAGCTGATTCTTGCCAATATGCCCAGCATTGGCATTCCTTCCCTCAGCATCACAGAGTCACAATTGAAGGATGGCTAGGTTCTGCAATGTACTCTAGTGGAACTCTATTGAACCCATAAATGAGGACAGCTTCTCTTTCAAAATCTAAAACTAGGAACTTATATGGGTTATTACCTTGAACCTCAATTTAAATTTGTTACACACTGATCCATACATGCTAATGTGAGTACTTTTCCAACAGAAGTAGCTAATAAATACACAATAAACCGGATTAAAACATGGGGCAGCAGGCAAGAAATATATGGTATCTGAAAATAGTCTTGATAATGGTCTTTGCCATCATGGTACATTTGATTGATTACTGGATTGGCTTACTAAGTTACTAGCAGGATTGTCCAGAGAAGCATCTCCATGGCCTCTATCATAAAGAATGAAGGGAAGACGTAAGGTGTTCAAGAAATTTGTAAATAAAATTAAACTATACCTTCCAGGTTTTTTCTCTTTCAAAATATTGCTCTAAAGAAATATTAATCTAAGCTATCAGATTTCCACAATCCATGTTGAATGTTCTATCAGTTTTCTGCGAATTTGCTCTAAAATAAAATGATCATTTCAATATATGAGAAATGATTATTCAGTTTATTTTCTATAAGTTTAACCTTCTATTAAAAGGAAGACTCAAATTGATTAGAATCCCAGGTACTAATTTGGTGTTTTCCATAGGTGAAAATGAAAGTGACTTCACTACACTAGTATAATTGTACTATGTATAAATAGTATAATTGTACGATGTAAGCTGTTGTGGCCCTTATTCTGTGAGATAAACATTTTTTTAAAAGTGAAATAAACAAATAAAACTCCAAAAGATTTGCTTTAGGAACTCAAGTTTAGAAACTTGCCTCAAGAACTTCAAGATTAGTGCAGAGGCCAACCAACTGGCAATGATTTTCTGTGCTCAAAAAAGTATACTGCAAGTCCAATTTCTTCAGGACAGAAGCTCTTGGAAGTATAGCGGGCAACTCAGCCTCGGCCATAAAGGTCAATCCCAGCAATGAGGTCAACTTCGGAGGAAAGACTATTGATTGAAACACATCATGTTCTTGACCATTGCCGAAACAGCCACCACCAAACTCTTCTAATGCAGTTGCTTTCTTTAGAACATTTTTTAATTCCAGCAAATCACATTCACTGACCTTCAATGAGTTTAAAGATGGACAATTTGTTACTATTAGCTCAAGGTCATTGATATTGATCTTTTCCAGTCCTGTCATATAGAAGTTCAAAACTTCCAAAGAGGAATTATTAAGGGCAAGTTCATGTAGCCAATCCCCACTTTCCTCGTCAATGTTACTCTCCTCTAACATCAAAACTTTAAGATACCTGCACACAAACAAAACACATGGAGAGCTCGTAAAAAAATAGTTCAAGCTTCAGAAACAAAGGAAATAAAAACAAACTAGAAACTTCTAAAATGGTAAACTTAAGGATGTGTGAGAATTTCTTAAGATAAGCTAAAAATAGTTTAAAATGGATGATAACAAATAATTGATATATGATGATCAAGAAATTAAAATCTGTAAACTAGACTCCTATGGAGTGTACAATCACAATAGCTAAAATTATGACCAGGCGTCACAACCAACATACATATACCAAAGGAGTGAATGAAGTACTAAAAGTCAAACTCATTTGTTAATGTTTGAAATGAAATTCCACACTGTTTTACGCCCAAACTAGTTATTGTTATTGTATCTCGCAAGCAACAATTTTAAATTTATTTTGGAGTATTCAACTCAAATGACAAGATAATAGAGATTTTGCTTTCCAGATTGAGGTTTCCAAATCAGTACTATAGAACTTGTGCAGAAAAATCTTTCTTAATGACTGTTTGATTTTGAGCTGGTGAAAACCCATAGCTCAAAAGCTTGCTCGCAAGCAACCCAAAGCTTCATTTTACTCAAATTTTCCAGCTAGATTTACGCACAAGCAGCCAAAGCCTAGGGCAACCAGGAGAAACATATATTCCACTTACTCACAGGAAGAATTAACTCAATTCTCAACTCAGGATCAACCGGCACTGCAAACCAAAGAAAGCCTAATATCCTCAATACCCTCACTTAATAGCCTTTGATCTATAGATTCCTTAAATTGAATCTATGATTTTGTAAGGCAAGTATACTCAGACACCCAAATCTGCAAAGTTCAAAAAGCTGCCTTAAAAGAGGCTTATGTTCAAATGCTTAATATGTGCTTGTAGATTGTAAGCATATGTACTCATGGTAACTGCAGTACAGACAATTTCACACTATTCATATCTGTGGGGATTAGAACTCTCGGCAGGCAGAATAACATTACAGTTCTTTTATCATAATCATAGCTAAAAAAGATAAAACTCAGAAATCATCCGTGTCTACCTTTAATCTTGCGCTGTTTCCAGAAGCGTCCTCAATGGATAATTCATATGGATAAATCCTATCTCAATAGTCTTACTCAGCTAGTGAATAGTATCCTCATAACCCTACCATTGGAAGCAAAAGGAATCGATAATTGTTAAGTTGTATTCCTCTCCATGGGGATGTCTTTTACAACCAGGTTATATGTCCCTTGAAACTAAATTAAATGCTGACAATTACACCAGGTAAAGCCACATATTGTTATATATATCAGACTGCAGAAACTTCACAACCCACCGGGTTAAATTTCTTCATTGGAAGTAACTCAGCAAACCAAAAGAGAAGATTTTTCTAGTTTATCCGGGTCAAATTGTGAAGTAATTAAGTAACAAATGCAGAAAAAATCAGAAACATTATTGAGCCTAACCCTATTTTCTGACTATAGTAAAAATATTTAATTGCAATTTCTCCATCCAAAATTCGATTTGATCAATTTTAGGCATAAACTCCCAACTTTTGATAAAAAATGTCAGGCAGGGGGGCACAAAACAATTTATCGCAACATATAAAAGATTTCTGTTTCTGTGCTACTAACATCTGAATAGTTATAATCTCTTCCAATCTAGGTATCCTATAAACATTCCAACACGTTCACTCACAAGTACAATCTCTAAAACAACATACCATGTCAAGATTTTTGAGACCGTTGCCGTTTGGTGAGAAAGATTTCGGTTAGTCATTCTACAGACATTCCAGTTTCGTTAATTCAAAACCAATAAAGAAACATTCTACAAAAAATGTTCTAGATCAATACCGACAGGTAAGAAAGAAAGTGTATATATATATACACATGAGCTTATCAGTGGGAAATCCAAAGAACTACATATAAGTGTTAAATTGCCTGTAAAGTGGCTACTATCATATAGATGACAACCAAACAAGAGGTGATTAATGTACAACAAGCTCCAGGGTTAGACAGCTTGCATATTACCAACATGAAATATATAACAAAAACAAGATACTACATACAGATTTATAAAATCAACAAGATCGGCTGAAATGAGTGATTTGTAATATGCCCCTGAATTACATAATGTGTAACGTGACCTGTATCATATGGATAACCATAAGCCACAGAGGGTAAACTGTTTACTACTAAGGACAAAGCAACAAAGTTAGTTGATATTATTGTTGCGCAAGATGTCACTGGATTAGATAGCTTGTGTAATAATTATTAATCAATATCAGATAGATAACAGCCACAAGCTAGTTAGATCGTACAGATGTACTACACAAAACCAAAACAGGGAGGAAGGCTGAGATACAGAGAAATAACCAAATCTATTTTTTGCCATTTATGAACCGCACAGCCGTTACAGGTTTGTATATTTCGGATTTATAATTATTTATGTTTAATTAATATATTTGGTGACTATTCCATTTGAAATTCTTCAACGTTTGTTTTATAGCCCAAAACTGGATAGGGCACTGGACCATAACCATACATTTTTTATACAGCCCAAATATGGGCTCGCATATTGATATGCTCGTGTATACTACGAACTGAATCCAGAAGTAACAAAATCTGTTTCTGTGTTACCGAATATGATGATATGCGTATCTGGGCAGGTGAAGGGAAGTATATCTTACAACTCTGAACAAAAGAATAACAGAAGCTGAGTTACATGGTAAGAGTCAAATCCTTCCCCAATCCTTTCCGTTTATAGACCTGTTGCCCGGTTATAAAATTCTTTCAATTTTATAAGTCTTGGTAGATTTTTGAAAATTGCTCGATTTTAAGCTTTAAATTGGCAATTTTATCTTTGAATTTTGTGAGTCTTTAAGCCTCCATGTCCCCTGCTCGTTAGCGGTTCCGCACAGCACTTGAGATCATTGAAATCCAACTTCTGAGCCTCAAGATATAAAAGGTTAATGATTGCCGCCTAAACACGTATTTAATAACCTTTAACTTCTTAAAAGGTTAATGTTAACCCCCAAAAACGTGTTTTTCTTAACCTCTCAAAAGGTTAATGAAAGCCTCCAAAAACATGTTTTTCTTAACTTCATTAAAAGTTAATGATGGCTTCCAAAAATATGTTTTTATTAACCTCTATGAGGCAGTTATTAACCTGTTTAAAATTTCTCCATGAGAAATCAGACATGTCAATAAGAGCAACTGGCAATAAATGTTTCCACTTATCTTTTGTCCCCTTCTTGATGGTTTAATATCCGGTAATTTTAAGCTGAGGTTGATAGTTTCGAGGATGACAACAATGCCATGTGAGCTGCTGTTGCTAGTAAAATGCTCTCAGCCAGCAGCATAGGAGGATAAAGCCGCATTGACTCATGCAGAGCAGCATGCAGATATTTCTTATCTTTCAACTCTTCAAAGCTGAAACTAACCTCTTCTTCATCAGCACTTGTCAGTTGTGATGATCTCTTATCCAATACATGTAAGATTTTAGCATGAATGGCATCCTCCACGGTCGGATGAGAAGAGAGAAGCTAGAAAAACCATGTGAGAGCAGCAGAAGTATGCGATGAACCTGGAAAGAAGATCATCTCTTTGAGGACCTTCTACGGAGAATTGTTCCCTTCTACAACTTATCTCCTGAGAAGCAAACTTGTGGACTACTTCAAGGAAACCGTAGAGAAGTTTTTAAACGCTGCAGAAGGGATTTTGTCAGATGTTGTCATTGCAAGTGCTTTTATGGATATGTACACAAAATGTGGAAGTCTAGACATGGCACGTCAACTGTTCAACGAAACGTCTCAAAGAGATGTGATCTCATGGAATGCAATGATTGCAGGATATGCACAGAGCAGTGATCTTAATCAGGCTTTAAAGATCTTCAAAGAAATGCCTCGACTGGATGTGGTGTCTTGGACTACCATGATATCATGTTATGCTGGGTATGGATTTGGTAAAGAAGCCTTAGATTTCAAATGAAGCAAAATGGGATCCAGCCCAATCAATTCAGCTATTCTAGCACGATACCCATCTGCGCTAAGATGGTAGCTCTGGGACATGGTAAGGAGGTTCATGGTGACATAATTAAGGTTGGTTTTGAGTCAAATGTCTTCGTAGCATGTGCATTTTTACATATGTATACTAAATGTGGAAATTTAAAAAAAAAAAGATGCTCGAACAGTATTTGACAAAATGCATCACCGAAGTGTCATCTCCTGGACTTCAATGATCATTGCTTATAGTTAAGGAAAAGAAGCCGAGAGCAATAAAAACAAAAAGGCAAAACATGGAACGTGTGGATTGTGGCAACCACAGACATCATCCTTGTGCATGAAAAGGAACGGTATTATGAGTTGCAAATCAGGTTTGCCAGACATTGCAAGCCATGTGTGACAAAACTCAAGATTGGAATTATCCAAACACCCGCACCTCGAGTTTGGGCTGACATGTAGAAATGAAGAAACCGGCACAAGAACTATTTGATAAAATGCCTGAACGGGATGTGGTGTTATGGAATGCCACGATTTTTGGGGATTTATATACAGAAGGCTCTCGAGTTGAAGAAGCAAAGATTAAGATTGATGATACGTCCGACATTAAAGAGCCAAACAAAAGAGATGAGCATCGAAAAATAAGTGAGAAAGCAGGAGCGAGGGCGTCTCCAATAACCAAAGTTTTCGGTTATATTTGTAGATTGTTGTGTCCGTGCAACGTACGATCTCACAATACACATTCAAACAGTATTGGACAGACACTCGAAGGAGGTGAACAAGGTGAAAGCAGCGAGTGCAAGCGACGTCTTGTAGATGATCTGTCCACTATAATTAGTGCGATGCTCATTCCAAAATATACCCCAGGAGAAAGGAGTGCTTTTGGCATTCTTCATACTCTATGCACAGGCAGTGGAAAACATCCCCGAGAGTGAAAATCCTTGTTGGCTTACCATCGGCTAGCGTGGAATATTTTGTTCCTAACCTTTCATCAGGAAAATGTAATCCCGGTAGAGGGATGGCAGGTTCAACTTATTGCGTAGATTTTCGTGTGTTGGGAATGGAGGGACCTCATAACAATTCTAAAAACAAAAAAACAAAAAAAAATGGGACAGGCTTGAGGTTTTAAGGAATGGGAAGGCTGAAGATGGGCCTTCTTTGAGAGAGATTGTTGAGTATTATATCGATGATAGGTGAAACAAGAGCGCCACTCAAACAACAAGAGCTATTGCCAGAGAAAAAGATAACAGTTTCCAGTGACGAGGAGGAGGTGTTATCTGTCCATGATATTATTCAATCAATGGGGCGCAATTCTTTACAGTGCAGTAGAATAATGGATTCAAATTCTTGAGGTGAGAACATAAAATGCATGAAGAAATGTCCTCCTCCACAATCCATGATAACCCAAATGGGCATTATGAAAAATCAGTGCATATCGGCATTACAATACCTCACCTAAATGAAGGAGAGAAGAGCGATGGTGATATGAAGATGCAGCGTGAAAGTACATGCAACATAGCAAAAAGTGGTGAACCATTTGCCACCTTTCCTTCACTTGTGATTGAGATGGTAGGCAGATCGGAGCATCCTGTGGATAGTATACACGAACTTGAGAAGGTCGCTGTTTTTGAACTTTAGCTCACATATAATCTATTAGGGATCAATAAGGGTGGATTATTCAATCATCCCCTCAAATATTTCAGGTTCAAGGTTCAGAGCTTATAGGTTAATTTTGTTGAGGTTAATTAACCTCACCCAAATCACGTATTTGGGAGGTGGTTATTAACCACGAAGAGGTAGTTATTAACCTCAGTATCTATATAAGGAGTCATTTTGGCTTTGTAAAGGGGGACTTTTTGGTTGGAAAAATAAGGGAACACTATGCTGAAATTTTGATCTAGGGATAAATTTTGGAAAGTATGTACACTTTTTATTTCTGAATTGAAAAATCTCTATTGCTTTCTTGGTGCAAGAAAATAATGGAATGTGCAGTTTGAGTTCCCTCTTTTCGAATCTAAATTGTTTCAAATGTTGATTCTCTTTGTAGTGAGCATTCTCACGGTATGGTGTAGATGTTTATGAATCTGTGGATCAGCGTTGTGCTAGTAATAGTTTTTCAAGCGTAGATCTTGATCATTGTTATTAGCAATTTTAAGTTAGTAGTTCGAGAACGCTTTGAAGTCGTGTGGTGCATTCGTCATCATGAGCTTTCTCACCTTTAAAAGTTTGATTCCATCTTTTATTCAAAAAACCCTATAAAAATTATATCATACGAGGGAGCTGCCCCTCTAAACGCAGAGAAAGGCCGCATACCAAGGGCCTATCCAACTATTGTGAACGATTTGCCACACACTCTGTTGGGCAAATTCTACTGTGACAAATCTGTTTACCAACAAGACCACACTATCACTACCCGATATATCGACTTCGTTATTCAAAACAACAAAATGATTGATGTGCAAGATGATACAAGATACTATGGCTTGCAAGATCAAAGCAACATCACATAGCCAACAACCCAAGCTTGAGAAACCATCATATTTTCTATGCAGAACAAACCCAAAATAGAAGCCGTGGCAAGCAGTAAAAGCCACGTCTGAATCTTTTCCATTTATAGACTACGACGTCACTACGATATAAATCAATTTAAAAGCAAACCCAATAATGTTGATTGAGATGGTCTAGCGAGTCGATTTAAGAGTACTAGAACCAATTGGTTGAGATGTTTGATATAGAAGATGCCGCTAGCTTCAGTAGCTTTTCAATTAAGCTAGATCGCATATGACAACCACAAGCTCGGAAAGGCAATCAACCACCAAGCCAAATAGGAATCTTTCCCATGCATATAGCAGGCTGCCAGAACTATATAAATCAACTTAAAAGAATGACAAACAAGTCGGTCTAGATTATTGATGTCAACGAAGCCACTGGATTAAATAGCTTGTAAGTTAAGCAATATCAACTAGTGGGCGCAACGGTTGGTTTACAGAACAGAACCAACAAGGGATTCTGAGGTATGATCCAACAAGCTCCAACCAAATCTAACCCATTTACAGAACACCCTTAAATCAACTTGGAAGCAAAACCAACGAAGCTGATTCAAGCGATTGATTTGCAAGATGCAACTGGATTAAATAGCTTAAAGCTTAAGCTATATCACATTGACGACAACCAGAGGGCAGATAAATTAATTACAGAAAACATAATCAACATGTGAGACCGAGTCACAGGGAAAGAGCCAAATCTGAATCCTTCCCAATCTTTCCTATTTATAGCCCTTCTGCCACTACAAAAGCAAATCGACCTAAACCACCCCTTTCCATTCAGAGACCGCCCATAAATCGACTTAAAGCAAAAGCCAGTAGAAGAAAAAGGAATTGTAGTCCCAATGAAGCTCACACCAAACTGAACCACCCTTAAAGAATCTCGCACACTGAATCTGTAAGATATCTAACCAAGAACCAAACCCAGAAAACGAAGTTAATACACAACACAATTACACCAAAAAAAAACCCAAAACCGAGTCCAATATCCTGCAACGACACACCAAAATCACAAAATTCACTCAACAATCAAACCACTGAAAGCCAATTCTCCAAAACTCATACCTGCACCCGCGGGCGACTTCCTGGAGCCCCCTGGTGCTAAAGCCGGAGCACTACTCGAGCTTAAGCGACTGCAGCATATGACCACGGCCGCGAACAAGAGTCCCCAAATCGTGATCAGTGAGAATCATTCGCCTCAAATGGAGCGCCTTCAAGCGAAGGCAGGAGAAGGAAATATGCTCAATCCGAGGCTTAGCATAGCCGCCCCAGTCAGGGGGCAACAAATTGTACATAGAAGCCCTGGGCTTCCCCTTCACAGTGAGAGATTCGAGGCATTTGAACCTGCGGGTGAGATCTGCAGCGCTGATGGAGTAGCAGAAGGCCACGGCCACATGCTTGCGGGTAAGGGCATCCACTTCATACCATTTCTTACACACCAGAGACACAGCGCGCCGATCCATAGGCTCCTCCAGGTGCGCCATCACGCACTCCAGCGCCTGCCACTTATTCCCTCCGCCCTCGCCCTCACCCTCGCCATGGCTTCTCTGCAACTGCATATACTCACTGCCTATACTCCTCGTCAACCCGTTGACATATACTCAATGAGTATACCCCTCATCGCCACTGAAACCATCTTCTGAGCTTCATAAACTAATATATTATATCTTTAGGCCTCTGTTTTTTACTTTTTCTTAAAGTTTTTCAGGAGCTCAAGCTGCGCTATAAATCCTTTTTTGCCCCTTCACCTGTTAAAAGTTTTCTCAGATATCTCAGAAAGTCGTCCTTTCGATCCTGGCCGTCGATCGCGCTCATCGGACGGCTGGATCGGCATCTCGCTGTCGCTGTCGCGTGATGAATGTTTACGTCGTTATGACAGGAGCTCGTGCAATCTGGACCGTCACTCACTGTTTTCTTCTCGGCTGCCATATTGCCACGCTGTCACATTTTTATTCATACATTCCAGAAGCGTAAGACAGGGATTTTATTTTGGTTATTTTATTGTTTTATCAAGATTTTATTATTCTTACCTAGGGTCCAAGGACCTATTAATTGGAGAGCAAAAATGTTGGTGGCGCAACTCAGCACAAGTTCACACTGGCTGCGATGTGAAACTGGTAGATAGCAAAGTTACAAAGGAAGAGTGGGCAGATAGAATATGTTTATTTTGTCATATGAGAGCAGTAGAGACAGAGCAGCACTTTATCAAGGATTGCCTGGCATATAGTGACATCAGATCTGGTTATAAAGAGCAAGGACTTCAACTACTTATTCGAGGAAGATCAAGTGAAGAGAACAGCGGCTCTGATTATCAAACTTCAGAGAAAGAGAGACAAGTTAACCAAAACTTTGCAGCTAGATTAGTTCTGCTCATGTCTTGGGGGGGTGATCGTGCAAGTCCCTTAGGCTATTTTAGCCTCGTGGACGTCATTAAAATCTATCATAAAAGTAGTAAGTGCACAGAATTAAATAGTGAAATAATTAAACGATGATTTAGGTTGAAAGTGGATGTAACATTTGGGCTTTCACAATGTGGATTTAAAAAGAGATATAAACTGCGAAATCGCACTTAGCCATTTCTGGACATCTGATACATATTCCATGAAATTCACATTATTTGTCAATATTTTCCATCTATTGAAGTGTGATCTTCAATTTTAGTTATTTGTCATCAAGAAAAGCATTTTAATCTTAAATATATGATTTACTATGTTTCTAATTATCTTCATACCGAATAATAGTACAGGGCTTTCGTATAAAACAATGCTACCTAACCTGCTGATGCTGATTTCTTAAAAGGAGCCCCATCGAATTAATTAGTGAGGAAGATTTGTTTCAGATCCCTCAAAATTGTAAATAAGGACAGGTCACTTTTTAAATAGGGGTAGTTAATTTAAGGCCATAAAATTGTTACAAAGACTTTTCAAATATAAAGTAGAGGCAAGAGACGATTGGTCAAGCAAATAAAGCTAAATAGAGCTAATTAAGTTGGAATGTTTTGTTTCAACTTCTTGAATTTGCTTAAAGTCATGTTTATAATGTATTTGAGTGAAAAGTGTTATTTAGTTTCAAGATATAAAATTGTAAAATGTAGTGCTAGAGTTGTTTGTTTTTTTAGATGAATATTTTTAGTTTTTCTTAGTACAACTAGTAAATGCACTTATGTTGAGGTGTGGAAGTACAATCACGAAAAATGTTGCTTATTTCTATTTGTTTATTTAAATGAAGTACATGAGGTCAAATGACGTGCTGCAAAATATATTGTTGGAATATCTCGCCCCCCATCCCTCCCCCCACCTCTCTCCCTAGGAGCACTTCCTCTTATTATATCTCACTATTTATCCACTGTGTGTGTAGATATCACTTCCTATATATATTTATGTTTGTGTGTCTCTATCACTCCCTCTATATATTGAATTATCTCCTCCTCTATCTCTCTTTATTTATGTCTCCCTTTCTCCATCTCTATTTGTCAATACCTACTCTCTTCTATCAATGTAGTTTTTATCTCTCTCTCTCTCTTCCTCTCACTTGATATATCCTTATATCTCTATGTCTCTACCACTCTATCTCACCATCTATTCTTATATATTTATCTATCTCAACCAATCTATATGTGTATGTCTCTCTTCTCAACCTCTACAACTCTCTATATATCTCTATCTTTTGTATCCTCTCTCTCTTTATTAGACGTCTCCCACAATAAATTGTCTGATAATGTACTGTGAGCTTTGTTAAGATTGGTAAGTCTTTCAAAGTTCAATTTTTCATTGAATTGATTCACAGGTCCAATTCCTGCATGAGAAAGCGCCTCTAATTGTAACAAAGTTGACATTTGACCAAATTGTTGGGGAACTTCTCGTTCACAAAGTAGCAAATTCCAATGCTCGGTGATAGAATATTGAGGAAGTTTTCTACATCAACGACCTTTCACAATGATTCTAATTGAGAAATTCGATGAAATGGTTGGGGTGCAATTTTGCAATTTTGTTGGTGGATCATGAATTTTTAACTTCTAGACACCTTTGCTTCTAACTATAACTTGAAATAGAAAGTTCAGTGATCTAACCATTCCTGAGTTCTTGACTTCTCCAAATAGCTCAAACTCTTCATAGTCATCTATGTTGCAAGATTGGTGGATGAGGGGGCCGACATTGTAATCAAGGAGATTCCTCACCTCATCAGTGTTGTCATCCCATTCAAGAAAGAATTAGAAACACTCAATGAACATCTAATCCAAATAGTTCTCTCTTTTGTTATGACACTATCCAACGTGTTGGATGCTTTGACTTTTTAATCTAGACGTAACAATTCTATGTAATTAATCTATGAATGAAATATTTTATCTCTGTGCTTTTTCTCAAATATATATTTACTTATTTGGCCATCTCTATGAATACTGGAAATCCTAGTTAGAAGACTCGCTCAAAAAAACATACATATCTGAGGACAAGCCAACTGTTTAACAAAACCATGAAAGCATATTGTATAATAAGTTAGCAGCTTTTGGAGTATGTGTTTCAAGAACCAACGAAATAAATGTCTTGCTTGTAAGTCTTATTACATGGCTAAATATACATACAAAAATCAAAGTGAGACAAATTATATTGGAACCTTGTGGTGCATATTCTCCGGCCACCTTGTTCCCTAGGTTCTATGTACTAAAAATACAATATTAAAGGGACTTCTTTACATTCAACTCTGGCAACCAAAATATAATAAAATAAAGTTCAATATGGTAGAATTTGATAAATCCTTACACGAATGAAATGTTAACTATAAACATAATATAGTGGCCATTTTCCACTGTCCTAAAAGTGCTACTACCTTCATAGTTTACTCTGATAAGGTAGTTGCTTATCAAATTCATTACAGATTGAGATGTAACAATTAAAATGATTATATACATCATTCAACCTGTAATCAATTTTTTTAAACTAATGGATATGAGAAAAATTTAAAAGAATAAAATATTGACCTGCATAACTATTCATGAATTACAATCTCAAAGTTTTACCAAATGAAAAAGAAGAGGGTAAACCATATTTGAATTTATAGCAAAAAGTTGTAATCACAATTTTAAAATTAGTGGCATTTCAGACCAATACACACGACCCATCATCATAGCAAGGTTATGTATCAAATTTTTGTATAGAGTTCACAAAACTAAAATAGTAACAAAATCCATCCCAATTAATCCCAGGTAACTAATATGCATATTTTTTTACATAATTTTAATAACTAATATGGAAAAAGATTGAATTTGGGTGCAAACTAGCCACTCAACCATTCTTTGGTGAACAATCATCTATCCTACAATAGGGCATCATCAACTTCTATTGATTTGACACTGTCAATAAAATTTAGGTCTCATATATGGTTTCATCAGTTAGTGTCATCAAATTTTAAGATAATAACATGATTGAATACTAAATGCTAAAAACACCAATTGAAAATATTTAAAATAAATGAAGATATTATTAGCAACAATGCTTTAGTATGTCAAAGAGGTATAGAAATCTTATTGGTAGGTCGTTAAGAGTATGATGTTTATTTACCAAAGGTCTTGATGGAGAAGTAAGCCTCAAAAGAAATGTAGATCAAGTTAGAAGAATCAAAGGACCATTTAAGAAAATTGTTTAAATCATAAAAATATATATTTAAATTACCTACAAGGTCATTTTTGTCATTGAGAGCAGGTGAGTGAGACAAAGAGAGGTGAAGAAAAAATAGAAGGAAAGGAAGAGAGATGATTGGGGTAAGTTAGAGTGGTAGCAATAGGGAACAAAAATAAGAAGTGCATGTGTATTGAGATAGAGAAATATAAAAAGAGTAGGTAATGAGGAAAGAGGGGGAGAGGAAGAGATAAGAGGGGGAAGATAGAGAGTTAAATACAAAAATTAGGAGGGAGACATAAGGGTTGTATTTATATATGAGTTACAGAGGGAAGAGGTAAAGAGATGTGAAAGGAGCATGTGAGAATAAAAGAAGGAGAGATGGAGATAAGATTGGAAAGGAGAGATGGTGTACATACATAGGTTTTAAAATATAGAGGTGTCTTTGTGTGCAAGTGTGTGTTTGGGCATACTTTATAGAACATTGCTTATAGACTATATTGTTCATAAGTGAAATTCCTTAAGCTAAGTTATTCATGAATGGAATTCTTTGGATAATTGTTTTACAAAATTAACGTAATTAAATTTATAATATGAAGGATCTTTATTCCATGCATTTGCAATAGGGATCCATTTAGTTTCTTAGATTCTTAGTAGTGAAGGAACTTATATTTCTTAATAAGAAAATAAAATTTAAGAGATAGTATCATTTTTAAGTCTAAAATTCTTAATACTTAAGGAATTGTATAGATTAATTAGGAAATAAAATTCAAAGGGACTCTCCCTCTTTAACAATAGAGTTTAATAAGGAATTCAATTTTTTAAAGATTTAACTTGTCTAGATATATTTTAGTGGTTGGATAGTATGCATGTATAGTTACATGAGGATCTATATATTTTATCCAACTTTTTACAATTTGACTAATATTTTAGATTTGTTTGATGTCTTTCCATTAGAAACTATGACTATAAAATTGTAATGACTAAGAGGCGTTCTATAATCACATAAGGTTGTAATTTATTTATGTATATAAAAATTTCTCTAAAAATGATGTGTAGACGATGCTTTCAATCTGATCTTCATTGTAACTGATAGTAGTGGAGTGGTCTTTATGGAGCAACATAACCCTGTTAGCATGGAATTTTAGTTTGTAGTTGGCACCAAAAATTATAATGTGAACTCTCCTAGGTTTGATCGGCTAGAACCAGAGTCTATCCTATAATAAGAGCCAATACAAAATTATAACATGGAGTGAAAATGAATCTGTCCATTGAACTTTGTTTTTGAGGATTGGTTGTACAATTGTCATAGCACTGTTGCAGCCTTCTATAGCTTGACATGTCTTATTTTATTTTTTTCAAGGTCATTTTTTGTGGAGTGCAAAAGAATGAGAAATGTTAATCTATTGTTGAGGATTGGTTGTAGGGTTTTCACAACATAATTATAATGTTCTATATCTTAATATGTCTTACTTTGTTGTTTAAAGGGTCATTTTGTGGATTTTATTTGACCATGATGGTGTGAAATACCTTGATAAGAATCACAATTTTAAAAGTTGCATGCTTTCCAAAATTTTATGAACCTTTTTTTCTTTAAACTAGTTACTAATATCTATGATTATGTAAATTGTACCATGTGATCAATATACTGAATCAACAATCAACGTAACCCTTGGCCTGCTAGGAACAAGTGCTAGTTTTAGGAGTCTCAGGTTGTGAAGAAACGTGATAAGAGGGGAAGGATTGTAATATCAAGGGATATAAAGTAGAAGACAAACATGACTACTAGGCCTCACTCTGAGGGTCCCATTGATTCTGCTGCTACCACAAATGATGATAGGCCTACGTCATTTCAACCAATGGAAAAATAAAAGCAATCAACAATTGTGATCAGTTCAATGCTTGTCCATGCTCCCTACAATAATATGGACCGTCAGATGCTAAAAGTTACCTCCTCCCTCTTAGATAGTAAACGCCTTTGGCATAATTAGTCCAACCACTTAAATTTAATAACTTTTATACTTATAAAGTTTGGTTTTCATTAGAAAAGATAAGGAGTAAAAATCTTTTTTTATCAAAAATAAGAAAAATATTCTACTGTTGGTGCTTTTCCAGAGCTCGTTGTATTAAATTTGTTGTTATTTTCTTCTCATTTGTACTATATTTGTTGTCCTTTGTGTCAGTTATTGTAAAAAGAGATTTAATCAAGCAAATGAAGTTTCTAGATCTTTTCCATGGATGCACAATAAAGTGTTTATTTTGATGGTAATTGTATTATGGATGAACATTAGAACTCATCCTTGGGTTTGCTTATTTTTTAATATAGTTGTTCCTCTTTTTCTCTATCATTTGTTTTATGCATTACTTGAACACATATTGTAGAGGTGGAGAGAATTTTGTTCTTGATTAATCTCAGTATCTTTTTATGGAGAAAATGTTTAAATAACAAAAGTACATTTACATTGATATTTTATTCAGGTTGATCATGTCAAACTATGTAACTTTCACCTCAGCCACTTTGGCCAAGAGTAGGATATCATCTATCCATATTGTGGTTTTACGAGATACTATATTTTTCTTTGTTTTGGGATCTGTGTTGGCGAAAGATGAAAATAAAGCAAACCTAATTCAAGATTGGAAAGACTAGACCATATTTATGTAGAAAATTTGAATAATTTATTTGTTAAACTCAACTAAGATTTGGCGTCATAGCTACGGTTTCAACTACAAGATATTTGATTGTATTTGAGCCAAATATTATTTCATCTATTGTTAGAGTTTCCAAGTAGAAAGCATTTCAAAATAATCAAATAAAACAAACCCAATATATGATTTGGAGAAACCGAACCAAGTTTTTATCCAAAACTAATTGTTTCCTTTTAAGTTCAACTAGGGATTGAAGACGTATTTAGGAGTTGGATATGACAATGGAGTATAAGTGGTGAACAATTGTAGTGAATAATTTTGTTAGAGCTCCCACTAAATTTCACTTAAAGTATTTATCATCTGCTATAGAGATTTTTGTTGATCATTGCAGGCCAAATCATTGATAGCTATGTGAAAACAAATGAAAGATCCTTAGATTCTCATTGTCTAAGTTGTAGCTTATCCATGACAAATAACAAGTTGGAAAAAAAATAATCTGTAGTACTCCTTATTAGCATGAATTTTGATGGTATTCCTATGGGGGAGTCTCCTAGTAGTGTTGGAGACATGATTCAAAGGTTCTATGTTGCATTCATGACAAAGTTTGTCATTGATGTCAACATACTAGTTATTTTGTGAAGAATGACAAAGAAGTAGATAGAGTTTGGTTTTGTCCAGTTCAAGGATTGAAGATAACCTTATGCACATTTGGGATAACATTTTAGAGTATGTCTAGGTAGTACAATTAAGAGTGTGTATGGAAATATGAAGACTAGAGAAAGTTATGATGGATTTAATGAAGGCATAGTTCAAACAAAGTTTTTGGAAAGCAGATATTGTTGTTTGAATTGTATCTCCTAATAAAGATGGAATATGGCTAAGCAGACTTAGACAAAGGTAGAATACATGTTGAAGATTCTATGGTTAATAACACACATCCAGATAAGCATTGAGTAAAGAGTTATGAAGATTGTAAGCCAATAGGTAGCTTGTAATTATGAAAAGATGTAATACTGTAACGTAAATGTAATATATTAAGTTGGTCGTATATTATTATTGTAAATTGGGAAAGCCTCAAGACTAACTCAATAACTTATTCTAGAAATGGTATAAAGGAAAGGTCATTTCCTTGGATGTAAAGAGTGATATGCAATCATATTTATTTGATGTATTGCGCAAAATTAAACGTGAATATCTTTTAGACTGGAGAATTGGTGCAGTTGAGGCATAGTGAGCTTACAAGGAATTTTATTTGGTAAAGAAGTTATTGTTGGATAGTGTTGATGTATAATTGTATTATTCAGTGAGGATGGTACAAAGGCTGTGTGGACAATGGGGTCAATGGTCTTCCTTTCAACTCTTAACAGGGTTGGAATCTCCTAAAAGGGATTCAAAGTCTCTTAAAAGGGATTCATATGTACTAATTATATTTCATTGAATCCTAACAAGTTCCATCCTTCAATAAGGAAATTTTATATTAAAGCACACAATCTAGTGGGTACCATCTGCATCGAGGTTTTCCCTCTAGTCAAGTGTTTTCCTAGTAAACAGATCTGGTGTTATTGTGTATATCTTTCTATGGTTGTTGCATCTATTGTTTACATGTTTAAAAATTAATAAGGATATTGATAATTGTTTTAATTACATAACTGATTCACCCCCCCCCCAAGTAATCTTGGTGGAATTCACTTTCTAACAATTAGTATCAGACCATCAGATCCTTAAAGGAAAATTTTAACATCTTAAGGAGATCTATGGTGCATTTCAAGAAATAAATTTTGAAGTTTGATGGAGTTAACTATGACAACTAGAAAGAAAAGATGAAGACACATTTTCTATGCATGGGGTTGGGTTATCGGTTGATTACTAAAAACCATAAGGATGTAATTAAAGAGGAAAAGATTGAAGGTTGTGATGAAGCTCATATTGATGTATTCATGTTCAATATGCTTGCTAATGAAGCATTATTATCAGATCTTCCTAGAATTGAATTTTCCCAGGTAAAATATTTGAGACTTGCTCATAAATTTTGGAAAGCTTTGAAAAGTAAATTTGAGGGTGATAAAAATGCTCAAAAGGTTATATTGCAAATTTGGATATGCTTATTTCAAGATTCTAAAATGATGGAACGTGAATCTATAAGAAGTTACTTTGGTAGAATATTAGAAATCGTTACATGAATTAAAACTTATGGACGAGAAAAGTCTGAAGATGAAGTTATATGGAAGATATTAAAGACTTGACACCTGCATATAGACATGCATGAATAGTTATTCCCTTGACAACTGATCTTACAAAAGAGACTCTTCTTAGAAGACTACAATCAACAAAATTGTGGATGAGACAGAGTGGAGAAATGCTTAGGGTTGAAACTACTCTCAACACATTGAGTGTTCAACCAATATTGATAAGAAGTGCAAGTACAAGTGGAGATTATGCCAATAATAGCTGAACAAGGGTTGAAGAAGATAAGAATTTTGAGGAAGGAGTTGCCTTGCTTATGAAAAGAGAACCTAAAGGTAACAAAATCTTTAAATGTTGGACTTGTAATGAATATGGTCATTATTCTTCTAAATGTCCTAAGAGAGTAAAGAAGTATAAGAAGCAATATAAATCAAGAATGCATAAGGATTGTCTTTTTGTAAATGATGAGGAATTTCATGCAAGACAAGAAGAATTCTTGAGTGAAATTGATGATGAGAATGATGAGATAAAATGTGTAGCTATTAAGGAAGAAAGCCTTGTAAAAGAAGTTAAGGAAGACAAAACATTAGTATCACAAGTTGAAAAGAAGAAATCTAATTGGATAGTGGAATAACACCTAAAGATATTTAGAGAGTAAATAATCATTGGATAAATATGGCCATAAGATGTTACAATCATGAGGAACTACAAGAGATTTTTTTTTTTCTTGTAAATAATAAATATATTTTTACTATTAAGAAATTCTATATAAAATAGACTTTAATCCTCCCACCAATTTTTAAATTTAATTGAATTTATAATAAGTTAAAGTTACATAAATCTTTAGTCCTCCCATCAATTTATAACTTTAACTAAATTTGTAATAAGTTAAAGTTGCATACATGTATCATTAAATTTTGGCACTACACATATACATAATTGATAGAAACAAGTGTTGAAATTGTGCAATACACTAAAATCAACAAGTTGAAATTGTTTCTAAAAATTTCTTCTTTCCAATCATTTCTTACTTTACATTGTAATTAGCAACATTAAGATAAAACACACTATAAACTTGAACTTCATTGTTTCTCCACCTTAAAAATAATAGTACAATATCAAATTTTACAATATGCATTAATCTTTACATACACTCATCCAAGACAATATACTTACATATGTATTATTATTTCTAAATATCAATCTCTAGTAGAAGTATATTTTATTTTAAGTGTTTTTTTCCTAGCTCTTGCTCTTTTTTTCCAATATTTTTTATTTAAGTTTAAATATACAATTATATATAACTATCACTTGCATCCTAAAGTGCAATGTGTACACCGATAATAGCATATCATGTACAATTTCTTAAATGTGACAAGAAGGGAAATACTTTTTTTGTTGTAACCAAATGTTGTGTTGATTGTATGGAAATCTATCAATAATCCATTCTAAATATGAGGCATAATTTTTTCAAAAACTATATAATATAATGTATTGAATAAATATGTTAAAGTAAACTTATAAATAAAAGAATTAAACTATGTTTACAAGTGTGGAGACAACTTACATTTGAAAACAATATGCCAAAGTGATCAATTTGACTACATGTCAAAACAATATATATGTAATGACTGCCCTTGCAAAACCAATGCCACATCAACAATCTCCATAAAATGTGGAAGGTCAAAGATAGTCAAGGTAATTGGAATATTGACTAGTCAACATAAATATTTAATTACGCCGAGAGGTGTTCTATACAATCACAACACAAATACCCAGCACGAGAATATGCCAAAAAAGATTCTTCGTCAATAAAAAAGAATTGGGAGCGGTTACAAACTTCCAAATTGAATATTAAAAAATAATTCCTGAAATAATAGCTAGCTGAAATAATAGGAAGCCAAATGGAGGCCGAAATAATAGGCCCAAAAAAGTAGGGCTCGAAAAAGTAGGACCCAAAAAAATAGGGACCAAAAAATAGGGCCCGAAAAAATAGGGCTCGAAAAAATAGGGGTGAAATAATTTCAATATGATTTTTTTTTTGTTAAATATAATTTTGCATGCACATTCATGCTTATTTTTTGTGGGGAGTGGGGGAATTTGAAACAAATTCGTGGAATGTGAAGAGACATATATTGGGGGATATGAGGAGCCTCTCAGAAGTTATAAAACCAAGGCTCCTCATTTCATTTTCATTTTATGTTTTTGCAGGAAGGAAGAGGTGGAGGTTATTGGAGAATTAGATTGGAGTTTTTGAATAGGAGTAGATTGAAGTTTTGGATACAAGTGAGATTTCTATTTTTTATTTACATTTTCATTTAGATTTAGATGTAGATGTAAATTGAAATTCAAAATTAGTTATAATATTCTACTTTGATTTAGATTTCAATTTTAATTAATTTCATTTAGATTTAGAATTATGTTTATAACTATTTAGGCTTGCATTTAATAGTTTAGTCTTGCATGTTTGATTTAGATTTAGATTTGTATTCAAAATCTATTTGATTTATATATTTTATAATACTTTCATTTACATATTTTAAAAGTGCATGTTTCAAATTAGTTTTATATTTGCATGTTTCATATTAGTTTTAGATTTGCATATTTCAAAATAGTTTTGGTTTGCATGTTTTAGATTTGAATGTTTCACAATAGTTTTACATTTGCATGTTTCTAAGTATTTATATTTTCATGTTTCAAAGCATAATTATCATTAATCTGGATGAGAATGCCACTATATCAATACAATTTATATTTTATTAAAGTTAATGATTTATTTAAAGTAGATAAATCATATATCTAGTATATATTTTATCATTATTGAATTATAAAATAAAATAAAATTCTCGCAATAATAGCTAGCCAAAATAATATTAAGCGAAATGGATGCCAAAATAATAGCACTTGAAAAAATAATGCCAAAAAAATGGAACCCAAGAAAATAGGGTTGAAATAACTTAATTAAAATTTTAAATATAAAACATTTTCTTTTTGTTAAATATATTTTTGCATGCACATTCATGCTTATTTTTTGTGAGGAGCGGGGGAAGTTGAAACAATTTCGTGGAATGTCAAAAGACATCTATTGGGGGATATGAGGGTTCTCTAATAAATTATAAAACAAATGCTCCTCATTTCATTTTCATTTTGTGTTTTTGTAGGGAGGAAGAGATAGAGATTATTGGAGCAATTAGAGTTTTTGAACAGGAATAGTTTAATGTTCCATATAGTTTAGCCTTTTATGTTTGATTTAGATTTAGGATTTAAAAACAATTTAATTTAGATATTTGATAATACATTTCTTTTGCAGATTTTTAATGTGCATGTTTCAATTTAGTTTTACATTTCCATGTTTTACATTAGTTTTAGATTTGCATATTTCAAAATACTTTTGGTTTCCATGTTTTAGATTTGTATGTTTCATAATAGTTTTATATTTGCATGTTTCAAAATATTTATATTTTTAATGTTTCATAATTAAATTTAATCATTGATGTGGACAAAGAGGTCACCTTATCAATAAAATTTGTATTTTATTAAAGTTAGTGATTAATTTAAAATAAACGAATCATATATTTAGTTTATATTTTGTCATTATTTAATTAGATTATATATGTGTTTTATTTAAATATTTTTCATACTATATATAGATTTTTATTAATATTTATGTTTTCAATGTTTGAGAAGTGGAAGACAATGCCACCATATTTCAAACATTACAATCTAACTATTTCATTTGAAATAGTTTTGATTTTTATTTAGGTTATTTTGAACATTATTCATTTGAAAGAATTTATGTTAACTATTAATACTTTTTCATTATGATTATTTCCATATGTTGATTTATGTTTATAATTTTGCAGGTTACTATTTGAGTTATGGATACCTCGAATAGAGAATCAAACGTTATTGGATACTAGAGCCTAACTACTTCAATGATCTCAAATGATTTCTTTGAGATTGAGTTTGACAAATGCCTACAAATAATTAAAGAGGCACACACAACTATAATTAAAGTTGTAGAGAAGCAATATTTCCAATTGACTATGTTGAGGAAATGGAAGAAATGCATATGGAAGATGGATAAAAAAAATTGTGTGACACATCTACATAAGTGGATGGGTTTCCCTCAATGATGAAAGAAGTATTTCACAATCATTGTTCAAATAAAGGTCACAAAAGAATCCTAATCATTGAAGAATGTGACATGTATTTACACCATCACAAATATATTTTTTGTATATAGTTCATTCTTGTCTTTGGTTTCAAATTTTTACTTCTAATTAGTTATATTGGCAATTTTATTTCCCCATTGTTCAATGTAACTTTTATGGAGAAGAGAACAAGACAAAATAAATTTATTGTTGTACGAAAAATTTCTTCAATGGATGTGGCTACTAAATATATTAATTAAGAAAGAAAATCATAAGTCTAAATAGATTCCTTAATGATAGGGAGATTTATTGATTACAATTCTTAATCATTGCATTAAAAATTGCATTAGCATTATTAAAAATTCAACAATATATAATGTTCTCACATCATCATGGAGAAATAATTTTCATAAAATTGACTCTTATATATTCTTTCACACTTTTAACATCATCTAAATTGTTGTGCTGGGACTTATAACTTCCCTTTCATGAATTAATTTTTCCACTATTCGAGTCATTTGTATAACATATATCCCAAATTTGACCATAGTTGTACTCCAAATACTCCAACACTACACCTAAATCTCATACTTCCCTTAACCCTATCCCTTATTTTAGTGTAACATTTAATCGTTTATTAACCCTAACCATAACATCAAGTGTCATATAAATGAAATTGTAAACCTTGGATCCTAACTTTAACTCTTACTCTATATATGATTGTACTAATCATTTAGTAAATTATATACCTTAGCCTAACCCTATATGTACAAGTAATTAGAAATAATATTATATTTTTTTATAAGTGATAATATGTATATACACACACCCAGAGAGAGAGAGAGAGAGAGAGAGAGAGAGAGAGAGAGAGAGAGAGAGAGAGAGAGCATATCTGTAGACAAGGAGGAGCTCATATTATGTTTCTTGTAGAGGCATGTTTTATGTAGAGAGAGAAAGAAAAAGAGATAATGAGGTGTATCTAGAGAGCAGGCAAAGAGAGAGAGAGAGAGAGAGAGAGAGAGAGAGAGAGAGAGAGAGAGAGAGAGAGAGAGAGAGAGAGAGAGACATTAGGGGTGTATCTAGAGAGCATAAAGGGAGAGAGAGATTAGAAGAAGTATCTAGAAAGTAGGGCAGGAGAGATAAGTGGGTGTATCTAGAGATTAGAGAGACAGATTAGGGGGGCATTACTAGAGACTACAAAGAGAGAGGGTATATTTAGATAGTGAGGGGAGATATTAATGGGTGTAGTTAGAGAGAGAGGGGAGAGAGAGAGGGGGGGAGGGATTACATTATTAAAAAGGTTAATAACTTGTATCACAATAGCACTAATCATGGGCACTATAATAGAACTAACCCACATTAAAATTTAACTTGTTAGTTATCCTAACACTAAGGTAAAGTGTAATAATAGCACTAATATTAGCTATAATATGATTAGTAACCCAAAAATTATCTTAACCACAATAATAACACAAACCCTAACTCTAACTCTAACTCTAACTAGATAATTCTAATTTTAACCTTGACCCTAACCCTAACCCTAACTCTATCTCTAACTTGAATTCTCCCTAACCCTAACTCTAACTCTATCTCTAACTTGAATTCTCCCCCTAACCCTAACCTTAACCCTTTATAATCCTAAATCTAATGCTAATTCTAACCCTAACCCTAATTATAGCCCTAACCCTAAGCCTTACTATAACTCTAATCCTAACTCTAATTCTAACTCTAATGCTAATTCTAACCCTAATCCTAACCCATATTCTAACTCTAACCCTAACTCTAACTCCAACTCTATCTCTAACCCTAACACTACCCCTACACCAAATTATAACCCTAACTCTAACTCTAACTCTAATTGTAACCCTAACACTAACCCTAACTCTAACCCTCACTCTATCCCTAATCCTACCCATAATCCTAATCCTAACTCTATAGATAATGCTAATCCTAACCCTAACACTATACGTAACTCTAACTCTAATCCTAACCCTAATTCTAATCATAAACCCAATCCTAATTCTAACCCTAACTCTACCTCTAAACCTAAATCTAACCCTAAATCTAACCCTAACTCTAGCCCTAACCCTAAATCTGACCCTAACCCCAACTCTATCTCCAACTTTAACTCTAACTTGATCCTTAACTCTAACTCTAATTCTAACCCTAACCCTAACCCTAGCCCTAGCCTCAATTCTAGCCCCAATTCTAACCCTAATAGTAACACTAACACTAACACTAAAACTAACACTAATTATAATCCTAACCCTAATGCTAACCCTAACTCTAACCATAACCCTTATGCTAACCATAATCCTAGCCCTAATTCTAACCCTACCTCTAACTCCAACTCGTGTTCTAATTCTAATTCTAACTCTAACTCTAGCTCAAATCCTACCTCTAAATCTAACCCTAACCCTAACCCTAATTCTAATCCTAACTTTATTTGTAACCCTAATTCTAGCCCTAAACCTAATTATTACCCTTACCCTAACTCTAGCTCTAACTCAATCTATAACCCTAATTATATTTGTAACCCTAATTCTAACCCTAACTCTAATTCTAACTCTAACTCTAATTGTAACTCTAATTCTATCCCTAATCCTAGCCCGAGCCTATATAACCCTAAATCTAACCCTAATTCTAACCCTAACCCCAATTCTTGCTCTAATCCTAACCTAATTCTAACCCTAACTATAACTCTATTCCTAACTCTAACCCTAACTATAACTCTAACTCTAATTCTTACCCTAACCCTAACCCTAACCCTAACCCTGATTCTAACCCTAACTCTAACTCTAATGCTAATTCTAATCCTAACCCTAATTCTAACCCTGATTCTTACCCTAAATCTAACTCTAACTCTAACTCTAACCCTAACTCCAACGCTAACTTTATCTCTAATTCTAACCCTACTCCTAATTCTAACCCTAACTCTAACTCTAACTCTTTTTGTAACCCTAACCCTAACCCTAACTTTGACTATAAAGCTACCCCTAATCCTAACCCTAACACTATATATAACTCTAACTCTAACACAAACCCTAATTCTAATCCTAATCCTAGCCCTAACTCTTACCCTAACCCTAAATCTAATCAAGTAACTTTAACCTTAACCCTAATCTAACCATGATCACAACTCTATCTCTAACTTTAACTCTAACTCTAACTTGAACCCTAACTCTAACTCTAATTCTAACTCTAACTCTTATACGAACATTAACACTAACACTACCTCTAATTTTAACTCTAACTCTAATTGTAACCCTAACCCTAATACTAATCCTAACCATAACCCTAACACTAACCCTAACCCTAACCCTAATGCTAACCCTAACCCTAACCCTAACACTAACCATAACCCTAACTCTAACACTAATTCTAATCCTAACCTTAATTCTAACCCTAACTATAACCCTAACTCTAACTCTAACTCTAACTCCAACCCTTATTCGAACTCTAATTCTAACTCTATCTCTAACCCTAACCCTAACTCTTATTCTAACCCTAACACTAACCCTAACTATATTTGTAACCCTAATTCTAACCCTCACCCTAATTCTTACCCTTACCCTAACCCTAACTCTATCTCTAATCCTAACTATATTTCTAACCCTAATTCTAACCCTAACCCTTATCCCAAGTCTAACTCTAATTTTAAACCTAACCCTAACCCTAACTCTAACTCTAACCCTAACTGTAACTCTAACCTTGACCCTAACTCTAGCTCTAATTGTAAACCTAACCCTAACAAGAACCCTAATTCTAATTCAAACCCTATTCCTTACCCTAATTTTCATCCTAATGCTAACCCTAACTCTAACTCTAACCCTAACCCTAACCTTAACACTAACCCTAACCTTAATTCTAACCTTAACCCTAACCTTAACTCTAACACTAACCCTAACCCTAACTTAACACTAACCTTAACCATAAACATTAATTTGTCCCTAACTCTAACCCTAAATCTAACTCTACCATAATTGGACTCTAACCATAACCCTAACCCTAACTTTAATCTTGGCTCAAAACTTTTCCCTAACCATAACTCTAGAACCTTAACCCTTACTCAAGCCCTAACCCTAACCCTAACCCTGGCCCTACTATAACCCTAAGCCTAACCATAACCATAAGTCTAACCCTAAGCTTAACCATGAGCATAACTCTAACCCTAAACTTAACAATAAACATAACTCTATCCCTAACTCTAACCCTAAATCTAACTCTACCATAACTAGACTCTAACCCTAACCCTAACCCTAACTTTAATCCTAACTAAAACCCTAACCCTAATCCTAAATCTAACCTTAACCCTGACTCAAACCCTAACCCTATCCCTACAATAACCCTAACTCGAGCCCTATAATAACCCTAACCCTAACCCTAACCTTAACCATGAGCATACCTCTAACCTTAAATCTAACACTACCATAATTGGACTCTAACCCTAACCCTAACCCTTACTTTAATCTTGACTCAAACCCTAACCTTCACTCTAACCTTAACCTTGACTTAAACCCTAAACCTAGCCTTACTATAACACTAACCCTAACCCTAACCATAACTCTAACCCTAACCTTAACTATGACCATAACTCTAACCCTAACCTTAACCATAAACATAACTCTAATCCAAACCTTAACCATAACCATAACTCTAACCCTAACCTTAACCATAAACATAACTCTAGCCCAAACCTTAACTATAACTCTAACAATAACCATAATCGTAACTCTAACCCTAACCTTAACCATAACTCAAACCCTAACCCTAACTCCAGCCCTAACCCTAATGCTAACCCTAACCCTTATTCAATCCCTAAGGTTAACATTAATTGTAATGTTAACTTTGTCCCTAACCATATATCTATGTTTGATTATAACATTTTACATTACAATATGCCAAAAAGAAAACTACTTTTTTTAAACCATAATCCTGCTCCTAACTCTAACCCTAAATATAACCCTTACTGTAAATCTAACCCTACCATAATTAGACTCTAATCCTAACCCTAATCCTTAGTTTAACCTTCACTAAAACTGTAACCTAACCCTAACTCTAATCTTAACCCTGACTCAAAACTCTAACTCTAACCTTAACCCTTACTTTAATCTAGATGAAAACCATAGCCCTAACCCTAACCCTAACCTTAACCGTGATGTAACTTTATATACAACCCTAACTCTAAATATAAACCTAACCTTAACCATCACCCTAAAACTAACCCTTTCTCTACCCCTTTCTCTAACTCTAACCGTAAATCTAATTTTAACCCTAACCCTAAGCCTAATTTTAACCCTAATTATAACCCTAATTTAAACTCTAACTCTAGCCCTTATTCTAGCTCCAATTCTAACTCTACCTCTAACTCAAACCCTAACTCTAATTCTAATCCTAACCCTAACTATATGTTTAACCTAAACCCTTATTCTTACCCTCGCCCTTTCCTTAACCCTAACCCTAACTCTAATTCTAACCCTAACTATATTTGTATCCCAAATTGTAACCCTAATCCTAACATTAACTCTAACTCTAGTTCTAAACCTAACCCTAAGTATAACCCTAACAAGATTCATAATCATAAAAATAACCCTAGCCCTAACCCTAATGTTAATCTTGACTCTAATTGTAACTCTATTCCTAATCATAACTCAAACCCTATCCATAACTCAAACCCTAACCCTAACTATAACTCTACTCTTCAATATAACATTTTATGTAACAATATGTTTAAAATAAAACTGAATTAAAGTGATGCAAATAAACACCATATATAGAATTTAAAAAAAATATATTCAAGAATAATTTTATAGTAAGTTTACACTATTACATTTTTATAGTAAGTTTATACAATTGTATTTAAAAAGAAATAAATAATTCAGCACTAACCTTAAAAAAATAGAAAAAAATTAAAAAATACTTTTCCTGTTGCGTGGCGATTGCCACTAGCTTATATATACCTCTATATATATTATGCTGAGAATAATTGTTCTTGAGGCGCCTATTTTCATTTTCATAAATCCCAACTGTGATTAAAATAACCTTGGGATTAAATAAAAATAGGTGCCTCGAGAATGATTACTCTTGGCGTAATATATATAGAGGTATATATAAGCTAGTTAACATTAAATATCATAGGATACATATACCGAATACCAAATACCATATACCAGATCCCAGATCCCGAGAAGTGGAATACATCATTATCCCTTCCCCCACAACAATTCCATCCTCGATTCTTATAACTACCGTGTTATTTGTATTCATTATTTTATATAACTAACTTCAAGATGTAATTTCAATAGTCCACATGGTGATGGATACCGATTTGTTCGGTAATGGAAAAACAATTTGTGACATTGTTTATGTAAAATTGTCTCAATCCAATCTAAGCTCCAGTAGGAGCTTCCCATTTTGTATATTGAATGGTATGATTCATGTTAGATAATTTTCCTCTAAATACAAAGTAGTCAAGTGCTTAAGGTTTTCACTGCATTTGACCTAATGCCATTGGCATAGATCAGGCTAAATATCCCAATTAAACTTGTGAGGGCTTAAATAAATGGAGATATTTTTCATAACTTCAGCCTGTGAGGTGTTGAGGGAGAGAGAAAAAGTGAGAAATAAGAGAGTGAAGATTAACAAAGTAACAAGATGTGTGTAGAAATACCTCATTGCAAACTATCATTGATCCCCGTTCAGAGATGTTGCTAGGATATTCGTCATTCGAAGAAGTGTAGGTATATGTATAAACTCTAGCTTCGAGATTGGTTGGTTAAGAAAAGAATAGGGGAAATGGATATAATGCCAGTCAACATTGAGTAAATTGATAAAAATACTTCAATATAATGATTTTTTTAAATATAATCTTTATGAATTAAATATTGTATCTATAAATTATATTTTTCTTAAGATTAAGAATGATGGAGGATGCTCCTAATTTATTGGCTTATGTTCACATTTATTGTAATTACGGTTAGGTTGTTATCAGACAACCAACTTTATGCTTTCCATTTTCATCCAAACATCACATTAATCAAGAAGAATATATTTTTAAAAAAACGTCCTTACCAGCAATGGATTTCAACAGGGTTGCATTGATATATTAGTCAAGTTGATATAGGTAGCAAGAATTATTTGTAGACATATATAAAAGGGGACATCAACCAATAAAAGAAACAACAGTTCAACGAAATGTTAACCAATGAAATACCAAGCTCAAAAGGGATCTTAGCCATTAAAATGCACCAGTTCCCACCAAACCTTCAATTTCATTATTTTCCAAAATACTAAAGTATACCCATTGTTTCCAAAACTATACTCATAAATGTTGGGATAGGGAAAAAAATTGAAATCATTAAATTCAGGCATATCATCTACAAAACTCATGTGGTACAATTTTCTTTCCCTAATGCATTCAAAAAAGAAGAAGATAAAGTAATGAAAACTATTTTTCAAAGCGTTGAATCCATTTATGCGGATACAAGACCAAAGACTATATCTGCAATCAATGCCAAACAAAAGACACTTAAAATGAATATAATTCATAAGAGATCATTCAAATGTTTCATATTGGGTGGACCAAAAATCAATTAACATCGATTGTGCAAAGAAAACTCACGGAAATAGAAAATTTTTTCTTACTTCAAAATTTACAAAGGATTGAAAAACAAAGAAAAGAAGATGCTACATAATTGCAATGCTAAATATATCTATTGCAAGTTTCATAACAGTACAAATTAAAGAATCTCTAGGAAGAGAAACACCTAGAGGAGAAAGTCAAATCTGGCACCTTTCCAAATGCAATAACAAGATCTAGTAGAGAAAATTGGATGCAAGGCATCTCAAGGAAACTTCTAAGTTGTTTTTCTTATAGTTGTCGTGTGTGCATTAGAAAGAATTTATGTGTGAAAATGGCACAGGATAAGTTGTTGAATTCAGAAGGGAGGGGTGGTAGATGGTCATGGTAGATGCATTGCAACAAAAAATGCACTGCAAGACTACACCCTCATTGCAAATTGAAATAACTGTCAAAGATAGTTAACCTGACAATGGAAGTAATACCCACAAAATAATCCTGATATATCCATTTCGTCTACAATACATCACTACTATGCAAATAAAGGAAGGTGAAAATAAGGCATAATAATGCCAAAGCCTCTAAATTAAATCACAAGATAAGGTTTTTGCATGCTACCCTAAGTGCGAAAACCATTTCAAAACTAACAACGTCCATTTCGGTTGCTCCCAACACATTCACATTCCAGTTGAAACAATAAACATAATAAACATGGAGAGAAATTGGTAAAAAATTATATTAAATTGTGTTTTCCAAGCATCAGTTGACAGTTTAATTTCTCATTAATGGAAATTAAAGGTTAAATTAGGATGTGTTATATATTGGTGATAAGTATAATAAGTTTAAGTAAATTTGTATTTCAAATTAATAGATTTCTGGCTAACATCTGACAGTTTTCAGATGTTAGACAATTTTCAGGCCATTGTGTGCCACAATAAAAAAGCCTATCAGCGTAAAAATTTATAACTCAAAAATTTAGATCATATTTAATAACCTGTAATTAATATTAAAAAATTATAGAAATACAAATTATGTAATTTCTATAAATATTAATTTAAATAAATACTTTGCATATAATTAATTCATTTTAGAAAATATTAATTTATAATATGGTAATAATGAAGCTCATAATAATGAGTATAGTGATATAATGAATGGAACAATTTGAATTGCACACAAATCTATTAAAAATATATTTCAAAAATCTAAATGCAAATTATTTAGAAGTTTAGAATTTAATCTAGTTTCAATTTTCTTTCACTTACCTTTTATCGAATTATAGTAATTACAATCCAATGTAGAGGAATCATATTCACATAAACTATAAAAAATAGATTAATTAAATTTAAGACAATAAAATTAATATTAAAAATTAAAAATTAAAAACCTGTTCATATTCATTTCTCTTCCTAAAAAATAATATTTCTAATTTCTAATTTATCCAAATTTTGAACAATACCACTATAAAATTTACAAGGATACAAAGAAATATTTTAGAGGCAATAAAATTCCTCTCACTGGAGTTTTTCATCAAGGGGATCCAACAAATTTTCAAGTAGATCCAGAATCTAGTTTGCCTTATTACTGGATGTCTTAAACATCACACACTAAGGCTTGTTTTCTAGATTAAAAATGCTAAATAGTCATTGTTGACTTATTTTTTTCAAGCTTAATTTCTTTCTTAATGTATGATTTTTAAGGGGCTACATACTTACAAACCTTCCCAAAGCCTTGTCTTTTTGGTCTAGATGTTGATGTATCAAGCAATGAAAATGACAAACACTGGACACATCCATGTATGGTTTGTAACTTGTAAGTATTTGAAGATACTAGAACTTTTTGAAGAAAATTCTAGAATTTTATTTTTGTTATTTTATATACAAATGATGCCCCATGTATTCATCACAACACACACATTTAAATTTCTAATAGGTCATATCCGAACAAAAAAATTCAACGCTCCTTTGTAATTACTGTTACTTTCATGGAAAGTTGGTTCCCCATGTTCCATTGTCGATTTCAATAGAGCTTTAGATTGAATAAAATCAAAAACTCTTTTCGTTTCCAAGTGTGATTGCAATGTCATATATTTAAATAGTAAGTATCGTCATCGAGATAATTAAATGGGACAGATTAATCTCAAGACAGAATGCACTAAAGACAAAAAAAAAGTTAAACTTTTTTTCTTTTTTTTTTCCATATTCACGAAAATGTAGTCATTTTTTTCCAATTTTTTTGTTGTTTTCAACTACAAACAATGTAGATCATAAAGATCAAATTCTGAAATTTTTAGAAAAACCCATAATAATTTTTGAATTTTTTGAAAATTGATCAAAAGTTTATAGGGAGGATAGTCATGTCCTGTTTAAATAGCTTATTGAGACAAATAAACTATAATCTAATCGCATAGACAACTTTTAGTTACCTTTATCGTCGGCTCTAATGAATTGGTCCTACCATTTCACCTAAAGAATTTGTAAATTATTTGTTGAACCCACTTTTACCTTAAACATGGTTCATTGCAACAAAATAATCTTCACCGCCATGACTGGCTTTATCTTACTAGGATTTTCATGCTCTTTTTTACCATTTGTTCATTCACCTCCTTCAAGAAGCTATAAATTGCCTATTTCGAGAAAGGAGGGCCCACCAAATTAATTGGTGGGGAAGATTTGTTTCATCCTCTCAACCAATGTCAAATGCAATCTTTAGAAAATGATACAAATATCCACTCCATGAATATTTTCACATGTTGTAGTTATAATACCCTTGTATACATGTAGTTACAATACCCTTGCATACATGTATAAAAATATATAGGCATTGATATGAAAATCTTGGAACCATAGATAAGGCACCTCAATTATTGGGAAAAAAATGCCTCAAGGATAATTATTCTCTTGATTGTAAGATTATTTTGAAAAGGTCTAAGAAATGTGCAACCAAATGTAGTAACTTTACAACATTTGCTAACAACCTACTAATCTTTATTAGTTCATGTCAAAGGCATGAAACAATTGGAATCATTCAATCTAATTCTATAATTAAATCAACCAATTATATTAAAGAATTAAAACAACTTCTATAGTTCATATTTATTTTTAATTTTTAATGAATGTATAAATCTTATTTACTTTTCATTTGATTGGTCAATCCTATTTTTTGCAAGGAAAATTTTCAATTTTCTCTTACAAAAAATCTAGTTTTTTACAAAGTGTACTATACAAATGTGACAAGAAATAAATTTGATGAGACAATGGTCACTAATAACTTATCAATTAATAAATGTGACTAGACAAATGTGACAAGAAATAAATTCAATGAGATTAATAACCCTCAACTAATAAACATGACAAGAACTAATTTACATACAATTTCTTGGATTTTGCGGGATTATTATGTTTACTTTAGAACAATTGTTATTTTTTGGCACTTTTCCAAATTAGGTAGATTTGTTGGCTTTCAAGTGTGGATGTGAAATGATGATGAATCAATGATTTTTATTTTTATTAAGGTTTTTTTAATGATTTTATGAATTTTTTTAAAATATTAAATATTTTGTGTTATAAAAAAATCAGTTACTATTATTTAAATGGTTAATAATAATTGAATATTTATCAATAATTGTATTATTTAATTTTTTAAAAATTTAATTTATATTGATGAGTGATATTATGTCTTTTTTTATAATGGTTTTTTTTATCAATAAACGACCGAAGCCTTATGTTATATTGAATAAATTAAATTGAAATATAGAATTCTCCATTCAAATGAACACTGGTAGGAAAGAACAAAGCAAAAAAACCTTCAGTCTTGTATGGGACCGAAGTCCTATATTATACGATTTAAAAGGGGCATACCCCAGTTTTTAAATAAATAAAAAATATGATGAGACATGAAAATTAACACGAATTCTACCATGAAGAATTAATCTCCTTTCAATATTTGGTTTGTCTACTCACAACTTCTTATATCTTTTGCAATAATCCTTCTATTAGCTTGCAATCACATATATCTTTCTTTCCACAAATATTAATTTTGAATAATTGTTAATATAAGTTAGTGATATCATGTTAATCTTTCATGAATATATTTTTTTTGTAATCTTGATAGAGTTAGTTTTTGATTTTTTATTATTTCTTTCTATCATACAAAAAAAAGTTTGAAGAAAGGCATGAACTAACTTATGAGTATCTGGGAGGTTGGGGTTCGAGTCTAGTTGAGCTTAACATATAAACTTTTCTTTTGTCATGTTATTTTTGTGACAAAAATACATGCAATCAAATTAAAAAGAACAATGATTACAATTTAAAACAAAATAAAGACTAATAGATCAATATATTGAACAAAATGGAAGTAATTTGGCGGTGAACCTTTTATATTAATAATTTTAAATTCTCTATTACTTTAATTCATTCAAACTACCTTTCAAATCAGCATTTTTTTTCCCCTTGTTTTAAATTGGACATTATCAATCCTTACATTAGCCCATGCCATTCATCTATCACACCATATACTTATAATATAAAATTAAAGTTTGTCAAGTATACATATTTAATAATTTAATTCATAAAAAATATCAATTAGCTTATTATTTTAATATTTCATATAATTTATTTTAGATTTATTTGTAAAGTTATTTTATTTAAACAATACAATCATACTAATTTCACCAAATCTAAATTCAGACTATTGGCATGAACTTTGATGTTTTGTGTCTCTTGTTAAATGTGAGATTTCGAATAGGCTATGAGAATCCATCAAAGTATGAAGGATGAAGGATTTTTCTCAAAAAGTAGTTACTTCTATCAAATGTAATTGCATTTGTCTTCGTACAAATGTTGTAAATTATAATTATAATTCTAAGTCATCATAGATATTAGTGAAGATAAATGAAATTAATGAGTTAATGCAAGTTTAGGTAAGGTAAGTGTTTAGATCAAAACATATTGTGCTAATGATTCATGGATTCATATTATCTGTACTAGTACAACAAACCATGTTCATGTTAGAGTTATCAATGTGGTTGGTATGTGAATATGTCATTTTAATTTCTTTAAATCATAAATCTTATGGTCCTATGTCTAGTTTGGGATCCTTATATACAAGTTTTATTTAATATAAATGTGATTGAGTAGACAAGGAGGACTTTATAGCCTAAATTGTTAACGAATCTTTCAAGCCTTAATGAAGTTATATAGTATTCATTTTATAGGGATAATTAATCCATGATCATTCATCAATTTAAGACCAATGCACTTACAAGACCAACAAAATGAAAAGTCTTATAGGAATGTGATCTTACAGCTCAATAGGTCCAATATTAAATATTTGTTATGGAAATAAAACTATGTTGATAAAGAAATGTAACAAGTATACTTCAACTAATGATGACTGCCATTTTCAAAATGATACATATTAGATAGGTCATGTAGAATGAATAGCTTATATCATAGCAAAGGGATTAAACTAACCATGAGAAGTGAAGTGTAATTATTGGAGACTTTAAAGAAGATGCACTTAAGGTTGAATAATTTTAATCCATTAGATTGGTTTCAGCTCTAAGACCTTAGGAACTCCAGGAAAAATCATGTTTCACCAAATATAAGAGAAAAGCATTTTGAATATATGGTTTAAATGTGACCAACCATTTCCATATACAAGACCATATCCATCCATGAAATAGAAGGTTGCATAATAACCAAATGAGAGATGTGGACAACTATATTAGATGATGGGAGCTACTATGAATTTAGTGACATGTAACAACGGCATGGATAGTGGTAATTACAAATTGAAAGATTTATTGGAAATATGAGAATTATAGTAAAATAAAGTTCTAAAATCAAATAGAGTAGAGGATGCAAACTAAGCTAAGCAAATCATGAAGATAATAGTATGATATTTGCATACAAGAGGCATTTTTATTGATTGAAAATAACAAATAAAACATATGAACTTTATAGAGTTCTCTTAAATCTCTATTGTTTCCCACAATCTTGCTAGAAAGTAAAGTCAACTAATAAAACTAGGCGGGGGTGAATTAGTTATGCACTTTAAGCAACTTAAACAAAAACTATCAAATATATAACATATAACCAAAATATATAACAATCAAAAGATGATAACCATGCAAAGTGACATGAGACATGCTAACTAGGGAAACCCTTGATTAGTGATGATGTACTTCAATATAAAAGCTCCTTGTGAAAGAATGTGACCCTATTAAGAGTCAAATGAATACAATGAGTACATATGAGGGCCTGTTAGGAGACTTTGAATTCCTATCAGGAGGTTCCAACCTTGTTAGGAGCTATTCCAACCCTATTAGGAGTTGATAGGAAGTCAATTAAACCCACTATCCAAATAGCTTCAAAACTATTGTCACTAAATAATTCAAGATAATGTATCCAAGAAATTGAAGTAACGAAAGCAACAACTGATCTTTCTCATACAATTCCTTTGAAGTCCTCAATACATACTTAACATCATCCTTTGTGCTAATTTCATTAAATTTACATCTAAGTTCACATAACATTGCATTATATCGTATATGACCGCATATGGTAATTTACAGCCAAGGAAACATCATTCCTTTATACCAAGTCCTAAAAACTAATTGAGTTATCCTTGAGGCTTCCTTGATGTACAATGAATAATATAGGACCATCATAAGATATTACAATTAAGTTCCATACTATAATACAAATTACATCAATTACATAACACAACCGACCTCCAAGGAATAATTTGCACATTATCCTTCAGAAATCTTCATAGAATGAAAGCCAGATTCTGCCACCTTGAACATAGCATATTGAACATGTCACTAACAAGAACCCAAGCCTATTGAACAAGATTTAACCTTGCCAAAAACATACAAATCAATCTGCAACAAACTATACTCTATTTACAAGTATGTAGCCAATCCTCTACAAAAAAATTGTAACTCATATATAACTTCATAACTCTTTCCATGAACATAGATAAGTTATCTATAAACATGCGAGAACATACTTATAACCTTCCTGAGCATAATTCTACATCCATGAACAATGTTCAACAAAATTGTCTCTACTACTCTACCTGAACCATCTAGAAAGATGATAAGTTGACATCAATGAAAAACTAAGTCATGAATACAAAAATAAGCACTCGATAATCTTCCAAAGCATGCTAGCAATCCCCCCTAAGGAATTCATGGCAACAAATCCAATTACAAGGTAAGTTTTCTACAAGAACATAATCTTCACTAGTTATATATTTCAAAGACATTGGTTTAAGAAACTCTACATAGCTCTCCCAATTTGTTAAATTACACACCTTCTAACATTACATATTGTCTTCTTTCTCTTTATAACCATACTCAAGTGACTACATTACAAAAGTTGTATACATAAATGGGAAGATGAGGATAGAACATGATCAAATAATTTTCTCTCATTCTCTGCAAAGATAATGATACGAGTAAATATTAGAAACTAGATAATATTGGATTGGTAGTATAGAAGTTCAGTTGTGGAATTAAATGAAGCGAGGAAATTGAGTGAATCTATTATGTTGAAAAGTTGGTTAGTGGGAGAAATTACTTCCAACACTCCCACTTGATCTCATCCATGAATGCTTCAACATTTACAAAGTCCATGACTCTTGATAATTGTTTTTCATTTGTTTCTTCCCATTACCAAGTCTTCACACTTTCACAAATCCTTTCCCTATTTGATACATTCAAACAACCTATATAAACTTTAGATCTTTTCTAAACAATTATTCCTTTCTCTAGTTTTCAACCAATTATAGCAATATTTCTTGCAAAATGTCAAAGCTATGTTGTAGAGCTTCCTTCACTTTTTGTAGATGTTATCCTAGAAAATTCTTTCTTTGAACAAAAATATTTTCTATGCCTTTCAAACATTCAAATCTTCCACTTTATCATGCCAATAATCATTTGCCAACTCAATCCAAAATTCCATTCATAATTCATTTGCATGTATAATTTGTGAGATCAAAATGATTATATAAATTACATATATGCTACAACATTTAATATAGCAACACATTTATTTTTTGTGGCAATGTGGAGATTATATTATTTGAACTATTTTATTTGATTTTGCAGTGTCTATGGCAATATTTATACTCAACCTCACATTAAAAAAATACAAAAGCCTTATTCTTTGGTTTCATCACTAGATCAATTGGCTCTCTAATTCCTTCCCAATCCTTTACTTTTATAATTAGACCAATTTTACCATCAAAATAATTTGTATCTTTGTAATGCCGTACCAGGGAACCCAAAAAAAATTAACCTAAAGTTTAACAAAGTTTGTAAAACATTTTTTTTTTGAAAGATAATGACATCAACAGATAATATAGTGGAAACAATAACTCACATACATACAACCATCATAAATAGATTACATCTCTTAAGGGCCTCATGACATTGAATCACACACACACACACACACACACACACACACACACACACACACATAAATATAAGTACATTAATATTAAATCTAACACAACCAAAATCCACACCATGGAATAACCACAAGTATGAATTTAATTAAATAATATACAATTACATAAGATGCCACTTGGCATAACTAGAATGCATAATCATCCACTTGTTGAAAATATAAGAGTAACTAAGAGGGGAGGGGTGAATCAGTTACTACAAAAATAAATCCCAAATCCCTTCTGATGCCAGTACAAAATGCAAACAAATAACTAAATATTGTTGAAGCTCGGTAAACACATAGAGTGTTGTAACTTGGTAGTAACTGGATTAGCTTGGTAAAAGATTAACATAAGAACCATTAGATGTTATCTATGATTACCATTATTTTAACTTAGTTGAAAACACATAAAGAAAATAACATGAAGACATTTGACACCAGGATTTGACATGGAAACCCAATTTGGGAAAAACCACCAATAGCAACTAGTTATTGATTTTCACTCTTCTGAAGTGAGCCCTATTAGGAACCAACTCTATTAAAGGTTACAAAACACACTATTAGGTGTGACCCTATTAACAAATCTAATCACCTTGTTAGGAATGGTCTTGTTAGAGGTCTTGAGAATAATTCAATGGAATTGCCACCTTGTTAGAGGATTTGCAAATAGCTATTAAGCCAACTCTATTAGGAGATTTTAGATCACTGCTACAATAGTTAGAGAGTAACAATGAAATGACCTAATTTGAATACAACTTAATTCTGATTTTAGATCTCTCATCTGGCTTGTACTTGATCCTTCTTGATCAAATATGACTTTGTTGTACCTCAAGGATATTTTTCTTATCCTTCAAATTTGCTTCTTTTTCTTACCAATAGACCTTCAGTCACATCACCATAATTCACACATTCTCTTGCACTCACACTTGCACACTTTCTTGCACACTTTGAAATCACAACTTGACTTTATACTTATACCTTCCATTTGTCAAGTTGGCTCAAATACAACTTACAATAATCAATATTTGTCACCTTAGTCTGCTGGAATCAATAGATAATTCGATTAAACTCAATACAAAAAAATAGGAAAATCCTTTGCTAGCCGACCCTTCTCAATAGAAACTAACTCTAAAACAATTTCCTTCATTAACCAACAGAAGATTAGTTAACATTGCAAACTTAGGAAAATCTTTTGGCAACTGAGTGAGCTTGGTTAACACTGATTCGATCCAACTTTCCTTCATTACTTGAGTGAGCTCAGTCAACACTCGCTTTCTGCAACTTTTCGTTCAGTGCTTGAGTGAACTCGATAGACACTACCTTTTGAACTAGGAAAACACAGGAACGCTCAGTAGACACTAAGAACTGTCTTCACTACTTGAGTGAGCTCAACATATACTGACTAATAATGATTATGAAATTTGTGTAACATCAAAGACAACACACAATTAATCAATTGTATCGAACAATCTCCCTCTTTGGCATTGATGGCAACACATCATGTCATAACACAATAAAATTTTGGATTTGAGAACTCCCTCTATTAGTATGAGCTTTTCTTTTTCACTGATTCTGTCTGCAATAGCTATTACCAAGTTCATTCAGAACATTCTCCCTCTTTTAGCATACTTCATCTTTTAGAAGACTTCTCCCTCTCTAGTTTCTAACTTTATTCTGGTTCCAAAAATTTCTAAGAGATATGGCAATAAACTTCTCCCTCTTTGACAACACATGCCAAAGACAATAATTGCATAAATTCCAATGTACCTTAAGTACTTATTCATCTGAAATATGCCCTTGCCAATTCTGCACCAACTAATTGATCTTCAATAGGTTCTAGTTGATGCATTTAGTAAACTTCATTTAGTGAATTTCAGATAGGGGAATGACCCTTAGCTTACCTCTTAGTTATAGAAATGCATCCTTAGGTAATGGATTGGTGAATATGTCTGCAATTTTTTCCTTTGTATTCACATATTCCAATGTGACTTCTTTGTCTTGCACCAATTCACTTAAGAAGTGATATTTTTAGCAATATGCTTTATTTTGGAATGCATTACTGGATTCTTTGATATGTTGATTGCACTAGTGTTATCACAATATATAACAACTGGATCTTTGATTTCTACCTTCATTCCTTCCAATAGTTGTTTGAACCAAACAATGTTAGAGCAATTGACTGGTGCTGCTACATATTCTGCCTTTGCCATGGATTGAGAAGTACAATTTTGCTTCTTGCTTGTCCAAGATACTAGTCTTTTACCAAGAAAGAATGCTCGACCACTAGTGCTTTTTCTATCATCAAGACTTCATGCCCAATCAGCATTAGTAAATACTTTTTAGTCCACATTGCCTCCAAGTTTGTACCATAAACCATAGTCTTCAATACATTTCAGATACCTTGTGATTCTCTTGATTGCCATCATGTGATTTTCTTTGGGATTTGCTAAGAATCTTGCCACTATTCTGTCATGCCCTAAATTTAACAGGACACAAACACAACTAATAATTATTTTTTTAAGGGAAAGATAATAGACAAGTTTATGATATACTAACATCGAAAACTTGGTGGGAAGATGACATCTAAGTGTCGTTGAACATAATACATCTTAATTTTATCCTCTACAAAACAAGGTTCATCCTATATTATTTGAGATGACATTTACTCATTGCATATTATGTTGTTGAGATTCAAAAAAGTTCCATAGTATAAGTAATAACAAATCACTAGCACATAAGTTGAAGGACTCCTAATATATCTAAAGGCTAATTCAAGAACTAACTCAATGATCATGTATTATAAAGTGTTCACAATTTAATGTTTTTAAAGCATCCTAATACATCTTATGTATTAAGGGTGTTGGTTAAGATTTGTTAGATGAATTATTATATAAAGATTAGGTGCATGAATTATAGGATGATTATATATAACATACTTTGTCAATCTGATATATGAATACAACTAACATAGCGAAATGTGGTATCCATTAACATTTTATTACTACACAATTCAATACCATATGCTATTGTTAACACATTAAGAAAGTCTCATTCTAATTACCTTTAATTTCTGTTAAATTAAACCATAAGAACAATTATTAACATCTTCATTTTATTGAAAACTAAGCACTCATAAGTGAAGTAGAACTACTCAAACTAGATTTAAACATTTATTTAAAACTAACATTAAACCTTCTTGTAAAAATTTAAACTATCAATAACTAATGCAAGATCATAACGCATTCTTTAAACATAACTGTATTATCAAATAAGATTTTTAGATTATACCACATCTAACTTACATACTACCTAACTACTAACTAGAAGATTAAATCTAAAATAAAATCTTACTAATTAACTTTATTATTATTAGTAGAAAGGAACTAATTAAACTTACCCCTATCACATTAATTCTAAAATTCTATATAATACTTACTAACCCACTTTATTCAATTGCTCCTCACAAATTTCTCTCCTAGATACTCTATACTTATGTTACCATTTTTCCTACAAATCATATTTCCTAACATTATTTAATTAAATTCTACTTACTCCCTTTATTATCTTAACTCCTATTTACCTTGCCTTGAGCCACCTAAGACTTAACCCCTTTCCAATGCATATTTACTTTTCCCATGTCCTAAACTCCACTAACATAACTTAAACAAGCTATCCCTAAATACTAGCACTAAACAAAATGACCACCTGGCATATACAAAAACAAAATCTGCAATTTACCTTTTTGCTTTATTCCTACACTATCCCATTAGGGGAGAGGACCTAGTAGTTGAACACCCTAACTTCACGTTTATCAAAACCCTACGTAAAGATTTCAAATCGCTCCCAATTTTTTATAGTAGCTTACTTAGCGAGTCGCCTACTTATAACTAAGGTTTCAAGTCCACGTCACTTGTTATGATGCCACATCAGCATGCTTTTTGCCAAGTTGTCCAAAATAGGCCAAAAAAAATGTGAGACCAATAATAGCACATAAGCCCATGGCTATACAGCCACGAAAATGCACTTCCTTTACATTTCTTTTTGTAACTTTTCAAAAAAAATTCTAAGTCCTCTCCTTCGTAAGAAAGTGTATTTTCATGGCTGTATAGACGTTGCCAGCGCATAAAGGGTACCCATAGTTGAATAGTTGATGTGGCATCACATCATTGGTTACTTTTTAAAACAAAAGGTACATTTTCATTCAATTTTGGGTAATCATCATTGTACTAACAACTTTAAAATCACAAGTATTGGTACAATTTTTTCAAAAAAATTGGACATTAAGTGAACAATTACTATCACAACAATTGAAACCCGTTCAACTACTAGGTCCTCTCCCCTATCCCCTAAGTCCACACAACATTTTCATGTGTTAAATCTCCACATTCCCTCCCACGCGAATTTCTAGCTACATAAAGCCACGTGCCCACTTTTTCATTCCTCCCAAAATGTTTAAAATAAGAGCTACGCTACTTTTCTACAAAAATACCCAACTAATGTTTTGAGGACATTAATACATACAAATAATATGGATGACTTTACCTTTAAGGAGGCCTTAAAAGAACAGCAACTATGACACGTGGGACCTTTCCAAGTCATCCCATCTGCTCTCCCCAAGGCAAGGTACTTGGATCATGATAAGACATTAACCATTTCATGTTCCCCAACATTGGCCACCTCAGAAGGAGAGTTTTGACCTTGGTCAAATCAAGGGAAAAAAAAAATTCAATTACATCTCCTTGCGTCTAAGATGGAACAAGGGAGTATGGACGCATAGGAAAATTGGGAAAAGTGTTATGACAAAACTCTTTCCAAGGCAACGGCTACCCAACCAGTTTGATCGACATGGCTGGGTATGCCCATGACCATGGTAATATAAACCCAGTACTGTTAGAAACTGCACATCAATGTACTATTGGTAAAATAATCAGTGATGATGATGACAGTTGGGTACGGTGGTTTATGTCAGCTTTGCCTACCTTATGGGACGTTAATGTAAGTTAGAGACAAATATAATGATATTAAATGATATTTTAAAGTAACTTTTTTTTGTGCAAGTAATTTATTTTGTTTGAAATAATAAAGTAGTAGAGAGTAGAATATTATTTTGTAGATTACTTTTAATAATAAAATTTATTAATTACCTTACTTAGTTACTAATAAATATATTATATATTCAATATACATTCAAAATGTACAATATATAATATATTAAATTTTATAAAATAAGTTAGATTTTATTATTATTATCATGATTATCAACATTATTATCCAATCTATTTCTTATCTACTTTCTAATAAGCGACTTTAAAATAATCAAAATGATTATGTCAATATATGAAAAATAAAATGTTAATACAAATGATTAATTAAAAGAATTGTCTATTAAAATTGTTAAATATATAATTTAAACGATAAATATTTTTACCAAAAAACTTACTATTATATAGATATAGGGGAGAGGACCCAGTAGTTGTGCATGTATCAATTGTTGTGACAGTTGTTATGATCTTTTGATCCAATTATTGTAACAATACAACTTATTGATTGAGCAAAAAAAAATGACTTTCATGTCTTTATTTATCAGTATTTAACAGACATTAAATCATTGCAAATTTACAAAGCATATATCATTGATTTACTAAATTTGAAACAAGTTCTGCACAAGGTACATTCTTTATATACTTCACATCAAACAATGTAAAATGATAGTTTTCAAAAATAAAATTACTTTATACACAATATAAAGAAACAAGTTCAAAATATTATATTTAAATGTGTTCAGTTTTACAAAAAAAAATGCCCAAACATATGGACAAGACATAACTGATAACTTTCTTATAAGTATTAAGCAATGTTCTTTTTTTTATAACTTCCAATACCATTATAGATATAATCATATAAATCAATGTACAACTTATAGTCTTCCAAAAGTAAACTTGGAGTGTATGACAAGCAAACTGGAGTACTTGCGTTCAAAATATGGAGTACCTGCATTCAATATATGGAGTGGTGTGAGCTCATCAATCTAGTCAAATCAAGCAATGAATGAAACACATTTAAAAAAATTCTGACTCATATCAAACAATTAATGCTAACAAATCAAAATTCAAACAGAAGGTCATGGATCAAGCAAATTTTGCACCCAATCAAAATGTAGACTGAGAATGCCATAGATCAAGCAATTTCCAAAATCCAAACCATTAATGCAAATTTCTACAAAATCCAAACCATTAATGCAGATTTCTACAAAAAAGACATCGATGAAAGCTCTTTCCAAAATTCAAATTCAAATTCAAATTCTTGGAGGGAATAAAAAATCTATTAATATGGCATTTCATGAACGAGATATTTTACAATGCCAATTACAATCTCTGTGACCAAAAAGACTTGCAATGACATTTGTTGTGAGCAATTTGTGAGCACAGAATCCTTGTTTTAACACTGTTTATTCTCTCTGTGTCAACATTCTCTCTGTGGGCTTATTGAGCAATCTCTGAGCACATTTTTGTTAGCATTCTTTGTGTGTCAACATTCTCTCTATGGGCTTATTTTGGAATATCTGAAAAAGACTGCATAGAGGAACTAGATAAAAGAAAATATCCAAGTAGTTGACATATCAGGGCTTAAGATAATAATCCAGGTATTATACCAAATAATCATAGATCTATTTTTCAACGTTGTAGTTACTGAAGTAGTTTATAAGCCACATACTATATAAAATCTGTCATAATCCATAATATAACTTTGTTATAATCCACATATAGTATGCTATTATCTATGAAAATATAATCCATTCTATAAAATGCTATTATCTCTGAGAATATAATTCATTCTATAAAATCTGTTATAATCTATATAGTTTGATGTTATTTCTGAGAACATACTATTGTTATTGCAGCTATGAGTTTTGAATCTCTCAAAAGTGTTTTCAATAATAGAAAATGCTATTATTGCTGCTAAAAATGATATTTCTTCCAAAAATAACAACATACTATATAAATTATGCCACAATCCATTTTATATATTTGTTAAAATTCATAAGCCACATACTATATAAAATTTGTCATAATCGATAATATAACTTTGTTATAATCCACATATAGTATGCTATTATCTCTGAGAATATAATCCATTCTATAAAATCTGTTATAATCTATATAGTTTGTTGTCCATGTACTATATCATTGTATGCATGCTCCAAATTTTGCAAATTTTGCAATAGCATATATGAAAATGCCAACAGACTCCATTTCTGTGAAAAATGATAGCATATTACATTTCTCTGAAAAATGATAGCAAACTACATTTATGTCGACATACTAGATCATTGTATGTACAATCCATTGAATATTTAGATGATTAAGAAGTTTGAGTGCAAAATGGATTATGGAAGATCTATGGATATTAGTGTACTATTGTTCCCAAAAATAATAGCATAATATCTCATGGAATATAACTGAAAAAAATAGCATAATATATGATGGATTATAACTGAGCATATGATGGAATATGATAGAACTGTGAAAATTTCATTTCTAAGAGAGTTATTGAACAATTATCTTCTCTCAAATGCTATGTTAGTTGTGCCATATGGTGTAAGTGTAAACATATCATTTGTATGGAAAAAAAATGTTCAGTCTATCTCTTAGACATGATATTTTCTTTGCAAAACTATATTTAATAATTCAATCAAATATTGAAACTTTCCATAATATTTTTTATGCTAGTTAATATATGATGTTTTGTATTTAGGCATTATGACAGCAGGAAAGGGAAGAAGCAAAAGAACTACTCAAAAATTGAAACCTTGCTATCCAAGAGGTGTTAAATTACATGTGGTTAACTCTGATGATGGGGACCATTCTACCAAGCCAACTCCTATTAACACAAATCATGATCTTGTTGCCAAGAATGTAGATGGTCATAATGGAGCTGTCAAATCTTCTCAATGTCACAAAAATAAGAAAAAGTGCCAAGATAATCACTGGACAAAAGAGGATATGGAGCATGCCATTGAAGATGTTGAAGATAATTGCTTTTCAATAAGAGGGGCAGCAAAGAAGTGGGGTATCCCTATGAGCAGCTTATCATATTGGTTAGCAGGGCTCATAACAACAAGAATTAGGGGACCACCAACGATTCTCTCCTTGGAAGAAGAGCTAGAAGTTGTTCAGTGGTGTAAAGATTTAGCTCAATTGGGTCGTGGATTAGAGGTTATTCATCTTAAGTCACATGTGGCTCACATCTGCCAAACAAGGCCAAATTTATTCAAAAATAGTTTACCAGGTAGATCATGGTGGGTTGGATTCCACAAATGCCATCTAGATTTGACAATAAGGACTGTAAAGGGTCTAGATAGGGATAGAGCAGTGATGCTACAACCAAGTATTGTGGCAGATTTTTATGATAACCTGTCAACATTGTATGATTCTAATCATTATGAACCAACACACATATGGAACTATGATGAAACAAGGGTTCAAGTAGGAATAAACTATGGTATGAAAGTGATTGCAAAGTTGGGAAGTAGAAGTGTGCCTCAAGTCTTATCAAAAAGTAGAGAATGGATCATAGTAATCTACTGTATAAATGCAATAGGTAATAAAATACCAAGTTTCTATATTTTCAAAGCAAAAAGAAAACTTAAAAATTACATTGCAAATTGTGAACCAGGAGCTTGCATGGCAACACAAGAACATGCTTGGATGACAAAGGAGTTATTCTTAAATTGGCTACATCACTTTGCTAAATCTGTTCCAGGTGGTGCTTCACCTACAAATAGGCATCTCCTCATTTTTGATGGACATGGAAGCCATATTGCATTTGCCACAATTCAAGAGGCAAGATCTCTAGGCATTGATCTTCTTACACTGCCTACTCACACTAGTCATTGACTTCAACCTTTAGATATAAGTGTATTTTCTCCATTCAAAGGATATTTCAAATCTAAAAGGTCAAAATGGATGGCCAAACATCCACACATAGAAATAAGGAGAATGAAATTGGTAGAACTTGCAAGCAAAGCTTTCAAACTAGCCCTTGTGCCTGATAATATTATGGTTGGTTTTCAAAGGATTGGAATTTGGCCATTGAATAGAGATGCTCTTTGTAATGACATGAAGCCAAGTGATGCATTCAATGTTGAAGATGAAAATGATGTTGCAAACGATACTGCAAATGATATTGCAAATTATGCTAAAGAAATTGAAAGCATTTTACGAATAGCTGGTTATGAGGGTGATGCCATTGAAAAATGTGTGGCAGAAATGATACAAAAGAAAGAGCATCCAAATGCAGACATAAGTTCAGCAGTAGATGATGTGATGACACAACAGTAAGAGCATCCAAATGCAAACACAAGTTCAACAACAGATGACGTGATGACGCAACAGCAAGAGCATCCAAATGCAAACATAAGTTCAGCAGCAGATGATGTGATGACACAACAGCAAGAGCATCCAAATGCAAACACAAGTTTAGTAGCAGATGACGTGATGACACAACAACAAGAGCATCCAAATGCAAACACAAGTTCAGTAGCAGATGATGTGTTCTCACCAACACATATTAACCAAGCACAAATTGAAAATGATCTACATGATGAAATGAGTTTGCCAACACAGTTTGATCCACCTATTTGGATTAAAGAGGGAGCAAAGGAACTGGGAGTGCAGATTGAATTTCAAAATGAAGACATTTCACTATCCATTCCTTCTCTACCTCCAATGCCAAGAGATGAGGTGGTTCATTATTATGTTGAATTTTTTTTTGGGAAAATTCAGATTTGGAACCTAATGAAGATGAAGATGGCTACACTAAACATAATGTAGATGCATTTAAGACACCTATAGCTTTTGCTATCACAAAATAACAACAAAAAAATTTCAATGAATATTTTACAATTAATACTCTTGTTGGGCAAATAAAAAATGCAAGGATAAAATAACAAGATCTCCATCATGAGAGGATGTGGGATTCTTTTGGAATCAATACTATGTAAAAGCCCTTTCTAATTAATTGTAATAATACTCTTCTGTCTAATCTACATTAGATATTTTAATCATCCTAATTATTTGATTTTGAATTAATGTTCTGGAATCGTATGGCTGTATAAATTTGAAATCAAGTATGCTAGTTTTTCCCCCTAAAACAACCTAGTATATTTGGACTTGCTTCTATCATATAGAGCCTCTGTGAGTTTTTATTGTCATTCTGCCTCATACTAGTAACAAGGGGAGTCATCAAAAACTTGATAAAATTGTAACACAACTACGAAAACAAAGTAGCTTAACCTACAATATGCAACTTGAGCAAATTGGTATCGGTGTGAAGAAAGAAGTAAGAGAAAATTAACACAAAATTACAAGCTTAATAAGCTTAAAAAAAGTTTAAAATGCCAGAAAAAGGAAGCTAAAAATGTCATTCCAGTGCGGCAATGAAACCCTTCTTGGTTTATGAAAAATGCTAAATAGAGACCAAATGCATAGAGAAATGCAGCATCTAACAATTTAGAACCCCCAAAACAAACTAGAATTACTATCTGGAATGAAACCAATGCACTTTCAGTAATGGTTAAACAATCTACCTCATAGCAACTACACCATCGATTTGATGTGAATACCCTCAATCATGGCTAATTCCCACACCAATTCCAATTTATTCGAAATGCTACTCCCGTAGCAGGGGTAATGTTTTTGTAACATCACAACCATTCCTCACACAAACCCTAGTAGCCGGGGTAATGTTTTTGAGGATTTCTTTGCATAGAAAATATTTATCTTGTGTAATGAAATAAAAAACAAAACAAAACATTATGTAATTAAATGTTGAATTGAATAATTCTAGAAAATGAAACATTAAGTGGACAAATTTACTAGTTGTTGTTTCGTAGTGTGATGATGAAGGTGAGGGTGCTGATTTCAATGACTTCGAGCTTAGCACTGGCCAAAAAAAAGTGTTTCATGTCATATCTATGCAGCTTGAAGAAAAAACCAGAACTCTTGTCTTTGATGAACAACATTTCTCCAAAATTTTCCTTCCTTGCGACAAACATGTACATCTCTCATACTCGTGGGAACAACATTTACGAAAGGAAAAAAACCCTTCAAAAAGCCATACATCTATTGTGCCTGTGGTAAGAACATTTAAGAAAGGAAAAAACCCTAAAAAAAGCCATACATCTATTGTGCCCGTGGTAAGAATGTTTAAGAAATGAAAAAACCCTAGGAAAAAGCCACAATGGGAGATATCTGCCCTGAAGCTACATAATAACAAAACCCCAAGATGAAAGACAAGGATTAAATGCAGTCTCAAATACCAGAAGAGGAAAACATGCACTCATCTCACCTGTGATGAGTGGTAACAACTAAGAACGGCTACCACAGATAGCTTCGTTATCAAACGATTAATGGCAGCGGCTATCACCAACGTCATCCTTATCAAATGACCATTAGGAAAATGTATTTAGGGTTAGGTCAACTTCATTCAATTATAAATATTTATATAATTAATTATTACATTAAAAAATGTTAATGTTGGGATAACATATGGTTAATAATTAGATAGTTAGTAATTTAATAATGAATATAGTCATATAAATATAAATGGCAAATTGTACTTTTAATCAATAGTATATGTTCATATATTACTTCTATATGACAAAATTAGCATAATAAAATGTACAAGTATTGGGACGCACTAAACCAAAGATGGGGGGTAGTAATTGACTACGATAGGTAGGGGTTTCAAAAAATGAGATTATGAACCATTTTTACTACTAGACATATAAATAATATCAATTTTGATGGTGACGAGTCCAAACCTTAGTTATAAGTTGTTAACTAGGTGACCAAAATATTTTTAAAAAAAATAGTAAATTTTATGATTGTTATGATAGGATTTGAGAGGTCGGAAGTTAGGGTGCATGACTACTGGGTCCTCTCCTCTATGTATTTGTAAAATTCTAATATAATACCTTAAAACTCTTTAATTATATATTACATATATTGTCATAAAATTATAAGATAAATATGAATTTTAATATTAGAAAAATAATATATGTTTAGTTTTTGATAAATTTATTATTTTATTTTTATAATCTAGCAAATAAGAAATTCAAAATAAATCATTTAAAACATAAAAAACACATTAACATAAGTGAAAATAGTGTATTGAATGAAATATATTTTAAACTTAAATGTTATTATTATTAATTTGGCTGGTTTATTATGCCATTATTATTTTTATTTAGGTTTTTTAGGAGAAAATAAGTATTATAAAAGCACTTGACATTGTCTTTCTAGAAATTGTGAGGCATTAAGTTTGTGAAATTGTGTTTGTTGTCGAAGACTAGAGCATCTAGTATAGGGAGAGCCTGGTAAAGGTCACCACAAAAGATTGTGTCAAGGTTCCCAAAGTATGTAGTGGGCAATTGCTTAATATCCTGTAATCATTTGTCAATGTATCATAGAAATGTAGAGCCCACTAATGAAATTTTGTCTATGAGGAGTACATGTAGTTGAGCATAGTTCTTTGACATTGAGTCCATAATTTCTATGCTAAGTGGGACAAATTCAAATTTGTTGAAAGGTATGTGGAAGGTTGAGTGTAGTGTTGTTCCTCCAATGTTATATGATGCTTTGCCTGTGTATGTAGTTATTAGTCCTTTGGTTTATCTAGATCATTGTTTATGCAATTGCTATATAGATGTATTAGAGCTTCATAAATAACTTTTGCAGTAAATATCTTTCCTATTCTAGCACCTCCTATTAAGTGCAATGGAGTCTTTAAATCTTTCATTTTTTTTCATATTAACATCCTTGACAATTGCTTGTTGTTCTATATTTACCATTGTTCTCAATTTGTAGTAGTCATTATTATCCATTATTTGTGGGCATCGAGCAATTTCAAATCTATTTCGAGATATATTTTGCAGGGTTGTACGGAATGCAGTTGCATATCCTCCTGAATATTATAGTGGTCTTCTTGTTTGTTTAATTTATTTATATAGCGTGTATTTTCAATGTTGGGTTCATTTTCAATTAGTTCATTTATAGCTGTATCAATGTCACCCCATGCAGAATTTGTATTATAGCAGAAATTTGCTTGATTCAATCGAATAGTATTCTCTTGGTGGAAGTATGCCTTTTCCAAGGATTGAAAATTATGTTTCAATGTCTCTTCACTTAGTGTGAATGGCATGTACAATAGTAATTGTTCTCTAAAATCATTTTATGTGTCGATGTGTTTGTTGAAATTAATAAATTGTATAACTCTTGGTTTGTTGTTGAGTTGAATTTTTCTTCCATCTTTTTTGTATTTTGATACAAATTCTGCAAGGCATATGTGTTCAATAGTGTGAGGGTGTTTTAGGTAGTAGTCAATTACAGATTTGTGCATGACATTTTTAGAATGATCAGATTCTTTGTTTAAGTCTTTTGCAGATTTCAATATGAAAGTACAATTATCGTATGATCTTGTGTTAATAAAAATGCACTTTCTAGAGTTGTAATTTCAAGGGAGTGATAGAGCAAGATGTGTTGCTTGTTGAGCTGACATTTGTTGAAAGTTTAGGAAAGTATTTCCAAGCCTTGAAATCATTTTCAATGCATCAATATTGTCTTCTTAGTGGTCTTTACGAATTCAATGAAATGCAGTTGTCATTGTTTTATCAACTTTTATCATGTATGAGCTACAATACATTGCTATTGTGTATGCATTGAGGACAAATTGTGCATCTGTATTTGCCTTCCATATTTGGGGTATTTTTTTGGCAAATCTGTTGTTCCATATATCAGAAGGCTTTTGTTGAAGGTAAATAGTAGGTCGATTGATTGTTGATCTTAGGGCCATTATGTATTCGGGCTCATTGGTTGAGATATCATCCAAGAAATTTTGGAATGTATATGTAGTGTTGCAAGTTGCTTTTTCAATTTTTGTAAGAATGTTTTTTGCAAGTGAACGTGTAGTTTCGTTTGTTTCAAGTAGTGTCTCGAGTATTGTAGTCTTCCTTACTGGTGAAATTGGGAAGTTGAATCTACATTGTGTTTTTTTAATTTTTTGCATTGTTTTGTATGATGGTACTTATGCAATATAGCTATATGTGGCTCTAAATCATCTGTGGCACATGTGATATAGGTGTCTACAAAATGCACAATGCTTGAATTGGGTTGTTCTCCATAGATTGGTGAATCTTTTACCTATATGAGAAAATGGTCATGTTCATTTCCATGATTTTGGAATTCAGTTATAGAGAAATAGTCAATGATATTTCCAAAAATGGAGTTGTCTGCAAAGAGCAATTTTTTTAATGCATTTATCCTATGTCTATAATATCAAGCACAAGTTATTGGGTCTCTTTTAATTAGTCTATATGTATCATTTTGATTTTAGTTATTAATATTTTTTTTTGTTGATAATTGGTAAGAGTTATGAAGTTCTTCAAGCGTGGTGTTCAGAGGTAGCCAATTTTGTTTAGCACTAGTGAATGTGAGGAAAAAGGTGGGTGGCCCCAATTGTCATATCATTGCGAGAACATTTGTTTTTTATTGTTGTGTGTAGTCAGGAGATATTCGTATTTTTTTGAAGTTGACATAGCCAATATTTGATTTGAGTATTTTCTCTAGATTTGGTTTATGTTTGACATCTTTTACTAATAATTTTCTTCTTTTTAATTGTCCTTTTCATATTCTAATCCACATTGTTGATAGTACTTGTTGAATGAGTATCTTTATTGTTTTGAAAAATAGATTTGTTGTATGGTATGCAAAATTTCTATTTGATTGCACAATTTTTTGGTAGCTATAGTTGTTTAGAATATCTTCATTGCATGGCATGCCAAAAAATAGTGTTGGAAAATTCATTTCTTCTGCATATTTGTCTTTAAATATTCCAATGGGTAGTTGTCTTATGCAAGTGCAATCTCTATTACATTGTTTTCCATGTTGTGAATGTTGGATGATTCAGTGAATCCATGGACTAGAGTTTGAGATGGTTCATATTCACTGTCACTTTCAAAATCTGCTTCACTTGTGCTATTTTCTAGGTTTTCTTCAATGTCATTATTGGTTTGAAGAGCTTGTTTCCAGTTATCATTTATTTGTACATTTTGCAATTTGTATAAGTTTGTGGTTGTTAATTGTTGAAGTGCTTGCATGATCAAGGTTGGACACACCATGCCTTTTTGGAAGGCATTTTTGTATTCAATGCGCCTTTTTAGGGACACAACAATTATTGTTGTGGTATTAGTTAATAGAGGCAAAGTTGTTTGTACAATTTTTGTGTTGATCAGGACATTAATAATTGAACCTATCATGATCTCTTGTATCCAAGTTCCCATATTTGTGCAAATGCAATTCATAGTGAAACTAAATGCTCTTCTAATTGTGTTAATTGTTGTACATATTGTAATGGATTGTTCATTTTGATATTATGTGGAGTTGCATATTTAGGTACAGTGGAATGCTTTAATGAAATGTGATAATTTTGACAAATTGAATCTATTAGTAGATTGTCAAATGATTTGACCAATTTGCAATAGGTTTCTTTTTGTTTATTTTTGAATGCTCTAATGTATTTCTTGAAACACAATAGTTGACAAATAGAACACGTATACTTTGGTGTATCTTTAATTATTTCTTCGAACACTTGTATTGGGGATAATGTTTTTTTAATTTTTCTAGGTATGGATTATTTATGTTTTAAGTTAGAAGACGTTTTGATGTGGTATGGTTGGAATTTTTGTTGTTCCGACATTGTATCTAGACATATAGAGTCATGGGAATCAAGTTCATAATTTCCTCATATTTTTTGCTTTAGGTGACGTAGAGATGTATGTTCATTTGGTTTTTAATTTTTGGGCCATGCTAATTTGAGTTTTGATTTTATTAGTGCTTTGTGAATTTGGTTGATTTGTCATTGTTGCATCTTGTATATTTGATTTGAGTCAATTGTTTTCTTAAGCTCTTTGGGTGGCCATTGGATTTTTTTGTGTCATAGCATTTGTTGTAGATTCCATGAGAGGTTCAAAATGTCCAGACAGTGGATTAAGACCACTATTTGAATATTTGTTGAAATGCAAGTACTTTTTCCCTTTTGTTGATGACCAAATAAATATCTGTATATTCAACCACTTTGATAACCAATGTATACAGAATATATCTCTGCAAAGTCTAGTTTCTGTATTTGGTGTTGTTGATTTTGTAGATAATTACATTCTTGATAAATATGTTTGAACATTGTTGACTTTGTGCAACTCATATAGAGTTTGTGGATCTAATTCATGGTTGTAGGAGTCAATGGCTTCTAGTTCATGTCTTTCTAGGCAAGCTAAGAAATAGTGAACAATGCCATTCTGCAATTGTATTGACATATATATGTATTGTTGAACAAGAACTACAGCGAATCAAAAAGGTAGTCTCCTACATTATATCTAAATGTACATAATCTATAAAGTCCTTGTTCCCTAAGTATGTTATCAATGTTACAATCTCGAATTTCTCTATTCTTTTCATAGTTCTCAATGTCTTCAACTTCTATATTTTTCATTTTTAGTTTATGTGTTGTGGTGATACTAGAATAGGATGTGATCTACTTTTGTATAGCCTAAATTGAATAATACAAACAGAATATGTGTGTTTAATTTTTGGAGAACATGTAAGAGTAAGCTAAAGTCAATTGTGTTTTCCTTTCTAGGCAAAATCTAAAGCTATTGTATGCAAGATTGGAATAGTGCCAATGAAGTATATGTCAAACCAATATTTCCACAATAATATAAGCAGTCAAAAGTGAAAATAAAATATATATTTTGTGCAAAACGTAACAAAAAAGTAATTTCATTTATGGAAAAACAATAGGCACAAAATACATGGGAAAATGGAATTCATACCTTAAGTGTCATGTCTTCTTAACTGATTTGTTGACTTTGTTTTCTATGTGTGCTTTATGTTGTTTATATAGGCTACTATGTATCTATACCTGTCAAAAGCATCAAGTGTTATTAGCTAGGATTAGTTTGGAAAATGTGACATAAATAGTTACTGAAAAGATTGATTGACTCCTCATCCTAAAATACAAATATAGTAGTAGATGCAACATCTAACAATAAACTAAAATCAATTGTGTTCTCTTTTCTAGGCAAAATCTAAAGCTATTGCATGCAAAATTCAAATAGTATCAATGAAATGTATGTCAAACCAATATTGCTACAATAATATAAGTAGTAAAAAGTGGAAATGAACTATTTAAACTTATCATTGATGTTTTCATAGTTCATGGTTATATTTCACTATTTATAAAATGTAGTAGACTAACTACAAGTAGTATTTATATGTTCAAAAGCCTGTAGAAAATATCTATTGAATAGAATATGTGGTTGCATGAGTTAGTGTGAAGCCTACTATAATCTATACAAATGAGACAATGGGCTAGTAATACAACGAAAAGATAGGAAAAAGCTAAGACCCATAAACATAGATATCTTAGATAAAGGAGGAGACAATAATAGAAGACAAAATAATAATATGATAAATAAGTATATTTAAGATAGAGTGAATATTTATTACACTAATTTATTGTAATGCAAAATAGAAAATAAAAATGTATATAATTATAATTTTATCTAAGATAATTTTTCATTTTTCATTATATAGAAGGTATCAACATGTGTATTATAAATTTTTACTATCTAAAACAAATCATTTGACCTAAAAATACAATAAAAATATTTCCATTGTAAGTTCCAATATATATTATCTGTTCAAAAGTTGTTGGAAATCTGATTGAAAAGCTTATTGTTGTTGAAGATCAAAGAGGGAGATTCTTGTAAAAGATTGTTTTCAATCATTGTTTTGCCATTGATGTCAAACCTGCTATATGAAGGGATGATATTCTCTTACAAGATCCATGCACTATCACTTAGTTGATTGATGAAGAGGATTTGATCAACAAGATGTAACAAGAGCACCTAAAGGAAGGGTTGAGTTATGATATTGTAATGAAGTCCAAGAATTAGTTAAGACAATGGTCAAGTAATGTATTGATGACATACTCAAAGATATAGAGGTTGGTCACACTTAGATACATTGGAAGAAGAAGTTGTAACAAGGTTGACTACAAAGCTTTAACTTTGATCATCAGAAGATGTTGAGCAAGTTAGTTGAAGCCGAGAAAATTCTTAATGGAAGCCGAGTAACAAAATTTTAGTTAGTGCTGAGTGATCTTCAAGTGCCAAGTAAAAGATCAGGTGTTGAGCATCAGAAAAAATTTCAATTAGTGCCAAGTGATCTTTAGGCGTCGAGCATCAAGAAAAACATAGTTGATGCTGAGTAACATAGTATGTGCCAAGCACTAGTATTTCAATAGTGTCGAGCTGCTACATTATTTCAAATGATTAAGATTTGCCAAATTTGAGCCGACATATTGGTTGCATTGAATTTTGTGAACAAGTTGGAAGATAAGGATGGTGAGTTGTTGGCATAGAATCTTATGTAAACCATTTTTTGGGCAAATTCTAAAAGATTAATCAAGAAGTTTCTAGATGAAATAGAATATGGGATAAATACAATGTATCCTACCTAATCCATGCAAATTGAAATTGAAAAATGGAAGAATTGAGCGGGAAAAGGAACTTCAAGACTTCTATTTAAGAAGTCATAGACCAAGAAGCAAGAAGCATCTGATCCTATTGCTACAGAAGTGCCAAAATCTATGAAGTGATTGAAAGGGGTGTCAAGAAGGAGACATCTAGGAGAAGGAAGAGAACAAAGGCTCTACTTCTACAAGTGGTCATGAAGAGATGATTGTACTGGTACATTGAGTATGGAGACTCAAAAAGACAAAGCTTGAAAGAAGAGGCAAGCAGTTAAGAGTTGCAGAGATAGAAGGCCAGGCAAGAATATGAGCTGAGAAGTGATCTAAAATCTACAAGATAAGTTGTATGTTGTAGTCAGGTCAATATTTTCTAATACTCTCTAGCAATTGTATTAGATTTGAAAGTCCTATGGACTTAGGTTGGCCTAATAGCCATTTGTAAATAATTTAACAGGGTGGCATTCCAAGTGAATGTTCTAAAGTCCTTTTACTAGGCCCACTTCTAATAGGGCGGTTAAATCCTCCAACGAGGTCACATTTAACTGTGTGTGTTATAAGCCTTTACTAGGTTAGGCCTTTCACAAGGCATCACTTCAGAAGGGTGAGAATTGAGTAGCATGTTACTGGTGGTTTTTCCCAAATTGGGTTTCCACATAAATCACTATGTCATGTGTTGATTTCCTATGTGTTTTACTTGCATGTTGATTTATAGTAACTTGCTAATTAGAAAAGTTAAATTTTGCATCAATGAATGATTGAATGGATTTATCACACCCAGGAGAAAATTGGACAAGGGACATCTGGACCTTGAATAACTAATTCACCCCCACTCTTAGTTATTCTAAAGAAATTCTAACAATTGTTATCAGAGCCTCTTGCTGATTTAGTTTCAAGGTACTAGAAGCAAGAAGATCAAGATGTCCAAGAGAGAAGTTCCCAAGCTTAACAAAGACAACTTTGCTGCATGGTAGAGTTTGATGAAGTTGCACCTTGGATCAATAGGTGACTATGCACAAACATCAATTGGAATAGAACATGTAACTCCAGTAGGACCTCTTACTGCAGATGATTTGAACAAAAAGAAGGAGCACAATCAAGCAATGTTGGAGATTGCCTCTGCACTTAGCTATGCCGAATATGATGATGTCAAAGACTGTGACATTGCATTCAAGATGTGGAAAACTCTTTCAAAAATTTATGGAGGAGATCAGAATGTCCAGAGAGCAAAAAGAGAAAGCCTAAGAGGAAAGTTTGATGACATGAAGATGGAGGAAGGTGAGAATGTTGCTTAGTATGCTACAAGAATAAAAGATGTAGTGAGTGCAATAAGAAGTCTAGGTGGTCAATTGGAAGAAGAAACGTCCATCAAAAAATACTTGAGAACTCTGCTTCCTATCTATGCCATAAGAGTTTCAGCCATTTAAGAGCTGAGGTGTGTACAAGGGAACACACTAACTTTTGAAGGAATAGTTGGAAGACTAACTTCATTTGAGCTATCCAATTTTGACAATTATAGACCTGAGAACCTTGAATCTTCTTTCAAGGCCAAAATAACAATAAAAGATACTGAGGAGGATACATCAAGCAAAAAAAGAAGAAAAGGAAAACATGCATCTAGCGATAGCAGCATAGATGAGGAAGATGTGGAACAGTTAGAAGCACTACTGGCCAGGAGATTTCATAGAGGTAAAGATAAATTCAAAGGTAAGCTTCCTATCATATGTTTCAATTGTAATGAAATAGGTCATATAGCTGCAAGATGCCCACAAAAGAAAAACTTTAAAGAAGGAAGCAAGTTCAAGAACAAAAGAGAAGATGATAGCAAAGAGAAAGGCAAGAGATGCTACATTGTTGAAGAAGATTCTGATGAAAATGATGATGAAGTAGTCTATGTAGCCATGAAGGATGAATCAGACAAAGATGAAGATGAAGCAATAGCATTGGTTACTTGTGTGAGCAAGAATGACAAGTGGATCATAGACAGTGGGTGCTCACATTACATGACAGAAGATAAAAGTAAGTTCATTACCTTTACTCAATATAATGGAAATAGCATTAGATTAGGTAATGATGCCCCATGCCAAATCAAAGGAAAAGGCTCTATCAAACTTATAGAGAAAATTTCATGTGACAATGCATACTATGTTGAAGGATTGAACTACAACTTGTTGAGTGTATCTCAGTTAGGAAATGTAGGTTGCAAAGTTGAATTTGGAAACAAAATGGCCAAGATCTATGATATTGATGGAAATCTGATAGGAAAAGGTGAACAGACTAGGAGTAATCAGTTTTACCTAGATACGGAAGAAGTAAAATATCTTATTGTTAGACTTGATGATGTGTGGTTGTGGCATAAAAGGCTATGTCATGTTAATTTTGATAATCTGATCAACATTAGCAGAAAGAAAAAAGTTAGAGGATTGCCCAAGTTTAAGAAACCTAAAAACACAGTGTGTAAACAATGTCAACTAGGGAAGATGACTAAATCTAGTTTTAAAAGTAAAGCATACACTTCCAATGAAGTTCTAGAGTTAGTTCATACAGATTTATGTGGCCCAATAGAAGTACAAAGCTACCTAGGAGACAGATACATAATGCTATTTGTAGATGATTATTCTAGAATGGTGATTGCTATGTTCTTAAAACAAAAATCTGATGCATTTCAAATGTTCAAGTGGTATATAGCTAGAGTTGAGAAGGAAACAAGAAAGAACCTAAAATGCCTAAGGTCAAACAAATGAGGTGAGTTCACATCAAGATAATTTGAAGTATTTTGCAATGACAGAGGTATCAAAAGGAAAATGTTAGCACCAAGAACTCCACAATAGAATGGTATTGCTGAAAGGAGAAATAGGTTAGTGATTGACTATGCCAGAACCTTGATGATGGAGAAAAATGTTGTGCTTAAGTACTGGAGGGAAGTTGTAAGTACTACAGTCTACATACTAAATAGAGTTCAAGTCAAGAAAGGTACAAATGCAACACCCTTTGAATTATGGTATGGTCATTCACCTAATGTTAAACATTTCAAAGTGTTTGGTTGTAAATGCTATATTCTAAAAGACACTAGAAATGGCAAGTTTGATGCAAAAAGTAATGAAGGAATATTTCTTGGGTACTCCACTAAAAGTAAGGCAAATAAATGTTTGAATACCAACACCAACAGAGTTGTTGAGAGTGCAAATGTAAATTTTTATGAGCATGTAGAAGTCCAAGATGATGAGTAAAAGAAAATAGAGGACTATAGATCCTTTTTATACTTCTATGAAGGAATGACAACTGAAGACAATGCTGCAAATCAAGTTGGGAATTAGTAAAAAAAAATTCAGTATCTACCGAGTCTCAACCTATGAATGTCGAGTTACATTTAAAAGTTGAGCCACAAAATGGAGAGAATGAAAAAACTAGTTCTAAAAATAGTATACACGAAAGGAATGATGAATTATCTGATGAAGAAGAATGAAATGACCCTGAAGCTGAAGAATCAAACATGGAAAGAAGGACTAAACCCAAATTAGCTAAGTATGTAAGAAGACATCACCCTATAGATCAAATCATTGGTGATAAGGATGCTAGAACAATGACAAGGAATAGACTTAGAAATGAATCATGTCTATTGAGTAAGGTTGAACCCAAAATAGTCAAAGATGCACTACAAGATGATGAATGGTATAAGGCCATGAAAGAGGAGATAGATCAGATTGAGAAAAATAAAACTTGGTCTTTAGTCCCCAGACCAACTAATAAGAATGTGATTGGTACCAAGTGGGTGTTCAAAAAAAAACTTGATGAGAATGGTGAAATAACAAGAAACAAAGCCAGACTAGTTTGCAAAGGCTATGCACAAGAAGGACTGGATTATGGAGAGACATTTGCTCCTATTGCAAGAATGAAAAGAGTAAGAACATTACTTGCATATGCTACATATAAAGGTTTCAAAGTTTACTAGATGGACGTAAAGTTAGCTTTTCTAAATGGTATACTAGAAGAGGAAGTCTACATAGAACAACCAGAGGGGTTTGTTGATGAGAAGAATGAGAACATGGTCTGCAAACTACACAAAGCACTCTATGGACTGAAGCAAGTGCCAAGAGCATGGTATGAAAGGCTGCACAAATATCTCATGAAGATAGGATTTGAAAGAACAAATGACAACAGTAACTTTTACATCAAAGTTGAGGAAGGTAAAGACATTTTGATTTCAAAAATCTTTGTTGATGACATAATATTTGGAGGAAAAGATGTTTTATGCAAAGATTTTGTTGACCAAATGAAGCATGAATTTGAGATGTCAATATTCAGAGAAATCAAATTCTTTGTTGGATTACAAGTACATCAGTTGAAGCATGGTATATTTGTAACCCAATCCAAATACATCAAGGAAGTACTCAAAACATTTGGGCTAGAAGACTCAAAACCAGTCAGCACACCAATGGCAACTAGACATAAGCTATCCAAAAATGATGAGTCTACTGAAGTAAATTAGACATTGTATAGGTCAATGATTTTATGATTTTATGACATTGTAGCTGTTGGAATAGTGGCTAGATTTTATGCCAATCCAAGAGAAAATGACTTAATGATAGTAAAGAGAATATTGAGATACCTAAAAGGAACTGATGACTTTGGTTTGTACTACAAAAGGAATGAGAAATTTGAATTGAGAGCTTATACTGATGCAGATTGGGGAGGTAATATTGATGATAAAAAAAACACCAGTGGAGGAGCACTTTTCTTAGGAAAAAGGTTGATTACATGGACAAGTAAAAAACAAAGCTGCACCTCACAGTCTACTATTCAAGCTGAATATTTGGTAGCTACTATAAACTGCACTAATATTATGTGAATCAAACATTTGCTGCAAGGTGTGAAGGAAGAGGTAATTGAGCATGTGACTTTATTGTGATAATACAAGTGCTATCAATATATCAAAGAATCTAGTAATGCATGCTAAAACCAAGCATATTGCAATTAAGTATCACTATGTAAGAGAGCTAGTGGGAGATAAACAAGTGAAGATGGAATATGTTAGCTCAGAGGAACATATTGCTGATATCTTCACAAAAGCACTACCTAAAGATGCTTTCGATTATCTTAGAGGTAAGTTAGGGGTGATACCCTAGCTAAAGCTACTTAAAGAAAAAGCAAGGATGCCCTGCATCAAATAAACTAAATGTTGAAGATTTTACACATTGATGCAGAGGATGTTTACTTTGGGATCCATGCCTAAAGTAATACAAGTACTAAAAGCTTCAAATTCGACACAAGCAAGGTGATAGAGGGAGACTGACTAAATCTGTAAAAGCTACATTTGCATATTAAAGATACTAATACGACTTGGACATTGTTGTCAAAGAGGGAGAAGTGAACAATTGATCAACAAGATTGTTAAAGATAAATGATCAAAGAAGTAGAGGGAGATTTTAGAGGTTGATTAGAATAGAAAAAGATGAATAATACAGAGGAAGAAAGATAAAGATAAAGGATACAATAGCAAAGAGAGAGAAGTGAAATGAAGATGTGATGTTACAACTTACTTTTTGGCATTTGACTTGCTGTTCTAACCTAGTAAGCTTTTGATGGAATAGTTTAGTCTGATGGCTAATCAATTTAGTTTGCCATCAATGTGAAAGAGGGAGATTGTTGGAAATTTGATTCAAAAGCTTATTGTTGTTGAAGATCAAAGAGGGAGATTGTTGTAAAAGATTTTTTTCAATCATGGTTTTGCCCTTGATGTCAAACTTGTATATGAAAGGATGATATTCACTTACAAGATCCATGCACTATCACTTAGTTGATTGATGAAGAGGATTTGATCAACAAGATGTAACAAGAGCACCTAAAGGAAGGTTGAGTTATGATATAGTAATGAAGTGCAAGAATCGGTTAAGACAATGGTCAAGTAATGTATTGATGACATACTCAAAGATATAGAGGTTGGTCACACTTAGATACATGGGAAGAAGAAGTTGTAAGAAGGTTGACTGCAAAGCTTTAACTTTTATCATCAAAAGGTGTCGAGCAAGTCAGTTGAAGCCAAAAAAATTCTTAATAGAAGTGGAGTAACAAAATTTTAGTTAGTGCCGAGTGATCTACAAGTGCTGAGTAAAAGATCAGGTGCCGGGCATCGTAAAAAAAGCTAGTTAGTGCCAAGTGATCTTCAAGTGCCGAGCATCAGGAAAAACATAGTTGATGCCGAGTAACATAGTATGTGTCGAGCACTAGTATTTCAATAGTGTCGAGCTGTTGCATTATTTCAAATGATGAAGATTCGCCAAATTTGAGCCGACATAGTGGTTGCATTGAATTTTGTGAGAAAGTTGGAAGATAAGGATGGTGAGTTGTTGGCATAGAATCTTATGTAAACCGTTTTTGGGCAAATTCTAAAAGATTAATCAAGAAGTTTCTAGAGGAAACAGATTATGGGATAGATACAATGTATCCTACCTAATCCATGTGAATTCAAATTGAAAAATGGAAGAATTGAGCAAGAAAAGGAACTTCAAGACTTCTGTTTAAAAAGTCATAGACCAAGACGCAAGAAGCATCTAATCCTGTTGCTAAAGAAGTGCCAAAATCTACGAAGTGATTAAAAGGGGTGTCAAGAAGGAGACATCTAAGAGAAGGAAGAGCACAAAGGCTTTGCTTCTACAAGTGGTCATGAAGAGATGATTGCACTGGTACATTGAGTATGGAGACTCAAAAAGATAAAGTTTGAAAGAAGAGGTAAGCAGTTAAGAGTTGTAGAGATAGAAGGCTAGGCAAGGATATGAGCTGAGAAGTGATCTGAAATTTGCAAGATAAGTTGTATGTTGTAGTCAAGTCAATATTTTCTAATACTCTCTAACAATTGTATTAGATTTGAAAATCCTATGGACTTAGGTTGGGCTAACAACCATTTGTAAATCCTTTAACAGGGTGGCATTCCAAGTGAATGTTCTAAAGTCCTTTTACCATGCCCACTTCTAACAGGGTGGTTAAATCCTCCAACAAGGTCACATTTAATAGTGTGTGTTATAAGCCTTTAATAGGGTAGGCCTTTCATAGGGCATCACTTCAGAAGGGTGAGAATTGAGTAGCATATTACTGGTGGTTTTTCCCAAATTGGGTTTCCACGTAAATCATTGTGTCATGTGTTGATTTCCTGTGTGTTGTATTTGCATGTTGATTTACAATAACTTGCTAATTAGAAAAGTTAAAGTTTGCATGAATGAATGATTGAATGGATTTATCGCACTTAGGAGAAAAGTGTACAAGGGACATCTGGACCTTTAATAATATATTCACCCCCCTAGTTATTCTAAAGCAATTCTAACAAAAGTATATATTAAAAAAAATATTATAAAATAAATTATATTAAAACATTAGAGATCACAAGAAACTAGAATTTCTTTTCCATATGATTAATTTTGCATAAATTCTTTATTTTCCTTTGCTATGTTTATGGTTTCATACCCATGGATTATAGGAATTCACATTTTCTACTAAGAGTAGGGTATGATATAATTTTCTTGTGTAATAGGTAATCAAAGAATACCTTACAATGAGTTGTAAAAGTGATATAATTATGATGTGGAGAACTTTGTAATTATTATTGCACTAAATTTTAATTTAATTTTGTTAAATTAGTATTCGAGAATATAATTCTCATTTCTAATATTATTTATTTAGTAAATGTATAAAATAATTAATAATGAAAATATAATATTATATAACTTAGGTAAGATAATATAATTAGTATAACTAACTATATAATTGAACATAATATACTAACTTGTATAATTGTAACATAAGATACTAACTTGTACATTAATTAAAACTTCAAAATAATATATATAAATATTATTTATTGTATATTATCTTAAATTAAAACTATAATGTATGTAATATATAAAATTATAATTAATAATATATATGTGTATGTATAATAAGTGAATATAAGAAATGTACGAGAATATATAATCATATAATTTGGATAATTCTATATGAAAATATGTAATGACTAAGTATATAGTATGAATGAAGTATAGTTCAATAGTCAATTTTTAAATATATTTATGTATAGAAGAATTTTATAAAATAAAAGAAATTCAATTGAATTAAGAAATAAAAATAATATTTATATTAAAAAATATAAATTACATTTATTTGTACCAAAGGTCTGACTTCTATACAGATGTTAACATTTCTTTTTTTTAATTAAATTACACTAAAAACTTGAAAGCTATTCATAGATTCCTCTATCATGAAATTACATTTTAAGTCACTGCACAAAAACTCCAAGGGTTTTTCATTTTCCATGCTTTATACTTTTGAATATGGTTTTCAAATTCCAAGAATCAAGACTTCAAACTCACCGAAATATGATCATTTCTTGAAACCTCATTAACTTAAAACTAAAAATTTAATATATTCATCCTAACAAAATTTCTTACTCAAAATGAGAATTATTCTTCCCCTAAGTTGAACAATAAGGGTTTAAAAAAAACTAAAACTGGATAACTTTTAGTGAAAGCTCTTCATACAATACCATCAATTACTTAAGTGGCTTGACAAGTTTTATCATTAATGACTGCATATAGTTTAAATTCATCAAAAAAATTCTCTAAGTGTCACACTATCCTTCACCCAAGCAGAGTGAAAGTGATTAAAACACATTTACAACAAAGAGAGGGAAAAAGGTGAACAACTTGCCTAACTTCTTTAGAAAATTTTAACAAAAATTCATAAACTTGCCCCTCGTATCTTCAGTTTCTTTGGCTTGTTCTGCAGTGTTATCTTCGAGTTTAAGGTTTATGTTTCTTGGAATAATGCCAAAAAAAAATTACTTTAAAGAATGAAGAAAACAAGTAAACTTTTAGACAAGTGATTTTTCACAAAATAAAAACACTATACCTAGTAAAATGAGCTCCGGGAAATAGGGAAAAATTGAATGATATTCAGAAGAAAAAAACAGTAAGACACTACTATCTAGCTAAATTTCACGAGCAAACAAAGCAGAACCTTACACACAATTTTCACTATTATGATTTTCCAAAAAAAAAAAATTGTTTGTATTTCCATTCATTTGCGGTGGTACGTCTTCGAAGCCTAACGTATCTAAAGCCTCGATAAAACAAGGCAACGAGGCTCAAAGAATACTTTTTGTCTAGTTGGAAGCGGAGATGCTAAAAATAAAATGAAGAGAAATAGATGGATGGATATGCACTAGGTGGAGGTGACCAAAGAGTCCAGGACAATTTATAGTGACCATCGTGGTGAATTAGTTTAATGGGCAGGTATAAATCCTCAGAGTTTGACTTGGGCATCTGCTAGATTTTTGGTATTTTTTTTCCCTATTTCCCTCTATACATATATTTGATATATACACTTGTATATACTACATATTTTTTTTTCCCTATATACATATATCCATATATTTTATTGTAGCAGGAGAAGGAAAATTGTGAAATGGAGCCCCTAAATACTGGAACTTCTACTCAAAACTCGAGGATTTAGCTGGGAGACTATGGCGACACAAGCGTAAGCTTAATGATGGCGTTAATAGCCCAGGGGGAAAACCAAAGTGCACCTCTTCATAGCTACTTTAACTCATTTTATCACAGAGGGGGAAAACTAAAGTGCGCCTCTTGATAGCTGCTTTAACTCATTTTATCACAGAGGGGGAATATTTGAGGCAGAACTGCCACAAAAGTAGTATTTTCTTCTTTACTAAACAATGAAAGTACAGGAGCTAGCATCATTTGTTTGATGCCTTTGGTAAAGATGGAGAAATATTTCCATGATATTTCAACCCTGGTTAAATTTCATAGAGAAACACTAAAATTCTAGGGCATCTGTGGCATCCTTGCATCTTGGAAGCTTATGTCAATGGTCAAAAGCTAAATAATCTTGTTTCTTTGACCTTCTAATGGAGATTTCTGGCCTTTTAATGCTTCTGGAAAGCATTCAAACTCATGAGGAGGTACAGCAGGGTGTCCTCTGGCTACAACTCTCTCACAACATTACTCTATTTTGCTGTTGGAAAGGGGAGATTCCCCTTATGGAAATCCTGATACCGCACACATAAAGGGTGTTTTCAAGGTTCTTGGGGATCCCAAAGATTTTCCCTATGTGATGCAACCATTTCAGTCAGAAGAGGGAGTGTAGTTGGTAAGGGAAAGAGTTATGGGAGGTGAAATGACCATTAATGGTGGCTTCTACAGAAGAGCAAGCTTAGAAAATCAGCTCATCTGAGATCAACTATACATCTTGAAATGGGTATGGCTCCCAAAGATTTTTTAAAATAGGAAATGTTACCTAGCGGCTTCACATAAAAATCAAACTTCATACAAAAATAATAAATTCATACAACAATGGTAAAGAAAATGGATTAGAGTAAAAGTACCTTCCGAAGATATTGACAGTGAAAAAGAGTTACCGAGACGAAATTGTTGATGTGAAAATCTTTGATGGTAGATGATGGAATTGCCACCTTTCTGTCGCAGAGAGTAGAGGAGAAAATCACTAGAGAGAATCATCACCTTTCAAACTACCTTTCCAACGTGTAGGAAGGATTGTAAAATAAGTAACATCCCATCATTTTAATAGAAGTACAAGCTAAAGTTATAGTAACTGTCACACATTAATTTTTTTGGACACATATTGAAGCATATATTTATTGCACTCGAATATGGTAACTTAGCTTTCATGAACACTATATAATTAAGTATTTTTTGGAAAGTAAATACAATTTAATACATTGCCTTTTACAATGCACGCCAATAACTTTTTAGTTTAATCATATTTTGTTTGTTTATCAAATAAAATGAAAATCTAAACTTTATAACAAATTTTGATCTTAGAATAATTCAGAAATCCTATTGCACAAATTAATTAGTTCTAGAAATTGAAGAGATCCGATAGTTTTCCAGCCTTTGGCAAGAATTAATAAGGAAATGGATAAGAAATGGCTAAGAACATGAAATAAGGAACATGTCGTGAATCAACGTACGAGAGACATGAATCATTTATTATTATTAGGCATGGACACCTATTAATTAATGGAGTCAATTTACTCAATGGCTCCCACACATAGAGTACAAATTGCATCCATCGATTACGGAACAAGGTATGGGCACCACGCAGTGATGGGTATGGCACCCATCTTTTCAAACATAATTGTATAGTAGTTAATTAGGAAGCCATGAGGAAGAAAGAAAAAAATTAAGAATTGTTTAGAGTAGCAATTGTTTAGTTGAAGTTGTGGCATCTAATATTCTTTCTTGATGCTCTTTATATAATTTTTCTATGTTTCATTACATTATTATTAGCACTTGTACCTTAGAGGTCTAAGAGTCATGTCAATTTCTGATGACACAATCTTGATTTTGATTATTTGTTTTTATTCACTTTTAATCTATAATTTCTTGAAACTCAAATAAACTTTTCATCCTCCTCTTGACACAATATTGATTTTGATTATTCATTTTTAGTCACTTTTAATTTACAACTATTTCAAACCCAACTAAACTTTTCACCCTCATCTGCTACATGTGTCAATCCTTCAACCAAACTGTCATTGGAGGAGTCTAGACCTTGTCAATTGTTAGGTATTAACTTTACTTTTGTTATTACAGAATGATATAATTTGAAATTAGCAAATAACTTAGAGGACAGAGTGAAGGTTTGAATTTTCCTATCCAATTGATCTGATGAACGGATCTAGACTATTTGCAGTAATGAATGCTTAATAAAATCAAATTAAATAAATCACAACTTAGCGGAACTCTTAATTCATTTACTATCAATGAAATCAAAGCTTAAGATGAGAAACAGAATTGAGAGAGAAGATAAGAAGATGCAAACAGAGTTTGATTTCGGAGTTCGCCACAAACGTGACTACGTCTCCGGGTCGGCTCCAATAGAGTACGACTGATCCGATTAATCTCCAAAATAACTTACAAATGCACCAAGATTATTCCCTTAAACACATCAGCATAGCATGCCCTCGACGTGCAGAATAGCCTTCAAAAATCTCTTAAACATTCTCTTGTTCTCACCACCTGAATGCCCTTCCAAAAGGCCTAACACCCCCCTTTTATACATAATTTTAGCCAAAATTAGGCTAAAACCAATTAATGTAAATATAGGGTCTTTAACAAAATTTATCTTTGAAATACTCCTTTTACAAGTTTAGGAGTTCGGCACCTTACACTTATGGGGCTAGAAATAACACTCACATAACTAATTACCTTATTTAAAATAAGGTTAGGTGTCGATTACTTTACACTATATAGAAAATACGCACCGGTTGTTATCTATTTTATGAGGGCACCGGTCGGCGGTTCAAACCCCGCCGGCGGCCCTTTTTATTCCTCGATTTTCGGCAATTAAAGTTTAATTAGCATTTGCACCGATTTGTTTATAAAGACCTCATGTGACGCAACGGCCACTAGTTCAAGTTTGGGATCGGGTGGTCATGGGTTGGACTTTTGATCTTTTGTTCATTTTCTTTGTTTAAACTGCCCCATGAAATCATGGTGATGTCATCAAAAGTCAAATAACATTTTTACTTCCAAAATTCAAACTGCTGTAACTTCTTCATACGAGCTCCGTTTTTTATGAAAAAAATACCGTTGGAAAGCTCTCATCAAGCTCTTTATTTTGAAATCCATTGTTGACCACTTTCAAGATGGTCTGATTTTGCCTCCTATCTAGCCCTTTGGTTTGCTTGTTGACCAAAACTTTGACCACGCATAACTTGCACAAACAGACTCCTTTTCGCTCCGTTCAAGTTGCGTTAGAATCAGGATGCTGAGATCTTTCTAATGGTGCAAAAATTTGGAGATTTGAAGACACTTCAAATTTCACTAAGATTGTCCACCGGATCAAGCCTCCCCACTGAAGACCTTTTGGACCTCCAAAAGTGACATTTATTCTTACATAAAGTGAGAACTTGGCCTCCCCACTTGTCCTGTATCATCTGTACATTTGAATACCTGGCTCACAAGCACAATAAAGACTGCAACAACATTGTTGATCATAAACATTATTCTATCACTTCCATAAGCATCTACATCAGTTGTCGTAGCTCTAGTATGTTAACCAAGTTCTACTGTATCTGCCGAGCTCACAGTGTTAACGATGTGAATCTAGTGTTGACTGACTTATGCAATGTCAACCGAGTGATTTAGTGGCTACCAAGTTTCCTAGTGTTCGTTGAGTCACATAATATTGACTAAGTTTGAGCTACTTAGAAGTGATTAGTATGGACTAAGTGTTGATAGTGATTGTCCTGTATCAAAACATCATTGAGTTTGTCTTCAGAACTCGAGTTATAACAGTTGGATTGACTTTGTGAATTATGATGAAATTGGTATAGTAGCCAACTCTAGTAAGTTGTTATTTGGATTGGTATATATATGTAATGCATTGTATCATATCCAAACATGTAATTGAAGAAGATTATAAAGTACATGAGTGAGAATTGAAGAAGGCTACAAGCAATATAAGGGACAACAGAGATTTATCTATCACAGTCAGGTGATCCTTACAATACAAGCAATCTCAACCAACAAATCTGAGTTACAGATCAGAGATTAACCATTGATTCATCCTAATAGGTGCATTAGTCAAATCTTTTAATAGGGTAGACTTAACAGTCTTTTTGCTAAATCTCTTAACCAAGTGCATACTTCATTGTATGTTTGTAAATCCTTTAACAAGGTGGACCTCACAGTCCTTATTGCTCCTAATAGGGAAGATCACCAAAAGTGGTCAATTGTAAGCCTTGGGTAAAAGCACAGATCTGTGTCACTGTTTGTGATACAAAAACTTGTTTTGGTCAAATCTCATTTCTCTATCAAAACTCAATTTTTTTCAAAAACTAAAAATACCCTTTTATAGATCTTGGATTCAATATCATCATTATATAAATTTTTGAGTGTTTTGATTAGTTATAATATGTTATAATCTCAAAATATTATAAGTCGATATTTCAACATTTCAGAATATGCTCTCTCGAAAAATGAAAAAAAATAGTAAATCATATCAAAAAAATAAAAAAATGATATTTATCACTAGAAGAGAGAATCTTCTTCACGAATATGTAATTTTTTTTCAAGAAGGTATAGATTTGATAGGGAAGTTTTGACGGGAGGAAAAAACTGTTGGATTCTGACAAGGTCGAACTTCAGTACTTATAAAAAAGAAAATATACATCAAAAATAATTATTTCTTTTTTTGTTCACTAGCTATACATGTCATCTATAAAATATTTTCAAATCAGAACAAAAAAAGATGATTTGCACATACTTGTTTGATAGGAACTACATCCTATATTTTTTATAGTTAAAAAAGGGACTTCAAAATAAAATAAAATGAATAAATTCTTAGTCAAAAAAATTATAAAAATTATAGGCATAAAATTCATACAATTCTACACATTTCATCAGTTTACATCATCTTCATATTTTAAACACAAATACCATTTTTTTTGTCATTAATGTTGAACTGTCACATTCTGATATCATGTTTCTTTATAAAAGGTGACATAGGTTTGTGCTTTTACCCCCTTAACAGGTCAACTTTATATAGAAATACTAAAGCTTGTAGGTATCATCCCCAACCCAATTTTACTTTCTAATTGAAAGGTTCCAAGTGTATCCATAGCTAGTGCAATGAGAGTTGACAACCGGTCTCAACCGAGTACTAAAGTCTTAGATAAGAGTAAACAAATTGTTTCTACCATTCTAAAAGAAAAGGGTAAAGAAGAAAAAATTTAGATGAGGACATAGTTATTCCAAATTGGGATATCTCTACCCTCACCCCTGATCAAATGAATACCTGGGGTGAACTATTATAGAAGAGAGCTAAGCAACATAATCTTAGAGAAGAAAAGTAGATAAATCAAGTCTTTGAGGACATAAAGAGCATATTTGTTGATGCTCTAAGTATTGAGGTTGATAGTGCACAACCTATTCTTGATCAACTAACTAAAATTATCTAGAAATTCAATGAATATCTAAATGGACAAGATAAACTACTACAAAGAGCTGAAAGAGAATTTGAGAATAGAATATTGGAACAAGTTGCATAAAAATTTGCAATAGATCAAGTAGAGTTATCTACTATTTTTGTTTCACTGAAAACATTTGTAAGTGATGTTATTTTACTATTTGTCAAATTGAGTGGTACATCTATCTTCACAAAGGAGATCAAGGATAAACTATCCAAGATAGATGAATATATGAAGACAAGTGCACACCAATTGTCACTTGACCCAAGTTATAGTTTTGCACACCTCATAAAGATAAGATATCTAACAAATTTGTAGGCATAATTATTAAGGGAAGAAGCTAGAATTAGGGCTACACTTGTGGAAATTCAAGGCATGATTCTTCTAAACATGGATGCATTGCAGAGACACATTGCACATGCAAAGACTCTTATCCATGACAACAACTTTTCCATAGTTGATCACATGATGGAATTATCAGTAGAGGTTTAAACTTCCTTACATGCAAGTAAGCTATTACAATAGAATTGGGACAAGACTATGGTACTAATTTTGAAGGTAGATTCTGATTTCTCGTCACATTTTGTTATTAACATATAAATATTATACACCATTAGCATTTATGTCAAAATGGGGGAGTAGTATACTATTATGTAGACCCTTTTATATTATTGTATAAAGAGGGAGAAGATATTGTTACCATACTCTAAAGGTATGTATATAAGATATATATATATATATATATATATATATATATATGGAGGAGTAGTATAGTATTATGTAGATACTTGTATAGATAAATAGAAAGTGTCTTTACAAAAGTAATTTTCAAAAATCAGAAAAATAGAGTATGCTACCGAGCTACAATAGTAGGAAGTCAAAACTAAGTTTAGGACTCTAAATAATGATAAATGAAGTTTTTGTCTTATATAAATGAAGTTTTTGTCTTATACTTTTAGAATGGTCAAATTTTTTGGTTTGATAAGTGTTTTTGTCACTAATTCTAAAGGGGGAGATTGTTGACACTTAGGTCAATTTGTCTATCAGTGACTCAACACTTAGTCAATTGGTTACATTGCTACTAACATATATAGTGTTACTAAGCTTATCTAACCAACTATTTCAGTTGCTTCTGAGCCGAATAGTCATAATACAATGTCTATCAAGCCCCTGAGTCAGTTTACAGTGTTTTCCAAGCCACACAGTGTTTACTGGGCTTCAAAGACTATGTATAGTGCAAACTAAGCATAGCAGAGGCTATCAAGCTATTTAGTAGAATTAAAGAAGATCATAGCATTAATTGAGTTTTGGTATGTTAACCAAGTTCTACTGTATCTACCAAGCTCACAGTGTTAATGATGTGAATCTAGTGTTGACCAAGTCATGCAGTGTCAACCAAGTGATTCAATAGCTACCGAGTTTCTCAATTTTCACTAAGTCACACAATGTTCACTAGTTCAAGCTACTTGGAAGTGATTAGTATGGACCAAGCTTTAAGTTCAATCGAGTGCCAAATTTTGTCGAGCGTTGACAGTGTTTTATGTGTATCAGAACATCACTGAGTTTGTCTTTAGAATCCAAGTTACAATAGTTGGGTTGACTTTATGAATTATGATGAATGATGAAATTGGTATTGTAGCTTACTCTAGTAAGTTGTTATTTGGATTGGTATACATGTAATGCATTGTATCATATCCAAACATGTAAATGATGAAGATTATAAAGTACATGAGTGAGAATTGAAGAAGGCTACAAGCAGTATAAGGGATAATAGAGATTTATCTATCACAGTCAGGTGATCATTGCAATACAAGAAATCTCAACTAGAAAATTAGAGTTGCAGATCAAAGATCAGCTACTGATTCATCCTAACAGATGCACTAGTCAAATCCTTTAATAGGGTAGACTTAATAGTCATTTTTCTTAATCTCCTAACTAGGTGCATACTTCATTGTATGTTTGTAAATCCTTCAACAAGGTGGACATCACAATCCTTATTGCTCCTAATAGGGCAGATCACCAGAAGTGGTCAAGTGTAAGCCTTAACAAGTTAACTTTATACTGCAGTACTAAAGCTTGTGGGTATCATCCCCACCCTAGTTTTGCTTTCTAATTGGAAGGTCTCTAGGTCACCATATCTTGTGTCAAAATTTTATAAATGTTTTAATGCTTTCATTCTTTCATGCATGCAATTAGATAAGAATATTATATGATGGATTAATTGGTGAAGTAACATAAATTTTTATTGGTTCTTGATTCACCCCTCCCCTTTTAGTAACTTAGCCTACCTTATATTTGCAACAATAAAATTGTATTCAGAGGTGCTTCTACTCATAACACTATTGTTTGGGCTCCTACTGATATGATAATCAAGCATGTGACTCCTTGAGATTGAACTATCATGTTCCATATTTCTATAGCTATGGAGATCGTGCTCACACATTATGGAACTAATAACAAAATTAGTGGTTTCATTAGAAAGCATGGAAATATACATATCATTTGGAGGGTTTTTAGGGAAAGGGATATTTGAAAAAGAGTTTACAAAATTGATTGTATTGTTGACACATTCCTTGGAATTTGCCTCACTAGAGCTAAGAAGCTAGATGTATGGAAACTATAGTTTTTTGGCACCTTACATCCAAATTCTTTCAGAGCTAGGCATGACAGGCACATAAGAGGAATTTGTATGTGATCCTATGATCATGTCTTGCTCACCATCATTGGTTCTATGATTTCCTTAAGGAAAAAAAATTCAATGCATTATTACATGCAGGTTCATAATCTCCATATAATGCGAAAAAAAATTTAGAAGTTGGATGTAGAGACTTTAGGGGTTTCATGTGTTGGAAATAACAATTGGAAAGTAGGTTCTATGGAGGAGGGAGTGAATCAACACTTAAGACTTTTACCTCTAAAACATTTCACCATACATCCATCTCATAACTTAACATGTAAATTGAAATATGTAACCATTCATCACATCTAAAACATGAAATAAATTGACACATAACACATGAGATTTGGTTACCTAGAAACCCTCCAAGGAGAAGGCAAAACTGGGGTGGGGATGACACCCACAAATCTTCACTACTAAAGTTGTAAAATGTGATGTATTATGGCTACAATATTTTGATCATAAACTATGATCTACCCTATGAGAGGTCTACCATGTTAAAGACTTACATAAGACTATTAGGTTTCACCTTGCTAGAGGATTTAAACTCACAATAAAGTAAGCACACGGCTAAGAGATTTACAAGAGCATGTTAAGACTACTCTGTTAAGAGATTTACTCTATATCACCTATTAGAAAGATCCAACACCTAATCCTTCAGTTAGTACCCTACTACTTGATCTTAGATCTCATCTTTACTGGTTATCTCTTGATTCTCCTGATTAGATCTATCTTCTCTAACCTTTCGCTATTTGTCGAGATGTTCCTCTCAAACTAATTCTTCATTGCAAAAATCTATGTTAGCTATCTTCTCCATGCTTCCTTTGCACTAGATACTCTCCTTAGTATCCTTATTCGCAACATTAGGTTACCCTTAGGTTTTCCTTATTTTATAAACATCATGGAGATGAAATTAGGTTATAATAAATGGTTGTGTTTAATCCATATTGCCACCTCAAGCTTCCCTTAATCTGATTATTTGTATGCATAATATGACTCCATACTTATCTCTTATAATCATAAATTCATGATTATGTTGGCCAAAAATGGTTATATACAAGTTTGTTTCATTGCAAACATCTACATGACAAAAATTGTTCACTCGACATCAATAGGCTCTAATGCTCGGCCTTCACTGTGCTCTATTTACTGATATTTAGCTTCTAAATAGCTCAACATACTCAATTTTCTAGGCACTTGAATCACTCAACACACTTTGATTACTCAGTACCTAAGTGACTCAACAGACACTTTCTACTGAGCACATACTAGTGCTTAGCATTACTTCTCATATTATTCAGCATGTATTTTTTGGAGACTTATGCTTTGTTTTCTCCATTCACTTAGCTTTCATTGATCACTCGTCTCCATCTGTTCACTTGGCATGCACTATGTATTTGACCTGCATTGTTCTCTGTTGAATAATGACTAAGTGTTTTGTCACTGCCTTGTCAAAACCAAAATGATATTAACAATCTCCCCATTGTACATGAGTGGAAAAAACACTATTTCATATCATATACAAACTTGTTTCATGCATAAGTCAGACAATGTATCTTCTTTGCTCATCTCGTATGCAAAAACTTCAAATTTTCAAAATTTGCAAAAATGTTGAAGTGATCATAACAATTTTACTCCCCCTGAGTAAATACTTCACTTATGTTATGTGACTCCTCCTGAGTAGTTATCTACCTTGACAAAAAAAGCTTCAAAATTGTAAAATCCCTCTTTTTCACACTATGTCATGTGGGTGGTACACTTACAGTGTGTTTGTCCAAAAATGGCTTGTATAACTCCAAAATAATCTTCAAAGTTACATCCCAATTATCTTTTGTTGCATCTAGAGATTGAACTTGGATTTATAGCTGTGCAGGCAGATCAACTAAGCCTTCATGAGTAGAAAGATGGGAATCTTTCTTCATCAATGTTTCTGCATAGGCTAGGTCCTTTTGCAAAACTTCCATGTGAGGTCTCAGCATAGACTAAATATTGATCAAAGTCAAAATAATATTTTCATATTCGACTTGCAACTCAGCAAGCCTACTCTGTGTAGTCAGTAACCTCTAAAAGTGTAATTGACTATTGCCCAAAGATTGGTTCAATGTAGTACCTGTGAGTTGCAAATCTCCTTTTAGCTAGTCAATGGTTTATTGAGTCTCCTTTGTGAATAGTTTGATGTTGCAAAGCTTTGTGTATAGAGAGAAAAGGTTCTCTAACACCTTCTTTACATTCTCCATCTTGGTTTCTAGATCAGCTTGTCTAAATGCAATAGCACTAGATATATTTTCCAAAACCTTTGTGTGAAATTTTCTTTCAGACAATTCTAGCAATTTTAGATTGGTTTCTAGGTCCTCATCCTTAATCTTGTCCACTATGGTAACAAGTTGATCTATGATAGGTGTATCTGCATGTGTATCTAGGAGGCTGAAAGCATCAATAAAAATATCTTTAATTTCACGAAAAACTTGCTTTTTCTTGTGCTCCCTTGTTAAGATTTCTTTCCTTTTCTTCCATTGTAGAGCATCTTGAAAAATGCTAATTTTTTCAATTGTGGTTGTTGTCAAATCAAAATTGGGTAAAAAAATCACCTCATCTAATTTGACATCCTCAAATGATGTAGCATCAGTGCTCTTGGTTGTGTTGGGACTCAACCTTGGTATTTGCAACAGAGTAGCTTGTGTACTCAACCTCTAAAGAGGCTGACTGTTGGGAGGAGGTGTAGAGACTAGTAAGGTAACCAATGTTTGTATGGAAATTTGTTCCTTAGGTGTAGCAATCAACGTGTCCTCTTATGAATTCTTTCCCTCTTTTTGTTCTTTACCATGTGATGATGGAGTGGGTCCATGACTAACTTTCTTACCCTTGTTCACTTCATTTCCATCCTTATCAATGATTGCAATGGCTGGTAAACCTAAACTATTTAGACTTGGCAAATATGTAACTGATGGTTGTGCCTCAATCTCTTTCATGTGAATGACTATTGTAGGCATTGCAGATGGTGTCTTTGAAGTTTCATCTTGCTCTTCAATTTTTACACTTTGATCTATTTGTAGATCCTATGATTCTTTCTCCTTTACTTTTGTAGTTGATGGGGGCACATTTGGTGTAGTTTGTTGGTTCTCACCTGAAGATGCAATTTTTGTCTCTTGAATCTCATCTACTCTCACTAGTATTGGTTTATTGCATAGTGTTGTTACATTGGTAGACTCTTGTTGCAATTTCTTCAAATCATCCTTAGTCAATGGATTAACATTCTGAGATGTAGTATCAAGAACATCCTTGATAATCATTGAATCCTACTGACTCTCTTGGTCTTCATGTGGGGGACTGGCGCTCAACAATTGAACATCTTGAGAATCCTAAAGTTCTTCCTCTATTGCTTCTTATGTTTTTTCTACAATACCTTGCTTGAATGTCTCATCAGTTCCTTGATCTCCTTTTCCTTCCTCTACTAATGCGGTCAACCCATAGATAATTTTCCATAATAAGGTGCACCTTTGGGTTACCAACTCCTCTACTTGTTTCTTCAAAATATGAAATGCTTGGTATTTGGGAGAAAATGTCCCTTTGTATTTTTCCATTTCCTTATCAATCATTTTCTTATCCAAAGCATGCATAACTTGGGCTAATGTAGCCTCTTTGATTTGTCTTTCAGTGGTTAAACTAAATTATCGCTTCTTCTCAACTCTATCATAGAGGATTTTTGGTATATAGTTATCAATCTCTATTGGAGTGGTCTTAAAAGTGGCCATCATATCATAAATAGCCTCTTCTAGATTATGTTTATCCTCGCTCCCTAACTTATCAAAATCAATATGTGAAAAACCAGATAAATCTACATTGATCTTTACATTTCCACATAAATTGTCAATGTCAGATGAGAGATTGTGGCTTACTAATTGGAATTGACTTAAGTTGTCTGACTCGGTCTTCTCTCTATCTAAGTCCTCTTGAGGTATGTACTTCCTTGACTTCTTGGTAGGATGACTTGGCTCTCTTGTGGCACTCTCTCTTTTGCCTTTATCATTTGTCTCTTTGGCTTTTGTAGTGGCAACCCTTGTGCTTGACCTTGTCAAAGGTACAATTGGATTTTCTTGAGACTTCTTTGCAATCTTCTTTGGTTTCTCCACTACCTTTTGTTGTGCTTTTCTCTTTTTCTCTTTTCTGTTGGATGCTTGCTTGGAATCATCTTCATCATCACCTTTATCTTCTCCCGATCATTGTGTTAGTTCCAAAGATCCTTGACCTTCTTTCTCTTCTTCTTCTTCTTCTTCTATCCCTTCACTAAATTTCTCCTTAAGCTTCTTCACCATCTTGTTTTTATTTCTAATAATTGTGGCAATCTTCAAGTCTATGGTGATCCTTGACTTGGCTTCATCATAATTTATAAATTGTGTAGCATCTTTATCAACTACTTCTACCAATAATATAGTAATTATTGTTGAAGTGTCATCAACATTGATTTCATATGGTAAGGGTTTTAACCGTCTAGCTCTTGGTACTGGAACTTGTACATATGTGTAGTTGGCATCAACTAGAAGACATACATCATTATAATGTTGTTCAACTAGTGAGATAGGAATTCTTAATCTTTCCTTCATAGAATTCTTAAAATCTTCAAAGTAACTAGTTATTACAAACTCAAAATTATCACCTAATTGCTTAATGAGCTCGCCTAACTATTGAGTAATAGATATGTTTGTCTTCCATTAAATCTTTCCAAATGTAGGAAAAGCATTTTGCACATAAAACAATATGCACATGATGAATGAGCCAAACTTACACTAAGAGTTCTTGGCCTTCCTAATAGCTTCCAAATTTTTTGATAGATGTTGTAGTTGTAACTCGGCTAGGTCATAGGAATGATCACACTTCACAATCTTGTAACCCAGGTCAACCACCATACAAGATACACTATTCACTCAACTAGACTGAAAGAACTTGTGTGCAATCATTCTTACTAAAAACACTATAGTAGGATCTTTGATTGTGTCAATAGACATCCATCATTTTTTCCACATGACTCAAATCTTCTTGTTGATTGTTTCCTTTGCATCACTCGTCGTACTTTTCGACCTGTCAAGGGTAGGATGCCCTAATACCCTATGAATGATTCTCTTAGAGATTATGATAGGTCCACCTTCCAACCATATTTGATTGTCATGTATTATGCTCAACACAATCCTTATCCATTCAGTTTTAAATACTTGCGAGAAATCTAGGGCACGCGTCAATCCTTTCTACTCTACAATCTTGTTTTCTTCCCTCAACACATCATTCTCACATAACTTCTAATAAGTTTCTCTAATTTCCAAATCACCAACCTCACCTACCTTGCAAGTATAACAACATCACACACCCTAGATCATTAAAAGCTTTGGTGTTATCATAGATAACACACTAGACGAGTCTCCTTTATAAGCAATCTTAGGGATGACATAGAATGGAGGGGTTCTCACATCATTGCTAATTAATTGAACATTGAAAACTTTCTTCCCTTCTTTCTTAACCATTTTTGAAGAACTCGCTACCATTTCAATTTGCTAGGGTTTGAAAAACATGAAATAATGTAACTTAGCACAAGTTAAATACCTCTCAAATCCACTAAATGTTGTTGCGTTGTAGTAGAACCCATTTAAAAATGCTTGAATCTCCTTTTGCAAATTGTCTTTGTGCTCTTCAACCTCTGGTAAGTGCAAATGACTATATAGCCATAAAAACCTTGCATTAATTTATCAGTGCTTATATAGTTGTAAGCTTGGTTGATAAAAGGTTTCTAGTATGGTTGGCTAACATAGCGAACTCGACTATCACTAACATTTCTCTTCTTCTTGGTAGTCATTGCAATACCTCAAATGCTTAGCAACACTACACAAAAGAGTATAACGATAGATTGTCTCATACTTCTAATCACTTCAATGCATCTAGATTCATGCTAATATTATATTTTCATACCATAGATACTTGGAACTAATGCAAAATATATCTTTTCAAGTGTTAGTTCCACACATACCTTTAATTTCCTAGTTAGGGGTGATGTGATCACTTGATCCATTGGATGAAGTGACCTCATCTTGGGGTGAAGTGTTGCAACCTTCCTTCTTTTTCCATGTCATTTTCATCTATATCTTCATCTTTTCAACATCTACCTTTGCTTTACCTTTATTGAATTCACTACTCAGTGCAGGTGACCGAGTTGGACATTTTTTTCTCACATGACTAGTCTTAAGACAACTAAAGCATACAACCTCAATCAACCATTTATTGTAATTTCCCCTGAAATGTGTCCTTATGCAATTTTTAGGAACATGACCATACTCACTACAATAATGACAAATGTACCTTGTGTTATAATCCCAATCATAAGTATTCCCATGATGATGTACCTTGGTTTGCTTGTTTAATGTCCACTTAGGTTTAGATCTACATTCATATCCCTTGTGTCCATACTTCTAACAGTTGTAATGATATCCTTCAAATCTTTGAGAATTGATGGTCTTGGTCTTGCATTCATTGTCTTGATGTCCTTGCTTTTTGCATTTATGGCAATTTCCCTTGAATTTCTACTTAGGATTTTGATTTCCAGCATTGCTCTTGTAGGCATTTGCTATATGACCCAATTTTCCATAGTGATGACAAGTGGGCTTGATTTTCTTTCCCTTATACTTCCTTTGTTCACCACTTCTAGATGATTCACCTTTATCAATAGTAGAATATCCAAAACCAACAATGTCATTGTTTGACCTTGGTGCTTCCATCAGTTTTTCAAAATACTTTATGACTTCACTAGGCTTGTTAAGCTTTTCTTTCCTGTTTTCAATTCATTCTGCAGTAGGGTATTCTATGTTTCCAAAGTTTTAATCTCAATGTCTTTCCTATTCATTTCTTGATTTGTAATCATTAGCTGATTCAACAAATCTAATTGAATGCTTGATAATTTTGCACATCTGATGACTTCTCCTCAAGCCTATTAGCTAGTAGTCTTTTTTCTTCTTCAATCATGACTCTATCTTCTTCAGCTTTCTTTTTCATTCTAGTTGTCTCACATAACAATACTAACTAAGTTTCTTGTTCCCTTTTCGCATTCATAATTTCTTCATTTAGAGCATTGTTCTTTTCCATAGAATTTGCAATAGCTGCATCAAATTCATTTGAGTTTCTATTCTCAAACAATATAGTAGTGTCAACTTCTTGATATTGAGTGTCATTTTGTTGAATGGACAATTCCTTTCTTCTTTTCAATAAATATTGCAATTCATCTCTTGCCTCCTTGAGTTGATGTGGAACAAGTTGTATTTCAATAGTGATGTATGGCTTCTGAAAAGCTCAGGATACTCAGTATGCTCGACACTTGAATCACTCAACACACTCTGATTACTTGGCACCTAAGTGACTCAACACACACTATTTTCTCAACACTACTTGTCATATTACTTGGCATGTATTGTCTGGAGACTTATGCTCAACATGCTCTGTTTGCTTGGCTTGCATTGATCACTCGGCTCGCTCTGTTCACTCGGCATGCACTATGCATTCGACCTACATTATTCTCTACTGAATAATGACTAAGTGTTTTGTCACTACCTTGTCAAAACCAAAATGATATTAACATCATGAATGCAGAATTATTTATATTCTTAATTGAAGAGACTTTTTGACCGTTCAAATTACACCTAGGAGATGCTAGATCCTTAGACTCATAAAATGAACTTGCTAAATCAAGTTCATCTTTTTGAGTCAAAATAATAAAAAAATGGAGAGTTGCATTTATCCGGTGGCTCGTAGTCTTCTTTATGGCCAGCTCTCCACAGTGCATTATCTGGCACTTTCATAAGCTATCATAAATAGAAGTGTAATATAAATATATATAATTATAGTAATTCACTTATATGATTAATGCAATTCAACTTTTCCTTCTCAGGAATTGTTATAAACTACTTCACATATACATAAAACTTTAATAAACAAATGATTTTTTTGATTGAACTTCCACCTAACAATCCCACATTATGCAAACATTCTTGCACAATGGTCTTAATTAGGTTTGTGCACCCTTAATACAATAAAAGATCTGCTACAAATCCCTTGCTCTACTACTGTGAAATAAATAATATTCCTAATCATCTTGGCTAAGGTACAAAATAACCTTGCCAATTGGTTTCAATGAAGTTACAAACTATAAAAACATTAAACACATTAAAAAATACTTTCTTAGATGTCCCTAAATAAGAATAGGCATGTAGTAAGAGCCATTTCTACTATCGAGCCTTCTTCTTATGATAGTTAAAAGATCCAAGAAAGGATACAACAAAGATTCTTCTCAATTATATTTATAAGAAAAAAGTTAACTATATTTTCATGTGATCTTTAAAAAAATGATTGCCCTCCTACTAAGCTAGTTAGAAAAAGTGGTTTTCCCCTCTCCATCTTAGTGATAGATTATCTCAACTTTGCTAGAAATAAACAAAAAGGAAACCAAACTCTCAAACAAGTTAGAAATTTCTAACAAAGGTGACATTAATATTTTTTCAAAATATAACTATTATATAAAGTGTAAGGAATCTCATTTTCATTCCAATTCTCTTTATTTACAATATTGCAATGTTTGTGTTGCAATATTTGTGTTACATGGTTACATATGTGTGTTACATGCTTACTTATGAATGAAATACATATTGAATTACATGCAAATTATCTCTTTGGGAAAGTTAAAAATAATATTTTCTAGTATACCTTTAAAAATAACACTTTTAAGTATACCTTTCTAAATATTTTAGTATTTTATTTATGAATCTCACATCATGAGTATATAAAGAATATTCCTTGACTCTATCTATACTCTTGTTGTGTGAGTGAAGTGGTGAAATTAAAGTATTGTTTTCAGTGAATGAGGCCATGCTTTGACGCCCTTTTGCTATATATGATGTCAAAATTCTTTTTTCTCTCGATAACTTATTTGATAAAAACCCATTTACATTAAAAAGTAAATTATATTTTTACTCTTTATGTCTTATAATATTTGATAATATATAATATAGGTATTCTAAAAAGCTAGAACTTTATTTTATTTATTGGGTTTGAAATTTAAACTTAATTTTTTTAATCGATAACATATTATTATTCTAATAGAATTAAATTTGTGATTTTACTAGATGGTATGGATTATAGTTCTAGTGAGAAGGTGAGAATGTGTTGCATTACATCAAAATACTCTGGTAATGTGAGGAATACCTTAGCTGAGGTCATTATGGTAGATGAAAATGTGTTGAAATGATTAGTTTCACAATGATTCTGACACATATGTCAAAGCCAAAGATTAATAATGGATTTATTATTTTTACAAAATTTGTTTCATTTAAATATTTCTTTAGACGATTAATATGGCTAGATATATAATATTTGGTAGACTCCCCAATAGTTTCTAACTTCGTTTCAAAATATTTTTAACTTTAATAATTTCTTCTTTGTAATTTCAATTTAAATATCAGACCCTATGTATCTAAATTTATTGAATCTAGATACCCAGTCTATAATTGCCCTTGAATTTAGTAGTAAAAGAATTTACAAATAGTTTTATTTTAAAAAATCACTAACAAATAACTGTATAATTTCTATAGTGAAATCTTCTCTATATAGTTTCTACATTGAAATCATCTCAAGCAAGTTTATGAGAGATTCAAGAAACACTCCAAAAATCTAGAATTTGCATACATTATTTCATAAAATCTATCCATAATTAGTTTTCTTAGTTAGCATGTTAATTTTTCTGATTTAAATCGTTTTAGTTAGCTTTTTTTTTGGTTGCAATGGTAAGTAGTTTACATTACTATTCAACTTAAATAAATGTGTCCTTACTAAGTTTTGTCTTTTAGTTAGATTTTAATAAGATTTAGTTGAACTTCTTAAAATAATTTTTTATTTAGGCAATTCAATTGTAGATTTTACTAATTTAATTGATTTAGTTTTTTATTTGATTTCTATTCATTTTTACTTTAAGTTTAGTATAATTGGATTTAAGTAATTTAGATTATATTTTAGTTTTCTTAAATTACATTGGTTTTGTTATTAATTACAGTAAGTAACTTTTAATTAGATTAGATTTTAATTTAGTTTACGATAATTTTGTTAATTTAGTTTTATAGATTAGATTAATTTAGCATGATTAACATTGTTATAATTAGTCATAAAATTAATGTTATAATTTAACTACTAATGTTATCTAATTTGTTAAATTTATTGATCTTCAAGAAATTATAATCACATAATACATTTAAATAATCAAACACATTATATAGAAATTATGATCACATTCCATATAGATATATTTTATTTAAAAGAAAATTAGATCATTAGAGAGATTTCAACTTTAACTTTAAAAAGCAATATGTAGCTTAAGCATATTTTGAATTTGTTCAACATTCATACTAATAACCTTTAGAAAGCTCAAACTTTAGTTTCTTAACTTTACAAAATTTTCACTCCTAGATACAAAATGTTATAAAATGGAAGGTGATGTTGGAATATAATAATGAAAGATTTGTGTGAATGTAGTTTATCCAAAACTTATTTCTCCTATTCAAATTCAATGAAAATTAATATGGAATTGACAATGAATTGGTTCAAATTCTATTAATGAACTTGAGCCATTTGGAAATAAAGAAATAAAAAACCACAATTTTTTTGTGAGAGTGACTTTATTAGTCATAGTAACTACAAATATTGAAATGTTCCTCTTCTTTAAATTTATAAAAAAAAATTGAAATAAAAGCTGAATTGGTATAAAATTTCATTGATTCAACTTGAAGCATTTGGAAAAAGAAGAAGACAAAAAACTATTGTGAGAGTGTATTTTTTAGTCATGGTAAATATAGACACTAAAATGTTACTCCTATTCAAAATTAATATGAATTGGTTCAACTTCTATTAATACAACTTGAGCCATTTGGAAATAAAAATAGAATAAGACACAAAATTGTTGTGAGAGTGACTTTGTTAGCCATGTTAACTATAGATACTAAAATGTTCCTCCTATTCAAAATTAATATAAAATTGAATGAATTAGTTCACATTCCATTAATACAACTTAAGACATTTGGAAATAAAAATGGCAACCACAAATTGTTTTTGAGAGTGACTTCATTAGTAATGGTAAATATACATACTCAATTATTATCCACTTTTCAAAAACTCTATATAATAGAATATGTTTCTCATCTCTAAGTCCTCTTCATTGGTTTAGTTCGGGTTATTTGATTTCTCAATATCTAGTAGATTGACTTCATTGCTTTTATTACTATTCATAAATCTTTTTTCTAATATGGTTAATGGATTTTGTGTGTTACTCTAATGTAGTCTATGATATAAATGCAAATAGATAACTGCATAGGGATCTTAGCAAGAGAGGTAAGGTGGCATAGATAAAGAGAGATAGAAGGGATGGTAAATATAGTGAGATATACATATGAAAAATGAAATATGGGGAGGAAGGTTGAAGAGATACAAAGCTAGAGATTAAGATAGAGATGGCAAGATAAAGTCAATTTTGAATTATTGATTTTGAAAAGTCAAGTTGTCCATTTCATATAGAAAATGATAGTTAGATGGATAGAGAGATGTAGGAAGAGATGAAGGGAGAGTGAGAAAAATGAATAATAGAAAGTGATAAGAGAGAAAATACAGGTCTAGGGGGGAGCGCGCCCGCATGTGTGTGTGTGTGTGTGTGTGTGTGTGTGTGTGTGTGAGAGAGAGAGAGAGAGAGAGAGAGAGAGAGAGAGAGAGAGAGAGAGAGAGAGAGAGAGATCTTTTAATATAAATATATTGATGTGGTAACTTGTCATGCCCAACATATAAGGGCAAAAACACACAAATTTTTTTTTTTTAGTGTAATAATAAAATTCACTAAGTTCGATAGGTTTGATTCACAGTTATAGTATAGGTTCATTACATTCATCTTAAGATTTTTAAAAAAATATATCAAGAGTAGGAATAAATCGTTAAATTTGATATCTCGTTATTAAAGTGATATTGACATTTGTTTCAGGTACATTACCTTTACAATGTTATATTTTAAAATTATTGAATAACTATTTAAATAATCATCAACAAACTATTTTGAAACATTTGAACTCAAGAAGATCTTCTAATTAAAATATCATTACATCGTCTGATAAACTTTAATTAACATTTCAGTATAATATAAATCTATATTATAATAGCATTAAAAAAATTTCCCAATTATAACACAAAATTAATTATACTAAATATGATAATACCATAAGACGAAACAAACTAGATTACCTATTAATTCAACATATATTCACAAAAAAAAAAAAAAACTAAATTAATCTATAACAATAATAACCTTTATTTCATAACATCTTAATTTATCTTAAACTAACTTAATATTTAAACTAACTTAATATTTAAACAAACCTTAATTTAAAACTAAATTAATGCAACCTTAATCTTAAAATAAATATTAACTAAAACAAAACTTAACTAAGTAATAAAACAACTAACTTAAAAATAAACTATTAACTAAGACAAAACTTAACAAAATTAAATACTAATAAAACATCTAACTAAATAACTTAACATTAAAACTAAACTAACATTCTTCATACAACATTGCAAAACTAAGTTTTAAATATCCACTTATTTAAATCGATGATTTACTAAGCAACTATAATTTATACTAAAATTTCAACTTAATAAACACTAATCCCTATCACCATGATATTAAATAAAACTAAATTTAAAAGCAATTCTAACTTAAACCAAATTTCTAACAATCAACTTAACAATCCTTTACCAATACTACTTTCCTTAACAAATTAACTACATAATACTAATACTTCAAAAAGACACAAATAACTTAATCTATATAAAATAGCCATACTCCAAAACTAACCCACAACAAAATCTAAACTAACTATTACTAACTAATACTAACTGTGCAACAATCTACAACTACCTACACCCAACTACTTGGCCACTTGGCCACTCAACTCTCCCACATCCCAATGAATCTTGGGCGGACCCCAAGACCTTGGCGCTATCTCCAGGCAACGGCTACCCAGCCAGTTATTTCGACTGGCTGGGTATGCCATGCCGCCCAAGCCCATACGACACTGGATGCCATGCCCATGCCTGTGGTGTACATACACACTGTTCAAGGGGACAGACAATAGTCAAATACCTGCCATTCTTTATTGATTGCCTCGTTCTTTATTATAACAGAATCATGTTATTTAAAATGGTTTAATTGTAAATATTTAAATATTTGAGGCGGTCTATTGTGAGCTTAAAGTTTATTAATGAGAATATCATTTATTAATTTTTATTTTTATTTTAAATGTAAGTAGATTAGTTTAGATTTGTATATATTATTAAAATTAAAATTTAATATTATAAGTATGTCTTCTTGATATTATAATTATTATTTTAAGATATATTTTTTTAATATAAATTTAGAAAATAAATTTAAAATAATTTTAATAAATTTTATTTATTACTTTTTAAACCTAGTATTAAATATTACATTTAAAGTTATCTAGTGATCTATGTATTTACTATTATTTTTAAAATTAACATGTTATATTACATTTAATAACATGTTATATTATTTACACTTAATCACATATTATAAAAGTAAGAATAATAGTAAATACATAGATCACTAGATAACTTTATATGTGATTAAGTGTATTTACTATTATTTTTACTTTTTTTTAACTTGCATCTAACCTCTCTTAACTATCTACTATTACATAAAATAATAAATAACTTAATATTATTATTTGAAATAATAAGTTATTTAAATTTAAAGATATATTAATCAATCTTTCTTAAATTTGAAATGTAATATAATTGAAAATCAATTTTTTAAGTTCATATAACTTCTCTTAACTAATTAATTAAATCTTAAATTTACAAAAACATTTAGTTATTTGTTTGGCTATCAATACTATTGATATACATATAAATTTTATTTAATATTATTATTTAAAATCATAAGTTACTAAATTTGAAAACATATTAATCACTCTTTTATAAAATTCTTGTAATATTATTAAAAATCATTTTAAAAACTTGTATATAACTTCTCTGGACTAATTAATTAAAACTCAAATTTACATTTTTTAGAAAAATATTTAATTATTTATTTACCTATAATACTAGTAATAATTTTATTAATTTTATTTTGTGTTCGCTATTAAGTAGTTAAGTAGTTTGGATAATTATATTATAGTTTCAAAAAAGTAATAATCTAACATTGCTCTACTATTAATAAAATTATAAATAACTTAGTATTATTATTTGAAGTCATAAGTTATTAAATTTAAAAACATATTAATCATTCTTTCATAAATTTTGTTCTTGTAATATAATTGAAAATATTTTTTTTTAACTTGTATATAACTTCTAGTATAACTTCTCTTAACTAATTAATTAAAACTCAAACTTACATTTTTTTACAAACCACTCTTTCATAAATTTTAAATGTAATATTTAATACTAGGTTAAAAAAGTAATAAATAAAATTTATTAAAATTATTTTAAAATTATTTTTTAAATTTATAAAAAAAAATCTTAAAAGAATAATTATAATATCAAGAAGACATACCTATAATATTAAATTTTAATTTTAATAATATATACAAATCTAAACTAATCTACTTACATTTAAAAAAAAAAAAAACTAAACTTTAATAAATGATATTCTCATTAATAAACTTTAAGCTCACAATAGACCGCCTCAAATATTTAAATATTTACAACTAAACCATTTTAAATAACTTGATTCAGTTATAGTAAAGTACAGGGCAATCAATAAAGAATGGCAGGTATTTGACTGTTGTCCGTCTCCTTGAACAGTGTGTATGTACACTACAGGCATGGCATGGCATTTGGTGTTGTATGGGCTTGGGTAGCATGGCATACCTAGCCAGTCGAAATAACTGGCTGGGTAGCTGTTGCCCTATCTCCAAGTCTGTACTGGCGCAAACTGCTTCCCCATTACCAATGCAAGAGAGCCTCAAAGTTGAGCACCCAGGGCAAAGAGTAGGGATGCATTAAACAAGGATTGGATATGCATGCAAGGCAACTAACATGCCACTAGATCTGACGCCATCCCAGGAGGATCTCACACTGGCCAAGGATTGCATGGGGAAAATTTTTGCATGGGGGAAATTGCTAGAGGTGGTTGGGGATGCCAAGTCAACAATTAAAGCTCTGACTGCTTGCTCCTCTGGCCTGCGTCCCCAGTCCAATCAGCCGCCTAGAAGAAAGAGGGGGGGGAGTGTTAATGAACAACATAATAATTTATTGGTCTACTCCTTCAGATTTCCCATGCGCTAGAATCATGGGGTAGGTGAGAGGTTTAGGAGAAGGGAAGGGTAATTATGGTTAAAAGTTTTCTTGGTGAGTTTTAGGATAGAGGTATGCACACACACACACACACACACACACACACACACACACACACACATATATATCTTTTATATTATTATTATTTTTTAACAATGCTTTTTTTTTCCTTATATACTTAAAGAATTTTATAATGAAATTTTAAGGAATCAAATGAGAATATACCTCTGTTGCTCCAATAAGTTATATTTTGTCTCCCATACATATTCCAGAGAGCAAAATGCTCTTGGGAGTGTTCATTTTTTTGTCAAGCCATTTTTTCCTTTCTAAGTGTCAACTTTTTGTCTTGCAACTGATTTTATACAAGAGGGGTATTTTTCTTTTAATTTTGGATTTACCATTTGCATAGATTAACAAGATGATTGAACAATTTGTTTCATCAACAATGAGAGATTTATTGTATCTCCTAATACTCATGAAATTGGATTGAAATTTCAACTTAGCAAAATTCCTTTTTCTTAACATAATTGAAATTTGAAGATTGTATAATTTCAAATAACTCATCATTTAATCTATTTTCCACACACCTATACATGAATTGAAATAACACATGATACAATGCAAGGAGGCTTTCTCAATCCTTTCTCTCTATTAACTAACCTGGTTCAAGGCTCCATTGGGAAAGAACCAATAAGAAAACTTGACATCTTTGCCAAATACATCAAAATTTAAAATACATTTTTACATAATGTTACAATTCAATTGAATTCTCTTCTAAGTCTTTTCACAAGAGATCTTTTCCAATGTCTTCAATGCATCAAGGGAACCATGGGAAAGACAAGAGCTAACCCGGAGGTAAAACAACACATATGATGAACTATTCTAGCATGCATTCCCAACCCGATTTTGCACAATAGGTTCAACATTGAACCAAAATAGGGGGGAGGTGGATTTTCTCAATAGGAGACGTCAATCACCATACCATAACATAGCCCTTTTAGGCTAAAATTCAAGAACTTCTATTCTTCTACAAATGCCCTTTCGAGGCCAATATAACAAGGGTTTTCATTCATTCCCTTCTTCAAGAGTTCAAATTTTTATACAAGGTATGTGATGAAAAGTAGGGGCCCATACACCCTACCCTCTTTCCCTCCTCTCACCATGAGAGGAGACTCTACACTATTGAGGTCCAACTAAGGCCCTTCCCCCATACATGGCCACTTCTTCTCTATCCAAGGGTGAGTGATGCCAAAACAATCCCCATGAAATCCCCTCAAAATTTCAAAGCAAAACATAAGAATGACATCCAAGAACAAGTCAAGATCCCTCCCAAAACAACCTCCACATACATGCAAGCAATACAAAACAACACAATGCCTTATGCATGAATCAAGTATGAACAATATGAATAACATGATCAAGAGAGTGAAGAACCCTAGCTTCACAAAAAAAGTTATGGTAAAATGACAAGTTGAGAAGAGCTTATCCTTGCTTTTCTTCCATCTTCAAACTTCTCTCTCTAAAACTAGAGATTGGGTAACTATTAACCAAAACTTCTCCAAAATGCCTCTAAATATGGCCCTAACTCAACTAGACTTTAGGTAAGCCCAAGGTGGAGTTTGAGTCACCAACTCATGGAGGAGACAAATCAATTTTTGCAATCAACCAAAAGTAGGGTTTTTGAGTGACCCTAAAAGTCAACCAAGGAGGCTAAGGGTGTGGAAAGTACTCCCAACTCATACCTTTACCCCTAGGGTACTTAAATTTAATATTTTTAGGCCTTAAAGATTTAATAGAACCCAAACAAAAGCTAGGAGAATTTTAAGACCAATTAACAACCTTCAAAGAAAGACAATGCAAAGATAGCACAAATTAACAAGGGGTTTAGTTCCATCTTTCCATGGGGTTTCCCAGCTATATTTCCTATACACTCATTGCACACATTAGTAGTTCAAGAAACACATGTATATATATGTAAGAATACGTATCAAAAAATTTATGTAAATTAAAATATCCATTTTTTTACAAATCAATTGTTTATCTCATTCTATTCATTAAAATTGGAAAAATCAAAGTGTTAGTTTTGCATTCATTCACTTCATCATCGTACATGTTCATAAATCATTAAATGATGAAATCAAATATCTAAAAGTGAAGCATCACACATCATAAATAGCATAATAATGTTCAGTGCATCAAATAATGTTCTGACATATCGAGTCATGAGTATCAAAATAATAATGTATCATAGATGCTAGGATGGGTCGAGGTGAGGCCTCACATAACTAGCATTGAAAACCCATCTCTTCAAATAGATACAATGAAATTGAGGAGGATGTAGGATGTTTGAATTAACTTATGGCTTATTTTGAACAAGGGTTAGTCAGCTTTTGCATGTTCAAGTTTTCCACATAAACAACATACTCACTATATATATATATATATATATATATAACACTATTGGTGTAATATTTGCATTCTTCAAAGATACAAGTACTAGTTAGTGGCTTTTGTAAATAACATACAGTATCATCATAACTAACAACATGACCATTTTATATTAACAATATTTATCAACGACATCTCACTTGTTAAATTATATATATATATATATATATATAACACTATCGATGTAATCCTTGCATTCTTCAAAGATACAAGTACTAGTTAGTGGCTTTTGTAAATAACATGTAGTATCATCATAACTAACAACATGACCATTTTATATTAACAATATTTATCAACGACATCTCACTTATTAAATGACGAACACAAATCTTCTATATTGCATGACAATTCTTAAACCAAAGGCTTTGACTTTAGATAGTCATTCTCTTCATTAAATTTTGATAATTCCCTCCAAAAAAAACCATACTTAAGTGATTACATTACAAAACTTGCAAGTACACATAACCAAGATCAGATAAGTTTCTCTCATTCTCTGTAGAGATAATGATAAGGATAAATGGGAAACATTGGATAAGATTGCACTGATAAGTATACATCCAACTAAGCCCAACCCAAAATTTCCACCATATGTTGTTAGCCATAATTTGCAGTGGAAACTTGGGCATTCAAAGGTCAATTCAAACTCCTCACACATAGCTCATTATGACCACTTGTCCACCTTACGTATTTGTCATATCGCAATTAGTTCAAAATTAGATTGTCCCTATTAATGCATATTATTGTCCCCAAAACACACTATTGATAACCGGAAATGAAAAAAGTTTGTTAATTCACATAATTTGTTTTGCTTGTTAAAAAAATTGCTAACATGGACTTTTACAATCTGTTGGATTTCATTTCATTCAACCAAAATTAATCAACACATTCTATAAGCATTTGACACATTATGCAATTGGATCGATGTCGGTTCCATTTAACTCATCTTTCGTTATTTTTGTTGCATTTTTAAAAATGTAATTCAAGTCTTCTTTCCCATGTATTCCACCATTATTGTTGCATTTTCCATGTAAAGAGGATTCCACCATTTGCAAACTATGAAATATATTAGGTTTTTACAACTAAGAATAGATTGGCATTAGCCTATTCTATTTTATCCATTCCCTCATTATGGTCTAACATCACAATGAATCAAAACAAGGGACTTGATGTGTCACAGTTCCTGCCATATGCTCTAAAGCTAATGGACTAAGAGTTAAAGGTAATGAACCAGTTAATGAGGAACAGTAATGAAAACAAATTTATGAAGAGATAGATATCATAGAAAATGGTGGGCATTAATTGTTGTTACAAGAACAATCCAATTAATGTTACATTTGCTACACTCAATACATTTCACAGCCTACCATCCAGTTTCATTTAACAATCAAATATTAAGAATGAGTTGTAGCTGAATAGTTAGGTTGTAATACTATCAATTTAACACATCTTGATGTAATTCATAATGGAAAGCTCAACAGTCAGGTTATATAGAAAGTAGTTATCTCACAGTGAAAAAAATTAACAAGAATTTTGGGTTACAACTTCAGATTTGCATAGCTTAACACAAGAAATTGGTGGAGAAACATTAACAGTTAGTAAAACTCTTAGATGTGTTTTCTGGGTAGATTGTGTTACAATTTTTGCATCAATTGTTACGATGCAAAAATTGTAACACAATCTACCCAGAAAACACATCTAAGAATTCTAATGGATTGTGGAAAACTACTATCTACAGTTAGTAAAACATTACTATATTTTGATGAGTTTAAAACAAATCAAATATGACAAAACCCACAATTCACAATGAATTTAGATTGGGAATAGCTAATGACTAAACTGCAGAAGTTATATTGACTAGGTATTTTTTCAAAATACAAGGCTTATTGGCTTGATTCTGTACATACACATGTGGTTACTTTAGAAGTAGTATATACACATATAATTGAGTGAAGTATTTCGACTATACAAAACTTTGATGTAGTGGAAGATATATACAAGAAACTGTTACATTGAATGTAATAGTGAGGTGTATTTTTTTTGTTGCCCAAATGTGATACTTGCAAAATTGGTAACATTATTAGTGCACTATAAATAATGCTCAACAGAGAAGAAGTAGTTGATTTTTATAGTTTAAAATAAGCAAGTATTAAGAATAAGTACATTTGTTGTTTGATGCCTAGTTTATCTATTCGTAAGGACTGCACGTGTGATGGTATTGTACTGGTTGAGAGTGTATGTACCAGTTGCTGAAAAGTCTCAAAGCATAAATATTACTTCTAATTTGTCATCAATGTATTGTTGATAATTTATGTTTGTAAGAGTAGGAAGTAATTGTTGTATAATTTTGTTTTCGATGGAGTAATGAACTGGTTGCTGGTTATCATTTGTGATAATTTCTTTTAGATACAATGAATATTTGTATGAGACATGTTCATTACATCGGTTACAATATCTGTTTTCTCCATGTAGTGTTCCATAGCTTTCAAATCTGTAATTGTATTTTGAGCAAGAAGCCTAGAATGGACTTGAATATACATTCTCTATAGTCAAATTTCCCATAACCTGTTTACAATGTGCTAGTATTAGTATGCTTTAAAATATGAAAGATAAAAAGATAAAGTAGAATGACAAAGCAACTTAAATCACTTACCTCGATTGAAGTTTGCAGTAGACCATGGAGTGCATCTAATGTTCTTTTGTTATGTAGTTTGCAAATAAATGTTGTTGGAGTTGTTCTTAGAGCTAGTTTTTTATCATTTTTTTTAGCTATGTTCCTAAAGAGCAGTGATGGTATTTCATTTCTTTCAAGTTGGCGGTGTATCTGAATATATTGAGGCGTGAAAGATGGATGCATGTATAGATGAATACAAGTAGCAGAGTTAGTTTTTAAGTTTTAGAAGTTGACATAGTAAAATCATAAAATGTAATAGAAAGAAGGAAATAAAGAATTATTTTCATAGATTTATCAATGAAGTTGTTTGTATAAGCTTACCAGTGCTTTGCTCATGTCGTTGTTTCCATCTTTGATTTCAAGCACATTTTGAGTGCTTTTTTTGTATGCTGCTAAAACGATAGCACCAATTGTTCCAGTGGTGTAATCAGTTGTGATTGTCAGTAATTGCTTTATAGTTATACCAGGAATGAATTTATATTCATGTAATATATAGTCGGTATTGTTTCAACTATGCTGGACTCTTTTAGAATTAGTATACAATCACTATCTCCTCGATCAAAATCTAATTTTGGTTCTATTTCAAAGTCTATTATTCTTAATGCCATGCCTAGGATTATTTTACTTTCATGCCTGCTAAGAAGATTGTTGTCACTGATATTTAATGTTATAGTGAACTCTCCTTTGGAGTCTGTAAGATCAGCACGTAGAACTTCACGTGTCCTGGTTACTTTGTCCAAGAAAGCTTTGTAAACCACCAAGACATCACCTTTGAAAGTTTGGCCTACCTTTTTTGCATTTAGATCTTCTATTAATGTACATGATTCATTGTCTTCTTTTGTCCTGCAATAGTTAAAGGTAAAATTTATTAATTTTCAAATATTTGGAAGCATAAAAAGATTGTAAGAATGAAGAGTTCTCAAAGTTTAGATTCAAAATACCTTTTGATGGGCTTCTATTGATCTTGTGGTGGCTAACTTGCTAGTCGCTTTAGTGGAGTCATTGTTGTTATAGACATAACCCAAGTTAGAATTAAATTGCATATAGTTGAATAAATGTTGCAAGATGGTCTGTCATGCTTTAGTTTTGTTAACAGAGCATGTACTTGCTAGTGAATTTGTCTATACATGGTCAATGAGTGGTTTTTTATGTTATGTGTTTGATTTAGCATGAATTGAATATTGTATTTTTGTATATGTTTTATGAGTGTTGTTGCAGTTATGTGTTGTGTGGACATGTCTACGTTGAAATCTCAAACAATGTAAAACTTGTTTTTTGATATGTAGCTTGTAGCTATTTCTATAATTAGTGTTTTAATTTTGACAATTGTTGTATGTGGTCGTATGTAAACATTAGAAACACTGAGTTGAGAATCTATTTGTTTGAGGATAATTGTTATAGCTTTGATATTTTTTTATCTATGTTCTATTGAATTGGTTACGAGGAGATTGCTTGAAGTAAGTATTGCTATACCGTGTATATGATACATTTAATGGTTATTGTATTTTCCAAAAAGAATATCAGTGTTGCGTGGGAGGGAAAATAGTTCCTATAGACATATGATATCAGTTGACATGATATCCCAATCATTTGAAATGTCATCTGCATGAGCATGTAGGCTACGTGTGTTCAATGTGCATAGCAATATGTGTTCATTGTGAGCTGTGCAACACAGTTGATTTTTGAGTTTCCATGTTGCATTTGAGTACATCTGAGACATTTCATGATGGATTTTTTGTGGATTTTGAAATTTGTTCGAATCAAAGGTTTTACGAGGTACAATGAATTAATTGTTCTTGTTCTTGAAAGTGTTGTATATGTCAAGCCATGTTGTGTTATGTCACTAGGATCAAATGCAAGACCATCCATTGTAAGGCCTTGGGCTCTATGTACTGTCCTGGCACATGCTACTTGTATTGAAATTTTTTTTCTAATTCAAAATTTTCTAATAGTTGATATTTTGGGAATGGGTCTTTCAATTTGGAGAATTGGAACCCAGTCTTTTTGAATGCCTCGAACGTAATACTGGCATAATTTATTTCTTTGTTCCTAGCCTATTTTTGCATTGTTGAATTGTATCCAAACTATGTCAACTTCTTGTTGTTTGGTATATGCCTTAAATATTTCATCTAACCCATTTACTAGTCCATCCTTTGTGTTGTAGTTTCCTACAAAAATTTCGATAAGGATATTTGGCTTTACAAATATTTGGGTTGGTAGAATCATTGCTTGTGTATATAGTCGCATTGTATTAAAATTTTCATCTTCGAAGTCTACTGCATCTAATATAATATAGTCTCTAAGAACTCTAGAAAGCATGTTGTTGTTGTGTGTGGCCACATCTTTTTTCTTGTAAAATAGATATGGATACGTTGGACCGATAGGTGGTGGTTGAAGATAGGTTTCATTGAGATAGTCTATATCATCTTGTGTATGTTGCCCTAAACGTATGCTATTTAGAATCGAAACAAACTTCTCATCTTTCTGGCGCATTGTACTGTTTAGTGAATAGCAATTCACATTATCACTCCAAAAATTATAAGGCATTAATTCAAGTGTTGATGGTTTTTTATCAAAAATAGCCGAGTCAGGTACTAGAAGTGCTTGATAGAATCTCCACAGAAAATTGTGTCTAGATTACCAAAGTATGTTGTTGGCAATTGCATTATGTCGCGCAATTGTTTATCAATGTAACGTAGGAAGGTGGAACCTACGAGTGAAATTTCATCTATGAAAAGCACATGTAATTGACTATAGTTCTTTGACATTGTATCTAATATTTTTGTATTGAGTGGAATGAAATCTGATTTGTTAAAAGGTATGTGAAAAGTTGAATGCAATGTACTTCCACCTATATTATATGCTGCTTTTCCTATATATGCAGTTATTAAACCTTTAGGTTTGTCTAGATCATTCTCAATGAGATTACTATAAATGCGAATAAGCACCTAGAAAATGATTTTTGTTGTAAATGTTTTTTTGATTCTAGCTCCTCCGGTTAGGAAAACATGCATAGGAGTTTTTATGTCCTTAAGCTTTTTCATCACAATATCTTTGATAATTGTTTGTTGCTCTCTATTCAGCTTTCTCCTTAAGTTATAGTACTATATATTGCTCATTATTTTAGGGAGTTGTATGAGTTCAAAAGGTTTTGGACTTGTATTTTTGGAGTTGTCAAAAATTTTGGTTCTTATATCTTCATGCATGTCATACTATTCGTCAAGCTTTTTAATTATTGGTTGTTGGCAAATATTATCTTTGTCTTCTTCGCTATTATCTATTTCATTAATAGCACAATCAATATCACCCCACGTTGAATTTTTGTTGTGTGAAAACTTTTCTTGATTGTGCTGAATTATATTTTCATTATGCATGTAAGCTTTTTCCCCGAGTCGTAATTTTGTTTGAATGTATCTTCAATTACAATGAATGGAACATATAGCAGTAATTGTTCTCTACAATAGTTTTCTAGTTGTAAATGTTTATTGAAATTAATGAAATGTATGATGTTTGGTTTAGCTTTTGGTTCGAGCTTAGTTTCATCTTTTTAATAACTTGACACAAATTCTGCAAAACATAAATTAGCAATAGCTTGCGGGCGACATAGGTAATATTCAATTAATGATTTGCACATCACATTTTTAGAGTTATCGTGTTCTTTCTTTAACTTCTCTATTGGTTTCAATAGAAATGTACGATCATTATGTGACCGTGTGTCAATAAAAATGCATTTCCTAGAACTAGAGTGTAGTGGTAGTGCTAAAGCTAGATGAGCTACTTATTGTGTGGACATTTGTTGTAAGTTTAGCAAAGCATTTCCAAGTTTGCCTATCATTTTGAGTGCATCTATATTGTCCTATTGATGATCATCAAGTATTTTCTTGAAAGCATTTGTCATAGACCTATCAAATTTTACTATGTATGAACTACAATACATTGCAGCTACATACACATTGAGAATAAACTATGCATCTGTATTGGCTTTCCATAGAAGAGGTAGTTTTTTGGCAAAGCTATTATTCCAAATTTGTGAAGGCTTTCTTTGGAGAATTATTGTTGGTCTTTGGATTGTTGACCTTAAAGCAACAATGTAATTTTCCTCAGTTATGTTTATTTCATTTAGGAAGTTGTCAAATGTGAAAGATGTGTCATACATTGCAACTTCAAGTTTGCATAGAATTTTGTTGGCTATTGAGCTTATTCTTTTGTCTTTTTTAGGCAAGGGCTCAAGTATTGTCATTTTTTTGATTGGTGGAAATGAAAATTTCTATCTACAGTGTTTGTTTCTTGATCTTTTGCATTGCTTTATATGATGATGTCTATGGAGAATAGCAATATCTGGATCAAAATTTTCTGTTTCGCATGTAAGAAATTTATCAATGAAATTTTTAATAGTTTCATTGCTTTGCTTTCCATAGACAGATGCATCCTTCACCCATATGAGAAAGTGATCATGTTCATTTCCACGATTCTGGAATTTTGTCACTAAAAAAAATCTACTATATTTTCAAAAAAAGTTTGGTTTGAAAGTATCATTTTCTTTAGGGCATTTCTCTGGTGTCTATAGTACTGCACACAAGTTATTGGATCCTTTTTAATTAGTTCATATGTAGTAATTTCTTCTGCCATATTTGATTTTCTTTGTGTTGTTGATTAGTGATTGTTGTATAGTTTTTTGAGTGTATTCATTAAGGCCTCCCAGTTTTGTTCAGCACTTGCAAATGTGAGGAAAAATGTTGGAGGTCCTAGTTGTCATATCATAGTGAAGACATCTTTTTTTAGTTGATGTGCATAGTCTGGAGATATATGAATTCTTTTTAAGTCAACGTACCCTATATTTGATTTCAGTATTTTTTCTAGGTTTGGTTTTTGTTTAACATCTCTTGCTAATAGCTTCCTTTCTTTTAGCTATCCTTTATGAATTCTTATCCACATTGTGGACATGACTTGATCTATGAGTATTTTTATTGTTTTGAAGAAAATATTTGTTGTGTGATATGGAAAATGTCTTAGTGAGTGCAGCAATTCCCACTTTGCAATTTTTTGATATGCTAGTTTTTGGTCAATGTCATGGTCATGTAGATCACCAAAAAATAGTGTTGGGAAATTCATTTCTTTTGCATATTTATCTTTGAATATTCCAATCGGGCATTGGTTTTTTGCAGGTGAAATTTCCACTAATTTGTCTTGTATTTTATGTATGTTTATAGATTCTATGAATCCATGTACCAAAGTTTCACAAGGGTCATTCTCAACATCACTTTCACAATAAGTTTCAATCAATGCTATTTACTTCATTTTTTTCAACAGCCTCACTATTTGATTCTAGAACTTGTTTCCAATTTCTATTAAGTTTGACATGCTGCATTTTGTACAGTGTTCTTGTTATTAGTTGTTGAAGAGCTTGCATCATAATTTTTGGTCACACCATTCCCTTTTGAAATGCATTTTTGTATTTTAGTCTTCTTTTGAAAGACACAACAATTGTTGTTGTATCGGTAATTAATAAAGGAAAAGCTCTTTGTGTAACATTACTGTCTATAGGGACATTGATTATTGAACTAGTTAAGCCAACCTGAGATATTTTGTGTCCCAATTTTCAAATCTGTGCAAATGCAATTCGTAATGAAACAAGATGTTCTTCTAATTGTTTCAGCGTTTGCACATATTGCATTGGCTTGTAGCGTATTTAGGAATCTTGTACTTCTTTAATGCATTATCACATTGACAACAAATGGAATTTGACAATGTGTTGCAATTTGATTTGACTAATCTGCAAAAAGTTTTCTTTTGTTCAAGCTAAAAAAAAATTATGTCTTTCCTAAAATTTAATGTTTGACAAAAACTGCACATGTGTATTGGTGTGTGTTCAATTGCATTTTGGAATACCTCAATTGCAGATAATGTTCTTTTCCTTTTCTTGAAGAGTTGTTCTGGATTATTGTTTCAAATGCTCTTTTTCAACCTTTGAAGAGAAGTTTTTTTTTTGTAGGCTATTTTTGTTGTTTAGTATTTTGAATACCAGTTTTTACTTTTTGGAGGCGAGTGTTCTATTTTACGAGCTCCTTTTGAGTATTGTCTAATTGTCTATGGCTTTCATCTATAGTGGTCATAGTTTTCATATTCACATTTCTTGTTACTTGATTTTGTGCAGTATTTCTAATTAATTTTTTTAATTGAGATAATCTTAGCTGCTGTTGGTTCTGCAAACTTGGTGTCATTATTTCTACTAGTGGTTCAAAATGGCCAGAAAGTGGGTTAACATCATGGAAAAGAAGTGAGTATGGTTTAGCTGCTAAAGATTCGTTGAAATGCAAGTATTATTTTCTCGTTGCAGATGACCAAATACTTATTCCTATATTCAACCATTTTGACAACCATCGCATGCAAAATATATCTCCCCAAAGACCTAGTTCATTATTACTTATGTTAGGATTTGCAATTTCTTGCATTCTTCACAAATATGTCTCACGGTCCCTAACTTTATGTAATTCGTAAAGTATCTCTAGGTATAATTCATGGTTATAAGAATCAATTGCCTCTAGTCCTTGTTTTTTTAGACTATTCAAAAAGTGTTGAATAGTTCATTTGCGAAGATTAGTTGATGTATACTGATTCTTAAGCAGAAGTTGTAATGAATCAAATAAGAAGTCTCCTACATTATATGTAAATGTTGGAATCCTAGACAATCCTTGTTGCTTAAGTGCATCGTCAATGTCGAAGAATGGCTTTAAGCTTTTGTTTTTATAGTTCTCTACATCTACAGTTTCAATATTTTCTATTTTCCTTTTTTCTGGTGCCACCATCCTGTGTAATTATTTCACCTATGGTCACATAACCTAACTCTAACTATTATCTTAAGGAAAACAAAACACTACATTGCTTATATCATAAAAATGTAGATATGACTAGTAGATTTAGTATACATGACAAAACAATGATTTAAAATTTGAAGCAATCAAGCATTTTAATTACGACTTCCTACATGTGATAAAGAAACCAATAGTTTACCTGGTGCTTGTGTATTTGTAATCAACTGCTCTAGATGATTTGCAATCTGTTGCAAGGGTAAACAATATCAATTATCAATTTTGTACAAGATTAGATATTTAATCAACAACATAAAACATTTGTATTAGTATCAAGTCATATAAAATAGTCAAAATTAAACATCAATGTAGAATGAACAATAAATCTATTTAAAATTAGAAATTAGAAATATTTAAGTCTATATTTGAACTCGGTAAGAAGAAATGGTATTTTTGTTGAAGAAATTCAATTTTCTCCCATACCGAAAAAATAAAAAAATAAAATTTACTGCCAAATAGAATTCGCACATAGATTACTCTTAGAGGTGAAGCACCCAAACTTTTCACCCATCTCGGTACTACTCTAGCTTGAGCATGCTTCAACATGGGTGCTCTCATGTATTGTCAAAATGACTTGAATATTATACAATATAATTTTATATAATACATTAAAAATACCTTATATAAATGATTAATTTTTTCAATATGTTATAACTTGATGTATACTTAAAAGAATTATCCTTACCCAATGTTAAGCCATATAATTTTTATCAGCAAAGAAAAGATTGACTTTAGTTTGTACTTTAGAAGAATATAGGAAATCTTTCTCATCGCTCTCATTTAATGAAAAAAAATCATTGTAAAATAAAAAATTATAATTATATAATTACAACTTCATGATTTAGCATCTATAGTACAAATCATTTTTTAATTTAATTAATATTTATGATTGGGCATTTAATTGCTAGTAATGGCAATATAGGTCGATCCCAAGACTATTTTATATTTTATATTTTAAATATCATTGAACTCACACTTATTAAATATTAGAAAAAATATTTCTCATATACAATATATTTAAATTATTGGGGTTAGCAATGAGATGGTTGAAATATGGTACTATTAATAGTCTCAATAAGTTCAAGTCCCCTCTAATGGCCGCCTGACGTTTAAGAAAATAAAAAAAATCATTTTTAAGTTATTTATTTGTGTGAGCACTCTCATGTATTCTCAAAATGACTTGCATATTATACAATATAAGGTTATTAATGCATTAAAAATACCTTATATAAACGATTAAATTTCTCAATATGTTATAACTTTATGTATAGTTAAAAGAATTAGGAACTAATAAAACTTAGCAATAAAGTTACTAACATATATACATATTACAAAATTAATCTAGGAAAAATAGGTGATGTAGACTATATCTAAATTATTGGGGTTAGCAATGAGATGGTTGAAATACGGTACTATTAATGGTGTCAATATATTCAAGCCTCCCCTAATGGCCACTTGGCATTTAAGATAATATAAAAATATTTTAAAATTATTTATTTGTGTGAGTGCTCTCATTTATTGTCAAAATGACTTAAATATTATACAATATAATTTTATATAATAGATTAAAAATACCTTATATAAATGATTAAAATTTTCAATATGTTATAACTTTATGTATGCTTAAAAGAATTATCCTTACCCAATGTTAAGCCATATAATTTTTATTAGCAAAGAAAAGATTAACTTTAGTCTTTACTTTAGAGGAATATCAAAAATCTTTCTTATTGCTCTCATTTAATGAAAAAAACAATCTTTGTAAAATAAAAAATTATAATTATATAATTACAACTTCATGGTTTAGCATCTACAGTAAAAATCACTTTTTAATTTAATTAATATTTATGATTGGACATTTAATTGCTAATAATGGCAATATAGGTCGATCCCAAGACTATTTTATATTTTATATTTTAAATATCATTGAACTCACACTTATTAAATATTTAAAAAAAATATATTTCTCATATACAATATATTTAAACTATTGGGGTTAGCAATAAAATGGTTGAAATATGGTACTATTAATGGTGTCAATAAGTTCAAGTCCCTCCTAATGGGCACTTGGCATTTTAAAATAAAAAAAAAAAAACATTTTTAGGTTATTTATTTATGTGAGCGCTCTATATTATACAATATAAATTTGTATAATGCATTTGAAATACGTTATATAAATGATTAAATTTCTCAATATGTTATAACTTTATGTATAGTTAAAAGAATTAGGAACTAATAAAATAGCAATAAAGTTACTAACATATATGCATATTACAAAATTAATCTAGGAAAAATAAGTGATGTAGATGGTGATTTAAAATTAAAAAATGACTCCTATTTTAGAATCGGATCAAATTAATGTAAAAATAGAATGATAAAAATAGAAAACAAACCAAATCCAACATAAATTATAAAATCTGATTTTATACTGTTCAAATTATTTTTACAGTAGATGTGTTAACCTATAATGTTGCACTTGTAATTTCCCACTAGGTGATGAGGAAAAAAAACTTAGAACATTCCATAACATAACTCCAAAATGTATCCCAACGCTTGCAATTCCTTTGCAATGGTAAGCACCAAAATAATGTCTGGAGTCTAAGTTTGTGTATACTTAAAAGAATTACCCTTACCCAATGTTAAGCCATATAATTTTTATCAGCAAAGAAAAGATTAACTTTAGTCTTTACTTTAGAGGAATATCAGAAATCTTTCTTATTGCTCTCATTTAATGAGAAAAAAATCATTGTAAAATAAAAAATTATAATTATATGATTACAACTTCATCGTTTAGCATCTACAGTACAAATCATTTTTTAATTTAATTAATATTTATGATTGGGCATTTAATTGCTAATAATGGCAATATAGGTCGACCCCAAGACTATTTTATATTTTATATTTTAAATATCATTGAACTCACACTTATTAAATATTAGAAAAAATATTTCTCATATATAATATATTTAAATTATTGGGGTTAGCAATGAGATGGTTGAAATATGGTACTATTAATGGTGTCAATAAGTTCAAGTCCCCCCTAACGGGGACGTGGTGTTTAAGAAATTTTTTTAAAAAAAAATTCAAGTTATTTATTTGTGTGAGCGCTCTCATGTATTCTCAAAATGACTTGAATATTATACAACATAAGTTTGTATAATGCATTAAAAATACCTTATATAAATGATTAAATTTCTTAATATGTTATAACTTTATGTATAGTTAAAAGAATTAGGAACTAATAAAATAGCAATAAAGTTACTAACATATATACATATTACAAAATTAATCTAGGAAAAATAAGTGATGTAGATGGTGATTTAAAATTTAAAAATGACTCCTATTTTAGAATTGGATCAAATTAATGTAAAAAGAGAATGATAAAAATAGAAAATAAATCAAATCCAACATAAATTAAAAAATCTGATTCTATACTGTTCAAATTATTTCTACACTAGATGTGCTAACCTATAATGCTGCACTTGTAATTTTTCGGTAGGTGACGAGGAAAAAAAAGTTAGAACATTGCATAACATACCTCCAAAATGTATCCCAATGCTTGCAATGCCTTTGCAACGGTAAGCACCAAAATAATGTTTGGAGTCTTAGAAAGGTCTCGAGTGACCTGTTCCATTAACATTAAAGGAAAATTCTAAAAACATGAGGAGGGTCTTGAAGATTGAAAAGTGCAAAGCAGAACACAATTCCTCAAATGTTGTGGTTGATAACTAAGTACAAAAATATTAGTTACTTTTGAAAAAAGGGAACCTAAAATTAGCACGTATATCATACCAAAAGCTATATAGATTGTCTAGGGTGATAGAAGGCATAATGCAACAATTATGACAGTAAAAACAAGAAAAAAAAAAGTATTTTCTAAATGTCTTCAACATGACTGACTTTGATATCTTATTACAAGATGGTGTATACAAATGTTAGAGTTGACTTCATCATAGAGCCAACCCCATATGTTTTGAAGAGTGACTCTAACTACCATTTGAATTGATGCATAGATAGGATACAGGCAACCAAGAGGAATTTAGGCTCCTGAACTACCAAAGCTAGCAAAGCCACTTTTTGAAGACAAGTATAACAACAATTAATTTTTTCTAGTTGTAGAAGGTGATAGTGAAATAAGTAGAGGATTGAGAGTATCTTTTCCCTGTAAAATTAATTGGACAACTGTAGCACACATTGTGTTACATTCTCCAAAATAGATTCTTATAAAATTCAACGTTTAGGATCAACAGGCAATTTGCCACAAAGTGGGGAGTACCCCTCTGCACCAGTTGTTGCTAAGAGGGTTAGCTCGTCTTACACAATGATGATAGATAATGATGTTGAGGAAGCGCTTGGACCTTATCAAGATAAGCACAGGACATTCCCAACCATGTGGAGAAAATCTAAAACACCATGGGTAAGATTCAATGAATATACTCTGGTATTCTAATACTATTTCACATTGTGGCTACAATTGTCAATAACAGATTTACATAAGAAGGTTGTGACCATATTCTTGACAGATTTATGATCAATTTATTACAGATTTATGGTGCTTTAGCAGTACACTACTTACCATAAAATGCTAGTATAAATATATTCAATGTTCTTAAAATAACCAAAACCTCGTTAAATATCATAACTGAAAACAATCGTGATGTAACATACATAAGAAAAACAACATAGAAAATCATCTTGTTGAAACCCGTAAAACATGAAGCTTTCATGGATTCAAAATCTGCACATGTCATGTTCAAGCGTTAAAAGTGTGTAACCGAAAAACATTGCTTAGCACAGGGTACCCCATATAACGATTCATAAATTTTACCTATTCCTATAGCCGCTCGCACAAAAGGTAGCTTGCGAATGCACCAAAACGCCCAGCAAATGAAGTAGAAACAACATAAAAGTAGAGGGGAAACTGTTCTTCTTTGCTATCTGCTCAAGATGTCAATGCCAACCATTGAAGAAAATCATGCTGCCCCAAGTTTAATATAGCATACGACATCAACTAGAGCCATTAATGGATTGTTTATCATTTTGGGCAAACATTAATAAGGCTCTAATCACTTCCACCGACCCAATACAGGTGAAAAAATTTAGGCGGTCCAGGTATCCAACAGAGCACAGAGAGGAAGCAGCATATGAAGTAGCAGAAACCAAATATTAGTGATCATTTATTACACAGATATATCTGACAAAGATTTTTGGCACCACCTTCTAATTTCAGCCTAATTTCGATTGAAGAAAAAATATTTTTTTCCTTGCCAAAATTCTTGAGAACCTATGACATGGTAGAAAAACTGTATTTTAATATGTTTTAAATATAATCTAATTGCTAAAATTTTAATACAACTTAAGGTTAGAGAAAAATAATCAAAATTCATTGGTTCAAAAAACCAAACTAATAGCATTGAATAAATGCATAAGTATTCTTGCCTTTAGGCAAGAACTAATAAATTGAAGGGTTTAGTTTCAATTCTACATTCATTCTTTGTATAAATTTAGTGCAATGTTTTATATTAAGAAACTCTAGATCAATATGAGATTCAATTAGGCTCAACTCAAGACATTCTAGATGAGAGGGTAACAACTTATCATTGTACTATAGGTTGTTTTTCAATTATCTTTATTATATATACTTATTAATGAATTAAGTATATTTAATATTTTTAAATGATAATTTTTTACTAAAAAATAATTATGTTGTTTTATTTAGTTTTTATTTTGATAAAGTAAAATATGTTTTCATTATGATTTATTAATCTTTATATAAAGTTCAAATATGAGAGTCTCTAGCACTGGTGTTAGCTCTTTGGTGAAGCAAGTCTTAGGGCTAACTCCAATAGTTTTGATCATCCATGGTGTAACGAGTTTTTACTTAAATTAATTATAGAAAATTACCTATATAAAAATCGTGTATGAAATTAAGTTCCTTTAACTGTACTTGATTAGAGTGTGTATTTAATAATATTATAATTTCTACTTTAGCTCTCAAATTGTGGATGATTAGAATGAATGCATTATGAGTATTTAAATAAAAGGAAATAACATAATATCATGTAAACTTGTGTTTACTTCAACTAAAGCATCAAAAGTAAAAATGGGATGTTAGTCAAAGTAAATATTGAAAAGGAGCTCATTATTACCATAAAAATGAACTAGAATAAGGTTTTAAAAATAGGAGATAGTTCACAATAGACAAATGTTCGACCAAACACGTGTGAACATAGAACTAATAGACAACTAGAGTAGAGGACCCATCAATTGACCACCATAAATCTGCACTTCTCAAATTCCTTCATAGAAATTTCAAATCACTCTCATTTTTACAACTTACGTGGAAAGTCCCTTGCACTTCTCAAATTCCTTCATATAAATTTCATATCACTCTCAATTTTACAACTACTTACATGGAAAGTCCCCTATTAAAAGGTAAGATTTGGAGGCCACATCATCAAAGGCAATGCTACATTAGTATTCATTTTACTAAAATGGTGGTAAATCATTTTATGCGCACTAAGTGACATTGAATGATACACACACACACACACACACACACACACACACACACACACACACACACACACACACACATATATATATATATATATATATGATTCAATTATAAATAGACATTGTTAAGAATGACAACTTTAAACTTATAACTATTATTATTATTATTATTTAAAATGTAGTCAAAATTATGTTGCATTAAATCAACAAGTGATGTGAGACACCACTTAGGTAGTAAAAGTAAATAGAGTAGACTAGCACTTGCACCAGAAGGAAGTGCAAGGGGTACATCGATAAGTATTATTAAAAAGGTGAATTAAAGATATTGTATAATTCAAGAAAATATTTATATTTGATAGCATAGGATCAAGTTTTTATTATTAAAAAGGTAAAAATTCACAAGTAAACTTATAAAGTTTAAAAATAAAATGAAACATTTAAATTAATTGCTCTATTTTTTTATTATGTAAAATTTTTATCATCTTTTCATATCATAGAAATTGCAATTAATTTTATCATGGTGAATTATAATAATTTAACCATATTCAAAGAAAAATTATAAAAATAATTATTAATTTATAAAAGTATTATAAGATAATGAATATACTTAATACTTTTTAGATTACTAAAAAACCTATGTTATTACAATAAGATTTTTATGTATTATTATAATAGTTTAATCTTGAATTTTAAAAAACATTAAAAAAATAAGTAAATATAAAAGAAACTCAGTATGTTTAATTAATTTTTCTATTAAAGAAATAAGAATAAAAATAATAAAGTATAAAATAGTTCAAAAAGTAATACAACTAAATTAATAATTATCAAATATTTGTATAGAAAATAGACAATTTAATTGATCCTATTCTAAAATTAACAATTCTAAGTTTTCAAATAGATCATTTGGTTTCAAAATTAAATCACTTTGTTTGAAAATTGAAAAACTATTAATTATATAAGTTCTCAAATAGATAATTTGGTTTGAAAATCAAATCTCTTGGTTTGGAATTTAAAAAAAAAAACTATTAATTCTCTGAGTTCTCAAATAGATCATTTGGTTTGAAATTCAAATCACTAGGTTCAAAAATCAGAAAAATATCAACAAAAAGTAATATTTACTAATATTACTTCTTTTTCAATTAAGTGTCATGCCACACTGGTTGAGCACTTGTTGCCGAAATACTTAGAAATCGAACAAATATACTCTATAGATTGAAATTTTCCTTCCCTTTCTTCTAAACCTAGTTTTGGTATTTTCGCAAGTACTTGGATTGTTTGGGTAGTTTTTAGCAATGAAAGGAATGGGGAAAAGCAAAGTATGCATGGCCCCAACAGCCACAATAATAAATGTATGGACTATAACAAAGGCAATAATGGTCATTTAAAAGCTCACCAACATTCAATTAATTTAGTATATCTCATTCGCAAATCATACTAATAAATTGGGTTCAGGAACAACAATCTCAGAAATTTCATTTTTGATGGAGTGTAAATATCTTCTATCGAGAAACTTAATCCAATTAAACATGTGAGTGCTAAAGTGACTTATACGAAAGAGATAAACATTGGCCAAAATACCTAAGTTGAAGGTTGGATACGTGTGAAAGAGTTACATTTGGTCAAAATACCACATCCAACACCGTGGATGTGATCTAGACCAACAAACAAGGCTAGTTGTAGGTACCAAGTGACTCCAACAAAAGAGAGAAACTGGCTGCTGCGTCTAAGTGGATGACATCCTTAAAGAGTTAAAGTTTGTTAAAATACTTCATCCAAACATGCTAAAATACATACAAGAAACAAGGACGAATGCAAGCACACAAGAGTTTGTGAAGGGAACATCAAAAATCAAAGATCAAGTATGGACCATTCCTTTACATCTAAAATTCCCAAATTAATATTAAAACAAATTTCCAAATTAAAAAAAACTTACTGCAATTGAATTATCCCCAAATACGAAAGACCGAATGGGGGACATTAACCTATACCTAATTTTACAAATATTTTAGAAATTATATAGACATATTTCTTCTCACAACACATTTAACTCAAAACAATGAGTGGGATATAAGTACTAATAAAAGCTTATATGTTTTAATTTGAGATATTTAACTTTATTATGACATATCTTTTTGACTAAATACTCAAAAAATAATAATCAACATCTTAAATAATGACTTCAAAAATTTGCTTCTATATTAAAGTCACCAATCTAAATACATTTTAAAATATTGAAATAACTAAAAAATTAAAAAAAGAAGCTTTGAACAACCCAACCCAACATCCTTTTGACACCATTTTAAGTTCAAAAGTCATCTCATCATTTCAATTTCTCCTTCTAAAAGAACATATTGTAAGAAAAAATAAGAATGTTGAGATTGATTTGTATAATAAAACAAGGAAGAAACATTTAGATCTCAACTAAGATGTGACTTATAGTTGCCATCTTCTGAAACTTTGAAACTTCTAAAAACCAATGATTGAAGAAAACTTAATGCGATCTCATTTTAACTTAATATAAAAAGTACATGAAACATCACTTTGGAGGAGAGCAAGTTCAAAGTGTAAAATACTGAGTAGGTATTGCAAAGAAGAATAAAGAGGCTATCATTTCTTAGGACTAGTAGCTTATGATAGTGGATTCAACATTGAGATCTCTGGTGAACATTGGCAAGGGACATAGTTAGACAATTTAAATCGTTTCCTATGCTTTCCCCAATTTTAAGTGTTGTAATATTGATCTCCCTAGAGTAATACAATAGGGTTTAGGGTACTATGCTTATGTAATAGGCACCATCATTCTACTTAAGCCTTAAAGCATTAAGTGCTCTTGTCAAGTTCAGTTCATACATAAAAAAACAATGGAGTAAATGATGGTTAGGAGGTAATGACAATAGCCAGTGGCTAACAACATTGATCTCACCACCAATTTTGGGCAAGTCCTAAGACTTTTTCCATGCATCTAACTCTCTACACCTTCCACACAAGCAATTCCAGATGACAATTTTGTTTATTTTCTATTGCATTTTTGTATTTCTATAATCTTCGAATTCATGGATAGCAACAACAAATATTTCTCTCAGCAAATTAATACCAACGAAGTGATTTTAAAAAAAAAAAATTTGGGCAAATGTGGACGGGGCCACAAACTATATATAAAAATAGCTAGTTTGATAACTCCATGGGGAAAGAACTAGGAAAAAAACCCCATTTCCTTGTTGAAATACAAAAGAAATAAGCAGAAGAAAAGCAACCCACAAAAGATTTCCCCTATGACAACACAAACTACAAAGGGCTGCAATTGGAGACATTAATTTGAGTCCTGGATAAAAAGTTCTGCTAGAACAGGAAGGGCAGACAGAATAATTGGATGAGAATTAAGATTGGGATGTGAAGCCGAGGCAACAAACTCTACATGTTGATCATCACATCCCATATTTGCTAAATAGTCGGCCACAGAATTACCTTCCCTATATATATGAGATATCTGATACTCTCGAAACGAATCCAATAACCCCCAAATCTATTTTAGGATATAAGTAATTTTCCAATTGAAAGAATTTTTTGAGAGACATGCTTTAATTATAATCATTGAGTCACCCTCAATATGAACTGAATGAAAACCATTTCTTCTTGCTAGTATTAAGCCAGCTAGCAAAGTGTGTGCCTCTGCCATATTATTTGTCCCTGGAGGTAAAGGTTGAGATTTAATTGCTAAAACCCTTCCACACTCATCTCTAATGCAAGCTCCAATTCTTGATTTGTCTGGGTTTCCACGTGATGCATCATCAAAGTTAATCTTAACAAAATCAGATAACAAAGGAGTCCACTTGACATTTGATCTATCAACTTTGCCGGATAATTTTGGATTTGAATGAGTACCCATAGGAATGTGAATAGCTTTCCAATCATGAATAATACTACTATCCCAAGCTGATAAATAGTGATTAAAACTAACAGAAGCAATTGAAGAATTAATGCTTTCAAATATAGATTTCTCAATCTGATCTTGCACCTTGCTCATATGTGAAGAAACATGATGAAAGATATGCTTGTTTCTTTCCCACCAAAGTGCCCAAACAATAGCTGAAGGAGCACACTTCCAAATACCATGAAACATTGACTTAGGATAAAACAAGGGCCATGATTGAAAAATATTCCACAAGCTGTTCGGAAGTGGCATCTCATAATTGAGTTTCTTGAGCACATGTAACCAACACTGTTGCGCATAAGGACATTGTAATAGTATGTGATCTGCAGTCTCCCATGTTTCTTCACACAAAACACACTTAAATGGCTGAGCTATTGAAAGTCTAGACAATTTATCACTAGTTAAAATCCTTTTTTTTAAAGCAAGCCAAGTGAAACAGCCTGCTTTGGGGAGCACAACATTATTCCAACAAAGATTGAAAGCACGATGTGGGGGCCTAATTTCAGCCAGATTTTGTAATGCTTTATAACCTTCTTTAACATAGTACCTACCATCTTTAGAAGGAGCCCCTCTCACTACATCCTTATCTCGAGAAAAATAAATATTTCTTTCCTTAAAAACTCCCAATAAAAAGGAACATTGATTATTGTCCAACTGTAAGGATGTTGGATTCTTCCAAATACCCTTGCCTGAGTGTAACTCAATTGCAACCACAAAATCAATCAATTTTGAGCCCCAATGTTGGTTAGTGATATGCATGATCTCTAAAGCATGGGGAGAGTTAACAAGAGGTGGGAAGCCCAACCAAGAATCTAACCAGAAAGAAACAGATAACCCGCTATGTACTTCCCATGTGATGTAGTTGAAGACCACCTCTCTTGAAGCCATCATAAAATTCCAAATTGCTGACCCCTTTGGAGGATTTGCTAAAGTGAAGATATGCAATGGGTCATCAATATCCAAATATTTCTTACGCATAATAGAACACCACTTGCTATCTAGTTTCTCATATATAAACCAAACGAGTTTGCCTCCAAATGCTTTATTTCTACTTAGAAGTTCATACAAGCCCACCCCTCCTTTAGACTTGGAATGAGACATCTCTTTTAAAGATATTAGGGGAATCTTGTTATCCCCAGACATATTATCCGACCAAAGAAAACTTCTAACTAGTTTTTCAATTTGGCTAATAATAGAGGCAGGAGCATTCAAGATAGCAAAAAAATAATTTGGAATTGCTGTTAACACTGTTTTGACTAATAGGATTCTCCCTGATAGTGATAGCCATCTTGCTTTCCAAGCTGCAAGTCTATGTTTTATCCTCTCAATGATGTTGTTCTAGTAGACAACTTTGTTTGTTCCCACAAAAAAAGGAATTCCCAAATATGTTGATGGAAGTTTACCCACTGGAAATTGTAAAATATTTTGGATTTTGCAAGCCAAAACAGACTTTGTGTTGAAATTTTTTTTTTTTTAATTTGAGCTGATTAACTTTCTGACCTGAGGCTAGTGTGTAAGCTTGGAGGGTTCTCTTTATCTGTCTCGCTTCTTGAATGGAGGCATAACCAACGAAGTGATTGTTATTCCAAAGGGAGCCATTCATTTTCTTCAAAATTTGGGTGATAGTCTAGCGAGTTTGATAGCTTCTTTTAATAGTCAAAATCCAAGGGTTGTTGTGACTCCATTTGTTAGCTTCCGTACAAATTTGGGATTCCTCTGATGATTCTTGCCAAGGTGTTTCAGATCAGTGAGGAGGATGTCGGCAAAATTAGAAAAAGTCTTGGTGGCAGCTTAAAAGATTCTATTTTTTAACTCAATTTTTTTTTTTATCGTTGATAATTTAGCCATTAATAAGTGATATTGTAGCAATCCTGTGATTCCGCTTGGTTTAACAAATGTCAAATACATAAATATATTTTCTCTTTTGATTTGGGTATTTCTTTTAATGATTGTTCAGTTGGCTGAAAATGACAAGATGGTTGATAATATAAATGATCTTAAACTAATTTTTGATATAGGTTGTGGAATCATGGAGAACTATATAAAAAAAATTTATCTAATCTTTTCTAATGAATAGTAGCTAAATCAAATCTTTTCTAACGTTATATTCTATAAACATATTATATGAGGCAATTGATTCTTTATTGCTTATGATTTTTGCGAGAAAATATTGTGCAAAAATGGCGAAGGGAAGTGATAGAAACAAAATAATTCACTATTTAACGACCTAGTATGTAACCCAAATATATTTCCCAAGTGCAAACCCGTAGAATCATAGCTGGTGTGTTCATTGAGATTAGATATGTCTATAACACTTAAGTGTATTATTAACTTTTCCAAATAACCAGCCAAATTGTTTTAAATGCTTAGATGACATCGAAAGCCACATCGTAGTGGTAGATCCAAAACAATCTCCAAATTAAAGCACACTATCCCTATCTAAAAACAAATTTTGGTTAGATTTTGTTCAGTTGATTATAATCTAAGAATTAATGGCACTAATTTCAACAGAGTAAAATTAGAGGGAAATATCATGACAGAGATGACCATCAAATTGGAGATTGGAGAGATATAATAATTGCAGATTGGATTGGATTCACCTTGATTTGATTGGCAAACCTTGATTTGCCTGGCAAACCATGACCAGAGAATAAGATGGTTTAATGGTGTGAGACAACTTCCGACTAGAGGCAACTCTAGAAGGAAAGCATAAACCCACTTAGTAAAAATAAAAACAAATAGAGTAGGATAGGAGATTGCATAAATTAAAGAAAACAACTTTAGTGCAAAATTTGACATTTGTCAAATATAAAACTAAGGAGGACCGTTTCTTGCAAGCGAGAGCCAGGGAAGCTTCGAAAATTTATTTAGTTATAATTAATGTCAGCGAAGGTTCAGTTTTAATGAAGGCTTGAATGGATATATTAAATTATATTAGTTTTGTTTCCCTGGAAGGCTTCAATTTGAAGGCAGCGGCTATGCAGCCACAAAAACCGTTTTGCCGCTTGATCTATTTTCATAAAGTCTTATTAAGCCAAGAAAATGGTATCCCCCTCAAGAGTTAACTAATTTTAAACAGCCGGCGAAGGCAGGCTGTGTTGTGGGTTGACTTAATTTTTAATCGGAGTTTTAAGGGGTTGCTTAGGCCCTTCCAAGTGTGGCACTTCCATAAATATTTGCCCCTCTCTAATTTAAGATCATCTGAAAATGAGGAAGCTCAGAAATGGTGAGGAAACGATGTGGTCAGATTTGCCTGAACATCTGATGGAGAGAATATTTGAACTCTTTCCAGTCGAATGCTTCTTCCGTTTCAGGGGTGTTTGCAGGGGATGGAATGCTCTGTTTTCATCAGAACACTTCAATTCCATTGCAAGAAACAGCCAGCCATTTCTCATTCTTTGCCCTTCCAAAACTCAAATGCCCTCGCTGATATATTCCTTCATCACCAACACCTGGCGAACCATTTCTCTGTCTTTCATTTCAAATGATTCCCCCATCAATTTCAGAGGATCTGCTTCTGGACTTCTCTTGGCGGACATTAACATCAATTCCTGGTTTGGCTATAATTCTCCCACACTGTTTGTTTGCAATCCTTTTACCCAAACGTACTCCACGTTGCCACAAATGGTTTCTGTGAGTAAAATTATGGCCAAGACAATTTTATCAGCGGGACATAAGATGGAGGAATATACAGTCATGGTTGTGGGCACAAGCAGCAACGGTGCAGTTGTAGTGGAAGCTTATAATTCGACTACCAAGGCATGGAAAATTGCAGGCACCATTCTTGATGTGGTTATAAGGAGCGAAAGCCTGTTCTTCCTGAAAGGCTATTTGTTTGGTTTGACTGCAACTGGGGGGGTAATGGCCTACAATGTTGAACAGGGGATTACTACTGTCTTGTCTATGCCCACAGCAGACGCCAACACTTTGAGGGCTCGGCTTGTTTGTTGCAAGACTGGTGTGTTTGTAGTTGAGTCCATGGAAGAAAATCACTGCTTGAAAGGCATAATTGTGTGGGAGTTGGTCTGTGAGAAGATGGAGAAGGAAGATTATAAGTGGGAAGAGATTGGGAAAATGCCGAGTTGTTTGTGCGAGGAATTTAGGAAGAGTTCCAATTCAAATTGGTTTGAATGCGTGGGAGTGGGAGCTAAGATCTGTTTCAGAGCAAATGAGAGCATGGAAATACTTGTGTTTGATGTGAACATAGGCTCTTGGAAATGGCTTCCCAAGTTTCCCGCAGAAATGGCATATGTGAGCATGAGATGCTTTCCGCTGGAAATTATGCCCGGTACCGATTTCTCTTAACTTTGGTTTTGGTTGTATTTTGCTAATGATATGTGGGACTAAGTGCAGGACATGCCAGATGTAGTTTCTGCACGACTTTTTTTAATTATTTATCTTAAATAGCTGTTCAGCTCAGTGAATATAAGTGGCAGGTAAAGATAAAGTCCAAGAATATTCGAGGATTGGCTTTCCATTTTCTTGTGGGCCATCAAACCGGTGCCGGCTGCCCCAACTTCTGCCGGATGACCACATGTACTGAGAGTGTCCTTGCTGACAGTTTTAAAGTTTTTTTTATGGAGGTTATTCACAAAGACGTTTTAGGTATCCGATATGGGCTCACGTGTCTGAAACCTCTTTGACTAAGAGCCAAGGACTGAGGAGCATCCACGCTGCCAAATTCTCCCAGGACACGATCCTGGCCTTATCTCTTTTTGATGTCTTTGGACCTTGCACTCAGCAAAACTTGATCCTTGGTGGGCTCTTTGTATCTTTTAAGTTTTACTTGGGTATCCAATTAAATTCATGTTTTTCTTAAATTCATGTTTTTCTTAAGTTTTAATTGCATATCCAATTAAATTCATGTTTTTCTTATGGTTTTTTTACTCTTGAAGAGTAAGTGCATATTTTGATAGCCAAACATGATTTAGTAAAAAAACCATAAGTATAGAGTTTTATTGGATTATAAAAATTGGATGGTTATACGATTAAGTTCTTCATTAGTGTGCATTTTTTTATTTGTGTCTAGAATTCTTTTTAAGATGCTTTTACGCATGTTTTTATATATTTTTTTAAAATTAAATAATCGATAGTTCAAAAAGATAGGTACAAAATCAAGAGAGGGGAGGCGAACCTCAACCTCCTAGTTCAACTGGTAATCCATGATCAATCAACTAGCACAATATGTAACAGTTTTGGCGAGATTACAAAAAAGGAAATTAGATAAGCTAATCCAAAGTATCATCACGATCATCAATCCATGTTGTCCATTCTAGCTCTCCTTCCATACAAACAGCTTTCTTCCGTTCAAGAATATGAGCAAAAAAATCAAGTCTATCAGAAAAAGGGCCTCTAGTATCTCGCATCTCCTTAATCAGCTACTTAAGGGTTTCTTCAAAAGCAGCCTGGTCATCAATAATGTTGGCCCATTCCAGCCCATGCTTCATTCCGTAGATGAACATCGTAGCGTGCCCATCACGGAGAAATCTTTTCAGTTTGTCTTTTTCAAGTTTCATAATGCAGCACACCTACGAGACAATCTTAAAGCGTATGAGTTTCAAATGAAACAAAGTAAGGGATCTACCAACATATTGGAATTTGTCCTCATTTCTACTTTTCCAAATAAACCAAAGAATATGAGAAGAGAGAATATTCCAAAAAAAATTAGCACCCTTCTTAAGACCGGATATGTTTCCAATAATAGTATCTAGCATAGAGACATGATCAGTTGTAGATATTCCAAAAAATTTCCATATAATCCTAGCAAAATGACAAGTAAAGAAAATATGTCTTAAATTTTCAGGAACCCTATAAATAGAACAAGAGTCAGTATCACCAGTTTGATTTTTAATAGGAAGTCTATCAAGAAGAAGTTGCCATTTAAAATGTAAGATTTTGGGAGGAATACGAGACTTCCAGAATCTGTCAAGGATTTTGTGCCATTCAAGAGAGTCCAAATTCATATACCAGGTGGTATTCAGGTGTGATAAAATAGAGTGATCTTTATTAAGCACCTTATATATATATATCTTTAGCTTTGATTTTATGTAAGAGGGATCCATCATCCCAACGAAAATATAAGAATTTATGGGAATCCACATCACATCTACGAGGAAGATTGAGAGGGCGACAGGCATTAGCTATCATATTATAGGTACGTTTATGAGAGTCAGGAAGATTGAACTTAAGCCTAATATCTTGCCAACTGGCAAGGTTGTCATTCTGCAAAATATCAATAAAGCTCTTGATACCATGATTGTTCCAATGTTTAGCAGAACACCCTTGAGTCATGGCAAGAGGCTTGCCATTATGTTTCAGATTCCACCAAATAGAGCGTTCACCGTGGATAGAATTATTGCTATCGAAGTTAGAATTATAAATAAAGCCCCTCACCAACTCCCAAGCCTTCCAGATAGACTTAAAAACCATGGAGCCTTGAACAGAGACAGGGAACGTCCCAGCAACAAGATCAGCAAAGGGAAGGTTCTTCCAGTATTTAGCTTGCTTAGAAAATCCAAATTGAATATTATTTCTAAGAAGAATTTTCCAAGGCTCATGACCATCAAGAGCCTGAAAAATCCACTTAGCAGCAAGAGAAACCCCTTGAATCCTAAGGTCTTTAAGGCCTAAACCACCTGACTTCTTATCAATGTGACACCAACTCCATCTAACAACATGTTTCTTCCTATTACCTTTACCATCAGACCATAGGAATCTCCTGATGGCCTTCTGAATTTCAAACAGTTAGTAATTACTAAACATCCAGACAGAAGAAAAGTATATACTGTAGGATGACAAGATTTTTTGGCACACCTGCACTCTACCAGCAAGCGAAAGCACCCTATTATCCCACTTGTAGAGTTTCTTCATAATTCTATCCTTAACCCAATTCCATATGTCTTTGAGGGAAGGGGAGATGGAAAAAGGAACCCCCAAATATCTAACAATCTTATGAGGTTCGCCCCATGAGTAACCAAATTGGAGAAACCAATCTGGAGGTTCCTCTTTCCATCCAAGCATGATAGATTTGAGCTTAGATATACAAGCACCTGAGATGGTTTCAAACAACTTGAGTTTCAGATTAAGACGTTGAATATTAAGACAAGATAATTCAAGGAAGAGTGAGGTATCATCTGCAAATTGGATATTAAGAAGCTTAGAGTTGTCAGGGAGGGAAATCCCATTAACTTTGGGAGAGATAGTATCATCTTTGAGGATATAATACAAGGCATCAGAAGCAATAACAAAGAGAGCAGGAGCAAGAGGACATCCCTGTCGAATGGATCGAGACAGGGGTATAGGATTAGATAAAAAACCATTAATTTCAATTCTAGCAGAGGAATCCTTAAACAACACTTGAATATATCTAGCAAATTCATCAGGGAATCCAAAGGCCTGAAGGATAGAAAGGATGAAATCCCATTCGACCCAGTCATAAGCTTTCTCAAAATCTAAAAGAAACATAGCAGAATTCTGATTTGAGGACTTAGCCCACTCCATTGACTCCTAGCTAGTGACAAGGTTTTCTAGAATATAGCGTCCCTTGATGAAACCAATTTGGGTGGGACAAATGAAGTTGGACAGAATATTAACAAGCCTAGAGGCCAAGGCTTTGGCCAAAATTTTGTATGAAACGTTAAGCAAAGTAATTGGCCACCAATTCTTGATTAGAAATTTGTCTCCATCTTTAGGGATGAGCTTAATAGTCCCCATATTGATAGAATTACCAAGAGTGTCATGATCATAAGCTTCTGAATATAAATCAAATAGATCCTTGGCAATCCAATCAATATTGGATTTGTAAAATTTAGTAGGGAGGCCATCTGGCCCAGGAGCTTTATCCTTTTTAAGAGCAGATATAGCATCAGAGATCTCCTGAACTAATATCCTAGCCCTAAGGATGGAGACATCACCCTCAACAATTTTTTTAGTAATGAGCTCCTTGCATTTATTCCTAAGATCTTTGGCATTACTGTTGTCTTCAGAATTGAAAAGAGCTTTGTAAAACTGCTCAAAGGCAGCAACAATGTCATTGATATCACTAAGCTCCTAATTATCCATAACAATTGTATCAATTTTCTCTTTTCTCTGTTTTTGATTAAGGTAATTAAAGAAGAATTTGGAGCCTTTATCCCCATATTTCAACCATTGTTGACGGCTTCTAATAGAGGCTCCAATGGTTTTAATATGTTGATGCTTCCTCTGAGAATTTCTAGCAGCAGAGACACATTCAATATGTGATATAGAGGAGGGATTAGCTTGGGCATCTAATTCAGCAGATTGAAGGTGATCATTCAATTCATTTTCCACTCTTCTGTAATTTTTAGCCTTTCTTTGACCTAAGGTTTGAAATATTTTCCTCCACGAGGAGACATTTCTATTCCATCTATCAACTTGAGAAGAGAAATTATTAATAAGATTGAATGACCTAACCATCTTAACAACAATATTAGTATCTTGATCATTAAGCAAGGATGTGTTAAGAATAAACTTTTCATTATGATGAGCACTAGGAGCCAGAGCATTCCTTATGTTAATAAGAGCAACTATAGGAAGGTGATCAGAGAGAGTAGAGGAAGAAGCAAAAATAGGGGATTGTTGTTGGTTAGGAGAGAATGAAAAAAAGTCAGAATTAACATAAAATCTATCAAGCCTGGAGTAAATCCTTTTAGACCCTTGCTGAAAGCTACACCATGTGAACCACAGGCCAGAAGTATCCCTTCTACGCCCTTCCATAGGATCAAATAGATTAAGTTTATGTTTACAGCGATCCCAATAGAACTTCTCTTGATGTTTCCAAGCAAAAGGAAGACCACAAGACTTATCATCTTGATTCTCAACCATGTTAAAGTCTCCGGCTAGAATCTAGGGTATGTTGGCTAGATTATGAAGCCAATCCCAAAGAATGGTCCTTTCTTTAACCTCATTGGGAGCGTATATGGAGCAAAATCCAAAAGATGTGCCATTGAATTCAATTACAACCCAAGCCACATGGTTACAAGGGGAGCTTCCAGCGGAATTAATATATCTTCCCCAGTAGGGATTAATAAGCAAGGCGACACCACCCTTCCCTTTAGGATGATTAGTGCAAATTTTAATAGCATCCCTCCAGATGAAATCCAGAGAGGAATTAAGAAGAAAGTTAACAACTTTGAGCTCTTGCATCATAAAAAAATCTATGTTTTTATGCCCCAACAAAAATCTCTTGATGATAGATTTCCTATCAGGAGACTCGAGGCCTCTTATATTCCAAGATATGCACTTCATGATGAAGAATGCATTAAGGGGCCAGTAAGAGGAGTCAAGATTTCTCTGTTCTTCTTTTTATTTTTAGAACCTAAGGGCCTGCCCTTTTTCTTAGAGGCATTAGGTCCCATGAGGGGAGCATCCTCATCCTCACTAATATAAGACTGAGAGTATTTAGACTGGGATCCAACTATGTCAAAATCCCCAATAACATGTGATCCATCCAAGTTTTGGGTCAACATGCAATCAGGGTTTTTGTGGTTCCCAATAATACTAGAACCAATTGGGGTTTGAGACTTGGCATTGTTAGAACCATTGTTAGTGAGAATAACTTCAATGTAAAAATCATCATCCAACTCTTTAAGGGCAGGGATGGGGGGGCTGATGATGTTATCATCAGAAGGGGGGACTACATTCAGGTTAGGGCACTCCTTACAACTAACCATGTCTGTAGGGACTTCACTCATGGTAACATCACCAAACCTACCATTGCTTAAGCTCTGACCTTCCAAAATATTTTTACCAAGGAACCTTTCATCTATAGAGTGTCTATCTTCAACCAACAGCATAGGAGATGCCAGAGCAGCAAAGGGATTAGATTTAGAAGTAGCACGGATTTGATCAAGGGCCAATTGTTGAGCATTCTTTTTTCTTGGTTTCTTATTTTTCACTGTTTGAAATCCCTCATTATCCCTCAAATCAATTTTCTGGTAAAAAATGGCAAGGTGTTGAATCTTGCTAGATTGATTAGCTATAGGGTTATTAATGCTAGGTTTAACAACACCCTATCCAGTGTGAGAACTAGAGGATTTATCAAAGTTTCAAGTGGAAATCGAAGCATATGGGATAATAGCTAATTCTTTGTTGTTAGGGTAACCGTTAGCTATGTCCCCCTGATTTGGTTCAGCATTTTTCCTATTAATGATAGGACAATTCTTTCGGATGTGCCCTTCTTTTTTACACAAAAAACAAACATTGAGACCCCCTAGAATTTCAACCGGCCAGGAAATAGTTTCACCATGAATTTTCAAGGTAAGTTTTTGGGGAATATCAACCCCTGGTTTAAGAGAAACTAAAACCCTAGCATCAAGATTAGCCACAAGTCTGGAGGTTTCATCGATTATGATAATGGTACCAAAAGGAGCAAGCAATTGAACAAGGAATTTCCAAAGGAATGGTGGAACTTCTTTTAAAATGATCCATCTGGGTGAAGACAGAGCAAGGACTTCTTCGCATACGACATCATGAGACCGAGCCAAAGCCCTAAAGGAGGTTTTTTCGACATTCCAGTACTGTCATTTTAGGGCTTTGACCTGAGCCTCATGATTATGAAAAATAATAATGAAAAGCCCTTTCTGAACCTGTCTACAAAAGGAAATTTTAAGCCCTAGTTTCAAATTCCATAAATTATGAAACCAATCGTCTACAAATTTTCTAGGAGGGCATTTCTCAATGTCAATGCATGCAAAGAAAATGGCAGTGTCACAGAGCCGAGACTTCTCCAGAGCAATTTCCTTAAGCATAGCATCATTTGGCGAGACAACAAATTCACGCAAACGATTGGGAGATTCCCTACCTTCCTTGAATGATCTCTTCCCTCCAACCACCTACACAAATCTTGCATCAATGGAGACCCCATGATTACTGGGTGCCATTGTCTCTGCAAAAGTCTTCTTTTGAGGCAAGGTTGAAGGGCTACGGCTAGGGTTAGAAGCCAAGGGTCGGGTTTCAACACCAGAAGACAAAGTGGAAGAGCCAGAACCCAAAGGCACATTTAAAGGCGATGGAGATAACATAGTAGGATTGGGATTAATGGCGATAAGGGAGCCATCGGAGCCCATCTCCATAAGATAGAAAGAAAATGCAGAGCAGAGGTAAACAAAGAGTTAAGGAAAGAGAAAATCAAATCGAGGTGGAGGAGCGTTCTCCTCCACAAATGATCACCACGCCCCCAGGGTAGGTGCTGCCAAAGACAAAAAAAAACTTGCAAATCAAGTCTCTGTAATTTTCTTTGACTACTTTTCGCTGCAAAGATCGCTACTTATTGCTGCTAATTACGCTGCAATTTGCTCCTGTTCGAGATCATTTCCTTGATAAATATATAATCTGGGTGTCGTTGCCTGACTAAATCAAATTCGCTATTCAAATTCTACTCATTACCACTAAATTCGCAATGTCTGATCCATCAATTTCCAATGACATCGTTTTACTTTTGGAAGTTGAATTTTCTTTATATTATTTTTTGATGGAAATATGTTCACCAAATAAAGAAAAGAAAATATTTCATATCTGCAAATTAGCAACCATAGAAGACTTATATTCTTTTTAATCTAAAAATTAAAATAACATTTGAATTCATGTTAATAAAATTTAACAAATTGAATATGAATGATATAGAATGTTTATTAATTGTTCAATAAATTATATGAAGTATCTAGTGTTGTACATTTGCCAATATATAGCCTAAAGTTCAATTTTTTGTTTAGTTTTTTTTCTAATGTAGAATATTTTAAAATTTTAATAAATAAAATTTGTAAGACTCTATTCAGAATGTTATAAATGAAGTAAAATTACATAAAATAAAATTTTCACAATTCAATCCAAGATTCTAACATCACCATTAAATAATTATCTTAAAATAAACAATTGCACATCAAATGCCTTATCTTACACATAAATCTTGAAAATTAAAATGCACATTTCATTCACACAACATTGTTTTAACTACATGTTAAAAAAATTCAACAATGTACTTATTTCATAGTAAAATAAAAACATTAGAATATGACTCTAAATGTTGATTAGAATGCTATATTCAAAATAATAATAACAATATTTTAATTATTGTACCACTATTGAAGTAAAGACACAAAATAAAATTCAATAATAAAGTCTATTATTATAATAAAAATAAACTACAATATTTTTAAAAATAAAATTTAAATTCATTTCAATTGTAAAAATAATGAGATAATTTATGAAATTAATCTTTTTTTACTTTCAAAATTTTATTCTAAAAACATTTCTTCATATTCAAAATTCAAAATATAAAATATGATGTAATTTATTAAAAATTATGAAATGCTTGAGTTGTTTCAGAGTAAACTTTATAGCTTTCAAGGTGAAAAAATATTTATAAGTATATATGACTCATTCAAGTTAAAAAAACATTTAAGTATTGGGAATATGATTTAAAACATTTATAAATAGTAAGCTCAACGTTAACAGAAATTGATTTGGGGATTAATCCTGACATGTTCGTCCCATCAATCTGACATGTCTGTCCCATCACTATGAACTGTCTGAAAGTTGGCAGAGAAGTTGGGGCAGCCGGCCGGTGCCATCAAACCCTCACTTGAAAACTTCGTGAAGGCCCAACCGATGGCTGCAAGTATTTTCTCTTAAAAAAACATTTGATTGCTTATGATATCAATTCGTGGTCAAAGATATTAAATGGGATTAAAAACAAATTGAATTTATGTATGTTGTGCTTGTGAACAATAACATTTATGGGAAATGAATATGTATTTTTTTTAAAAAAATGGTTTACTCACATGGCTTTACAGCAACAATATCTATAAACTTACCCAATATGCTCTCACATAATGCAATTGCATGGCATCACATTGTAAGTTTGCTCGAGCAACATAATCTTCACTGGTTATATATAAGATTATGCCTCTTTCTATTTATAACCATACTAAAGTAGTTACACTATGGTGATTACATTACAAAACTTGGAGTATACATCATTGGGAAGATAAGGATGGATCAAGATCGTACAAGTTTCTCACATTCTTTGTAGAGATGACCATAAGGATAAATATTAGAAATTGGATTGGAATAAGGATTGTATTGCTAATAAAAAAAGGTTGGTTCTAGCAAGTTGGAGTTCATTATGTTGATAAGTTGGTCGATGAGAGAAATTACTTCCACCAGGGTGGGTGTAAGAAATTAGATTGAGAGCAAACAAAAAGAGTTCCTGATTGCTAAGGAGGATGTTCTCTATCCAAACCTATATTAAAATTAGCAATGTAACACTTGTGAGTCAAATAAGAGCATTGGAAGGTTCTGTTTAACTAGAACTTGTATTTGACAGGTCCAAGGATCACGCCGATTATTTCCTTGTCGAATCAATTTAGAATAATTTGAAATTGGAGAATCAGAGATGATAACAAGGTTTACAAGTTTATAGATTCAAACATGGCTAATGTGAAGGAGAAAGAGCAGGTTTGTCCATCAGAAACATAACTTCTTAACATTATGAATTGTATATTTCTTAAACCTTTATATAATAATAGCATCAACAAATCCCTTGATGTTCTGAGTTAATTTTTCATTGAACCAATTTTTTCCCTTCACCTTTTTATTTTATTGCATCTTATTGCAGGCACTTCGTCATTATCACAAGGGTGATGACAATTCAAATTCAAATATCAATGGCACTACTAAGAAAAATGAGGTTTTCCCACCATTTTGTTAAACTATTTTATTATGTTCTCAATTAACTTCTTTTGTAATTTTTGTGTACGAATTCCTCTAACCCTTTACTGTAGAGAGCTATGCAGGGGACCAAGTCTAACACAATTAAGTAAAAGGAAGTTTCTGAACTACATTTAGGAATCAATTATGTTTGTTACTGGAAATGAAAACTAGAGTATCCAAGTGACAATAAACTCGGCAGGTGAAAACTAGTGCAATAATGATAGTTAAATGGTAAATGGGTGATATTGGATATGGTCAACTAATTCACAAAATTGGGCTCATATGGATGGTTAATATACATGTTGGTGCCCTCCTTCCAACTCTTGATCAATATATTAATGAATTAAGTTGAAGAGATTATTAAACTTTAGTTCCCAACATTTTTATTGCCATGAAACAATGCCCATTTATGCTTTCTTGACTTTTGTTTTTCCCAAATACATCATGAAAGCTATTGAATGTAAGGCATTATTGATTCTACAATTTCCATATTGATTTTAACTATCCAAAACAACACTTTTAGATAAAGTGGTGATATGAATCCAAGGTTGTGCAAGGGATAATCATATCTTAATGAAATACATAACTATAAAGTTTGGAAAGGAAGAAAAAAAAATTATCAACCAATAAAAATTTGGCACCAAATACATTTGCAAATTTATGCTAAATCTATTCAATGTAGAAATGAATAATGTACAATGAGTGTATACATGTAAAAAAGTTGAAACTGAAGATTCCCCAGAAAGGGTAACACACAAATTGGTTTTCCTAGACTTATGCATCTCCTAGATTGTTCTCTGAAGGTTGTGTGGTTGTGCTTGGATCATTGAGTTAACCACACTTGGGTCATACATGAAGGATTGTCAATGCTTGTGTGGAAGTGCAAAGTGTTGCAAAGGGTTGTTAATGCATGTGCCAAGTCTCTGAAGGTTGTGTTGATGTGCTTAGATCAGTAAATCATCCACAATTGGGCTAGTTTATTAGTATACCATAACAATATCCTTCAATTAATATCTCTTCTAATGTATGAAACATAATAGGAGCATAACCAAAATTTTAATAAGCCTTAAAAAATATTCAGTGTCAAGCATAAAAGCTACCAAAACCAATGTCTTGAGTTTGACCATCTAGATAAGATAGTTGTATGCGTGAATATGTGGCCTCTGCTAACACACACACTTCAACACGGTCTTTATTTGCGGATTCATCCCAGAATGAACATTGGATTGTTCATCCAAAAATCAGCCGGCAAGGCGACCTGTTGCCTTCTATCTAAAGGGAATTGCTTGTTAGATATCCTCAGATTTGAGGTGTTAAGCAACCAGACCCTCTACGAACGAAGGATTTGAAAGAGAATGCGACTAATCTATATGAGAATGCAAATTAATCTAAAATGGAGTATGCACATTTAATCTAAGAACATGTAAAAGAAAGCTATGCTAAAATGTATGCATATTAAATCTATATGAGAATTAAACTAACAATGAAAATCTTATGAAAATAAGGAGCTCAAATGAATGCAAAATCCAATAGCAATTCGATGCAAATTCTCATTCAACCTCCCCTAAAATGAAGAGATGAGGATCTCTTAAATAGACTTTCCTGGAATCCATCAACGGTTGAGATCGATTTCAATCAACGGTCAGGATTGAAGATGAAGTTTAGTCTTAAAGGAAGATTCCCAAATTAAAGGGAGTTAACTGATTTAATTCCTTTTTGATCAATAATGAACTGGAAATTTTCCTTTTTGAACTGAAGAAGGATTTTGGAGAGATATTTAATTTAATAAAAAGAGATATGCTCTCATAATTACCTTTTCTAATTAATTAAATAATCCTTTAATTAATTAGAGACACTTTTCTTATTTAATTAAATAACTTCATTTAATTAATTAGGAATGGCTTCCCATTTAATTAAATAAATTTGTTTAATTAATTAGGAATGGCTTCCCATTTAATTAAATAAATTTGTTTAATTAATTAGGAATGGCTTCCCATTTAATTAAATAAATTTGTTTAATTAATTAAAAGTAAGTACTCCATTTAATTAAATAATTTTCTTTAATTGCTTAGAAATAACTTTCCCATTTAATTAAATAATTACATTTAATTAATCAAGATAGGTGTATTTATAAAATTAAATAAATTTAATTCCATAGTACATTAGCCTTAAGATATAATTTAATTTAATTAAAGTAGAAATACTTAGTAATTAAATTAAATATTAATCAATAGTTTTAATGTGACTAATATGAGTGAATACTATAGGAATTAAATAATAAGCATGATGAATGCAGATTAGGGTTTTCTGCATCTGACAATTAAGTCAAGTAGTGAGTAGTAGAATAAGAATTTGCCTAATGGAATAGGACTTTAGGATTGATCAGAAATAGACCAGAATTGGTTGAGATGGCAATGAGCCAATTTTGGGGTATTACATTTTGCCCCTCTTTAAATGAATGTGCAAGCAGCACATTCAATTCAAAGATAATCATAAAGCATGATGCGAACATGAGATTGGTTTCGAAGTTGATTACACAGAGACCAATTGATAAGCTTTTAAGGATTATCTCTAGAACAGAGCTTAATCCCAAGGAATCCAAGTAGAGCACTTAGATACCTAAGATCGATAGCATGTAAAAGACTATCTTCAGAATGAAGCGTAATCTTTAAGGATCCAGATAGAATGTCTAGATACCTGAAATTGATAAGCATTTAGAAGATTATCTCCAGAACGGAGTTTAATCTTCAATGATCCAGATAGAACACCTAGATACCTAAAATTGAAAGCATTTAGAAGACTATCTCCAAAACGAAGCTTAACCTTCAAGGATCTAGATAGAACACCTAGATACCTAAGATTAATAAAAGATAACAAGGTCCAGTCATGAGTCATAGAATCATCCCTAGAACAAGGCTTGATCCTCAGGAGTCAGGATTTAGACTGTCCCAATACCTGTCCATCGAACTCTGAGAAGAGTTGTTATAAGGTTGATCAATTGATGAAAAGATAAGATATGGCAAAGATGCCAGATAGAAGGGAACAAGATGCCCCAAGTGATAAGGACATAAGATGGGAACCAGATGCCCCAAGCAATAGGTATTTAATGATGTTTAATCATCCTGCCCCCTTAGGATCCAATTCAAAATCTAACACACCTAAGAGCCTCAAAAATGCATTTTAAAATTTTAGGGACCGACGCAATTGAACGCTTGTACAACCCAAATCTCCCTGCTACAAATGCCAACAAATGATCTCCGACTCGAGTTCTTGGTGGAAGCGTTACATTACCCAGCCTATGACACACCTGATTCCAGGATGATCTGTTCTATTATAGGACAAGAATCATCTTGCTACCATCACATCTATTCCTACCTTCATGATCAAACCATTCCAAAAGGTCTGATCCGAAACAAGAAACGTTACTTAATCCGTAATGCTTCACATTATGTCATTATTGCTGACGATCTATCTAGGAGAGGTCTCGACAGAACACTCCTTAGGTGTTTAGAACCTGACGAGTCCAAACACGCACTAATTGACGTTCACAAAGGAATTTGTGGATCTCATTCCAATGGCCTGACATTAGCTCGCAAACTCCTTCGTGCTGGTTACTACTGGCCTAAAATGGAGCAAGAAGCTGTTAAGTATGCTAGGTCCTGCAAGAAGTGTCAGCTACATGGGAATCTCATTCACACTCCAGCCAGAGAGCTTATTCCCTCTACTACAACATGGCCACTTCAACAATGGGCCTTCGACTTGGTGGGGTAGATTCACCCAACCTCTTCCAATGGACATAAGTTTATTATCACGGCTACAGATTATTTCACGAAATGGGTAGAGGCAGTCCCTCTCACAATTGCTGATGGCAAAACTGTAGCACTTTTTATCACAAACTACATCATCTGTAGATATGGTATACCGTCCTCAATCATTACTGACAATGGAGGACAGTTCAAGAATAAAGACCTCAAGGAACTGTGCAAGAAATTCAAGATCACACAACATTGGTCTTCCATTTATTACCCCCAGGGTAATGGCCAAGCTGAGGCATCCAATAAGGCGATCCTCAAAATTCTTCATCGCACAGTCAGTAAGTCAGGAAGAGACTAGCATCTCCAGATCAATCTAGCCCTGTGGGCATATAGGACAACCATTAGAACTCCAACGGGCATGACTCCTTTTACGTTGGTGTATGGGGCGGATGTTGTGCTTCCAATAGAGGTTGAGATTCCTACCTTGAGAATCTCCATGAAAGGCCTTATCTCTGATGATGACTACATGATAGCTCAGCTTCAAGAGCTTGTGTTACTAGATGAACGGCGACAATTGGCATGTGATCATCTACGAGCATATCAACAAAGAATGGCATGAAGCTACAATCGGAGAATCAGGTCACGTGACTTCCAGCTAGGTGACCTTGTCCTGAGAGAGAACCCTAAGAATCAACAACAATGAATGCAAAAGAGAATATGTATGCGTGAATATGCGGCCTCTGCTAACACACACAGTTCAACACGATCTTTATTTGCGGATTCATCCTGGAATGAACATTGGATTGTTCATCTGAAAATCAGCCAACAAGGCAACTTGTTGCCTTCTATCTAAAGGGAATTGCTTGTTAGATATCCTCAAATTTGAGGTGTTAAGCAACCAGACCCTCTACAGACGAAGGATTTGAAAGAGAATGCGACTAATCTATATGAGAATGCAGATTAATCTAAAATGGAGTATGCACGTTTAATCTAAGAACATGTAAAAGAAAGCTATGCTAAAATGTATGCATATTAAATCTATATGAGAATTAAACTAACAATGAAAATCTTATGAAAATAAGGAGCTCAAATGAATGCACAATCTAGCAACAATTCGATGCAAATTCTCATTCAACCTCCCCTAAAATGAAGAGATGAGGGTATCTTAAATAGACTTTCCTAGAATCCATCAACGGTTGAGATCGATTTCAATCAACGGTCAGGATTGAAGATGAAGTTCAGTCATAAAGGAAGATTCTCAAATTAAAGGGAGTTAACTGATTTAATTTAAGTAGAAAAAGGAGTTAACTGATTTAATTCCTTTTTTTATCAATAGTGAACTGGAAATTTCCCTTTTTGAATTGAAGAAGGATTTTGGAGAGATATTTAATCTAATAAAATGAGATATGCTCTCATAATTACCTTTTCTAATTAATTAAATAATCCTTTAATTAATTAGAGACACTTTTCTTATTTAATTAAATAACTTCATTTAATTAATAAGGAATGGCTTCCCATTTAATTAAATAACTTTGTTTAATTAATTAGAAGTAAGTACTCCATTTAATTAAATAATTTTCTTTAATTGCTTAGAAATACCTTTCCCATTTAATTAAATAATTACATTTAATTAATCAAGATAGGCATATTTATTAAATTTAATTCCATAGTACATTAGCCTTAAGATATAATTTAATTTAATTAAAGTATAAATACTTAGTAATTAAATTAAATATTAATCAATAGGTTTAATGTGACTAATATGAGTAAATACTATAGGAATTAAATAATAAGCATGATGAATGCAGATTAGGGTTTTTTGCATCTGACAATTAAGTCAAGTAGCGAGTAGTAGAATAAGAATTTGCCTAATGGAATAGGACTTTAGGATTGATCAGAAATAGACCAGAATTGGTTGAGATGGCAATGAGCCAATTTTGGGGTATTACAATAGTTACCAAAAAAATCCCCACCATCAAACCAAGGAAGATGTAGAAATCAAAATCAAAGTTGTGCATGTTTTTGACAATGATCTCATGAAAATTTAGCTTTCATTTACTTTCTGCATGCTCCACTTGAATCCTTCAACTCATCCATAAAATTATATTACTTTGCAAGTCTTTGTTCTACAACTTATGGTAGACAATTTCAAGGAATGGAAGACAATACTTTTCTATGTTATAAGTTACACCATTAAGATATCAAAACTTCAAAGAGAAAATTGTCCATATCAGCTAATGGTATAGTAGGTTGCAAATTGGAAATATATTCTAGGATGCAAGACACCAACATAAGATAAAAAGAGGCTTTATCGGGACTATCTAACACGTTCTTGTTAAATTTTTAGATGAAGTAGGTCTTTAAAAGTAATGCTAAGTTTGACTGAGTCAAGTATATTGATCTTACTAGAAAGTGAATGCAACAGCTTAAGGAGTTGTCCAATATCATGCACACATAGATTACAAAACTAGTCAAGTTAGTAGATGACATGGACGGAAGAAAAGGTTGTCGGACATGCAAACCAAGTGGACCAGAGGAGCAAGATGTTCAAATGTTTTCAAACCTCACAATCGTCCTCTATTCCATCTCACACAAAATTAGGCACAGATCAACTCACATAGTTTCAAAGACTACGCTCTCTACAGTTATATTTTCCTCACACCTATAACTCACTCTAACTCACTCTTACATAATACTCTTGAAATTTTGTACATGAAGGCTTCAGACATTGTTCTTGTAGATGCATTCATTTTTTAAATTAGATCATGATTATAATGCATGTTTGGTAATAGTAGAATATTTTCAGAATTGATCGTGTGGATGAATGATCACTCTGAAAAAAGTGAATCCAAAGTGAAGATGCTAATGTAAAAGTTCATTAAAAACTTATTAGGATTGTTGATTTGTGTCAATGAGTTTTACTATGTTACACATTTAAAATGTTGATGTTATTAGCCTATTGAATTTTCTCTTGAAACCATCTTGGTATTTGAGTTTGATAGGTGCCTAATTTCTTGGAGCTCATTTGTTCTTATATTCATATTTTGGCACCATTTCACCAAAGTCTCGGAGGATATGAGCCTCAGACATCTACCAAGGAAAAACTCCATAGAGAGAAGAATCAAACATCACTCCAATTTCCATCAGATATTATTAGTGGAGGAAGGAGACTTCTCATTTTCTTTAGCTTTGGCCAAGGCATTTGGGTCAACTAAGTGTTGGAAATACAATAGGGAAAGTAAAGTCTGAGAGGGGGGCGTGAATTAGTCCTTCAAAACTTTATCCATTAAAACATTCACCACATATCCATCTCACAATTTGCATGTAAACTAAAATACCAAACTAAACATATTCATCCATAACATGAAAGCAAATAACATTCAGCACATATGACACAAGATATTTGGTTACCCATAAACCCTCCAACGAGAAGGTAAAACTGGAGTGGGGATTACACCCACAAATATTCACTACTGTAGTTGTATAGTGTATCTAATGAAGGTTACAATTGTTTGATCATAAACTTGATCTACCTTGTGAAAGGGCTACCCTATTAAAGGCTTACAAAGATTGTTAGGTCTTACCCTATTAAATGATTTCAACACCTTATTAAAAGTGTGATTGGTTAAAGGACTTCAACTTACAATGAAGTAAGCACCCTGTTAAAGGATTTACAAAAGCCTGCTAAGATTACTCAGTTGAGAGATTTTTACTAAATCACCTGTTAGAATGTCTCAACCTTGATCCTTGGGTTAGCACCTCTCTACTAGATATCAGATCACCTCTTTCTTGATGTATACTTGATCATCTATGATCATATGTATCACTTCTATCCTCTCTCTACTTTCCTCTATTCTCTCTAACTAATTCTGCAATTCAATCCTTTGTCACAACTCCTTAGTCACCATGAATGCACTGTCTGCACATGCAAACTTCTCTCTTCACTCATAAACTCTTTAGGGTTTGTCCTCCTTAAGAAGACTTAGGTGACCCAAGGTTAGGTAGGAATCAATGATTGTGATTCACCCATTTTGCTACTTAGAACATCCCTCAATCTGATTGGTTGCATGTATTGCATATGGATTCTTAATGTAGATTCATTCTTATCATCTAGAATCGCAAAACAATCCTTAATTTGGCCCAAAAATGGTTTACATAGGAATTTGTGCCATTACAAACAAGTATGTCCAAAACTGTTTACTCGACACTTGAAGCCTTTGATGCTTGACATCCACTATATCTTCAATGTTGTAACTCGGCCTCTAAATGACTCAGCATCCACTGTTCACTCGACATATACTAGCTTACTTGGCACTAGAGTGACTCGACACTAACTATCTGCTTGACACATACTGGTGCTCGACACATACTATATATCTTGCTCGACATGCATTATATGATAACTTATGCTCGACATACACTACTTACTCGACATGCACTAAATATTATTAAGAAATGACTTAAGTGTATTTTCACTCAAATGTCAAAACTACAATGAGATCAACAATCTCCCCCTTTGATATGAGTGGCAAAAACACTTTGTCGTGCATATATAACCTTAACTTAAGCATCACTTAGATAATCTATAATCTTTACTCGGCTCACATACAAAACTTCAAAAATATCAAAATTTTACAAAACTGATGACTTATCAGGCATACCTCAAAACTTCATAACTCCCCCTAAGTTGATTATTTTGTGTTGTATCTAAATTTGATACTCCTGCTAAGTAAATTTGCTTCAACTATTGGCATACTTTGTTTCTACATGTACTCCCCTATTGTGTATTCTCTCTTTTTCTTCAATATCCCCCTTTTTATCCAATATACCCCTTTTTTTACACTTATGTCATGGGGGTACACGTATATCATGTTTGTTCAAAGATATTTGATGGACCTCCATTATAATCTTGAGTGTTGCATCCCAATTATTGCATGCTACCTCTAGAGATTGAATTTGAACATCTAGCTTAGCAGCAAGGTCTACTAGGCCTTCATGAGTAGAAAGATGGGAATCTTTCTTCATCAGTGTTTCTGCAAAGACTAGTTCCATGTGAAACACCTCCATGTGTGGGGTCAACATGGCTTGAATATTTATCAAGGTAGCCCTAGTATTTGCATCTTGTTCTTGTAATGCAGCTAGTTGACCTTTAGTAGATAACAATCTTTGAAAATGAGTCTGGCTATGACTAGGAGACAACTTAAGAATATTACCTCTTGTTTTTAAATCTCCCTATAACTGGTCAATAGCCCTTTGTGGTTCTTGTGTGAATAAATTCACATCACAAAGCTTTGTTTATAGAGAAATTATATTCTCTAACACCTTCTTTACATATTCCATCTTGGTTACTAAGTCAACCTGTCTTAGTTCAATGGCACTAGAAGTATTTTCATCAACCTTTGTTTAGTGTCTATGTCCAGGTCTACATCATTGATTTTATCAACAATATTCTCTAGTTGCTCAATAATAGGTTTATCCTCATTAGGTTTTGGGAGGTTGAATGCATCAAGAAATATTTCTTTGATGTCATATAGAACTTGTCTTACCTTGTGCTCCCTTTTGAGTAACTCTTGGTTCTTCTTCCTTGCTAGAGCTTCCTGCAATATGCTAATTTCCTCTATGGTGATTGTTGCTAGATCAAACTTTGGAAGTTCAATCACCTCATCTAAGTTGACATCTCCATAAGATGTGCCTTCTCCAACCTAATATGTATCATGACTAGGCCTTGATGATTGCAATGGTGTAGCATCTACACTTGGCCTATGAAGAGTTTGACTAGGAATATGAGATGTAGAGATTGGTAGGGTAACCAATGTTTGAATTTCTATTTGTTCCTCTCGTTTCATAGTCAAAATTGACTCTTCAGTCCTATACTTATCCTTCTTTTTTGTCTCTTCTTCACCTTGTGCATGTGAGTTAGGTGCAGGATTGCCTTCCTAACCTATATGGGCTTGTGTCCCATCATGCTCAATTGTTGATATTGCTTGCACTAAAGCACTTGGCACTAATGTGCCAAAATTTGATGTCACTATGTCCTTTCTTTGATATACCACAATGGGCATTGAAACATGAGTGTCAGTAGTGACACCCTATAGTACTTCTAGACCTCTTATCTCTGTAGATGTGGGGGGTACACTAGATGTGGCAGTGTTCTATTTCTCCCCTGCTGATACTTTGTTAAATACATTTGTCCTTACTAATACAAGATTAATGCATAATTTTGCAACTAAAGTAGAATCCTATAGTATCCTTTTCAAATCATCCTTTGCCAAAGGATTGATGTTATATATTATGTTGTCAGAAACATCCTTTATCTCAATTGTGTCCTATTGACTAGTTTGGTCCACATGAGGGGGACTGGCACTTAGGATATGTACCTCAGGTACATTTTGATCTTGTTGCTGCTCTTCTTTAGTTGTAGCTTCTGCATTTTCTTCCTTCTTTGTGCCTCCATCATGTCCATATTTGACAGATCCATCCTTGGTAATCTCTACCTCTTGCTCATCATTTTCCTCACCTACCTCCTTAGGTGCTTGTTCAATTGCCTTTTTTTTGTTGTCAACTCATAGATAACTTTCCATATTTTTGTGCTTTGTTTGACAACCTCTTCAATGTTATTCTATAAGATGTCAAAGGCTTTGTATTTGGGAGCAAATCACCCCTTTTATTTTTTTATGGCCTTAGTCATGGATGACTTGTCCAAATATGGCATTACTCTGGCTAGAGTAGTCTCCCTTATATTTTGTTCAATTGTTAAATTGTATTGCCACCTTTGTTCAACTCTATCATATAGACCTTTGGGTAAAGAGTTGGCAAGATCAATGAGTGTGTTCTTAAATGTGGCCATCATATTATATATAGACTCTTCCAACTTATTCATTTCTATCTTTCCAAGTTTATCAAATTCAACATGTGTGAACCTAGGTAAATTTGCATTATTCTCGATATTGTCACACAAGTTGTCTAAATCAGAAGACGGACTGTGGCTTACCACTTGGAATTGATTGTTTTCATCTAATTCAATCCTCTCCTCATTTGATTCATTTGAAGCTAAATACTTCCTCATCTTTTTTTTCTCTTTCTAACTCTCCTCTATAGTAGCAATAGTTCTTTTTCCTTTGGGTTTGTCAACTTCATATTTATTCTTCGTAGTTTCCCTTGTGCTAGCCCTAGAAATAGGTACTGTTGGCTTTTGTTGTGTTAGCTTCACAAATTTCCTTGGTTTACATACTACTAGCTCCTTGTCTTTTCTTTTCTTCTTTTCAATTGGCTTAGGTGCTTCATTGTCTTCTTCTCCCTTAGTACCTCCTTCATGTTCTACTTCTTCTTCTTGGTCCTCTCCTTGACCTTGTGTAAGTGTAATAGGAGCTTGAGTTGATTGATCATCCTCATCATCCTCTTCTTCTTCTTCTTCCACTCCTCCTTCACTAAATCTTTCCTTTAACTTCTTCACAATTTTGTTTCTCTTTCTCACCACAAAAGTTGTCTCAAATCTATTGTGATTCTTGATTTGGCTTCCTCATAATTGCTGAATGAGGTTGCACTTTTGTTAATTTCTTCTACTAATATTGTTGTGATGGTTGTTGATGCCTCATCCACATTGATTTCATAAGCCAATGGCATGAGCCATTTAACCCTAGGAGCAACTGCTTGCACATAAGTATGATCAGCATCAACTAGAAAACAAACATCATCATAATATTTCTCTACTAGTGACACTGGTATCCTTAGTCTCTGCTTCGTAGACTTCTTAAAGTATTCAAAATAGCTTGTCATTATTGACTCAAAGTTGTCCCCAATTTTCTCTATGAACTCTCCAATCTGAACTGCAATTAGGGGATCTGAAATTATGTCTATTGTCATTCCTCTTTTGTTCCATACAACCCCTATATTCTTCTCAATTACCTCCTTAGCATCACGTCGTATGGTCTTGGGTCTATCTAGGGTAGGATACCTTGTTACTTGTTGAATAATCCTTTTTGTGATCTTGGTAGGGCCATTTTCCAACCATACAGAGTTATCATGTATTTTTCTTAATACTATCTTAATCCATTCTATTTTGAATACATTAGGAAAATCTAGGGCATAGGTTAACCCTTTTCTCTCTACAATTTTTTTCCTCCTTTAACACTCCATTTATGCACAATTTTCCATATAACTCTCTAATTTCCATGTCTCCAATACTTCCAACCTTACAAGTGTAGCAACATCTTACATCTTATATCATCAAAACCTGTGGTGGTATCATTGATAACGCACCAATAGGATCTCCCTTGTATGTTATCTCAAGAATATCTCAGAAGGATGGTTGATTAATCTCATTGCTTATCAATTGAACATTCAAAACCTCTTTTCCTTCCTTTATAACAACAATAGAAGAACTAGATGCCATATCAAATAATTAGGGTTTGCAATAATTCAGACATCATAACTCAACACGCGATAAATACCTTATGAATATGATGATTGGTGTCGAGTAGTAGCTGAATCTAGTTCTCAAGCTCTTGAATCCTTCACCTCAGTTCACCTTAGGCTCTTCATGCTCTCTTCAATCTTGAATGAATGCAAATGAGTCAAAAATTTACCATATAGCCCTTAAAACTCGGCAATAAATGCTCAATGCTTACATAATTGTAAGCTCAACTATCATAGCAATTTCAACTCACTTAGCTTACACATGATTTCTGCTATGCTTGGCAACCACAACAAGCTTGGGCAGTACTATCACTTTTCATAGCTTGGCATCAATTGAAACTTTTCATGCTCGACAACAACATGAAAACTAAAAAAACTTATAGATTTCAATTCAGGCATATATAATCTTTTCGGAACTTAGATTCTTGGAACTGATGTAAAATATATCATTGCAATATCAATCCCACATACCTTTTGATTGCCTAGTTGTGGGTGATGTGATCACTTGATCCACTGGATGAAGTGATCTCATCTGAACTTGATGTGCTACAATCTTCCTTTTTCTTCCATGTCTTGTTCATTTGCACTTTGACTTTCTCAACATCAACCTTTTCTTTGCCTTTGTTGAATTCATTGCTAGTTCTATTGACCTTGTTAGACGGTTCATGCTTATGTGACCAATCTTCAAACAACTAAAGCATGTAGTTTGACTCAACCATATACTATAATCACTTCCGAAATGTGTTCTAATGCAATTCTTAGCAACATGTCCATACTCTTGACAATAGGGACAACTATACCTTTTATTGTAATCCCAATTCTAGGATTTGTTAGTATGGTTTACCTTTGCTTGCTTGTTTGATGACCAATTAGGCTTGGATCTGCACTCATATGCTCTATGTCCATACTTCTTACAATTATAGCAGTAACCTTCAAGTATTTGTGTGCTTGAAGTCTTGGTCTTGCATTCATGTGCTTGATGTTCCTGCTTGTTGCACTTATGACAGTTACCCATGAATTTCTTCTTAGGGTTCTAATTTGGATTGTTGCTCCTACAAACATTTGTTGTATGACCTAACTTTCCACAACTATGACAAGTGGGTTTGTAGTTCTTACCTTTGTTGCTTCTTTGTTCACCACTTTTAGATGATTCTACTTCCTTAGTACTGGTGTACCCCAATCCAATAGTATCATCATTAGATATAGGATATTTCATCAGTTTCTCAAAGTACTTGATGGCTTCATTAGATTTGTTGAAACTTTAAAAAATTTCTTTTTCTCTTCTAAATCATTCCTCAGTTGTTCATTTTGTAATTTCAGGGTTGTGATCTCAATTTTCTTACCATTCAATTCATGATTAGAAATCATCACTTGACTCATTATTTCCAGTTGCATGTTAGTGATCCTTTGTACCTTAGATGTCTTCTCTTCTAGTTTGTTTGTCAGTATCCTTTTGTCATCTTCAATCATGACTTTGTCTTCCACAACTTTCTTTTTCCACTCAGTCACCTCATGTAGCAATACTAATTGGACTTCTTGTTCTATCTTAAGATTTTTGACCTCTTCAATTAGGGCACCATTCTTTTCCATCAGATCTACAATTGCACATCCAACTCACTCGAGTTTTCATTTGCAAACAATTCAATAGTGTCTTCCTCTTAAAAAAGTGTGTCATTCTCCTCAATAGCTATCTCTTTCTTTCTCTTTAATGAGTGCTTCAACTCATCTCTTGCTTCATTCAACTAATGTAGAGAAAGTTGAATTTCAATCTTCTAGTTATCAATAACCTATCCCAACTTGTATACTTTCATCTTCAAGATCTTTCCTCAAAGTTGTAAAGCTTTCCTTTCTAGAGAAAAAGGCTTTGATACTAGTTGTTGGAAATACAATAGGGAAAGTAAACTTGGGGAGGGAGGGGGGGTGAATTAATCCTTCAAAACTTTACCCATTAAAACATTCATCACACATCCATCTCATAATTTGCATGTAAACTGGAATACCAAACTAAACATGTTCATCCATAGCATGAAAGAAAATAACATTAAACACATATGACACAAGATATTTGATTACCTAGAAACCCTCCAATGAGAAGGTAAAATTGGGGTGGGGATGACACCCACAAATCTTCACTATTTTAGTTGTAAAGTGTATCCAATGAAGGTTACAATTATTTGATCATAAACTATGATCTATCCTATGAAAGGTTTGCCCTATTAAAGGCTTACAAAGATTGTTAGATCTTACCCTGTTAAAGGATTTCAACACCTTGTTAGAAGTGTTCTTGGTTAAAGGACTTCAACTTACAATGAAGTAAGCACCTTGTTAAAGGATTTACAAAAGCCTGCTAAGACTACTTGGTTAAGAGATTTTTACTAAATCACCTATTAAAATGTCTCAGCCTTGATCCTTCAGTTAGCACCTCTTTGCTAGATATTAGATCACCTCTTTCCTGATGTATACTTGATCCTATCTAATTAGATATATCACTTATGTCCTCTCTCTACTTTCCTCTGTTCTCTTTAACTAATTATGCAATTTAATCTTTTGTCAAAACTCCTTAGTCACCATGAATGCACTGTCTGCACATGAAAACTTCTCTCTTTGTTCATAAAATCTTTAGGTTTTGTCCTCTGTAAGAAGAGTTAGGTAACCTAAGGTTAGGTAGGAATCAACGATTGTGATTCACCCATTTTCCTGCTTAGAACATCCCTCAATCCGATTGGTTGCATGTACTTCATAAGGATTCTCAATGTAGATTTGTTCTTATCATTTAGAATTGCAAAACAATCTGTAAGTCAGTCCAAAAATGGTTTACATAGGAGTTTGTGCCATTACAAACAACTATGTCCAAAATTGTACTTGAAGCCTCTGATGCTTGACATCCACTATATCTTCAATGTTGTAACTCAGCCTCTAAATGACTTGACATCCACTGTTCACTCAACATCTAAATCACTCAACATTTACTAGCTTACTTGGCACTGGAGTGACTTGGCACTAACTATCTGCTCGACACATACTATATATCTTACTTGACATGCATTATTTGACAACTTATACTCAACATACATTACTTACTCGGCATGCACTAAATACTATTAAGAAATGACTTAAGTGTGCTTTCACTCATATGTCAAAACCACAATGAGATCAATAAAAGAACATGATTTCCACTTCTCTTGATAGCAGAGGTCTAATAGCTTGCATCCCTCATTTTATTCAACTTGTTTACCCTTTATTTTTACATCTTCAATAATTCATGTTATGGTGTTTATAGTTTTGTGTTGTTAGGATTAACCATAGATAGAAAATAAGAATTACATGCAAATATAACCAATATTAGAAAATAATAAATTCAATAGAAGAGAACACAAGAAACAAAGAGTTAATATGGTTTACCCAATCCTTGGGCTAGGCCCACCAAACAATGCATCCAATATTTTTATTATCCAGTGATTACGACTTAATTACAATCTGTAATCCCTTATAGCTCAATACCACCACAAGAAGCAATTTTTGCATCACACCTTATGATAAAACCCCTAACGCTAAGCCATTTTATACAAGTATTTTTTTCACTTTAGAGATAAACTAGTTACAACATGTCAACCCAAACAATGCCGATATTATATACCCAAAAAAAAATCTTGAGGGTTATGCCTCTGCTACCCAAAAATCCTAGCTCGAGGCCTAGCCTAGCCCCAAACCCCACTGAGGAATTATGGAGAATGTACAATACTTCCCTAATTAGTCATCACAAAGTAACAATCTCCAACTTAGGGACTGAGTAGGCTTCACACTAGACAACAATATCCCACTTGGAGACTGGTCCTGTGGCAATGTCGCTACTCCATGAGGCTCCCACTTGATCAAACCACCCTAGACTTAGTTTTACCTTTATTATTTTTAGTCGAGAAGAATAATTAAAGCTGAAGAGGAGTTCAACTTCTCCCTTGTCACTACCTTTATAAACATGTCAGTTGGATTATCATTTGTATGTATCTTGTCCAACTTTAATTATCCATCATCCAGAACTAGTTGAATGAAATGGTACTGAGTCACCTATGACATAATAAAATCCATCTCCTACATAAAGATCCTCTAGGTATACACTTACACAACCAAAGTTTCAGTACTAAGTGAAACCAAGATCTCCAACCCAAGAAGATACAAACCAAACCAAGAACTAATCTTGCACTCCCACTTCATCACTGTCACAAGCTCCCACTAAACCGTATATCTAAGCTATCCATGACATCATGATGAAAAAATATCCTCTAACCATGAGAATCAACCAATGCATCAAACCATCAAAGAACTCAAAGTGCACATCATGAGCTCCTCAAAAGAAACCAAATAACTATCATCCTCAACCAAGAAGATATATCACCATAACCAAATCAGGAATCCAAACCAATGAACATCAAGGATGTACCTATATATCAAATTATGTCATGCCAAAATCAATGGCACCATGATCACATCAATGGACCAAGCAACTAACTTTCAATGTGTCCAACAAGCGGGAGATTGTTGAGATAATGGGTGTTGCACACATTGCATAATATTGTTATATTGTATTATTTTATTTTATTATTAATGTTGCACCTAGATGGGCGTGCAACATGTAGAAATTCCCATGGGATAAACTTGATGAGTTATATTGTAACATTGTGATAATATTTGATGTAATTATTTAATATTGGGGAAAAGAATTAAATGTGGGGCCAATGGGTTAGGTAGAACATGGTTTATGTAATACCAATTGGTGGTTTTGTGGGACTCTCTACTATATAAGAAGCCGCAAGTGTAGTTTTAGAGATAATACAAAAGGGACAAAAATGCCTTCAACTCTTTATTCATAAAACAACTGATTACATGCAATGTGTCAAGCTATAAGGCCTTCTCGATTACGACCAAATATAAAGAAAGTAATAGCTCTACAAGATCCCTCAAGATCCAACCCAAACCCTAGCTAGTCTAGATCTGTAACAAAATAGCACTCTAGTAGAAACCTCTATGAAGATCTACACTTGTGCTCGCAAGCCACCAAGCAATCTCCTTATTTCCCAAGCTGCAATTACTAACTCTTCTACAGTTTTCTCCTCTCAGCTACTCCATGTTGAATCCATAATGACTCAAGACTCCCTAAACCCCCTTAAGTATACCCAACTAAGCCATAATTCAACCTAGCAAGTTACAAATCAAATAAACCTTTACATTAAATGTGTATTTAAGCCACAACTCATCTTACAACAACATTAAATACAAAATATTAATCCTCATGTTAACCCATGATAACCACATGAAAAATACTTAGGACAAACCCCCAAGTTTACAACATTGATTAAATACACATAGGAGAGATGACCAAGACCACACATAGGTCCTCACACACCCCCAGATCAATCCATGTCATGATCACATATTACATGCATTGAATGCACCAAGTTGGCCAATCTAATCCTGAAGAACTCAATCCCGCAAGACAAACTATGACACCCTTCAACCCATATGAACGATTCTAATATGTCCCTAGGGGTCCTAGGACCCCTAAGGACACATTTCATCATGTAATGGGTCGAAGGGGGTCATAGGTCACCTATGACCCCCTTCGACACATAAGAATGATTCTAATATGTCTCTAGGGGTCTTAGGACCTATAGGGACATATGTCATCATGGAATGTGTTGAAGGGGGTCATAGGTCACCCTATGACCCCCTTCAACCCATAAGAACAATTCTAATATGTCCCTAGGGGTCCTAGGAACATATGTCATGTAATGGATCGAAGGGGATCATAGGTCATCCTATGACCCCCTTCAACCCATAAGAACGATTCTAATATGTCCTTAGGGGTCCTAGGACCCCTAGGGACATATGTCATCATGGAATGTGTCGAAAGGGGTCATAGGGTGACCTATGACCCCCTTCAACACATAAGAATGATTCTAGTATGTCCCTAGGGGTCCTAGGACCCCTAGGGACATATGTCATCATGGAATGGGTCGAAGGGGGTCATAGGTCACCCTATCACCACCTTTGACCCATAAGAGCAATTATAATATGTCCCTAGGGGTCCTACAACCCCTAGGGACATATTAGAATCATTTTTATGGGTCAAAGGGGGTCACAGGTCAAGGGGGTCAAAGGATGACCTCTGACCCCTTTCAACCCATTAGAATGATTCTAATATGACCTGTAACCCCCTTCGACCCATAAGAATGATTATAATATGTCCTTAGGGGTCCTAGAACTCCTAGGGACATATGTCATCATGTAATGAGTCGAAGGGGGTCATAAGTCACCCTATGACCCCCTTCCACACATAAGAACAATTCTAAAATGTCCCTAGGGGTCCTAGGACCCCTAGGGATATATGTCATCATGGAATGTATCAAAGAGGGTCATAAGACACCCTATGACCCCCTTCGACCCATAAGAACAACTATAATAAGTCATTAGGGGTCCTAGGACCCCTGGAGACATACTTTGTCATGTAATGGGTCAAAGGGGGTCATAGGTCACCCTATGACACCCTTCGACCCATATGAATGATTCTAATATGTCCCTAGGGGTCTTAGGACCCCTATGGACATATGTCATCATGTAATGGGTCGAAAGGGGTCATAGGGTGACCTATGACCCCTAGGGACATATGTCGCCATGGAATGGGTCGAGCCCCTTAGACCCATAAGAATGATTCTAATATGTCCCTAGGGGTCCTAGGACCCCTAAGGACATATGTCATCATGTAATGGGTCAAAGGGGGTCATAGGTCATCCTATGACCCCCTTCAACCCGTAAGAATGATTCTAATATGTCCCCTAGTGACATATGTCGTCATGGAATGTGTTCAAGGGGGTCATATGTCACCCTATGACCCCCTTCGACACATAAGAATGATTCTAGTATGTCCCTAAGAGTCCTAGGACCCCTAGGGACATATGTCATCATGGAATGGGTAGAAGGGGGTCATAGGTCACCCTATGATCCCCTTCGGCCCATAAAAATGATTATAATATTTTCCTAGGGGTCCTAGGACCCCTAAGGACATATGTCCTCATGTAATGGGATGAAGGGGGTCATAGGTTACCCTATGACCCCCTTCGACACATATGAACAATTCTAATATGTCCCTAGGGGTCCTAGGACCCCTAGGGACATATGTCATCATGTAATGGGTCGAAGGGAGTCATAGGTCATCCTATGACCCCCTTCGACACATAAGAACGATTCTAGTATGTTCTTAGGGGTCCTAAGATCATTATAGACATATGTCATCATCTAATGGGTCGAAGGGGGTCATATGTCATGCTATGACCCCTTTTGACCCATAACAATGATTATAATATGTCCCTAGGGGTCCTAGGACCCCTAGGGACATATGTCATCATGTAATGGGTCAAAGGGGGTCATAGCTCATATGTCATCATGTAATGGGTTGAAGGGGGTCATAGCTCATCCTATGACCCCCTTCGACCCATAAGAACAATTCTAATATGTCCCTAGGGGTCCTAGGACCCCTAGGGACATATGTCATCATGAAATGGGTTGAAAGGGGTCATAGGTCATCCTGTGACCCCCTTCAACCCATATAAATAATTCTAATATGTCCATAGGGGTCCTAGGACCCCTAGGGACATATGTTGTCATGGAATGGGTTGAAAGGGGTTATAGGTCATCTTATGACCCCCTTTTGACCCATATAAATGACTCTAATATGTCCCTAGGGGTCCTAGCCGTAGGGACATATGTTGTCGTGGAATGAGTCAAAAGGTGTCATAAGTCACCTATGACCCCCTTCGACCCATATAAAATGACTCTAATATGTCCCTAGGAGTCCTACGACGCCTAGGGACATATGTCATGATGGAATGTGTCGAAAGGGGTCATAGGTCATCCTGTGACCCCCTTTGACCCATATAAATGACTTTAATATGTCCCTAGGGGTCCTAGGACCCCTAGGTACATATGTTGTCATAGAATGGGTCGAAATGGGTCATAGGTCATCCTATGACCCAATTTGACCCATATAAATGAATCTAATATGTCCCAAGGGGTCCTAGGATGCCTAGCGACATATGTCATCATTGAATGCATCGAAAGAGATCATAGGTCATCTTGTGACCCCCCTTCGACCCATATAAATGATTCTAATATGTCCCTAGGGGTCCTAGAACCATAGGGACATATGTCATCATGGAATGGGTTGAAAGGGGTAATAGGTCATCCTATGACCCCCTTCGACCCATACAAACGATTCTAATATGTCCCTAGGGGTCCTAAGACCCCTAGGGACATATGTCATCATGGAATGTGTCAAAAGGTTTCACAGGTCATCCTATGACACCCTTCGACCCATATAAATGATTCTAATATGTCCCTAAGGGTCCTAGGACCCATAGGGACATATGTTTCCATGGAATGTGTCGAAAGGGATCATAGGTCATCCTATGACCCCCTTCGATCCATATAAATGATTCTAATATATCCCTAGGGGTCCTATGACCCCTAGGGACATATGTCATCATGGAATGTGTCAAAGGGGGTCATAGGTCATCCGATGACCCTCTTCAACCCATATAAACAATTCTAATATGTCCCTAGGGGTCTTAGGAGCCGTAGAGACATATGTCATCATGGAATGTATCGAAAGAGGTCATAGGTCATCCCATGACCTATATAAATGATTCTAAAATGTCCCTAGGGGTCCTAGGACCCCTAGAGACATATGTCGTCATGAAATGTGTCAAAAGGGGTCATAGGTCATCTTGTGACCCCCTTCGACTCATATAAACGATTCTTAAATGTCCCTAGGGGTCCTAGGACCCCTAAAGACATATGTCATCATGGAATGTGTCGAAAGGGGTCGTAGGTCATCCTATGACCCCCTTCGACCCATATAAACGATTCTAATATGTCCCTAGGGGTTATAGGACCCCTAGAGACATATGTCATCATGGAATGTGTCGAAAGGGGTCATAGGTCATCTTGTGACCCCTTTCGACCTATATAAACGATTCTAATATGTCCCTAGGGGTCCTAGGACCCCTAGGGACATATGTAGTCATGGAATGTGTCGAAAGGGATCATAGGTCATCTTGTGATCCCCTTCGACTCATATAAGCAATTCTAATATGTCCTTAGGGGTCCTAGGATCTCTAGGGACATATGTCATCATGGAATGTGTCGAAAGGGCCCTTTCGACCCATAAAAATGATTCTAGTATGTTCCTAAGGGTCCTAAGACCCCTAGGGATATATGTCATCATGGAATGTGTCGAAAGGGGTCATAGGTCATCCTATGACCCCCTTCGACCCATATAAATGATTGTAATATGTCCCTAGGGATTTTAGGACCCCTAGAGACATATGTCATCATAGAAGTTATCGAAAGGGGTTATAGGTCATCCTATGACCCCCTTCGACCTATATAAACTATTATAGTATGTCCTTAGGGGTCCTAGGACCCCTAGAGACATGTTGTCATGGAATGTGTCGAAAGGGGTCATAGGTCATCGTATGACCCCCTTCGGCCCATATAAATTATTCTTATATGTCCCTAGGCATCTTAGGACCCCTAAGGACATGTGTCATCATTGAATGTGTTGAAAGAGGTCATAGGTCATCCTATGACCCCTTTCGACCCATATAAACTATTCTAATATGTCTCTAGGGGTCCTAGGACCTCTAGAGACATATGCCATCATGGAATGTGTCGAAAGGGGTCATAGGTCATCCTATGATGCCTTTTGACCCATATAAACAATTATAATATGTCCCTATGGGTCCTCAGACCCCTAGAGACATATGCCATCATGGAATGTGTCAAAAGGGGTCATGGGTCATCCAGTGACCCCTTCGACCCATATAAACGATTATAATATGTCCCTAGGGGTCCTAGGACCCCTAGAGACATATGTCATCATGGGATGTGTTGAAAGGGTTCATAGGTCATCATATGACCCCCTTAGACCTATATAAACTATTCTAATATGTCCCTAGGTGTCTTAGGACCCCTAGGGACATATGTCATCATGAAATGTGTTGAAAGGGGTCATAGGTCATCCTGTAACCCCCTTTGACCTATATAAACAATTCTAATATGTTCCTAAGGGTCATATGACCCTTAGGGACATATGTCATCATGGAATGTGTCGAAAGGGGTCATAGGTCATCCTATGATCGCTTTCGACCCATATAAACAATTATAATATGTTCCTAGGGGTCCTAGGACCCCTAGAGACATATGTCATCATGGAATGTGTTGAAAGGGGTCATAGGTCGTCCTATGACCCCCTTTGACCCATATAAACGATTCTAATATGACCCTAGGGGTCCTAGGACCCCTAGGGTCATATGTTGTCATGAAATTTGTCAAAAGGGGTCATAGATCATTCGGTGACCCCTTTCGACCCATATAAACGATTCTAATAGAAATAATATAGTAAAAATATAATAATATAGTAAACGTAATAATAATATAGTATAATAATCATATATATATATATATATATATGTTAATATATATATATATATATGTTAACATATATATATATATATATATATATATATATATATATATATATATATATATATATATATATATATATATGTTAATATATATATTATATTTATAGATTATAATAATAATAATCACATAATATATTATTATATATTAATAACATAGGTCATAATAATAATATATTATAGATTTAAACTTATAGATGACAATAATAATGATATATATTAATTACATAAATATATAATATATTACGTTATTATATTTAATAAAAATATAGTAAAAATAATAATAATATAATATAATAATATATATTATATTTATAGATAATAATAATAATAACATAATATATTATTATATATTAATAGATTATATATAATATCTTTGCGTTATGTTATTGTATATATATTATATATTATGTAATATTATATTATTATATAATATATAGATTATATATTGTACTTTTACATACTTCATAACTCAAATTAGTCATATAACTCACAAATTCATTTTTCCCTCCAATTTTTTTGCCGCCAATATCGGATATCCGATTTGATATCGGATATCAGATATGAAATCAGATATTGGATATGAAATTGGATATCCAATCTCAGATCGGATGTCCGATAAGGCTTGGGCCTTACTTTCCAGGTTTGGTACCTGGATAGGTGAAAAAAAGGCAAAGCAAATTTTGAAGCACTTTTAGACATCTTCAAACTCTATTTTTTTCACATCACCACTTTTTGGCATACCATGATCTTGCACATACCCTTAAAATAAAATTGTAAGAGGCAGGTCTTACTAAGAACCCTATAAGGAAACATGGATTTTTTTTGTCTGGTCATTTCTTCCCCTTTTTAAAGAATATTTTAGGAACTTAAAAGTTCAATTCATGCATCTCAATTGAAAATAGTAATATACCCAATGGTGTATTGTTAAGGCATAACCAATGAGGTGATTTGAGCTTTTGATGGGTGTTCATATTTATTAATCATAGATTTCATATAGATATTAGAATGAAGAACCTCAATACATACCAATTCTCTTGGAGGCATGCTCAGTTAAATTTTTCTCCAAGCTATATCTCATTTAATTACTTCCTATGAAAATGTCCTAGATGAGAAAAATTGTACAGTCAGAAAGTGCATGTATAAGAGTTTTACAAGTTCAAATATTCAGAGTAGAGAGTTCATGTGTAAGAGTTTTATGAGAAAAAGTTTAGAGTATTAAATGCAATGGATGAAGGGGAAGATTATTCAAAATTGAGAAGATAAAAAATTTAGATAGCTGAATGCTAGGCCTAGCATAAAAATATCAAATAGGAAATCTATAATTTCAATCTTTGAATGAAATATATTGAAACTTACTCAAGCACTCGACATGACATTTTACATAGTCCAGAAAAGAATGCACTGCGCTCTTGGAAAGGAAATACTATGATAAGCATCAGCACCTATGATATTCATCTGCGTTAATGAATACCCTATTGCCTTCTATAAGGAGTGTTAAAATTCATGTCAGTCTAACTATGTAAGAAAACTAAGAAATATTATCTTTGCTCTTTTAGAAATGTATATGTGAACCTCAATGAATGTTTAATCCCTAAGCAATGAAAGACGATATTGATATCTGTAAGTTTTTCTTCATAGTTATAATTCCTTGTCTTTAGAGACAAAAACCTCCCTATCTATAATTGTCAAAGAATTTCTATTTTGAATTTTTTTTTTTTTAATTCACATTCTTAAAGTCTTTATATAAAATAAAATAAAGGCTCTTATGTGCAATTAAATTGAAATCATTAATCCTCATAACAAATGAAATGCAGCCAAAAATCATATCTATTGAATCATTTTTGAAGCTTACATTTATACTCGAAACAATTGCATATTAGTAAAATACTAAAATATTGTTACACCTTTTCAAAAAATCTTTTTTTTTTCCTTCCTTACCCTAAATGTTAAATCTGTTTGTTTATTAGAAATCAAAATAAGGAGGAAAAAGTTACTTGAAGGCTTCCATGATAATAAGGTGGAATTATTTGTAATAGAGATTCAAAACTTGTGAATAAAATGGACAATGTAGGAAAAAATAAAGAAACAAAGAAATCAACTCCCTACCAAAATGTACCCTCATCTACAGTGCTAACATAAGCTCCCTCACTAACACCTAAAACCAGCTACACTCATGTCAACAATCATCCCTGTCATTTCCACAAACACTCCAAAATCAAAACCCACATATTCAAATAAGCCAAATATAGATTATGGAAGAAAAATACAACTACAAATCATATTGTACCCATGTTAAGTGGTATTTCTAAGAGAGAATGAGTTTAACCATATCCTGCCAAAACATGGTTGCACTACATATTCTCGAAGCCATTTTTAGTTGTGCAAAACCTTCAAAACCCACCATTTTTGTGTTCACTGTATCTGGCTTATCGGTTGAATTATTGCATTCAATTTGAACATAATGAAATCATTGCATCAGTGAATTAGTCTAATCTATACACATGGAATCATAAAACCACAATTAATTGTCTATCATGGCTTGGGTCTTAAAAAATGATGTAAGAATTATTAATATTTCATTTAGAGAAATTATTTGATAATTTTTTTAAAATTAAACATATTAGATTTATAATAGTATTGTCTCATATTTGTGTAGAGAAAAGAGAATAAATTTATAATTTTTTATGTTTAAATATTGTTTTATCATAAAAATTAAAAATATGTTATTCAAAGCTATATTTCAATTCAACAGTAATAATTATTTCTAGTATTTTATAATGAGTATATACAATCAATAAATATAAAAAATGCATATTATTCTCATAAATTTAATAACCAATATGGTACAATGGAAAGTGTCCTCCAAACTACCAAACCTTAATCCTTTAGTACATTAATTGGGACAATAGTAAGTGATTTTCTTTACATATTATCAAGTAAAATATTTACAATTATTCAACTCCTTATCAATTTGAAAGCATAACCTAACTAAAAGAACCAATTTGCTTAAAGGTGCAACATTGCCCTGATTTTAAGTTTCTTCTCGTGGAGAGACAATAGTAAATACAAATATTGATGGGCTTATGCGATTTAATAAGTGTAAATTGTAGTTATTTTTTAAATCATTTTTGGAGCTTCATGTTAAGCTTTAAAAAAAAAAAATTGGTTGCAAGGTTGGAGTATGATATTTTTGTTTTCCTATCTAAGGTTCATTGCATGATTGTTCAAAAGAAATTTGAGTTTTTGAAACAAACTCAAAAGAGCATAGGAAAGAGACAAATATAATGTATGCATACAAATAAATGATAGAAATTTGAGACCACAATGGTTTAGTGCAACAAATCAAATAGTTTTCATTTAGGGTCCATTTGGTTTGTGGAATTGTAGAAATTGAGATTTCTACAAATCTTGATTTAGCCAAACCAAGGTTTTGCAAATCTTCATTCCTTATTTTGGGATTTTACTTGAACCATTTGTTTCACAGAAGATGAGTGGGAAGATACATTTTTATGCGTAAGATTGGAGTTGCAAGAAGATTCCAAAAAATAGTTGAATCTATTAATTTTACACTCCTCAAAAGTTGTAACCAATTTTTGATTCTAAATTCCTAGATACTAGCGAGAAGTCTGATAACATGGTTTTGAGACAAATCTAATGATCCCATCTTTTGGCCTTCACATTCACCAAAGTCTAAGTGGAGGATAAGAAGAAATTAAATTAATTTCTTATAATGTCATTCAATTAAAAATTAAAAGGTGACTTTGTATTTAATTAATTTAATTATTAATTACAAGGGTGTAGCTTCTAGTGTATGTATTAATTATTGGAAGCACGGAAGCCTCTCGTGATTTAATTAATTATTGCTAGGGAGAAATTTCTAGGGTATGCATTAATTATTGGAAGGAGAAGCTTCTAGCTCTTGCAATTAATTAATGTTTTAGTTCCTTCCAGAAAGATGAAGAAAAGGATAAATAAGGCTGAAAGTTTCATTGCTGATGAGATTGGATGATTATGACTTGCATTTGATAAGAGCTTAGATGTGTGAATCACACTCCTTTCTTTTGGAAATAGAGGACATTCATTCTCTGTTGTAACATTCTAGACGTCATTCCCTTAGGGTTTGGCCTTTGGAATACATCTCTTTGTACTTGATTGCAACATTTTTAGAATTAATATAATTTCAGACTTGGTTCAGCTTTTGGGCATTCCTGGGTGTCCATTACAGTAGTATCAGAGCTATAAGTCCTGCCATCTTGTGGAGTTCTTATAGGGAATTTGGAACAACGAGATAAAGGGAAAAGTGTTTGATAACATGTATATCAATCCAAATCAAGAAAATGTAATATTCAGATTACTGGGTACATTAGAGGAGGGGCAGCGAATGCAACAAGAGAAAAATAGGCAAATGGATATGATGCAACAAGAGCAAAATAGGCGAATGGATATGATGCAACAGAAGCAGAATAGGCGAATGGATATGATGTTGCAACTTATGGCTAGAAAGATGGGCATCAACATTGACGATTTGTATGTTGCTCCAGAGAAAAAGGTAGTTGATTCCTCAGGTGGGATTGAGACACATATAGAGCCACTAGCTATGGTGCTGGTGATATGGAGTCCATGGATGTGGGATTAGAAGAATGCAAGGATACTATCATATCAGCAGCCACTTCTATGTCAGTTGAACCATCCAACGAGGAGTTTGGCAGTATGCATGCAGTTGTAGATGTGTGCTTTGATGATAGTACACCTGTTATTGCTAATGAGGTGAGTGATATAGTGATAGAGTCATATTATACTATCGATCAACAAAGTGTTGATGTTCACTTCTGCAATAGTACTATGTTCAACATGGATGCCACATTGTCTTATGACAATTTGATGTTTGCGGTTGATATTGATCACTCTCTTGAGTGGAGTTGGGCATTGTTTTCACCATCTACAAAGATTCAGTTTTGTGTTGCAGCAGTTGGGAAGAAGAGATTTCATAGATCTTCTACGGAGTTGCCTTCTGGTGACATTCTGATTTCTACATCGTTAGCACAAGTTTTGGGAGCTAGGCTGCAGAACATGTGGTTGGTCCTAATGATGCTAACTTGTAGTTGGTTTAATTTCCACAAGGATGTCACATACTACTTCAATTGGGATCCAGGTGGAGGTTGGAGTTCATTGTTTTGTTGAATTGCTTGAGGACAAGAAATTTCAAGGATGGCGGATTTGTAATGATCCCATCTTTTGGCCTTCACGTTCTCCAAAGTCTAAGTGGAGGATAAGAAGAAATTAAATTAATTTCTTATAAAGTCATTCAATTAAAAATTAAAAGGTGACTTTGTATTTAATTAATTTAATTATTAATTACAAGGGAGTAGCTTCTAGGGTATGTATTAATTATTGGAAGCACGGAAGCCTCTCGTGATTTAATTAATTATTGTTAGGGAGGAATTTCTAGGGTATGCATTAATTATTGGAAGGAGAAGCTTCTAGCTCTTGCAATTAATTAATGTTTTAGTTCCTTCTAGAAGGATGAAGAAAAGGATAAATAGGGCTGAAAGTTTCATTGCTGATGAGATTGGATGATTATGACTTGCATTTGATAAGAGCTTGGATGTGTGAATCACACTCCTTTCTTTTGGCAATAGAGGATGTTCATTCTCTGTTGTAACATTCTAGATATCATTCCCTTAGGGTTTGGCCTTTGGAATACATCTCTTTGTACTTGATTGCAGCATTTTTAGAATTAATATAATTTCAGCCTTGGTTCAGCTTTTGGGCATTCCTGGGTGTCCATTACACAAAGTTAGAAGTCTGGCATTATAATTCCATTTTTCTAATTTTGAAACACATGCAAAAAATTTCAAATCCAAATAATGAAAAAGACAATTCTCATCATCTTCCATGAACCAAACAGAATGCAATACATTCTTCCCATAGTTATATGTGTCAAGTGGATAATGATAAGTCCTATTCATAAGGTTTCTTATTTGTTGGGTTTTCCATACTATTTCCAAGAATGTTTCCTCAAAAACACTTATATTATAATATAATAATCTACTAGTATTAGGTTCTATATGGGGAACTATGATACATGCATACAATATCCGATCCTATATTGTATATGAAATAGTATCAATGATAAGATTTCAAGAATGCACTAAAAATAGAATAATATAAGAATGGAATTGTAATATGCACAAGTAACAAGTTTGGTAGGAGAAATATACCCCTTCTTGATTGATGAGACACTTCGTGCATTAGTAAACATTGAAATAATCTCAATGATTGGGTAAGAAGATTAAATGAGTATTGGTTGATTTCATGGTGAGGATATGGGAGATGGAGAAAGCTATTAATATGTAACAATATTTTTATCAACTCAAATATTATTGTTGGAATTTGGTTACATGTAAATGATAAGAGGAATGTGATTGGCATGTTTTTTGATGGAGATTCAACTTTTTTCACCTAATCTCTTTGGTTAAGAACCAAGGACTGAGGGGTATCCATTTTGCCAAATTTGCCTGGGACATGATCCCAACCTCATCCCTTTTAGATGTCAGGGGCCTTGCACTCAACAAGACTTGATTTTGTTTATGACCACTAACTCTTTTTCATTACATGACAACGTTAAAGATTCCTTTTATTTAATAAATATTCATAGATCTAAAACTTAAAGATTTGTGAAATATTATCTTAATTCTTAATTCTAATTTGTAGTTTATGATTTATTATATCATATTATTCAATTACCATATTTTTTTCCCTTCCATATGCTTTAGGTAAGCCATTTCTTAATAGATGTAGACAATTAAATCCCACTTATTCTATTATAGTACATAAAAAACACTTATTGAATTAGTATAATTAATAATTTAGATAAAAATAATAATAAATTCAAATAATTAGATCATTACTCATTTAATCAAAATAATTAAATAGTTAGATTTAATTAATTAAAATGAGTATATTTTTAGTTCAAAAGCTTAAAATTTAATTTAGAAATCATAAATATTATAATAGTACCTAATAAATTGGTCAAAATTAGCAAAAATAATTTTAAAAAAAAAGAGAAAGGAAACCTATTAGGAAATAACTTTATTAAATAATTATAAAACATAAAGAACTAAACTAGGTAAATTGGCTCATAATAGCAATCTCATGCTCATCATCTCATATAATCCATAACCACATCAACCAAATCTATAAATTAGGATTAATTATCAATTTCCAACTATCTATAATTTTAGTTGATCATGTAAAGGGTGTTCTAATGTGAAACAAACAAGCATATAAAGATGTTATGAAAGATTTCCTAAGGCTCACATGTTATAGTAACTTGGTTAATTTATCTTTACTTAATTTTTGTGCTATATTTGCATTACATGAATAGTTGAAGTGTAGTCGTGTTTGTAAAAGGATTGGGAAGGCTACATACGTTGAACTCCTGATATTTTATTTAGGAGTTCTCTAAATAGAGTTCATAAGATTTATAATATACTTCTTTGTTAAGGTCTTAGACTATTTTTATTTGCATGGTATCTATAGACTTAGTAAGCATATTAACACTTTGATATGATTATGAATAGTTATGTGTAGCTTTATGTGTAGCCATGACTAATTTTTTTTCAAAAGTTGTTATATATTGTCAAGTTGTTATTGATCTTCAATATATTTATTTGTTCAATCTTAAAATTACAAGTTATTGAGAACTCATTAGATATGTGATTTCAATAACAAATTGTCGCTAAAAACATATTTCAGAATTTGAATTATAATTTTAAATATTAAGATGACCAATCATTAATAGTTTATTATATTTTCAATCTTATTAATAAAATAAATGTCAATGGGCCTTTGGTCCACTTGTAAATTTCAATGGTTCTTAAGGAGACCATGAGGAATCAATTCTCAATCTTGTTGAGTGTGTGTCTTTGACATTGGAAAGGGATAAGATAGAGATCTCCCATAGACAAGAAATAATAATAATAAAATAATTCAACATAATAAATAAATAAATGTTACACATTTTTAAATTGACTAGCCATGGGAGGGCCAAAACACACCCCCATTGTTGGGCTTCGCATGGCCATGGGATGATGACATGGAAAACTCCATCCGTTTTTACTACCCAACTCTTCGTCAATTTCTTTAAACTCCAATTGAAGCGTCCATAATGTGAAGTGTTGTCACTATTTCCATGTTCCTTTTAATCCAATATAATTTTATGAAAGATTAATAATATAAATATATTGTTATTTATGATGATTAACATTTTATGATGAGTTTCCATTTCATCAAGCGCAACAATGTGGGGTGCATTTTGGCCCTCCCATAACTAGTGCCCTTGCTAGCAGCACTTTGTCCCACAAATGATTGACTAATGAATTAAAGTGAAAATATTTCATATATAAATTTCTCCGTATCTGTGAAAACACACTGATTTTTTTTCAGATTTAGTGTTGATTTCTGCTTTTAACCATTGAAATCAACACCAATTCATACAGAATTTTCAAAAAAAAAAAAAATGTTTTGCTTATTTTTAGAAGAAGTCCAAGATGCAAAAGGGTACTTTGTCTCCATAATTTCATACCAGACTTGAATCTTCAAACTTACTGCGTGGGCGCAAAATCACAATCAAACTCGGGCAACTTAGTAGTCCAGTGGAAAGCTTCTCATACTCACATATCTCATCTCTGCTGGAAACTTTGGCAGCCATTTCCAAGAGTTTCTCGTGCTCACATCAAACACAAGTATCTCCACACTCTCGTGTGCTCTCAAACAGATCATATCTCCCACTCCCACGCATTCAAACCAATTCGAATTCGAACTCTTCCTAAATTCCTCACACACACTGCTCGGCATTTTCCCAACCTCTTCCCACTTATATTCTTCCTTCAACTCCCACATAACTACTCCTTTCAAAATGTGATTTTCTTCGATTGCTCCAACCGCAAACACGCCACTCTTACAACAAACAAGCCGAACCCACAAATCGTGGGCATCTGGTACTGTAGGCATCGCCACAACTCTGGCGATCCCCTGTTCAATATTGTACGCCATTATTCCCCCACTGGCTGCAGTCATACCCACCAAATACCCCTTGAAGAAGAACATGTCTTCGTTTCTAATACCCACATCAGCAATATTGCCTGCAACTTTCCATGTCTTTGTAGTTGAATTATACGCTTCTACTACAACTTTACCAGTGCTGCTCATGCCCACCACCATGACTGTGTATTCCTCCATCTTATTCTCTGCTGGTAAAATTGCCTTGGCCATAATTCTACTCACACAGCTCATCTCTGGCAGTGTGGAGAACACTTGGGTAAGGGGATTGCAAAGACACAGCGTTGGAGAATTATATCCAAACCAGAAATTGGCAGTTATGTCTGCCAAGAGCAGCCCTGAAGAAGATCCTCTGAAATTGATGGAACAATCGTTTGGAATGAAAGAGAGAGAAATGGTTCGCCAAGTGTTGGTGAAGAAGGAATAGAGAAGGGAGGGAAATTGGGTGTTGGAGGGGCAAAGAATGAGAAATGGCTGGCTGTTTCTTGCAATGGAATTCAAGTGTTGGGATGAAAACAGAGCATTCCACCCCTTGCAAACAGCTCTGAAACGGAAGAAGCAGTCGACTGGAAGGAATTCGAATATTCTCTCCATCAGATGTTCAGGCAAATCTGACCATCTTGTTTGCTTAGGGATTCTGAGAGCACCCATTATCAAAACTAGAGTCTTTTATCCCAAATATGAGACGGCTAAGTATTTATAGCAAACGAGTCGTATCGCAAGCACGAAAGTTTTGGTCAAAGAATGTTTGGATAAGACTTAATCAGGAGGATAATTATGTTCAGAGTTGGCGGTAATTTGATCATTTGATCGAAGCCGATCCGAGCGATTAAATTATGGTTTCCTCTCCTGCTATTTCTTCATTCCGCCTATATTTAATTATCGTGCGATACTATTTGGCTTTAAAAATAGAAACACGTTTCCAAAACGCAAAGAGAGCTTTTTGACTACAGAGATGATACATTCCATTCTGACATCAACACGAATAATAATAACAATACATTAACGAAGATTAAGGGAGGAAAAATAAGTCAATTTTAACTATTTAATACTTTTAGTTTAAGAAGAAAATTTATTGGAATTGAGCAACCCATATCATGCTAATCCATTGGAAGCAGTTCCATTATTATCTAGGAAAATCTTCTCTTGCAAATTCTGTATGGGCCCATTTGTAGGATAACATAAATAACACCTACGCTTTGGCTCGTTATATTAATACCATGGTAATGAGATGTTTTTGTTGTTAATTACGCCGAGAGGCGTTATACAATCACAGCACGAATCCCTAATTCTCCGTCAACAAAAAAGAAATGGGAGCCATTTCACATTTACGTTTCGATTTGCATTTTCTTTTTCTTTTTCCAACCGATGGAATGCAAATCGGTTTTCAATCTTCTAACGGCGGGAAGGCATAAAGTCATTCCAAAATGTTAAATACGTTGCCCTTGCCATAATGAACATACACAGAGATCCGACTTCTGCTTCGCCATAATCCAATGCTTCCCGTGGAGATCTGAAGAAGGTGCCAATTCGACTGCATAGCATTCAGTCAGGTATTGTTCATGCATTCAGATTTTTTATGTTTTTTATCAACGGTTTGTATGGTTGTAACTTTTTTATGCTGGTTTTTCGAAATTGCACTTTTGTGGTTTTCGTATTCAATGATGTAAATGTCTTGTGGCAGATTTCTGTTACATTTTACTCCATATCTGCACAAGATGCTGAAACATAAATAACTCGGATAAGGTTATTTCATACTTAGTCAAGGTTTATTTACAGGAAAAGATATGAGATAATATCTGATATTTATGGAAATAGTCAATGCCAGAAACTCAATTTTGAGCAACTGGTTTAATACGTAGGCTTAAACATGAAAGAAATATCCTTGATTGAAAGAGATTAATGATATTTGAGATAATATATTTCTTCTTCAATGAAAGGAACTTCTAGTAAGCACTTTCTTTGTATTCTTATTGAAGTGATGAATATATCGAGACCAATTTAGAAATAGAACAAGGAGGTGCAAATGGTAGACTGTAAGAGGGCTGTTAGAATAGTAAATAACATCCGTATCATTATAAATATGTTGGGTGAAAGGATATTTATAAAATTTCATAAAGTGGAAAAGATTTTTCTTTTCAACAAATGCAAGTGATTCTTGTTACGCTAAGAGGCGTTATACAATCACAGCACGAATCCCTAATTCTCCGTCAACAAAAAAGAAATGGGAGCCGTTACACATTTTTTAAGATCTTCAATACATTCACAATGGAATATAAAAATATAATATCTATATAAAAATTAAATGATAACTTTAGTTGAGGTTTTTAATTTTTATGCATAGATAAATTTTACAATGTAATTTTTTTTAACACATTTTTCAATACTAACTATTCCTTTATAGAGATTGTGTAACATGATGTATTATTTTCATTTATAAGAGTCCTTTTGTTTACAGAACTATTTAGATTTTCAATAATATTTAGATTTACAATAGTATTTTCATTTACATTATTGTTTACATATTAATTCTATTTAACTCTTTTATTCAAATATATTTTATGCATAAATTAGTTTAATGTTTGAAATGTGGAAGGCAATGCCGCCATTTTCAAACATTAGAATGTAATTTTTTTGTAGAATATTATAATGCAATTTTTTCGTACAATATTACAATGTAATTTTTATCCATAAATAATGTTTCAAAAGTGGAAGGCACTCCCACCATTTTTCTTATATTATATTGCTAATTCTTTTATTCAAATATATTTTATTCATAAATTAGTTTAATGTTTGAAATGTGGAAGGCAATGCCGCCATTTTCAAACATTATAATCTAATTTTTTCGTAGAATATTAGAATGTAATTTTTATCCATAAATAATTTTAATGTTTGAAATGTGGAAGGCAATGCCACCATTTTCCAACATTAGAATGTAATTTTTATGCATAGATAAATATAATAATATTTATTGGTTAAATATTTCTCATGTATATATAAATAAATGTTACTTCATTAATGTTTTTTTCCTACTAGCTATGGTGAGACCTAGGTTGAATTTTGAGACGGAGGAGGAAAGGAGAGAATACCAAAGACAATATCAAAGAGAGTATCGTAGAGAATATCGTAGACGTCAACAACAACAACAGACAGAACTTGAAAGAGAACAAAAAAGAGTAATAGAAAATCAAGGGTGCAGGCAAAGATATGCCAGAAGAAGAGTAGAAATAACGGTTGAACAACTAGAAACTGAAAATCGAGATCTACAAAATGTAGACAGAAACCATCGTCGATGTACTTTTGAGAGGGTCCTTCCTCAAAATTCACAAAGCTACCAAGTTCAACATCCTCAAGCAGAACCAAGCCACATATATGACCATCCTCCAAATACAAATAATCAACTAAATATTGAGAATGGACACTCACCATCCATAGAACGTGTACCAGAAACACCACAACATGGAAGTCACATACATGTTGATTTAGAGTTGCAAAATGATAGACAAAACATGACCAACCCAAATGGTACGCTTCAAAATGATACAGAAAACATGCCCAACCCAAATGGTATGCTTCAGTCCAAATTTAGAAGATTCCAAATGCAGTTTAGATATCAGATAGATAATTTGAAAACACCAAATATGTGTTATGTTTGTCAGGAGTCGTATGTAGGAATGAAAGTATATCGCACTAGTGAGGGTCCAATATGCAATAGGTGTCGTCAAGAGACAGGAATTCACAGGTTTTCATTTGCAAATAATATGGATCCTGGATGTCAACCACCAGAGCTTGGAAATTTAACTCAGGTTGAAGAGATGTTGATTGCACGTGTAAACCCTATATTGCAAGTTACACATGCAACTGGTGGTCAGTATAAGTATAAAGGACATACCATTAGTTTTCCCCAGCATGTTGAACAGCTATCAAAAGTCTTGCCACACACAATTGATCATTTACCAATCATTATTGTTCGAAGAAGGGATCAACGTGGTACACAATATAACTTTACTGTGAATAGGGATCGTGTTTATAGAGCATCGAAATACAAAGTTGAAAATGATAAATTCTATGCAGATGTCAGGATAGATGAAAGTGCTCTTAATGACTTGCCTACAAATACGGATGAGAATATTTTTCATAGATTAAAGACAATGCACATGGAGTTTGATTCAGATGCAAATGAAGTTGTATTCCTAGGTCCTCTCATGGAGACAGATGAAGGTAATATAATTGAGCACACAAACTCTATGGCTTCAAGGCCACCTAATGCACAAAGGTAAATGGAATTAATTCATGCATGGGTTAATAATCTTGATGTCGTTCCCTCTGCTTTAATTGAGTGGCCATCTATAGGTGCATCACCTATCAATGAGTATGTCACATCTGGGTTGTTGGATATGGCTTTCCCAACATTATTTCCAGATGGAAGTTGTGATTGGTTAGAGCCTAGAATGAAATGAGTATACTTGCATGAATTTTTAAAGCATTTGATCAAATACAAGGATCACCGCTTTGGAAAACATCCACGGTTTAGGTATTTTGCATATAACATGGTAATGAGACATCGCGCGCAAAGTTCAGCATCTATTTTTTGTAAAAAGGAGCTTTCATGAAATGCCAATTACTATTAATGAATTGCATGAACATATGGAGAATATGCCATCTAATAATCTCGCAGATAGGCTAATGCGGTTCGGAACAAGTCTAAGAGGAACAAGATCATATTGGGCAAAAAATAAAGCAAAATTAATCGACTTGCTTGACCAGCTTGGCACACCTACGATTTTCTTTACATTAAGTGCAGCCGATATGCAATGGCCTGATTTACATGCACTAATGCCTGGTACACCACCTACTGATCCACGAGAGGCTCAAAAATGGAAAAGGAAGAATATCATTGACTATCCACATATAGTCACTTATTACATGCACTTAAGGAATACAATGTTTAGGAAAGAAATACTTGAAAAAGGTATGAAAGTAAAGGACTTTTGGGGTAGATATGAGTGGCAACATCGTGGTTCACCTCATGTTCATGGTTTCTTATGGCTTGAAGGGGCACCAAATATGGACACTATTAATTGGTCAAATGAGGATGAACGAAAAAGTGTAGAAAGATATTTTGACTCCATTATTCATGCATGGAATCCTAGACATGATCCGCATCAAAGAAATATACATGTAAGTTTCATATTATAAATCAATTAAATATTATTATATGTTTCTCACCTCTATCCAATAGAATAATATATAAATTATCATTTTTAGGTCTTCCAGAATTTTGGTCAGCATCCATGCCTGAAGAATACAACACAACTCGCTGAGATGGATATAGATCAAGATTATGAACAGATACTCAATTGTGTTGAAAGACACACGGTATGTAAGGAGGGAGCATGCCTTCGTAAAAAAAGAGGATGCATGGTTTGTAGGTTAATCAAATTCAAAAAAACTTATATCTAAATTATCTATTTCACCTTTTTCAACAAGTTGGATTGACAAGATATCTATTCATCAATGTTTCAGGTATAATGCTCCTTGGAAATTAAATTTGGATGGGTCAAAGTTATACACAGATGCAGATTCGGGTGAGAGACAATTTGAACCAGCAAGAAATGATGATAGAGTTAATACACACAATCGGTACATACTGCAATTGTGGAGGGCCAATGTTGATTGGCAACCTATCCTTTCAAGACATGCAGTTATCAAATATATTGCAAAGTATGCAACAAAAGCAGAGAAAAGTTCTGAAACATATCAACAAATGTTGATGCATCTTTCAAATCTTGAAAATCCTGATGATTTAACATCACGGGCATATAGAAAGCTTTTAACTGAGACAGTTATAGAAAGAGATATTGGAGCTCAAGAAACATGTCATATGTTATTACAACTTCCATTGGTGGAGTGCAGCAGAAAGTTTGTTAATCTAAACGTCTCACGTGAAGTTTTCAAACTCGTGGTAATCAATGATAATGGAAATGAGGAAGAACTCACAAAATCTTTTGTTGATGGTTATAAAATAAGACCACTTTCTATGGAAGGTATTAGTTTGATTGATGCAGCAAGGTCCTGGATATATAATCCCAAAAGAAGAGGAGATAATAAATGGAGCCCAAGAAAGAAAGCAGCTATTGTTAGAGTTTTCCCTAGGTATTTTACTATTCCTTCGCGAGATTCTAATAAATGGGTGGACTTTTGTTTGTCTGAGTTGATACTATACAAACCTTTTCGTAATGTTGACAGAGACATTGGTCATGATGATGATACTATAGTAGCAAATTGGGACTCATTCAACTATAATCCTTGGCATGTCCAAAGGCAAGAACATGCACAAGATGATGAACCTTCAACTGATTCAGAGATGGAAGATAACAGAGCCATTCAGGAAAATACTACAGAACATGAGTGGGAAATAATATTTGGGTTACACCGTGGTCAACATATGCCAGTTTCTGAAATTGACATGTTGGGAAGGAGAGATATTGATAGAAATACAAATTGGTCCAGTCAATATCAAACTGAAGAGGAGACAATCCGAGCAATAAATTTCATACCTGAAATGAAAAAGCATGGATGTCTTATGTACGACGACATTCCACAATGCATCAACTTTACAACTCTTAGTCACAAGCAACAAAAGGCAGTTGACATTATTCTGACACACTACTATACCAATCAAGTGCAAAATCCTTTATTTATGATAATTCAAGGAACACCAAGAATGGGAAAGTCTTATCTAATTGGTGCCATCAATCAAGCACTTCAGATGGCATCGATGACAAATCCTTCTCCACTTCTATTGCTTGCACCAACTGGAGTTGCAACTTTCAATATAGGAGCATCTACCATTCATTCAAAGTTGCGGATTCCAATTACAGATTTTTCCCAATTACAAGGAACAAGACTTTCAAGCTTTCAACAAGAGATGGAAAATATCAAATATATTTTGATTGATGAAATGAGTTTCATTGGCCAAAATATGCTGGAAAATATAGATAGTCGACTTAGAGAAGCCTTCCCACATAAAGCAGACATAAGCTTTGGAGGTATCCCTTTCCTTACAACACATGGTGTTATTAATGTCTCTCAATTCTTATTAACATTGGTCATATAGAATGTATATCTTTTGATTTTACTTTATGTACATAAATTAAAATTTTGCAACTATCTTTCAGGTGTCTCTATTATTTTAGTTGGTGATTTGGGGCAATTACCTCCGGTTAATGATAGACCAGCATATGATAGCAACAGGCAGGCAAAGTTATTATGGCAGGAATTCAAGATAGTGGTTACACTAGATAAAGTATTTAGGCAAGATGGAGAAAATATCCAACAACAAAGATTTCGTCAACTTCTCACAAATGTCAGAGATGCGAATCCACAAATAGATGACTGGAACTTGCTCATGACAAGAACACCTATAAGATTAGATGTTGCAAGCAATGATGAGTTTGATAAGGCAGTGCATTTATTCTCTACAAATGTAAATGTTCATAACCATAATATGAGGATGTTGTATTCTTTAAGACATCCAGTTGCACGTAGCCTTACAACCAAGTCAACGAATGGTAATAGAAATGAAGATTTATTAGGTGAGGAACTTGAAACAGAGTTATTGATTAGTCACAATGCAAGAGTAATGTTGACTACAAATCTATGGATAGAAGCTGGTCTTGTGAATGGATCATTGGGATATATCAGAAATATTGTCTACAAACCAGGAACTGCTCCACCTCAGCCACCAGCATATGTTACAGTTGAATTTGATAATTATTCTGGAGTACCATTTGATGATCATCATCCAAACATAATACCAATAGCTCCATTTCAGAGGGGTAGGACCTTCCAACTACCATTGAGGTTGGCATGGGCGTTGACTATTCACAAATCTCAAGGGCTAACTCTTTCAAAAGCCACAATTGACATAGGTCCAAGAGAAAGAGCAGGATTGACATTTGTGGCCATATCTCGTGTTAAGTCACTGGAAGCTTTGAGGATAATGCCACCATTTACATATGACCGCTATGAGAAAATGAAAAGTGGGAAACAACTTTCAAAGAGAAAAGTAGAAGAATGTAGATTGAGAAGTCTTGAAAATCATTGATGTTTTCAAACAGACTATTTAATAATAAAGATTTATTTGTTCTACTACATTATGTTATTATCATCGTCAACTATTATGTTGTTATTCTTATTATTACATTGATAGTTTATATTCCACAGTTAATGACAACTATAATTGGATATGCACAGTGCAACATTATAACCTTATTATTTGCACTTTTTAATGGTTGCAAGTACAATTACGCTAAAATTCAATTTTACTAATTCTGCAATTTCTAATTTTAACTATGATCATCAATTGGGTCCTCAAATTAAGGTAGCTATAACATTAATTCAAATTATAAAGACCACCTTCGATTGAAATAAATCAAAATGATTATGCTTCATGACTTTCAACCAATACATTGCTATTCAATATTTGAAAAGTATGTTTGTATATTCTTCACTATCCTTCAAAGGTTATAATATTACCATGTTTCCATACCCAAAATTTCATTACCAATTCTAATACAATTAGGTTTTTATACTAAGTGACCTATTATGTTTTTTCAAAACCATTATTGATATAAAATTTATGTCCCTCTCATTAACTATGCATTTATTATTCTTTTTTATTGGTGCTAATGCTTACTACATTGTTTTCCATGATTTGTTTTAGGCATGGCAGCCTCTGATACACAGTCAAGCATTCTCGACATGAGCCCAACTTCTTCTGTAGGATCAAATCATTTTTTTGAGACAGAGTTTCAGAAGTGTGCACGAATAATTAAACAATGTTGTGCAACTATGGTAAAAGCACTTGAGAATGCAGCTTTATCAATTGATCATGTACAAGAGATAGAGATAATGGAGATGGAAGATGTTGCCAAATATGTACACAACACTTCTACAAAAGTAGATGCATTTCCACCCATGATGGAAAAGGTCTATGATGATCACATTACAAACAAAGGTCGTAATACGATTTTAATCTCTGAAGAATATGTTATGTACTTACATCATTATTGAGAACTCTACACATGGCCCATATGATGATTTCTCATCTTTCATTTTTTCAGTTATTACTTCATCTAAATAATTGTATTAGGAGATATAGTTCTCCTTTCATCTATGTATCAGAATAATAAATAAATGATTTAACTTTTTAGCTCAAATTCTTCTCGACTATACTTGCAGATATTTGAAATGTTTTTCCTTCACCTTTGTGTTTCTACCTACACTATTCATGCTAAGCATAATTAACATTAACCAATGGTCTATTTATAAATGTAACTAATAAAATAACTAATAAAATTATAAAATTACTTAAGGAACATTGTAATCCTTATATTGCTCTTTAATTCTAAGAGGCATGTCTAACGACAACAAGCTACCCTCCTAGATATAATTGTAAATGCAACATTAATTGTAACTCTAACCACAGTCCTACTTTGTCCCCTAACCTTAACCCTAACCATAATTCTAATGCTTTGTCTACCCTAACTCAAACTATAATCCTATTTGTAACTTAAATTCTAACCTAACTTATATTCTAACAGTAAACCTAACCCTCACCTTTACCCTACCCCTAATCCTAACCCTTTATTTACCTCTATCCCTAACCCTAACCATAACTATAATCCTAATACTAACCTTAACCTTAACCCTACCCCTACCCCTAACTCTAACCCTAAATATAATTAACATTAACCAATGGTCTATTTATAAACCTAACTGATAAATTTATAAAAATACTTAAGGAACATTGTAATCCTTATATTGCTCCATTATGCTAAGAGGCTTGTCTAACGAGAACAAGATTCCTTCCTAAATGTAACTCTACATGGAACACTAAATGTAACTCTTAACCACAGTCCTAGTTTGTCCCCTAACCCTAACCATAATTCTAATACTTTGTCTACTCCTAACTCAAACTATAACCCTAATTATAACTTAGACTCTAATGTTAACTTATATTCTAATAGTAAACTAAACCCTAACCTTGACCCTAACCCTAACCCTAAACGTTTCTCTACCCATATCTCTAACCCTAATTGTGATCCTAATCTTAACCCTAACCCTAACCTTAATCCTAACCCTGATCATAACCCTCATCCTAACCATTTCTTTACCCCTATCTCTAACCCTAACCTTAAACCTACCCCTACCCCTAACTCTAACCCTTACTCTAACCCTAATTATGATTCTAATCTTAACCCTAACCCTAATCGTAACCCTCATCCTAACCATTTATTTACCCCTATCTCTAATCCTAACCCTAACCCTAACCTTAACTCTACCCCTACCCCTAACTCTAACCCAAACTCTAACTCTACCATAATTACACTCTAACCCTAGTCCTAACCGTCATCCTAACCTTAACCCTAACCCTAACCCTAACCCTTATTGTAACCATTTCTTTACCCCTATCTCTAACCCTAACCCTTATCCTAACTCTAATCCTAACCTAACCCTAACTCTAATCCTAACACTAACCCTAACCTTAACCCTACCCCTACCCCTAACTCTAACCCTAAATCTAACTCTAACTCTAAATCTAACTCTACCATAATTAGACTCTAACCCTAGCCCTAACCCTAAATTTAATGTTGATTGAAACCCTAACACTACCTTTAACTCTAACCTTAACCTTGACTCAAACTCGTACCCTAACCTTAATCCTTATGTAGCTCTATATATAACCCTACCCCTAACTCTAACCGTTAATCTAACTCTACCATAATTGGACTTTAATATTATACCCAACTCTATATATAAATGTAACCCTAACAATAACCTTAAGCCTAACCCTTTCTCTAAGTCCAACACTAAACCTAACTATAACTATAACACTACCCCTACCTTTAATTGTAGCCTTAAATCTTACTTTACTGTAATTGGACTTCAACCCTAATTGTAATGGTAATCCTAATGCTAACCTTAACCCTGACTCAAAACTCTAACCCTAACCCTAACTGAAACCCTAACTCAAACTCAAACCCTAAATTTAACCCTAATCCTAACCATAATTCCTATGCTCTGTCTACCCCTAACTCAAACTATAACCCTAACCAGGCTAACTCATATTTTAACATTAAACCTAACCCTAACCCTTTCTCTATAGCTATCTCTAACCCTAAGCCTAACTCTAATCCTAAACTTAACCTTAACCTTGACTCAAAACTCTAACCCTAACCTTAACCCTAACCCTAACCTTAACTCTATATACAACCCTAACTCTAAATATAAACCTAACCCTAACTCTAATTCTAAACCTAACCCTAACTATAACCCTAGCCCTAACCCTAATGCTAACTATAACTCTACTCTTTAGTATAACATTTTATGTAACAATATGCTTAAAATAAAACTAAACCAAAGTGATGCAAATAAACACCATATATAGAATTAAAAAATAAAATGTTCAAGAATAATTTTATAGTAAGTTTACACTATTACAATTTTATAGTAAGTTTATACAACTATATTTAAAAAGAAAAAAATTTAAAAATTTAAAATATACTTTTCATGTTGCGCCGCAATTGCCACTAGCTTATATATACCTATATATATATTACGCCGAGAGTAATCGTTCTCGAGGCACCTATTTTCATTTAATCCCAATGTTATTTTAATCACAGTTGGGATTTATGAAAATGAAAATAGGCACCTCGAGAACGATTACTCTCGGCGTAATATATATATAGGTGTATATAAGCTAGTGTAGTTGTATTCATAATGAGATGTGTTTAGTCATGTGCCTGATGGTATTTGATATTTAAACATTTATTATTCCAAAGCCACGTGGCAAAATTGAAAAAGTGGTTTAGCCGATGTACTCTATCCAAAGCTATGCTGAAATCAGCAATAAAGCATAGTGAACCTACGAAAGTAATGACAATTAGAGAAGAGCATTGGAAGGTTTCTGAAATAAAATTAAAATATTATATATTAAAAGGATGGAATGTTCTCTAGAGATTTATTCAGATCTAGATAAGTATTCAATGAATGCAATACATGTAATAATAATAATAATAATTTCATTGTCTCTTCATAGATTTTTAGATCTTTTATAATGATACATAGTTATCTGTCTCTTTTAATAAGGAAGAATATTTTTAGTGTTTATTTTTGGATTTCACTTAAAAGGTTTTTTTCATAAAGTTTCTGATTTCATTATCATATAATTGATTTTAGTTTTCATTATCTGTTCTTAAATCATATTTGTTCTGGCAATTAAGTTATGGTTTCTTCATCCTAGTCTAATCCAATCCACCTGTATTTAATTATTTACTGGATATTTAAATATATATCATTCCAAGAAAATAAATAGCAAACAAAAAGATTATTTGACCAAAGAGAGATTTTGTCTTCCATCCCAAGTAATGTAACACAGTGAATCTACTTTTCGTGAAAGTAATAACACTTGAATACGACCAATGGAAGGTTCTATTTATAAATGATTCATTCACACCATTTCATATTATAGACCCTAACAAAACATATAGAGTTGGCTAAATACATCTTTGACAATTATTTTAGAAATTTTAGGTAACCCAAATTTGGAAGGTCGTAACTCTAGAATCGTTGCTCTAATTGGTTATTATAACCACTTTTCAGAAATGCCAACTCTCGATCTATAGGCTCAAAACTACACAAGTGCCCTTTCATTGAGTTTTCAGACCTCATCTGGGCACTCTAAGGCCTCCAACGGTAAGCCTAAAGATTTTTCTCCTAAATTTTCCACCGAAAATGTGCAATAACTTCTCTAATACTTAAGTTGGAGCAATGATATTTTTATGGTAGGCTTATAATTCTGAAATGAACCTTCATGTAGAAAATGAGAACATTCCAAGCTCGTATGAAAAACTTACCAAAAATAGTAAGCTCCTAGAAATAATAACCACCGTATCTACTCGTCCTTAATAAAATAGAAAATATTGAAAAGAAAATATTTTTGGGTGATGCAAGATTGCTCTTACACCTAGGATGCTCCTACATTAGATCCTGACTTCATCCCTTATGATGTTAGACCTCGCACTCAAGAAGACTTGATCCCTAGTGGGTTCTTTGTGAGCCATACCAAATATCTTCCGATCAATGCATTTTTAGGGAAAAGAATCATGTTGATGATAAACTTACAGATGAAGGTCATTTCATGAAAAACATTATTATGTGGCATGAGTTTCATATTCTCCCCAAGGTGGCTCATGTGGAGATTGATAGAAATATTTCCAATCTAGACAAATATGGTAACAATACTTAGGTTTTTTATGATTTTTTATGGAAAGTACATCCCTTGAGTCATGTGTTTTGGGTTCTCAATCCTTCATATTTGATGGGAATTTTGAATACAATTACCATATGCTAAGGCTGTGTTCTTTGGATCCACAATTTGAATTAAGTCTCTAGTTTTATGGGTGGGTTTGGCTTTACATATTCTTCACTTATCTATTTGTGGTGAGAACATGGAGGGAGGGAATTAAACCAAGTTGAGGCCAATAATTGTGAAGAGTACAAGAAGGATTAAATTTGGAAGATCATTGTAATGCAAAGATCAATAAGTATGTTAAAGGGAGGGTTTTAACCTTGACCTCTCCTAAAAGTTTGATTTTTCATAGGATGATGGAAAAGTTTAAGCATTGGTAGCATTTCTTATGTGGTCATAACGTAAATGCCATGTTAGTTACTAGGCTTAGATTGGAAGGTGTCTAGATGCCAAGAAACTCTAAAACCAATTACAAAGAGGATTTGTGTCACTTCATGCACACCATGAAAAAAGAGTCAAGGTTGCAAAAAGGGTTCAATAGGGAACAACTTCTTGTAGAATGGAAGGTTGTTGTGGTGTTATTGCTCAAGTTTATCATGGTCAAAGGAATGTATGCACTTTCAATACCACTTATATCATATGCTCAATAATTTAGAAAGGACTTGAGTTTTTCTTTCCTTTCTATAGTTTCTCTTCTTTATCTCAATTTGTGGCTAAAACTAAAGTGAAAGGTGGGTTTCCTCTATAGCAAAGCCTCATTTTGAGGCTATATAAATTCCATCTCATTCTTATTCCCCAAGTAGGCCTTAATCCTACCATGTCAATTAAGTTAAATAATTGCTCCTTTAGCCATAGAATATCCCACAGAAAAACTCATATAATTTCCCTTGCTATTGGTTCCAATAGGGTTAACTCAAACTACAAAGTTAAGCATAGAATCCTTCACACTAAGGACCCACAAGAGGACCTTCTAGAAAATGAAAACCTCCACTGTGAGTCATCTAAAAAGGTACTTATGGAACTTGCTAAGATATATGAGGATCCGACTTCTATCTAGTCCACCAATTATGGTAAAACTAGTAAAAATTATTAGACCAACTCCCTATAACATTTTATTTCCTCCCGGTTCTCCCAAAACCCAACTAAGCTACCCAAGAGACCTTAAGATTCTCTATTCCTAATCTCCCACTAAAATCTTGAAACCCCTTGTTGGGTGCGACTTAGATTCCATGAGAATAAAAAATTACAAGTTATGTATCTACCTTAATAAGTAGAAGGCATTGTTCATAAGTGGCTCATTTTCTAGCTACATGACGCAGTGCAAGGCAAGAGAGTCTCCAAAGGAGATGTCCTGTCCCCCAACAAATAATCACATAGCAGAATATAAATAATAACATAGAGATTTAGATCCAAAACAACACCAATTCTTATAATAGAATCATAATATTTACATCCAACATGCCTAGTTGTAAGGCCTTATGGGTTATGGCCAAATACAAAGAAATTATAGTAGTAATTCTACAAGAACTCACAAGATCTAATCACCTCGATAGCCCAGATCCACAATTTGGCAAAAAATCCTAAGAAGAATCTAAACTTGCACTGACAAGCCACCAAGAAACCTTCATGTTTCCCAAGCCCACACTTAGCTTCTAGCTCTGCTCGACTTCGCTCCTCTCAGCTACTCCATGTTGAATGATAATGACTCTAGACAAGACAAGAACCTATACTTATACTATATCCAAAGCTATGTTGAAATCAATAATAAAGCATAGTGAACCTACGAAAGTAAGAATAATAATTAGATAAGAGCATTGGAAGGTTCTTGAAATAAAATTAAAATATTTTATAATAAAATGATGGAATGTTGTCTAGATATTTATTAAGTTCTAGATAAGTGTTTGATGAATGTGATACATGTAATAATTATAATATCATTGTCTCTTCATATATTTTTAGATCTTTTATAATGATACATAGGGTGATGATGTAGAGATAAACTCAATGGAAGCAAAAACAAAAGGAACCAGCACCAGAAAGAGATAGATAACAATATTCTTTTAGTTGATTCATCAAATGAATAGTATATACAATTTGCTTTCCTACAGATTTCTTCTCCCCATAACTTCATATCCAAAAACTTGACCTAAACCTAAACCTAAAAACTCCATTTATACTTGCTAGGATGGTCTATGGAACATTCTAGATTATTAAAAAATAGGAAGAATAGCTTACAGAATACTCTAGATCAATATAGAATAGGGAAGAATGAACCCAAAATGGTCTGAACGAATCCCAAGAAAAGATCTTATCCTAATGACAAAATCAGGATAAATTCCTCAAGTCAGCTCATGCAAAAATCACATCCAAAATATTTTACGTGGGTGCTCCTGCACCATACTTCTGGGGAAAATAGAATCCAAGTCCCTTGGATTGTCCTTCCTCTTTCTTATCTTCCAATTCCTTGGTATTTGTTGTTTGTACTCTGGCCAAGTACCCAAGTCAACTTTCATATTTTCATAAACCTCTTCTGCATAAGAATTTAGGTAGAACTCCTGTAATCTTGCAATAAATGGATTAGAAAAAACAAATGGGACCTCATCATATATGAATTCATCAATTTGGTTCACTATAGGAACCTTTGCATCCTTTTTTTCAATGTCTTTATGCTACAATATCTCCATGCTTGGAGACAAATTCATCACTATTTGACCCTTATCTATCCTCTTAGCTTTATAATAAGTCTTCTTCCTTGCTGCAACTATTATCCTTTTGATAGGCCATACCACTTTCTTTCTTAACTTCAAATGCCATCTCTTGGTTCCATCAAGAACTAGTACATCCACCTCTTTTCCATCTTCACAAGCTTTTGTAATCTCAATGGATTGTTTCTCCAAATCACTATTTTCTTTCTTCATATTTTTCTTCAACTCCTCTTTTAGTTTCGCTAATTTTTCTTCCCTTTTTTTAAGTTCCCTCATTAGGAATCTCATTTTCTCTTCTATCTCTTGATTCATTCTAGCTTCCTCTTCTCTTTTCTTTTTTTTCTCTTCCTCTGTTATTTTGTTCTTGCCTTATTTTCAATTTGGATTCCACCTTCAATGCTAGTTGATAACATTTTTGTACTGTATCAGGACACAATAAATTAAGTTCTTCTTGAATGTTCAACCTCAATCCATTGAGATATCTAGCAATTTTTACACTTTCACATTCACCCTGCTTTGCCTTAGGCTTAATTTTTGAAATTCTTCAGTATAGGCTGTGACATCTAGCTCCTTTTGTCTTAAACTTTGTCTCCTTCAATGAAGTTGGATTTCATAATCCTTAGGTAAGTATGTTTCTCTCACCTTGCCACACATCCTTTCCCATGAAGTTATCATGTTCTTACCTTCTTTGACCCTTTCTCCTTGAGTGAAATTCCACCAAGTGAAGGTTGGTCCCTTCAACTTTAACTTGGAAATTTTTACCTTGTCATTTTCTACTATATTTTTACATTCAAAATGGTTGTTCAAGGCTTCTATCCAATCCATAATAGCATCAGCATCCATCTTTCCTAAGAAGATGGCTAGGTCACCTTTGGCATCCTTCTTTCCAACTCTTTCAAGAGCTTCTATGAAGTATCTCTGGTCTGTAGGTAAGTTAACCACCTCCTGCTTAGGGGTATCCTCTTCTTCCATTTCTTCATCTTGCTCTGAGGAATCTTTTGCTCTCTTTTCCATCTGACCCTTTAGCTTCTCAAATTCATCCAATAACTAAATGGTTTTCTTATGTTCTCACATCTTCTTTGCTAGTTTAGCATTGGTGACCATGTTTGATGTTTCAGTTTTTGACTCTAATCCAGACATAAAATCCAATTGCCTCAAGAGATTCCCCCAAGCTTTGATACCAAAAATGATGCAGAGATAAACTCAAGGGAAGCAAAAACAAAAGGAACCAACACCAAAAAGAGATAGATAACAATATTCTTTTAATTGATTCATCAAATGAATAGTATATACACTTTTCTCTCCTACAAATATCTTCTCCCTATAACATTGTATCCAAAAATTTGACCTAAACCTAAACCTAAAAACTCTATTTATACTTGCTAGGACGGTCTACGAAACATTCTAGATTATTACAAAATAGGAAGAATGACTTATAGAATACTCTAGATCAATATAGAATAGGGATGAATGACCCCACAATGGTTTGAGCGAATCCCAAGAAAAGATCTTATCCTAATGACAAAATAGAGATAAATTCCTCAAGTCAGCTCATGCAGAAATCACGTCCAAAATATTTTATGTGGGTGCTCCTGCACCAGGTGAGCCCACAATAATGGGTTCCATTTTTTGACCAATTTTGACACTGAAATCAGTATTTTTGAAACAAACCTTCACATTTGGGTGACTATATCTCTAAAAGTATTAAGAATGAAGATGACATAAACTAGTGATTTCTAGTACTTTGTTCCTACTTTGTTCAATATAAAGTTAACTTAGTAACCCATTTCCAAAGATTTTTCAAAAAACAATTGACCTAATTTATAATTTTTTCCGAAGTGTTGAAGTTAGTCAATGTTCAATCGTTAGTCAACCTATAATGAGTTAAATTCATATTTGAAAGTCTTAATGAATATAATATCTATTAAAATTATAGTTGTTGGAAAGCTTGCTCCGAGCAACAAAATTTGACATTTTTTAGATTTATTGTATAAGGTCATTTGATCCAAGTATCCAGGGTCAAACACCATTGTTTTCTCTTTTTCTAAAAAATAAAATATTTTTTTAAAACATGTTCATGCAAACACTTTGTTTGCGCGAACATATACACTATGTTTGTGCGAACAAAAATTCGTGTGAACATGTCTATCCAAAAGGATATCAATTGTAAGGCAAAAACAATGATTTTAGACATTCGTGTGAACCCATAAATTATGTTCGCACAAACATATATTGAAATAGAGTACATGCAAACATAATTTATGGGTTCACATGAACCCCCAAAATTTTATTTTTTTTAGCATTGTCAATTTTGTTCGTGCCACAAAAGTGGCACCCACTATTGTGGGCTCACCCCATATCTATCTATTAGTTTTTTAAAAAGAAAAATGTTTTTTGTTTTTTGTTTTTTGTTTTTGGATTTCCTTATGGGGTTTTTTTCATAAAGTTTTGGATTTTATTATCATATAATTGATTTTAGTTGGCATCATCTACTCTTAAATCATAGATGCCCTAGCAATTAAATTATGGTTTCTCCATCCTAGTTTAATCCAATCTACCTAGACTTATCATTTTTGGTATGTAAATATTTGTCACTCCAAGAATATAAATAGCAAACCAAACAGAGATGATGTCTTCCATCCCAAGTAATGTAACATGGTGAATCTACTTTTTGTGAAAGTAATAGCACTTGAATAAGACCATTGGAAGGTTTCGTGTATATATGATTCATTCAAGTTCCATTTCATATTATAATATTACAAAGTTAAATATATAGACAATGGAATGTTGACATGTATTTATTTGGTGGCACTAGAATAGAATGTTAGGTGGAATTTAATTTGTTGAGTATTTGATAGTGATCACAATTGGAATCTTGGGTGTCTTCACAATTCTTTTATAATGTTTTTTATTCAATGTGCTTTATTTGTTTAGATTTTTTATGTTGAGATGATATTATTATTATTAGTAGTTCCCTCTTAAAGGTAGGAAACTAATGAATCCATTCAATTCATTTTTTCAATGAGATTAACCAATCAAATTACACTATTTAAAAACTTATTAGTTCTTTCTAATGTCTATAACTATTTTCTATTTTACACAATTATTTAAATCCTTATTTTCTTGAATCCTATTGGATGACACTAGTTTTAGTAAGGATTGAGAATTATTTTTTTAAACAAAAACTATAGATTTTTTAATCTTTGGATAGAGACTATATGAGTTAATTTATTTGCATTAATTACAATGCAATTTATTATTATTATTAGTCTTATTTTGTTATTTATGGACGATGAGACCATGTGTATAGTTTACACTTTTAGTTTTTTTAATATGTTAATATAAACTATATAATATATATTATTAATTTTTAAAAACTATAAATATTATTATTAAATATATAAAATTATTTTTTCTTATAAAATTTAATTTGTTGATAACTATTATAAGTTGAATTAAATAAATTAGTAAATTAAACTTTAATTTTAATTGCAAATATTTATCTTTTTCATTTTTAATATGTAATCAAAGGTATTTTTAAATTTATATTCTAATTTATTTAACAATATAATTATGTTTATGTTGACTTGTCTTTTTTTTAAAAGTATCATATTATTTTTAAATTTAAACATGTAATTATATGTATATTTGATTTAATAGCTTATTTATTTTTTAAATAAATTTTGTATATTTTAAAATATTTAAAATAAATTTTAAATATACTTATATATATATATATACATATATATATATAAATATATATATATATATATATATATATATCATGTATATATATATATACATATATATATATGTATACATATGTGTAAATTTTAAATATACTTATATATATATATATATATATATATACATATACATATATATATATATATATATATATATATCATGTATATATATATATACATATATATATATGTATACATATGTGTGTGTATATATATATATATATATATATATATATACATGTATGTATACATGTATACATACATGTATGTATATATATACATACATGTATGTATATGTACATATATGTATATGTATATGTATACATATATGTATATGTATATGTATACATATACATATATGTATATGTATATATCTATAGATATATATACATATATGTATACATATATATACATATATATACATATGTATACATATATATACATATGTATACATATATATCTATATGTATACATATATATATATCTATATGTATACATACATATATATATATATATATATATATACATATATATATATATATATATATATATACATTATATATATGTACATGTATATATATGTAGATATATGTCATGTCCCCTTTTCAAATAATTAAAAAATAATAATCTTTGCTAAGGCAGGCAGGCCCAAGAAAGTGAAGTTTCGAAAAAAGGGGGTTAATCTTTGGAAACCATTGGACTAATAAATGAAAATTATTATTAAATTATGTTTCATTAACCTCTCTTGGATGTGAGTTACAGTTATGCCCTCTTTTAAGGGGTTTGGAGGCATTTTGGGCTGAGGGGAGAACTTGATTTTTGCTCATTCTTTGTTATTCTTTAGAGGCTGCCAAACCTGTGGAGAAGGAGACCCAAGAACGGGAGTTTGCAGGTTTCCAGGGAGACCCAAGAATGGGAGTTTGCAGGTTTCTAGAAAGGCTAAGGATGGGAGTTTGAAGCCATTCCATGTGCATGCTCATACAGAGTTTGCCTTTGTGCTGAACAGTGTAGATTTGTGGGTTTTTGGGTGTGTTTTTTGCATGAGTTTGGTGTTTTCAGTTGAGCATTTCATATCAGTTTTGGTTGCTGCTGTATTTCAGACTTTAAGCTGTTAAAATAGATCTGAATATATGTATTGGGATGTGATTAAACTTCTGAGATAGTTTATTAGTGTTGTGTGGTGTTTTCGAGCATTTTTGTGTTAATTTCGGGGGCCCGATGAGCATAGTTTTTGTCCTACATTTGAGAACTGTTGTGTAAAGGTTATACGGATATGGAAATGTCATTTTGTAGGCTGTTATGCTGCTGAAATTTCTGTAAAAATCTTCACTTTCAGATTTATTAATAATTGGTGAAGCTGTGAAGCTTTTGGCACAATCTCTGGCATACCCGATTTGGGGTTTCTTGAGAAATTTGGAGGATCTTTGTGATATTAGTTGTTTGATCTTAAAGATCTGATTAAAGGTTGGAAATATCATATAAAATCAGAAAAGGGACATTTCAGTGGTATCAGAGCCATGATCTTGCCAGCCTGAGGGTTTGTAGAAGTTTGCAGGTCAGTTTTGACAACTACCCAGATCTTGCATTTCAGTTTTGAGAACTACCCAAATCTTGCATGTCATAATTTATGATTGCATGTTGCTTCTAATCAGCTGCATGTCAAAATTTATGGTTGCATGCTACTTCTAATCATTTTCATGTTAGTTCTTGGTGAATTTGGTGGTTGTAGAAGTTTGCATTTCAGTTTTAACAAGTACCCAGATCTTGCATGTCAGTTTTGACAACTACCTAGATCTTGCATGTTGCTTCTAATCAGTTGCATGTCCAAATCTATGGTTTCATGCTACTTCTAATCATTTGCATGTTAGTTCTTGGTGAATTTTGTGGTTGTAGAAGTTTGCATGTCAGTTTTGACAACTACCCAGATCTTGCATGTCAGTTTTGACAACTACCTAGATCTTGCATGTCATAATTTGGTGGTTGCATGTTGCTTCTAATCAGTTGCATGCTACTTCTAATCATTTGCATGTTAGTTCTTGGTGTTTGAAGAAGTTATATCCTATTGGGGTTACACTCTACTTTATCTAGAATGGACAGGTATAGTACAGAGTCTCAGAGGGAACGATCTTGGACAATTGATAGCCAGAGTCAAAATAGTAGAAAGGATGGTTATTTAGACATTCGAGATAAACTTATGAAAATAAGCCATGACATGTCTAAACAGTTGGTTGAGCACCACCGTATAATGAATGACATGTTATCTGACCCAGCTAAGGTGGATAAGTTGACTGGATTTCTATTTGGCAGATTTTCTCATAGGACAGATGACACAATTCCCAAGAACTTACATGAGGAGTTTGAGAAACTAGTTGATAGCCAGGTAGAGGTCTCAGATTCTACTCTGCCACAGGAGGTGGTGGGAAAGGATATTACACAGATTGATAGTAACGGTCAACTTGATACTCAAATTGAGACAATTGTTTACAGGTTGTCAAAGGGTGATGCCATAGGTATTCAGGATGGTATAGTTACAACAGGCAGTGACTACAGTGTAGTGGGTTCAGATGATGATTATGAGGATGTTGTTGTGCAGGATGGTGAGATACCTGGTAGAGATGAGCAAACATTGAGCATTCATGACTTTGCTGAGAAAGAGTACCAGGCACAGTTAGATGCTTCATCACATGAGGTTGAGGCAGGTAGTACTTCACATGATTTATCCCGCCAGCTGAAGGTGAGTGAAGATAGTATTTTGACTTCATTATCTCATCATGATAGGTATGTGGAGTTAGTTGGTATTGGTCATATTACTCAAGTGAGGATTTTGCTTGAGTAACCAGCTGATTCTAGTTTACAGATATGGACTCAAGATTGTTATATTGGCATTTGGGATTCAGTTAACAGGAGATCTTTAACACTTTTTGGTAGCAGTGTTTGTTTGGGTGCTATCATGGATTTGATTAGCAGATTGCACGGTGTTGTCTTTTCTTGTGCTAGCAGCTTGTCCAATGTTGGTATTAGTTTTTATACACCAATGTTGGGCTTTGTTCATATATCCAGTCGACCATACTTGCTAGAATGTGTTGATGGCATTTCATATTTGGCAGTGTGTATAGATGAGTCCCAGGATCATATTGGCATTGATGACATCCAGGAGGATGTAGTGGGCAATTTTGAAGACTTAGTTTCCTTGGGTATAGAGGAGTTGGATGGCAATGCTAATGTTTTTGATACTCTGTATGTTGATATGAGTTTTAGATTTGATTCACAGGATATGGATGGTAATACTCTAGAGACTAGTAACTTTGAGGATACTCCTTTAGACAGTGCATCAGAGGAGGTTTGTAGGAGACAGTCAGGCCAGTGCCATCATGTGTCTAATCAGTTGAGAGTTAGTGACCAAGACATTGCTATCATTTGCCAGCATTTCGATGCTGCTTGTCAGTTGTTAGCAGTTTATGGATGGGGTTCTCCTACTAGTGATGAGCAGGGAGGCAATTATCTTTCCTTGACAGAGTTCCACTCTTTATGGGAGGCTATCTAGATTCTGAGACAGGATTATATGCAGTTGGTAGCCGACAGAGATTATCTTATGAAGTGGGGCAGTACAGCATATGATGCATTGTTGGCCAAGGAAGATGAGGTGAGTGAGCTTACTGAGTAGCTTTTGGTGACTTCTGAGATTCTTGAGAGTACACAGTTGGCTTTCAAGGAGTCACAGTTTCATTTGGCTAAGGTGACCATGGAGTTAGAGCGACTACAGTCTTCACCTGATTCTATATAGTCACAAGCAGTGGTGTTTGGTGATCCGAGGATGTCCATGGCCGAGATTGTCAGAGACAGTGGAGATGGGGATGCATCCATTCTTGATACTAACATTGGAATATCAGGTTCATTCCCACTAGAGTTAGGTTCAGTTGAGTTGGGTGTTGTAGCAGATTGTTGTATGCCTGACATGGTGGTGGCCTCTAGTATTGATGGCACAGAGACTAGAGATTTATCAAAGATCATGTGTGATGTTGGTGAGTCGGCAGTTGGCATGGTTCCTACTAGTAACACTACTCTTGGTGATATCTTCGGAGGTAGTAGTTAGTTCCAACATGGTTAATGATCAATTGCAGTTAGTTTCATCTGGATTACAGTCTGAGCCACTGACTGAGATTGGTGCATTCTATCAGCATTACACTGTGAGGTATGCTCATCAATTTACCTTTGATGACCATGTTGATGAGATAATGATACAGAGATGTACTTTGGTTCCTAGTGCTTATCATCAGTTATGGGACAATTTGATGCCTCAAGATGAGAGTTGTGATGGGCATGACATGGCGATAGGTTCTACAGTTGACAGCTTGATAATACATGACTTAGAGTAGGAGTTTCAGAGTGATGCTTCAGCGGGTGTTGTTATTGATTCTACTCCTTTGGCTATGACATCTCCTGACTTAGCTGGTGATTAGTCACAGTGGGTTGTATCACTTGTTCATGGTGAGTTGTTGACTAAGGTTGGTTTTTTTTATCAACATTATATTGCAAGGTATTTACATCATTTAGCATTTGATCCTTGTGTTGAGGAGTTGATGGCAGGAAGATTTGGTTTGGGTTCCAATTCTTGCTATTTATCTTGTGATGGCTTTTCACCATCAGGGGTGCATGGTAGTTATGGTTATGAGATAGTGGCTGGTGATTTGCAAAGTTGTGTTGACTGCAGGAGTTGTACAGTGTGTGGATTCTCCATACTTGGTACAGTTTCATTCGAGAGCATTCACCATTGTTGCAGAGTTGGATTGTGCATTCCGTATAGGCCAGTGGGATGCGTTGATGGTATTTACTGTGTTGGTAGTTTGATTTTTTCACTTTGCTTGGGTTCTGATGTTCTAAGAGTTTGTGCCTCATGGGTTTTTGATTGTGGTAGTGGTGATTTCAAAGTTTGGTTGAGCTATAATTGTCAGTTTGATTATGGATTCCTCTTGGTCATATTGCAGAGGATATTGCAGGAGCCTGTGTTAATTGGTAGTAGTATAGTTCATGACTACATTTGGGATCCAGGTGGATTGATTGGTTTATTTTTCAACCATTGCTTGAGGACAAGAAATGTTTGGGAGGGGAGGACTTTTCATGTCCCCTTTTCAAATAATTAAAAAATAATAATCTTTGCTAAGGCAGGCAGGCCCAAGAAAGTGAAGTTTCAGAAAAAGGGGGTTAATCTTTGAAAACCGTTGGACTAATAAATGAAAATTATTATTAAAATATGTTTCATTAACCTCTCTTGGATGTGAGTTACAGTTATGCCCTCTTTTAAGGGGTTTGGAGGCATTTTGGGCTGAGGGGAGAACTTGATTTTTGCTCATTCTTTGTTATTCTTCAGAGGCTGCCAAACCTGTGGAGAAGGAGACCCAAGAACGGGAGTTTGCAGGTTTCCAGGGAGACCCAAGAACGGGAGTTTGTAGGTTTCCAAGAAGGCTAAGGATGGTAGTTTGAAGCCATTCCATGTGCATGCTCATACAGAGTTTGCCTTTGTGCTGAACAGTGTAGATTTGTGGGTTTTTGGGTGTGTTTTTTGCATGAGTTTGGTGTTTTCAGTTGAGCATTTCATATCAGTTTTGGTTGCTGCTGTATTTCAGACTTTAAGCTGTTAAAATAGAGCTGAATATATGTATTGGTACATGATTAAACTTCTGAGATAGTTTATTAGTGTTGTGTGGTGTTTCCGAGCATTTTTGTGTTAATTTCGGGGGCCCGATGAGCATAGTTTTTGTCCTACATTTGAGAACTGTTGTGTAAAGGTTATACGGATCTGAAAATGTCATTTTGTAGGCTGTTATGCTGCTGAAATTTCTATAAAAATTTCCACTTTCAGATTTATTAATAATTGGTGAAGCTGTGAAGCTTTTGGCACAATCTCTGGCATACCCGATTTGGGGTTTCTTGAGAAATTTGGAGGATCTTTGTGATATTAGTTGTTTGATCTTAAAGATCTGATTAAAGGTTGAAAATATCATATAAAATCAGAAAAGGGACATTTCAATATACATATATACATATATATATACATATATACATATATACATATATATATATATATATATATATATATATATATATATATATATGTATATATGTATATATGTATACATACATGATATATATATGTACATGTATATGTATGTATACATATATATATATATATATATATATATATATATATATATATATATATATATATATATATATATATATATATATATATATATATATATATATATATATCTATATATATGTATATGTATATATATATATATATCTATATATATGTATATGTATATATATCTATATATATGTATATGTGTATATATGTATATATATATGTATATGTATATATATGTATATATATGTATATGTATATATATGTATATATATGTATATATACATATATACATATATATACATATATATACATATATCAATCATACAATAAAGAAAATATTTTTTTCTTAATTCAAAAAGTGGCAATTAGAATACTAAAACTACATTAATTTCAGTAGTTATGCACAAGTTAATAATTTTTTCTTAAACATATGATGATTTATTATTTTAATTTAAGGTTTTCCAATTAGATTAATATCTACTTGTGAAGTGGTGCTCAATGAAATACCTGAAAAGCTATGTTTCTAAGCCAAAAACATACAATTGTGAAATATCTTTCCACCACTTATAACTTTCTCTCCATAACTTCTCTCATTCTTTATTTCCATTCCCTCCAATTTATCTATACTTCATGTTCTCTACCAATTGCTAGGAATTTTGACACATTGTGTCTCTTGTTTTTTAGTGTCACTAAATCATCATTTGTATCTCTTTATATTTTTATATGATGTACCACGGAGTCATGTTGGGAAAGCAACTTGGATATCCAAAAAATCATCATTGAAGAGGATGTGAAGAACATTATTATGCTTCTTAATGTTAGTATTAAAGTTGGTTGGTAAACGACACATGTCATAAGCAAAATCACTACTCATATGGTCATATTAGATATCTCCTTATTTTTTTATGGAGTGTTCAAACCTATGAGGTAACCCGACAAAGGCATAAGGCCTACAAGCTACTAACTAGCAAAGGCCACCACAAAGATGATTTAGGAACCCTATATGGGCTTGCTCTTGCCTGAAACCTCTCTGACTTAGAACCAAGGATCGAGGGGCATCCATGTCATCAAAATCACCCCATTTATGATCTCGGCCTCATCCCTTATGATGTTGGAGCCTTGCACTCAACAAGATTTGATCCCTGGTGGGCTCTTTGTGAGCCATATTAGATACCTTTTGATCAATGCATTTTTAGGGAAAGGAATCATGTCAGTGATAAACTTACAAATGAAGGTCATTTCACGAAAAACACTATTATGTGGCATGACAAGTTACATATTCACCCCAGGGTGGCTCATATGGAGATCAATAGAAATATTGCCAATATGGGAAAATATGGTAACAATACTTAGGCATTTTATTATTTTTTATAAAAATTACATCCCTTGACTCATGTGTTTTAGGTTCTCGATCCTTCATCTTTGATTGGCTTTTTGAATCCAACTACCATATGCTAAGGCTTTGTTCTTGGGATCCACATTTTGAATTAAGTCTCTATTTTTATGGGTGGTTTTGGCTTTGTATTCTTGACTTATCTATTTGTAGCAACAACAAGGAGGGAGGGAATTAAACCAAGTTGAGGCCAATAATTGTGAAGAGTGCAAGGAGGATAAAATTTGGAAGATCGTTGTAATGAAAAGATCAATACGCATGTTAAAGAGGGGTTAACCCTAACCTCTCCTAAAAGTTTGATTTTTCCTAGGATGACAAAAAAGTGAGCATTGGTAGCATTTCTTTTGTGATCATAACATAAATGATCATTTTGGTTACTAGACTTAGATTGGGAGGTGTCTAGATGCCAAGAAACTCAAAAGCAAGTTGCAAAGAGGATTTTTGTCACTTATAGACCCCATGAAAAAAGTGTCAAGGCTGCAAAATGGGTTCAATAGGGAACAACTTCTTCTAGAATTGAAGGTTTTTGTGGTGGTTTTTCTCAATTTTATCATGGTGAAAGAAAGGTATAAACACTTTCAATCCCACTAATATCCTACGCTCAGTAATTTTATAAAGGATTTAGAGTTTTGCTCTCCTTTTTGTATTTTCTCTTCTTTATCTCAATTTGTGGCTAAGACTAAAGTGAAAAGTAAGTTTCCTCCATAGAAGGGCCTTGTTCCGAGGCTATATAAATTAAATCTCATTCTTAGTCCTCAAGTAGGCCTTAATCCTACCTCATCAATTAAGTTGAATAATCCCTCATTTATCCATAGTATATCCCATAGAAAAACTCATGTAATTTCCCCTGCTATTGGTTCCAATAGGATTAACTCAATTTTTAAAGTTAAGCACATAATAAATCACACTAAGGACTCACATGAGGACCTTCTAGAAAAAAAAAGCCTCCATAGTAAGTTATCTAAAAAGGTACTTATGGAACTTGCTAAGATATATGAGGATTCAACTTCTATCTAGTCTGCCAAATCTAGGCAAACCATTGAAAATTATCTGACCAACTCCCTATAACATTTTATTTCCTCCTCATTCTCCCAACCCAATTAAGCTACCCAAGAGATCCCAAGATTCTATATTCCTCATCTCCCACTAAAATCTCAAAACCCCTTATTGGGTATGACTTAGATTCCATAAGGAAAAAAAATTATGAGTTATGTGTCTACCTTAATAAGTAGAAGGTAATGAATAAGTGGCTCATTTTCTAGCTACATGATACAGTGCAAGGTAGTAAAGTCTCCAAAGGAGATGTCCTATCCCCTAGAAAATAACCACATAGTAGAATATAAACAGTAACATGGAGATTTAGATCCAAAACAACACCAATTCTCATAATAGAATCATAAGATTTACATCCAACATTCCCAGTTGTAAGGCCTTCTGGGTTATGGCCAAATATAGTAGTAATTATGCAAAACCTCACAAGATCCAATCATCTAGCTAGCGCAAATCCACAATATGGTAGAAAACTCTAAGAAGAATCTAAACTTGCACTCACAAGCCACCAAACAACCTTCTTATTTCCCAAGCCCATATTTAGCTGCTAGCTATGCTCAACTTCCCTCCTCTCAGCTACTCCATGTTATGATGAATATAATGACTCTAGACAAGATGAGAACCTCTATTTATACTAAACCAAGCCACAAGTTGGCCTAGAAAATTATATTAAATAAACACTCACATATTGAAGAAACTCTTAAGCCATAAGTCAGCTTGGAAACAAACATTAAATACATGAAATAACTAAATACTTAGGACACGCCCCAAGTTTACAATGCATAACTAACTCAAATGACAACATAAGAGTACATATCCTAAAGCATAGGTCCACGTTCCATCCAACGATTCAAATCCAAGAGCGTGCACACCAACTCCCTTGGATCAAAGCTTGTAGATACAATCTCCAAAGTCTGCTAGTAAATCACGAACATGTGACCAAAAGTTATCAAACCAATTCTAACTTCAAGATGATTACTCCAAAATTTATGGACACTTAGGACAAGGTTTCCTAATATGTCTCAAATAGACCCCCAATTGTGCAAATCATAACTCCACAAATTTGAGCTCGATGCTCCTACATACAGGATTGTTGACTACCTAAGGATGCTCTTACATCAGACACCTCAAGTGTGAAGAAATATATTCTTAACATCTATAAGAACATCTTTCAAGGTTCAACACATAAATCCCAAACTGGCTCTTCACATACATGTCCTCCAAGTAATTAACTTGCACACTATTGCTTGTGTACCTCTTCTACAACTCCTTTTCTACAACTATCATCTTTACATTTGTCTTTGGTGTGTAACAACTTTTTTTCCATGTTGATCTCTAAACCTTCCAAAATCCTTCAACTCATCTCAGCTACCAAAACTCAGGTTCCCCCTCCCAATTTTTGAATTCTATAAAGGAATCAGGGAATGATTCATGTCACCTTTCTTAACAATAAACACATTCTTGACATAATCATGCACTGTCCTACAATCGTATTGTCAAGGTCTACCACATAATATGTGACAAGAACTCATGTCCACAGTATCACACAACACTTGATCCACATACTGCCCAATCTAAAAATTAATAAGATATTTCTCCCTTACTTCCAAAGCATGTTCATCTACTTCCAAAGCATGTTCATCTTGTAACCAACTAATCTTATAAGGACAAGGATAATCCACTCTATTCAAACCAAGTTTATGAACAATCTCCTCAGTAACTAGGTTATCAGTACTGCCACCATCAACAATTTTATTCTAGCATTTACCTCTAAACTTACAATGAGTCCTAAAAAAATTATGCCTTTGACAAGGTTCAAACATCTTCTTGTTAGTAATAGGAGATATTGAGAGGGGGGGTGAATCAGTTTTCCACAAACTTTTTCCCAATTATGGAGATCATTAACAATATTATAACTTGCATATAAAAGTAAATTGACTAAGCTAAATAATAGACACAACCATAAAGTAATGCAGCACATAAAACCATATTTTGTTAACTAGGGAAACCCTAGCTAAGGAAAAACCATAGTGGGGATTGTACCCACAAAATTATCCACTAATCAAAAGTATATGATGAAAAATATTAACCATGTTAGGAATCTATGACATATGTATAGTATCTCGGTCCTTATTAGAGGACTAGGCCTTGTTAGAAGCCTAAACCTTGTTAGGAGTTGTTATTACAATTACAGAAAGTGTGCAAGATGATCCCACTGCCCAAATATTCAATATACAATAATGTTCTTGAATACAAGAGATAAGTACAAAACCTCCTACTATTGCTAATATCTTCAATATCTGATTTTCCTTTGTCTCTCTTCACAAAACTAATCATATATCCATACTACATTTATCAAACATCATAATTCACATCACAAAATAATATCATTTCAATTTCATAGACATCTACAAACTTTGCATCTCAAGTTATGTCCTTTATACCAAGTTATTTCAGAGGAATTTGTATTGTCAGACTTCATACCTTTACATGCTTGCCAAAATAGAAAATTGACTCTTGGTTACTTAGGGTTAACATCTAGGATTTTGTCCCTAATTGATCAAGTAATTATTTTGATTAAAAAAATTCCTTAATATAAAATATTCAATTCCTTTCCTTTATCATGTTATGTTGGCTCATTATTGCAGCTGGAAAAACTACAATAACTTCGCATGTATTATTTCTACAACCTCGCACTCTTACCTATAATATCTTCATACTATGTTCTATATGTACCTTAGTTGGCATGTGCCATAAATACCTCTACGAACTGCACTGATCAAAATAGTGCATGTGCTGATAGATAGATTCTGTGATACTTAGATAATTTTTAAAGTACTTCTATCAAATTTTTATCTCCATGATTTTCTCATTCAATCTTTGACTATATTTTACCATAAATGACAACCTTATATCATAAGGCCCCTTCCCTAATACCCTATTATAAATCTTAATAACATGAATATGATTAGAGCTAGGAAGAGTAAGGAGATGAGATGTCATGTTTCTGTCTCTTGAGTTTAGAATGTGAATTATATATGGTTATCATACACCTTATGATGGTAAGAAGGTTTTGGAATCTAAGTATGTTATGATTGGCATTTTCCTTAGCAATAATAAACTTGAGATCTTATTGAGACTTATATATATTTTGGTTATTGTTGTGCTAAGTATTGTATTCAAAATTTCATTAGGTTGATAAGCTAAGACCCGATGGAATAAAGGCTCGAAATTTCATAACTTAGAAACTATGTCGAGGAGTTCATGGTATTTTATGATCTATTAGGATAATTGATTTAGGTGGTCATTGTAGAAATATGAATAAGCACTCACTCTTGTGAGTACTACTAATAATTATAGATGGAAATTGTTATCAAGATTGGATAAGGGCCTACTCGATAGAACTCAATATGATGTAAATATAATAAGCCAATTGTTGTGCAAGTAGTATTAGGTGGGCATGTTATGGTGGATGATAATTAAGATAAGGATATAATATGTTGACTAACAAAATTCAATGGATTTATCTAATGATTGATTTTGAACCTATGTAGACATGATTATGAAACCATCCTGATTACCTGACATAAGTGATTTTAAAGACATATGCCTTATGATGTGTTATCTTATGATGATATCAGGATACTATTATAACTATCACCACGTTTAATTGAATAAAAGATATTAGTTTGGATGTTTACATTTTGGTGGATTATATTTATGGTATGTACTACAACCTAGTTCATATGCCTGATGATTTAATAGTTATGGATGCAATATTTCATCACCATGATAGAAAATGGAATATGATGCAATTCATAATATAAATTTGATCATGTTAGAGAAATATTAATGTTGATATGCAAATTTTGATATCTTAATATTTTGAATTCTTTTTATATGAAAATGATTAGAAAAAGGAAGTTAATTATGAAAATTTGAATATATTGATTTATGTGAATCATGCAATATTAAAATTGTCATGCACCTATATACATGTATTTTTAAATGATTTTCATTGGATACTAATGCCCAAGTTTAGTGTGGAGGAAATTGAACCATGGAAATTAAGCAGGAAAACAAGATCCAAACTTATGTGGACACAGATTAGCCAAGGTAAATCTTTAGAAGATTCAAAGCCTCACTATAATGTGTGTATTTCGTAAATGTAAGTTGTATGTGTGTGTAGTAAATTTAATTTCATAAATACATTAGGAACATATCATGGTGAAGTGTGATGTGTTGTAATGCATAACTTGACACTTATTATTATTTATGTGCTGATGAAATGTCAGCTAGGGTTTCAATCATGATTGCACTTAACGTTAAACTAATTGCCCTTCAAAAGATTTAAGAAAATTTACTTGGAGAAAGAATAGGATGGGTCACCATCAAGGGAAATTGGAATTCAAACTTGACAAGGATTTTGAAGGGTCAATAAGTGGTCCCAAAGTGCCATTTTTGTGAAAATAAGCCACCCATATGTTAGCATAACATGTTAGGGGCCTAAATTTAACCATTTTAGTGTTGAGCTAGCCTAAGGGACCTCTTAACCAATGCATTATCCCACCAATTCAAAAATTGAAGTTATCTCCATCTTCCCACTTAGTCAAAAGTAGAAAAATTGATAGGGAAAAAGTTGTAAGAGTTAGTGTCTTGATGTTTTTGCCAAAATGAGTGAGTGGGGGAGTCTTTTTAGTGAACTTGGACAAACAAGTTGGGTGTTCACCCACTCTCTAAGTTTAGAGACAGATAGGGATCTTGGAGGAGGAAGGACTAAGGAGAAGGGAGCTCTTCAACAAATTTCATTTTCCATAGCTTGGACCAAGGTTGGTGCCCATTCCATGACTCTCATTGCACTTTCTCAATGATGGTGTTCTTGTTCATTTGGTGTTAAAAATTCATGTATTGTGTTTGTGTTGAGATTGTTGGTTTATGTCATTGTTGTGATAGATTTCTTTTGCAAATTTTTCCTTATTTTTGTGTGTGTGAATGTTAATGGATGTGAAGGCTTTTCTCACCCTTGGGAGGGAAGAGAAGTCTTGGGTGAAGGGTTTAGTTGGGCTCAACAATGAAGTTGAGAAATTCTCCTCTTGGAGAGGGTTTAGTTGTTCATGGAGCATGGGCTCCATTGAAGCCATATGCCTTGTTTTGTGATATGGGAGGTATAAGTATATTGGTGTATTGAGGAGGATGAATTTGATAGCATCAAAAGGGCATGATGCAATGGAAAATATGTATACTTGTATGGATATGGAATTCTCCTCTTTGGAGAGCCCACCTTCACACATGTCTCATGATTCCGATGTGAATCAATTGTGTCAAACGTTGGAGGGATTGTATATGTATTGTGATGTTATTTTAGTATGGGTTGTCCTTGAGTGTAACTCGTTTGAGCTATATTTCCCCTAGCTCGGTGGGTGGCTTCATGGAAGCTTAGGATGGGAGGTGAGCCTCCATGGTTCTTGTGTAAACAATTTTTTTGCAAGTTTGGTGTTCAATGGATCCAAGGAAGAAGGTTAGTGATTCCCATGCTTTGATAAAGAAAAGATTGTATATGTCATTGAGAAATGCATTTGAGAAGATGAAATCCTTCTCTAGGTTATTGAGTATTGCATTGTAAAGATGAACCCTGCATCTATGTCTTTTGTGAATTGTATTGTAAAAGTGTGATCTTCATTTTATGCACATTGTGGTGAAGAGTGCATCCATGAAAGGAATGATTAAATTTGGATATTATCATATGTGTTTGTAATATGCATTTAGATGTAATGAATGAAAGGATTAGGAGTATGATAGTCATTGTTGAATGTGAAAGAGATTCATTTTCAAAAGTAATCTAATGTTTTGGCACTCAAAATAAACTTGCAAATTTGGAGCCACACTCATTTTGATTAATGAATCAATATAATAAAATGTATCTTTAAAAAAATGGTTCAAACAAGGAAGTTTCATTTGCATTATCCAATAAGAAGTACCAGTTTAAGTTCTCTTAATGATAGATAAGAAAAGAAAAGAAAAATCTACTTACTTCACATATGATCTTGTTCAACTATAAGTTCTTATGTTTTAAATTTATTAGTATAAGTAATGTTAATAGAAACATTCCTTGGCATGTGTATGGGAATGTAGAAAAATAATCAAAATAAGACTCATAACATCATAGTTGAAATAGATGATGAATCAAATGGATAATTCCTATGAGAAAATAAGCATGTACATGTCTATTATTAACTTGTGGACTTTGTATGGGAAGTGGGAAATCATTCCCCTCCCTGTTAGAGATCAATAAAATATTCAAATGAAGTATTCCCTGAATCTCCAACAAAGAAAAGTGACAAAATAATATAGAAGAGCAATTAAGTTTTTAAAAAATGTACATAGAAGAGATCATGACAATCACGTGACTCATGTACTTATGTTTATCATAACACAAAACAAGCAAAGGAATTTTTTTTATAAACTATTCATTCTACCCCATCAATAAAACAATACACATATTAAAGGGAAAGTTTAAAAAGGAAGAGTGGAAAAATAAAGTATATATTAAATTACATTATAGCCTCCCCATTCCTGCATATCAGCATAAGTCATGGAGGAGAATATTCATAACAATAAACCATCAATTTTATAAAATTTTACTTGGAGGGCCCCTTCTAGTCGACAACCACTCCCCAAGACACCATCATCAAGACACCATCATCATACTTATTCTAAGGCTCTCGATATTCAAGGTTAGGAAATTGGATTTATTAACTTAGGGTCTGTTTGGCAACAGGAATACAAGCGGAATAGGCATATGTAAATTCTTAAAATTTTGAATTCTTTGTTTGGATGCACCAAATTGGAATTGGAATACGAAATAAAATAGGAATACGTATTCCAATTTTGGCCCAAAATGAGGTTTTACAATTCCACCCAAATAGGTGGAATTGGAATATGTATTCCTATTCTAGTTTTATTTATTTTAGAAAACATAAATTTTTGGGTCTACGAATTCCCTGTAAAATTCTAGCTAAACCAAACAAAGAATAGGAATACGTACCCCCATTTTCTATTCCAGAATAGTTATTCCTACTCCGGCAACCAAATAGACCCTTAGTTATTTGAGTTAGTATTTGTAGGTTAGCATGGAGTAAAACTCAGAAGAGATTAATCAATTAAGGATTAGTATAACATAAAGTTATCAGTCAATAAGTTAGTATGGTAGTTAGTGAATTATTTGTAAATCAGTGGTTAAGTGTATAATGTAAATTAATTAGTAAGTAAAGTTAACATGTTAGTATATAGTTAGAAGTTAATACATAGGATATTACTGGTATATTGTTAGTATGCTAAATAAAATAAGTTGTATTATTAGGTAGGTAAATTAGTTAGATTTCAATGATATGTTAGTAAGTGGTATAAGCAAATAAAGTGGTAAGTTGTGTTGTGGATTAGAAAGTATATTAAATAATAAATTAATTATTAGAATCATTTCATTCCTTAGTTAGTAGATGTATATCAGATTATAGTTACCAGTTAGTATAGACTAACTTAAATATTTATGAGTAGTGTTTTTCTCTTGTGATTTAAATAGGTGTCAAAGAATACTTATGACATAGATCATAGAGAAATAGTGTTAAAATGCCTTTTTTTTTTTGGTTGATAATATGTTTTTATTAAATTAATAAGCTTACAAAGCTACATAGATAGGCTAAATTTTCAAAATAGCCTTCACACTTTAAAAACAAACTATAATTTACTACATATCTGGCTTTACTTTTTGACACATAATCCTCACCTACTACCCACCTTTGTGTAGTTTTTCATATCCACTAATGTTAATGAATATGTTTTACAAACATTCAAACTAAAAAAATCCTAGTTTCACACTGAAATCACAAACCTGCATCAACCCTACCCGATGCTTTTTGTCACCATGTCACCTTTATCACACTCTTACCCACCTTTCTCATTCTTAATTTTTTTCTTGATCAGATTGATACTTTTGTTTTCCCCCAAATCCAAATTTTCTTACTTTTGAAGCCTTTTTGCAATTCGCCATAACAGTCAACTTAAAAATTTTAATTTACTTCAGCTCCCTCCCCTATGCTCAAACTTTAAGCTTTATCTTCTACTTCCATTTATAGAAGCATAACACCTCCAAAACTCCTATCATCCACTTTTGAAAAAAAGTAGTACAATTTCCTTCAGGCAATCTTCAAAAAGAAAATTTTGGTCATTTTTTATTTTCTTTCACTTACTTCTTTCACTTACTTACTTTTGAAGCCTTTTTGCAATTCGCCATAACAGTCAACTTAAAAATTTTAATTTACTTCAGCTCCCTCCCCTATGCTCAAACTTTAAGCTTTATCTTCTACTTCCATTTATAGAAGCATAACACCTCCAAAACTCCTATCATCCACTTTTGAAAAAAAGTAGTACAATTTCCTTCAGGCAATCTTCAAAAAGAAAATTTTGGTCATTTTTTATTTTCTTTCACTTACTTCTTCATCAGAAAAACTACCCTCACCACCATTCACTTTTTTCAGCATCCTGTAGTATGACGATGATGCAGATGGGGAACAAGAAACCCTTTTGTCTTTCTTCCTTCCTTCTCCTAGAAAGGGTGAATCTCCACCAATTTGAGCGATTCTACTCTGATTTTCTCCTTATAAGCCTCCTTATTCACACTAGTTGGCCACCAAATAAAACCAATTTCCCTCATGCCTCTCCTTTTACTTCAGCCGCAAAATATTCACTGTAGTTAAAGCCCTTCCCCAACCATGCCCTCTCTAATAGGGATTAGATACCCACAATCAAGTCTTTTGGAAAAAAAGCTTTCATCACCCACTCAACTTCTTCTTCTAAGAAAACCAATTCTAGCCCCCATGCCACAACCATTACAGCTATGTCTACATTTATTTTTCATTGGTGGGTCAAATTCTAAAACAACCCTCCAACCATTCCCTTCACCACCTCTACCACTCCCGATGATGGATAGAGAAGCAACAGGTGAAGTCTATGATTTTGGACCAGAGTAGAGAGTGCTTTCTATTGTCTAGCCATTTGAAAAGTAAAGGTAGCATCCATTCCTAGACTTTGTCACTTTCCTTGCCTATCAATATCCAAATAGTTCTACACTTTTTCTACTCTTTTTTTATTTTAAAAGGCCTTTTGGACTTCCATATTTTATAGCAGCATCACCTCCCCCTTTACTCAAATTGCCCACATCAAACTGACAATTCCCCCTGCACTCATCATCATTTCATCCTTTTTTGGTTTAAACTTGCTTTTTTCATTATGTGAACATTGATTTCAGATCGCCCAACATTGATTTCAGATCGCCCAAATCTTTTCATCATTTCTCTACTCCGACATTTCACCTCGATTGACCTTCCACCTTTTTATTTATAATGATGACATTTTATATATATATATATATATATATATATTTAAAAGCCTCCTCCCAAGGGCTACACCATTCAAAACACCCTTTCCTTACCTCCAGACAATATGCCACCCACTTTGATAACTGATCAACTCCACCATTAGACTCTCTATAAACATGACAAATTTTGAAATCTACCAAAGATTTCAACTCCTCATTAACCACTATCAAGAAAAATTTTAAGTGCCACATCAAAATCTAATTTCTTCTTATTGCCTCAAGCACCACCATCAAGTCTCCTTCCACAATTACTTTACCCCCACCCACCTTCTTTGTGGGAGTGCTAAATGTGGACCTCTATGATTCACACACACTTCAACATGATCATTATTTGAGGAATGATCCTGGAATAAACATGAGATTATTCATCTGAAATAACCAACAGGTCGATCTATTGCCTCCTAACTAGAATGATTTTACTGTTCACACTCAGATCAAGAAGCTAGCAACTAGACAACTAGAATGAAGTATTTTTAAGCTATATGATATGCAAGATTAAGCTAGATGAGATGCAGATAAATATAAGAACATAAAAAATAGATTAATCTAAATGAATGCATGATTAATCTATATGAGATTGCAAATATGGGAGTATTAAACTAAGAATGCAAGAACAATGAATAATTATTTCAGCATAAGTTTGATATAATTCACTTTCAACCTCCGTAATGAGGATTTTATGGCTTCTTAAATAGAATCCAAGAACTTGATCAATGATTGAGATCAAATTGAATGAATGTTCTAGAACTAAAGAAGATTCAGTCAGAATAGAAAGTTTCCTTGTGAAAAGGAAGTTAACTTGTAATGCCCCACCTGGAGATCCTTGGAACATGGATGAAATACAAGCCAAGATAATTAAAAAAATTGAAAAAATATGAGTGCACATGACAACATCATACTCGGATCATATATATTGCAATGAAAGACTTAACCACCATTCTGGCAACCAACTAATCTCCAAATGCCACTACCTGAATTGACACACACATAATAGGAAATAGAAACCCAAAATGGTAACATCACTAAGAATCTAAGATCTGTCATAGCATAAAAAATTATGTAAACCCAAAGGGTACTAGAATCACAAAAAATTGATCCCCAAAAACTAGTGGAGATGCCCCCTATTTTTTGCGTGAGGGCCATAGACTGATAAATTTTCATGCAAAGATGTGCAGCATGCCACGTGAGGATGTACCTTCTACATGAGGATGTGCACCAAATGGTGCAAGAAAGTGCTTGGCCAAATATCCTAGACACCCAAAATTGGTGTTATGTTTCATGCAAGGAAACCCAACACACCACGCAAGGTCTTGCATTCTCACACAAGAAAGTACGATTTTGTGCAAGATCCTAAGACAACAAGTCAGAAAATAAAAAGGTAAAAAGATAAGGAATGAAATTCCTCCATACCAGGGAGTACTAGATCCACATCTCAAGCCAAGGACACTTAAACAATAATAAAAGATAGAAATACGATCTAATCATCTAACAATCAGTGAAGGGAAGGTACAGAAGGAAACATTGTAGTGTACGAAAACAACATCACAATAACTATACTGACATTGCAATGAACAGTACAACCAAACTAAGTATGCGGTTCCTCCCAACCATTAATAACATCATAAGACCATTGTGGGTCCTAGCCATCCCCCATGCATAAAATCCCAAACTATCGACCAGATCATCGATGCTATCTTATGAGGACATCGTTACTAAAATGTGGTATAACATAAGAATAAGGAAATGTAACATGCTAAAAGTAAAGCATAAGATAATCCTACAAATCAAACTCATCATCTATCATATGCTAAACATCATAATATAGGAATGTGTCAAATAAACTAGCATCATCTAAACATGATATCCAAACATTCCAATGAAAGAATAAATCACAAGAAAGCATACTCTAGAACCTAAAGTATCAAGTGAAAATATCCAACAACGTCGCACTAAGAAAAGAGACCATCTTTGAACACCAGTCCCTAGAAGTGGTATAGGTAGTTATGCCTTCCAACTACATGGAACCTGTAGGCCCACTCCCACTATGCTAATGGAGATAATGATCCAATCACAAACATGCACAAAGAAAATGTCCATGGCTAACACTCATGCTAGACAATATGATGACTGAAACCAACAATGCATAAAATATAGGTCCTAGTTAGACACGCAATGGGCTACTAAGTAGGGGCTGACATCATGGAGAGTTTCTTGGCATTGACAAGCCCAAGCTAGTATTGGCAGCTGCACTCCCCAATGGAAGGTGAATAATCCGGGTGGCAACTCTTCCCAACGAAAGGTACTCTCCTGAACATTTTAATTATCTTAAGTCTTATTACCATTCACACATTTTCATTTAGTTATCACTTGTATTAAAATTCATTTGCTAACTAATGGAAAATAGTCACCAAGTTGCGAGATAGAAGCCCCTCAATGTGCTACCCTACCCTACCCATGCTCATCCAATGATGAGTGCCCATAGGCATGCAAATTCCCAACCCAACCCCAATCATCATAACTTCTGCAAGTCCACGGAAGATAGGGCCTCGCAAGTCACCCAAAAAATGTGCGCACACGTACTCATGTGTGGTGCACCACCATCACAAAGATCATAACACAAGGACTGGAAGAGAACATAATGCAAAATATCACTCAACTGAAAACAACTTGGGAGGATGAATCCTATACGAATCCCAAAGATAATAAAACCATACATCATGAAATCACTCAATTGTCCTCAATCTAGGAGTATGGATTCTACATGAATCCCAATGATGCAACAAGACTAAAAATCATGAACTCACTCAACTGACCTCAATCTAGGTGTATGGATTCTACATGAATCCTAGTATCCACAATACAATAACAAGGGTCCAAAATAAATAATATCACTAGGTATAAAATCACTCAACCAAACACAAAGTTGGGAGTAAGGATGTGGCATGCATCCCAATGAAAGCATAAAAGTGCAACAATATTTTGACTGACATCCTACGAATAATATAAGTCAACAACTAACATCATGCCAAGAAAACTTGAGAAAATTAGGTGGCACACAAATCAAGATAAAAATCTCCAAAAAACTAGAAAACTTCAAAATTAAAACCCATTTGGTCTTTGGGCACAAAAACCCCCAAAAATACAATCAAATTTGGGTTTGGACATTGTATGCAAAAATGGCTAGCATAACAGTGTGAAACCCCAAACCCCCATCTCAAAAATAGGGAAAATGTTCATACCCAACCAACCGGGCAGAACCAGCAAATAGATATGAAGGGGAACACTAGTTCTCAGCCTCCTAACAAATAGCTACCAAAAATAGAAGCAGAAATAGATTAGAAACAATAAAATAGGAGAGACCTACCTCACAGCCAAAAGGGAAAAATGGGAATCTGAACCATAAAATAAAAACCCTGCAGAAGTAGCCAAAAATTGTAGTAATCCAAGGTCTCCTCAAGCTAGATCCAACAAGACCAATCTCACAAAAATCTCATACTTGTAGCTCCCACAACAAACAAAATAGTAAATCCTCATGAAGAGGATTTTAGATTTTACTATCAAACTTTCTAATTCAAAAGTGAGAAGTGAGGAATTAAATTCCTCTTTCAATACTTTTTCATTTTTTGAGTGAATAATCGATTAGGGAAAATAACCAACCAACCTAGTTAAACCCTGAATCGACCCAAATTAAAATAGGATATTCTTAGTAATAGGAATTCATCTATGGCAAAGCTACCAAAAATTAAATTCAATAAAAATTAAAGCTTGAAATCCCAAAAATACAAAAAATTTCTTAACAACTTTCACAACAATGCAAACCTCTAAATGCACAAACACGCTAACTCATCTAATCACATAATGAAAATGAGTTAGGATTTAATAATAATTGAAAAGATTAATTAAATAATTAAAATAAGGATACATCAACTGTACAAGTATGACATTGGTAAAATATGAATAGTTGAATCACTAACTCCATGTGCCACTGCCAGGGATATAAATCCTGCACACTAAACAACATGATCAAGTGCAATGGCATATAACACTATAGCCAAAGCAATGAATGTATTAAATACCTAATTTAACTATTTATTTAATTATACTAAAATAATCTACTTACATCACTCATGTTCACATAAAGCATTACAATGCAAGAATAAAGTAAATAACCATAGCATTAAATCCATCACATAACATAATCAGAGATATGTCCAAATATCGGGTGACCAGATATCATCATAAAACACATTTTCATCTCAAAATGGAATCATCATGCAATATGATCAACTAAAAAAAATAGTATTCTAACATCTATGATACCAAAATCAAGGTATAACATCTAACCCTTAGGTCATCTCAAATGTAAAACAAAACATGAGTAATAAATATCTCTAGGATCAAATTATAATAAGGTAAATATCCGCAGCACATAACCAATGAATCCAACATGGACAATCCATTTCTAATTATTTAGGCATTTAATAATGGTAGTTTAAACAACATTAAAAGGGCACTTAAAACACATAAGCGAACACAGTCATATACATGACTGAGCACTACTATAGGAACCTAGTCTAGTGTAGCATAGTAATAGTACATAGTGCAATCTTTGCACACATCTCAGGGTAATTACAAAATAACATCATGATACCTCATAGATCTTGGTAATGAATGACACTAACCTCAGTGAACCATGAATCACATCGTGATCTCATAAAACAAGCATAAGCATAATCAAAGCAACTGATACAATAACATAAATCCAATCACCTCAAGGGTTTAGACCACTCATGCTCCCAATCATGATCCCATATCAAGGAGAGATCAACAAGGTTGCATCCATTGGGATGACTTACATAAGTCAAATGGGAGAGGCACTACGTCATCCCCCCCAAAGACTAGGCTTACTCTTGGAATCCTGCAATCCAAGAATAGAAACCAAAACACACCAATAGAAAAATCAAAATTGAGCAATAGGAATGACTCAAAAAACTCTCCACAAGTTAAACCCGAATCACTCCAAAATTCTCAAACCATCACGTTAACCCCTAGATAGGTTAACTACAAGAGAAGAGGTATCACCCTGATACAAGGTCCTCCAACAAGGAACCTCCTATGCTCTAGAAAAACCCATCTAGCCATAAAGTCAACAATACAAGGTTAGGAAAAACCCACTCTACCTCATCCATAGGTGCCCAACCACAACATGCACCTACCACGTGGTTGCAAAATTAGGTCAAAACACTATGCACTTCCAAAAAAGAGTTGGAAATATGGGGAATAACCATCCCAAGATCCCAAGAATACTATCATTTCACACATGAGCATCCTTGAATCCATGTAAACTCACCCTTAGAACATAGAGGATGATAGTTTACCAACAAAAGTGTGCACTCCAAAGGATACTCACCACTACTAACCACTAAGTGTAGAAGCACATAGCCTCTATGATACAAAAAACTCAACTAACACTGGGAACTGGGGTTACATAACCCAACCAGACAAGATATCCCCTTTCCACAAGGTTGCAAAGAATCTCATTAGTGTACAAATTCATGTAATAACTGCATACCAACTCATAAGATGGTAACATGTGTCCAATGATATTGTGTCCTTCCAGCAACCTGCTAGGAATACTACACCCAACCTACTATTAAATTCAATCTCCAGCCTCAAGCCAACTATCAAAGAGCAACTTGACTAAAACACTCTTCTAGAAGATACAAGGTTAGAGAGATCAAAACTATAGAGCATTGGGGCTTAAAGGGAGTCTCTCTCAACCTTTGCCCTAAATCAGCCCAAGATTTATTAAGGAATCTTGCAATTCCACCAACCATAAAAATACTCATCCAACACTAACTAAGATACAAACATAACCACACTAGCCTACTTTCTCAAGAGAGAAAAGGATATAGGGATGCGCCAAAGTCAATTTACAAAAGGCAGATCTAGACTCGTCAAAAGATTGAGTCACTCTCAAATGACAAGGCAACATCCACCTCAAATAAGGAATGCTCACAAACCACACTTCACCTCACAAGGGTGGTTCAATGCTATAGGGAACACACAAACCCAAGCATGAATCCCAAAAAGTATGTGGTAAATTATGAAGATTTTTTAACACCTCCCTAATAATAACATGAAGGTTAAACTTCTCCATGCCATAAATATCATGATTGAATGGGCCTCTACTTGATAAAGGGTACTTGGAATGTCAATTAGCATCTTCAGAAGTGTGAAAGAGATGCTTGTTGTTCCCCTAGAAAAATTTTGCATTAGCACATTCTTGCATGAAGTTTCTCATCAAACCAGATGAGAAAGTACAATGAACTAGGTGAGAAAGTGCATGAACACTTATTTCTCGCACAAAATTTCAAATTAGCACAAAAATTGGCTTCACTCTAGAGGCCATAACTTTTGCATCTAGACTCTAATTGACTCCATCCAAAAAGCGTCAAAAAGATATCAATGAGGCCTAAAACATGATGGAGCTTAGAGAGTCCTAAGACCTAATATTTTAATCACCACACAAGATAAAAAAAACACAAGCAACTCAAATTTTCTTGATTACCAAGACACACAATGAACAAAATGTCCAAAAAAAACCAAAGAGAAGACATGTCCATAATGACATAAGTCATGAAAAGAAAGGTAATACAAACACTAACACCATCATTACTTTTATTTCATAATTTCATCAATTAATCATAATGCAAGCATTACTGCACAATGAAACTAAAAGGTTTTCAAAGCAAGGTTTCAAGAGTCACTTTCCCTCTAACAAGTACATATCTTTTCAATTTATTTCCAAAATAATATTAAGTTTAATCACCATTAAAACCATCCAATTACATTAACAACTTTACCTCTATTTCAAATACACTAGCATTTTCTCGATGGTATTATCCCTTGTATGTACTACCAGAGGTTTGAGATGAACATGGTAGAGTCACAACACACAATTGGGCAGTAGTTAAAACACATTCAGAATAGTCATCATGAACCAAAACAAAAATCCTAAATGGGGAATTGTCAATTCCAATAGTAAATATCAAAATGTGCACATTTCAACCATAAGTCAAATGTGACAATTGTCACAAAGAGAGTGATAGAGAAATTTGATAACTGTTCCAAAAAAAGAAAATACTGAAAACCAATGCTAGGCTAACAACATGAGGGAAAATACCTCTAGCCAAATAAAATAAGGCATCAATCAAGTCACATTACATGTGATGACTGAGAAAATTGACACAAGAGGGATCAATCACCACACAATGCTAAGGAATACATCACCATAGTAGTGTTAGAGAACACACTCACACATATCAAGCAATATGCCATCCATAACCCCATGCATATGCAGACTACAATAATTTTCTTAATTATTTTTCCATGCAATGCAATATTTGTATAGTAATCAATTTAATACAATTTCCATAAACTTAGGAAGCAATCAGATTGGGGACTTAAGTCATTAACCGAAAGGATAAAATGTAAAACCTACTTCTTTGCAATGATTCACAATTAATACTCAATCTTAGGTGAAGGGAACCATTTCATTACTATATTGACATAACATAGAATCACAAATAAGATTCATTTATTTCCTTACAATTAGGAGAAAATAGGGAAGCAATGCACCTAAATCCATAAGGAGAAGCAAAAGATGCACACCAAAGCCAACACATGGACATAAAATAGTTGTTTCATCCAAAGGGTCACCCAAGCAACCAACCAAACAAGGCACATCGATCCTATTTACAAAACAAGGAAAGACTCACTTCCTTCTCCACAAACTACTCTAGTCACATCTACTAGACAAGAAATTCCATCCCAAGTAGATACCAAAGCAAAAATGATCACAAGCTCTCACCATGACACTCACACTCACATAGCATAGCATCAACCATATGGGCAACATATACACAGAGATCCCAATGTTTGAACATGGGTTATAATACCAAATTTAATTGGAATAAGGATGGAATACAAGTCAAGATAAATGATTTTGAACAAGTATGAGTGCACATGAAAACATCATACCTGGATCACATAGATCACAATGGAAGACTTAACCACCATCTCGGCAACTAATGAATCTCCAAATGCCACTACCCGAACTTACACACACACAACAGGAAAAAAAAATCCAAAATGACAATAGCACAAAGAATCTAATATCTATCAGAGCATGGAAAATTAAGTAAACCCAAAGGGTACTAGAATCACCAAAAACTGATTCCTGAAAACCAATGGAGATGTCCCCTATTTTTTGCGCGAGGACCATAGACTGACATATTTTTATGTGAAGATGTGTAGCATGCCACATGAGTAAGTACCTTTTGTGTGAGGATTTGCACCAAACAATGCAAGAAAGTGCTTGGCCAAATAGCCCAGACACCCAAAACTGGTGTTGGGTTTCATGCAAGAAAGTGCCAAAGGCCACGTAAGGAAACCCAACACACCACACAAGGTCTTGCATTCTTGCGTGAGAAAGTAAAATTTTGCATGATATCCCAAGACAACAAGACATAAAATAAAAAGGTAAAAAGATAAGGAATGGAATTCCTCCACACTAGGGAGTATCGACTCCACATCTTGAGGCAAGGACACTCGAACAATAACTAAAAGACAGAAACACAATCTAACCATCTAACAATTAGTGAAGGGAAAGTATAGAAGGAAACATCGTAGTGTATGAAAACAACATTGCAATAACTAAAATAACATTGCAGTGAATGGTACAACCAAACTAAGTACATGGTTCTCCCCAATCATTAATAGCATCATAAGACCATTGTGGGTCCTAGCCATCCCCTGTGCGTAACATCCCAAATTATTGATTAGATCATTGGTGATATCTTATGAGGATGTCACTACTAAAACATGCTACAACATAAGAATAAGGAAATTTAACATGCTATAAGTAAAGCATAAGATAATCCTACAAATCAAACCCATCATCTATCATATGCTAAACATCATAATATAGGAATGCATCAAATAAACTAGCATCATCTAAACATGATATCCAAGCATTCCAATGAAAGCATAAATTACAAGAAAGCATACTCTAGAACCTAAAGTATCAAGTGAAAACATCCAGCAACTGTCACACTATGACAAGAAACTGTCTTTGTACACTAGTCCCTAGTAGTGGTATAGGTAGCTATGCCTCCCAACCACATGAAACCCATAGGCCCACTCCCACCATGTTGATGGAGATAATGATCCAACCACAAACACACACAAAGAAAATTTCCATGGCTAACACTCACGCTAGATAGTATGATGACTTGAAACCAAGAACATAGACAATGCATAAACTATAGGTCCTAGTCAAACACTCAATGCGCTACTAAGTAGGAGTTGACATCATGAAGTGTCACTTGGCATTGACAGCCCAAGCTAGCATTGGCAATTACACTCCCCAATGGAAGGCACACAATCCGAGTGGCAACTCTTCCTAATGGAAGGTACTCTCCCCAACATTTTAATTATCTAAAGTTTTATTACCATTCACACATTTTCATTATCACTTGTATTAAACTTCCTCTGCCAACCAACAAGAAATAGTCACCATTTTGTGAGATAGAAGCCCCTCCATGTGCTACCCTACCCTACCCATGCTCATCCAACGATGAGTGCCCGTAGGCATGAAAATTCTCAACCCAACCCCAATGATCATAACTTCTGGCAAGTCCATAGAAGATTGAGCCTCACAAGTCACCCGACAAATGTATGTGCACATACTCGTGTTTGGTGCACCACCATCATGAAGATCATAAAACAAGGACTAGATGAGAACAAAATGCAAAATATCTCTCAATTGAAAGCAACTCAGGAGGACGGGTCCTACACGAATCCCAAAGATAATAAAAACCATACATCATGAAATCACTCAATCGGCCTCAATCTAGGAGAATGGATTCTACATGAATCCCAATGATGCAACAAGATCAAACATCATGAACTCACTCAACTAGCCTCAATTTGGGAGTATGGATTCTACATGAATCTCAGTGTCCATGAAACAATAACAAGGGTCCAAAAAAAATAATATCACCAAGTATAAAATCACTCAACCGAACACAAAGTTAGGAGTACGAATGTGACATGCATCCCAATGCAAGAATAAAAGTGCAATAATAGTATGACTAACATCCTATGATTAATCCAAGTCCACAACCAACATCATGCCAATAAAATCCAAGAAAACTAGGAGGCACACAAATCAAGATAATAACCTCAAAAATTGGAAAACTTCAAAATTAAAACCCATTTGATCTTTGGGCACAAGAACCCCAAAAATCCAATAAATTTTGGGTTCAAACACTGTATGCAAAAATGACCAGCATAATAGCGTGAAAACCCAAACCCCCATCCCAAAAATAGGGAAAATATTCATATCTGACCAACCAGGCAGAACCAACAAATAAAAATGGAGGGGAACACTAGTTCTCAGCATCCTAACAAAAGGCTACCTAAAATAGAAGCAGAAATAGAGTAGAAACAATAAAATAGGAGAGCCCTACCTCACAGCCAAAAAGGTGAAATGGGAATCTGAACCATAAAATAAAAACCTCGTAGAAGTAGCTAGAAATCGTGGCAATCCAAGGTCTCCTCAAACTGAATCAAACGAGACCAATCTCACGATGATCCCATGCCCATAGCTCCTACAACAAACAAAATAGTAAATCGTCATGAAGAGGATTTTGGGTTTTACTCTCAAATTTTCTAGTTCAAAAGTGAGAAGTGAGGAACTAAATTCTTTTTTCAATACTTATTCACTTTTCAAGTGAATAATTGATTAGAGCAAATAACCAGCCAACTTTGTTAAACCCCAAATCGACCCAAATGAAAATAGATTATTCCTAGTAATAGGAATTCATATATGGAAAAGCTGCTAGAAATTAAATTCAATAAAAATTAAAACTTGAAACCCCAAAAACACAGAAAATTCCTTATCAACTTTTGCAACAATGCGAACCTCTAAATGCACAAACATTCTCACTAGTCTAATCACATAATCCAAATGATTTCAGATTTAATAATAACCAAAAGGATTTATTAAACCTTTAAAATAAGGATACATTGACAATTAAACAACACAATCAAGTGCAATTGCATATAACAACATAGTTGAACCAATGAATGTATTAAATACCTAATTTAACCATTTATCTAATTAGACTAAAATAATCCACTTACATCACTCACGTTCACATAAAGCATAAAAATGCAAGAATAAAGTAAATAACCATAGTGTTAAATCTATCACATAACATAATCAAACATATGTCCAAATATCGGATAACTAGATATCATCATAAAACACGATGTCATCTCAAAATGGCATCATCATGCAGCATGATCAACTAAACAACATAGTAGTCTAACATCAATGATATTGAAATCAAGGTATAACATCTGACCCTTAGGCCATCTCAAATGTAAAACATAACATGAGTAACAAGTATCTCTAAGATCAAAATATAACAAGGTAAATATCTGTAGCACATAACTAATGAATCCAACATGGACAATCCATTTCTAATTATTTAAGAATTTAATAATGGTAGTTTAAATAGCATTAAAAGGGCACTTAAAAGACATAAGCAAACACCGTCATATACAAGTCTAACCATTGCTACACAAACCTAGTCTAGTGTAGCATGGTAATAGTACACAGTGCAATCTCTGCACACATCTTAGGGTAATCATGAAACAACATCATGATACCTCATCGATCTTAGTAACCATTGGCACTAACCTTAGTGAACCATAAATCGCATCATAATCTCATAAAATAGGCATAAGAATAATCAAAGTGACTGATACAATAACATAAATCCAATCACCTCAAGGGTGTAGACCACTCATGCTCCCAATCATGATCCCATCTCAAGGAGAAATCAACAAGGTTGTATTCATCAGGATGACTTACAAAGTCAAATAGGAGAGGTACTACATAACTAATTTTATTTTGAGTGGAATAAGGAGTTAATTGATTTAATTCCTTTCCTGATTTTAGTCCACTCAGAGTTTCCATTTTTGAACTAGAGAGAAGATTTGGAGAATATATTTAATTTAATAAAATAGAATATGACCTCATAATTGGTGTAGTACGTACCCTAGTTTACATTTTTGTTATCATTTTCAAACTCTTTTAGGCCAATTTTATGCTTATGATTAGTAGCATTACTTTGAGTTTATCAATTATTGTTTCAGATTTAGTTGATTTTTATGATGAGATTATTTGGTACTCTATATTTCATGTATGCATGATGATTATTCAGTGTTTTTAGTTATCAATGATGATTAGTTAGATGGTTTATTATCACATGTGTCTTCTTACGGATACTTACCCCATATTGCATGTGTATGGTGTGCGTGTTTATTTTTTTTATGTATGGTGTTTCTGATGTGATTAAGGAAGGGAGTCGTAGTCACCTACTAGTCGGGATCTACACGATGCACCACTTCCTGCCATTGCTTGTTTAGCTTAGAATATTGTGTTTGTATATGCATGAATTTTATGCAGGGTGCAGGTACCAGGTATCGACTTCCCTGAATTGCCAGGATGAGCATACCCTATTGCATTATCTCAATGGTAAGAGAGGGGAGATAAGTTCTTAAGTCCAAATCTCATACCTTTAAGCCATTTGTCCTAATTGAAAATTAGGACAAGTATCTAAGTTGAGTACCCTCTGAATGTGTCGAATGATGTTAATTTGTAATTATAAGCCTTTAGTTTGATTTTGTATGTGCTTTTCTATGATGAGTTTTTGTATGTTGCTTTATGAGTCTTTGATGTATTTTCTATTAATTAAGTCTAATTAAAAGATTAAATTAATGATTTAATTTAATGGAGAATTATTATGAAATTTTAATATTTAATTATATGAGAAATTAATTAAATAAAAAGAATTAAATTTTGAGATAAAAGTTATAAGTTTAAATTTAGAACGTGATAATATATAGTTAATTTAATAATAACATATTTAGAGTTCATTTTTAAATAAATGCTAAATATTATTATTTAAGTTAATAAATATGCTATCAATTAAATTTCTAAAATAAATTTAAAAGTGAAAAAAGATATTAAAACTATTAAAAAGATTCAAGTTCGCATAATGTGTGCATGTGATTAAAATAAAAGAAATTAATTAAAAAGATTAAACATGTGAACTTAATAAATCTATTATTATAAAGTGTGCATGAGATTTAAAGTAATAAATTAATTAAAAAGAAGTCAAGGGGAAAATTAAATAAAGTTATTTAATAATTCATTTAATGTGCATGAAAAGATAAACCAAAGATTAATAAAAGGTTAATTTGGAGTTAAGGGTTGTGAGCAAGGAGTTCTCTCAGTTGAACACACAATTAGTGCCCTGATTTTGGGAGAGAACTCCATATCACAACTTGGGGGTTCATTTTTCAAGGGACCATAAATATTGGAGAAGGAAGAGATTTTTAGAAGGAGAAGGTTGGGAAAGGAGGAACATTCTCTACAATTCTAGAGCATAGTGATTAGCATCAGTGTCCAAGTAGGCACTTGTGATTTTTGCATATTTTAATACGTTCTTTCTCTCTCCTATCTTCATCGTGTTTATTAATGTTTGTCTAAATAATTCTCTGTGACGAATCTTTCAATCTTGTAATTCGAAATTCAAGCATGCATGTTGTTTTCATCTGGTTATGGGAATTTTAAATATCGTTGCAATCCTCCCTCAGTAGAATTAAAATTAGAAATTAAATTGGGATTTGGGTTTAAATTAAAAAGGAATTGAGAAAATTAAATTTGAGAGGGTTTGATTTTGAAAATAAAGATTTTAGATTGAAAAATTCGAATGGTTAATGGAATTTTCTCTATCAGATTAAAATTGTAAATGTTTTTTTTTTTTTTTTTTTTTTTTTTTTAATTTTAAAAAAATTAAAAATATATATATATATATAATTTAGTGTTTGAATTTAATTTCTATTAATTTTTAATAAAACTTAAATTAAAAATGTATATGTTAAAAAGGAGATGGCGTTGATTTTAAAAGAACTTTAAAAAAATAATATATATATTATTTACTAAATTGGGGGTAACATTTCTTAAAGTTTTTAAATAAATTTAAAAATAAAAATTATAAAATACATAAAAACTTACCTCACTTACCTTTTAGTCGACGGGGACCTGTTTGTATGCCTGTACATGTGTAATCACAAGGGGCATTTATAGGTTGCGGTCATTTTTAGGAAGCCGCATAGCTATGTAAAAGGCCAGCGGCCTATTATCATAAAGGGGGGGATGTGTTTAATAAAGTTTTTTATTTATAAAACTTTTATTACTATTTTAGTTAAAGTAAATTGTTTCGGTTGGCACTGCCTTGGTAGCCTGAGGTGGTTTATTCTCTTTTTTTTAATGAATAGTTGTTGTTTCCAGCTGAGGCTGTGTTTTTAAGTCCGGCTTCAGCTATGTGAACTCTTTCGCGGGGTGATCTTGTATCCCCCAGCTCCTTTTTTGTGAATTGTATTCTTAGTTATTTTATTAATAGAAAAAGACTATTCATAAAAAAAAAGGTAAATTTTTAATAGTTTTATATATTAATTTTTAATTATTGTTTTTAATTATTATGTTTACTAATAATTTATTAATAATTTATTAATATTTATTAATATTTATTAATTAATTTAATACTTATTTAATAAAATTAATAATTAATAAATATTATTAATTAAATATTATTTTTAAATAGTTTTATTTATTAATTATTACTTACTAATAAGTAATTTGTAATGCTAATTATTAATTTATGTGAATGTGAATATAATTATTAATTAATTTAATTAAAGATACTTTAATTAAGTTTAATTAATAATTGAAGTTAATTTAATGGAGTTTAAAATTTATTTAATTGTTATTGTTAATAATTAACAATATTGATTTTAATAAAATTATAATTATTGTATTTATAAATAAAATCGTTATTTATAAATAAATGAATGGTAATCCTTTGATTATTCTTTTAAGAAATTGATTTTTATAATGAAGGTAACTTTATATACATTTGAATCAAATTAATAAATGGGTTATTAGGTGGGAATAAACTAAGAATCTTATAGATTTGAAATATACACTAAAACGAGAAAACTGAAACCTTTATCTTTAACCCAACCGGGTGATTTAAAATAAGTCAAATATGAACTTACACCTTGTCTTCTGTGTGATGTTTGTGTTTGGGGTTTTTGGGGTTGATTAAATGTTGACCAATTTAGGTTGTTACCAGAGGCTCGGGGGTTATGCAATTGTGATGTTGTGATGTCTTATTTTTTATCTTTTTGAACCCAACCATGGTGATGTGATGGCATGCTCTATGATGTGTGTGGATTATTGATTGTTATTATTGCTTTCCAATCTTCTTGTGTGAAGTTGAGGTGTATGTATAGAGATACCTGACTTAACCATTTTTGAGTCATCGATCAGTTATATTTGATTTGTCTTCCAGTTGCTTTGAGAGGACTGAGATGTTTTGGATGATTTGTTCTAGAGGATGTCATGTTGTGACATGTTTGACTTGACCATTTTCGATTCTTCAATCAGTATTGTGATTTATTTTGAGATATTTTATGGTTGCTCGTTGAGAACCATTGGATATTGTGATTTATCATTGATGCCTTCAATTATTGATAGAGAACTATTGTGATCATTATAATTATCATTGATGTTTTTTAGTTGCTTATGGAGAACTGATGTGATTATTGTGGATTATCTTTTGATGCTTTCCAGTCACTTGTATAGGGCTAAGGTGATTTTTTGATTTGTGATTTCATGAGCCTAGGGTAGGTTATCTATGTGTAGTGTCGAGAAGTGGCTTGCAATGGGGGACGGGGGCCCTAGAGTGGCCCTGGGGATGACTCATTGTAAGTTGTTTTTTTAATAAGTGATAACATTTAGACTAAATGAGAGTAAAATGAACCTAATAAGATAATTGTATGTTCTCTCCCATGCCTTGAGTGCTAGTACAGACTAGGATGGGGTAGAGAGAATTCTTGGTTGCGACCTTGCATTCCATAGTATGCCTCGTCAGTATGAGAGGATACTACTGGCCGCAAGGATCACTAGGGATCTGAGATTCCCATGAGATTGCTCAAGGATTTCTTAGGTAACTTCTACGTGAATTTTGTGATGACACTTTTCCGCTTACATAGTAGGTTTCCTACGTGTCTTGTGTGCCTTTGGGTCTAGATGTCGATCTATGTGTTGGAACCCTTGAGTTAGATTACCTTTAGGATTTCTTAGACTTAGAGAGTATTTGTGTTATGTGATTTGATATCATGTTTGGGACTTGAGACTATCTCCTTAGCGCGATGGGAGTGGACCATTTAGGTTCCACATGATCGGGTGGTAGTGCTTTTTACTCTTACCATTGACATCATTCTGTAGTCACCGTGGATGGAGCTTCATGGTATGCTTGTTTATCATGTTTAGATGATGTTGTTTACTTATGCTTTATTGTAGCATGTTATATTTCCTTATGCATATGTTGTAGCATGTTTTAGGTGTGACATCCCTATTATAATAATACCGATGATCTCTTTGGTGGCTTGGGATGTTACGCGTGGGAGATGGCTAGGGCCCACGATGGTCTAATGATGCTATTGACAGTTGGGAGGAACCACTCACTTAGTTGTGTTTTATGATGGATAGTTATATTTCATGTTAGATGTTTATATCTTTTATGATGGATGGATGTATCATGTATGGTGGATGGTTTCATTTACTTTATTTTACTGTACTTTGTATCATAGATTTGAGGAGGATGATGTATCTTTATTTATATTTCTTCATATGTATATTCTTTTAAGCCTTTCATACCCTGTGACATGTACAGTGGACGATTGAGCATTATGAATTAATTTGCCAAGAGGTATTCAGAACAAATGTATATTATGGACATTAGACTTTATTATTAGTCTTTCATGTGGATGTGGTAGTTGTTACTTAGAGTTAATTAAATTTAAATGTAATTCAACATCATGGGATCCTTAAGGAATGTAACCTGTTATGTATGCTTTAAATGATTGTATGTTATTGCTTCCCCTATTATGTGTTTGAAGTGTATGTTATACTTTCTTACTTTTTAAAAAAAAATTCTTTGGCAAACTTAGTAAAACTTTAGGTTGATTTTTTGGATCCCTTGGCGGGGCGTTACAATTGGATATTCTTAATTAATTAAATAATTAAACTCAATACTAAAATGGGGATATATCTTATTAAATCAAATATATTTAATTCCTTAATATGGATTTTAGCAAAAGGGGTATATTTAATTTAATTAAAGTACTAGGACTTATAATTAAATTAAAATGATTAATAGGTTTACCTTTGCTAATTTGATTAGACTTAGGAATTAAATAGAGTATATTATTAATGCAGGTTAGGGATTTTCTACATTTGACACTTAGGTCAAGTAGCGATTATCAGAATCAAAATTGCCTAGTATAATAGGACTTTAGGTAAGATCAAATAGACAAGAATTGGTTTAGCATGGCAATGTGCCAATTTTGGGGTATTACACTTTGCACATTAAATTGCCAATAATATTGCTTGGAATTCCACTTCATTATTTATGCCATCCATTAGTCTATTTTCCCTATAGGCCATATTTTCTCCATTATGATCTCGAACTATAAAACCCACCCCCGATTTACCACTTGATTACCCTGTACTACTCCATCAAAATTTACCATTGTCAAACCTTACTCCAGAGCTTTCCATATTGGCTTATGTCTCTGCTCTTTCTTTGGTTTAACTCTACTTAACGCTCCAACTTGTCTAATTTTAATCCCTTGCCACTCTTGTTGAATATCTCTATCGTCTCTCATAAAAACACAATTCAATTGATCCTTCCTAAACACAACAACACTAACTACTTCTTCAATGGAATGGTCAATCCTTCTCAGGAGTAGTTCTATAGGTTTAGACACCGCTTGAAAGATTCTCATATTTCTCTCTTTCCACACCTCCCATATTACAATTGATGGGCTTATCCTCCACACACTTTCAAGCATATTTATTTTACTCACACATGGCTAGGATAAAAAGAACTTTGCTATAGTAAATCTCCAAGGGCCATGCCATCCCAACTTACCTTGCACATGACACCAATATTTCACTACCACTTCACACTCTAATAGTAGATGGTCCATAGATTCTTCCTCCTTACCACACATCACACATTTTGTTGGACCTTGAAATCCTAATCTCTTTCTTCTTTCCCTAGTTAGAATTCAGCCTTGGATAGCTAGCCAAGAGAAAGTCCATTCTTTAGGAAAAATCTCTTTATGCCAACATAAATCCCTAGCTTCAAAGTTATCTTCCACTTTGTTTACCATTAAATCATAGCCTAACCTTACAGAATACTCCCCCAAGGAAGAGGCACACCATCTTATCTTGTAATTTCTCTCTATTAGACATACTTTTCTTCTAGAAAAATATATTTTTTAGAGAATTTTGTTGTTAAAGTGAAAGGCCCACCACCCTCCAATCCTTCCATCCCCATGTTTTACCTAACAACCCCTCAGACTCTATCATGTAAGTCCTAATCTTAAAGCCCCAAAAATCACACAATTTTTGTTTTAAGACTCTATCTTGACATTGTTCATCCATAACCTTATATCCATTCCAAGATTCATCTCAAAAATTTGCTTGCCTCCCATCACCAATCTTCCATGAGATGTGATTTGAGATAACATGACGACAAGATATAATAAAGTTCTATATAGCCGATCCTTTTAAGGGATTTTGAATTGTTACAATCCTTATTTCATCATTAGAATCCAAATATTTAGCTCTTAAAATTTTAATCCATAACTTCTTTGAGACTGATACCATTTTCCACACCAATTTTGCCCCCAAAGCCATTTTCATTTGATTCCAGTCTCTCAGTCCTGCACCACCATTCTTTTTTAGCCTACAGATCTTATCCGATCTTAACAACTAGATTTTATCACTTTCCCCTACTTCACTCTAAAAGAACCTTCGCATTTTTTTTCACACTACTTATTATCTTCTTAGTAATTTTTAGGTACATCATTGAGAAGAGGGGGATTGCAGACACCACTAATTTTAACATTAGAATTCTTCCCGCCAACGAAAGCCACTTCCTCTTTCATCCTTCCATCTTCTTAAAGCATTTTTTTGCTAAACGCTTCCACACTTCTCCTTTATTACTAACTTGAAACAGTGGGATACCTATATATATATGCTTGGTAATAACCCTTATTTAATATTTAGAATTACACTAATAGCCAGCGGTTTACTTATAGGGGTATTAAAAAAGAAAATCTCATATTTTAGCCAATTAATCTTCTATCATGATACTTTTCCATAAATCTCAAGCATCCTTTTCATCAGCCTAGCCTCTCTCTCTCTCAAGCATCCCCTAAGAAAGTGTCATCTACAAACTAAAGGTGAGACACAGGTTCAACTCCATTAGCCACTTTTACACCTTTCCATTGGCCTCTCATTCTTTTACCACTAATCAACCTTCCCAATGATTTTTCTAAAATGATAAAGATAAATGGGGATAAGGGATCCCCTTGCCTTATGCATTTTTCCATTTCAAATAAACCTTGTGGACTGCCATTGACCAAGATAGAAAACCTTGCTGAGCTAATACAACTATCAACCCAATTTATCTATCTTTCATTGAAGCCAAACTTTTTCAAAACCTTCAACAAAAAGTCCCTATTAACTTCATCATAAATTCTTCTCATATCTAACTTAACCATCATTTTACTCAATTTCTTTACTCTAATAGAGTGGATCATTTCATTAGCTATTATGACACCTTCAAAAATGGATCTTCCAGGAGAAAACCCACTTTGCTCCTTTGAAATCATAGCATTTAAAACCTTCTTTAATATGTTTGCAACCACTTTAGAAATAATTTTGTAAAGAGTATTACATAAATAAATAGGCCTAAACTCCTCAAAAGTCCTACATGCTTCCTAATTTGGCACTAGTGCTATAAGGTATTGTTTAGGTCTTTCAAAACAAATCCCCCTTGTCTAGATTCCTCAACAACATCCCCAACTTCATCTCCCAAAAAATCCCTAAAAAACCTCCTTGAAAACCCATTAGGCCCAGAAGTTTTATCCTTTCCCAACCCCCATAAAGAAATTTTAACCTCTTCCTTTGTCACTATTGCAAACAACATCCTATTTTGCATATCTAAAGTATAATTTGGAATACAATCCAAAACTTCATCCTCTTCATCCCTATCTTTTGCATCCAGCCTTCCCCTATTTTGAAAAAAGGATACAACCTCTCTCTTTATCTCTACCGAGTCCTTCACTTCTCACCCTTCTAAATTTTCAATACAAAAAATCTTATTATGAGCTCTTCTAATTTTAACTGAATTGTGGAAGAACTTGGTAATTCTATCTCCTTCCTTTAGCCATGTTTCTCTCAATTTCTCTCTCCAATAAAATTCCTCTCTAGATAAAATCTCCTCATATGCCTTTTTCAACTTTTTCTTTTCCCAAAAGTCTTCCTCCCCTATACCCTACAAAATCACTCTATTACTTAATTCTTTTAAAGAAAGTTCTAGCTCCACTTTCTTACTAAAGATGTTTTGGAAGGATTCCTTATTCTAAACCTTCAGCTTGTGTTTTATAAATTGTAACTTTTTAAAAACAATAAAAGCTTTATTTCCAAAAAAAATTGGTGAAGATTCTTCCTAGATTCTTAGCCCAATTGGGAAATTATTTGATCCATGTATAGAAAATTTTCATCTTCCACCATCCAATCAACCTGAGTCTAGTCCCCCCCAAATAGAAATCTATCCAATTTCTTCACAATATTTACAAACTCAAGCCTTCAATTAGTCCATGTAAACTCTCCTTACTTAAAGGGGATATCCACTAAGCCATTACTTGTTACAAAGGCAAAGAAATCTTCCTAATTTACCATTCTCCATCTTCTTCCCCTTTTTCTTCCCAAGTAGAGAATGGCATCGTAATCTCCTCCTAACATTGTCATATCATCTTGTAGGACCTCTAATACAATTTTCAAAGATTTCCACAATTTTTTTTTGTCCCTACTCTACACAGGACCATACACATTGATCACATTAAATTCTACTTCAAGTTATTTTGACCTTACCTCTAACCACTACCAATTACTTTCCTATTGCATCATCACAACACTAACTGAGTCTTCCTTCCAAAACACATAAACACCTCTAGAAGCTCCTATTGTAGTAGCCCACTCACTTCTCCATTTTTCAATTTTTTTTTAACTCCTACAACATCCTCAACCTTTATTGTTATTTCCTGCATAAGGACCATGTATGTTCTCACTTGATCAAGGCCTCTCTTGATCAAACAAAACTTTTTCAGGTGCATTGCATACCCTAACATTCTAGGAAAGGATCTTTATCCCTTACGGGAGGAGGTTTTTCCCCTTCCTGTCTTTAGTTTGCTTTGGCCTCTAGCACTTCCTAATATCTGGATTAAAACATTTAGCGTCCTCCTACCTCTTTTTTGACATTCCCAAACCTAGATTTTATGACTTGTTCATTCAATTTTTACTAGGGTTCTCTTTTCTTTTAGAGAAATCATATTTTCCAAGCCTAGGAATTCATCATTCAATATATCCTCCTTTTCCATAACATCCTTGTCTGAGCTCTCTTTTGAGCTAGAATCTCTAGAACCACCTTTCAAGTTTCTTATTGGGGAGATTTCTATATCTTTAAAGAATTGTGCCTCACACCCTTCTTCTTCCCCTCCTATGGAAAACCTATTGTCTTCATCATCATAATACACATGAAATCCATCTTCAATCCATCCCCCTGCTTCACCTCTACATTCCTCATTCCTTAGGTTCTTGTTTTCCTCCCTGATAATCATCTCCAAAGTAACACCTCCAAGCATAGAGTTGGCACCAGTGTCCTTTTCTCCATCCATCCACTTTCCATCCACTCCTTTCATCCCTCCAACCATTTTTTATTTTTGAACTCCTTCCTCAGCCTCCATAGATTCTAGCCCTTTCTCATTCTCCTTATAAGTTTTCTCTACTACTATACAATCCATCTTCCTATTTGAAACCTTCCTACTTCCTCCACACTCACTATCTTGTAGGCTATTTTCTCTTGCTTTCAAGATTAGAATACTTCCCATCTCTATTGTAGTGCCTCTAGAGTTTCCCTCATTTTTCTTATGCACTCTCAACCATGTTCCATATGTATCAATCACTCTATTCAATAAACTTTCATCCTCTCTACCCTTATGTTGACCCGCTTGCCCATATTTTTTTGAATCATGGTCCTCATTCAAGCAATGCTCACACACCATTAATCCTTCCTCTATTGACAAAGGATGTCTCCAAAATCCCACCTCTAAAAAAAGATTAATCATTTCTGGTATAGGGTGAAAATCATTCCAAATAATGAAGATCCTTGGAAACATTTGGAAGATTTCCTTATCTACCATTTCCACAACTTTCACAAAGGTTCCCAACTTATTGCCTATCAACCGATAACAATAGTCATTCCAGTATTCTTGTGGGAGGTTTTGCAACCCCACCCAAAAAGGAAATTATTTTATGATTTCCTTTTTTGGGTCAAATTTTGGAACCCAAGCTTTCATATAAAATCCAAAGCCTTCTAGAAAATATGGTCCTCCATTTAAAATCCAATCCCTATACTAGGAAATGTCCACCATTACCATACAAAAACCATTTTCCAACATTTTAAAGTCTTTAACCCTTCCCCACTTTTCATCACACCATTTTTTTAGCTTTCCTATTGTAGGCCATGGCCCTCCCCATTTTAGAAATAAAGCATTACTTTCAAAAAATCTTACCTTCTCCTTCATTGAGATTTTCTCTAATATTACTTTTTCTATTGTGCATCTTACTTATAGTGGGTCTTCAATCCTCTATTTTTCTTGGTTTTGCACTACTTGTGGTTTCCTCAATTGTTGAGAAATATTCCCAAAATCTACCTTTCCCCCCAAGTTCAAGGATGTAAAATGTTGCATTGGGTGGCCTCTATTTCTAGAGTTTCTAATCCTCCCACTACCATCTTGCAATCTACCTTCCCCAATATTCTCCACATTTTTCCATTGAAATCTCTTCAAACTTCTTCTTCCATCCATATGTCATTAACCAGTAGGTCATTCCATCATGCCTCAAAAAGGGCTCAACCCTTCTATGTTGCACAATCTTTATGCCATGAGTGTTGTATCATCCATCTTTCCAGCCATGAAACCCTACACCCCACTACTCCTACATGTTACAATTGTAATGAAAAGATGTTAAAATGCCAATATTAATAATATTCAAAATGAGTATATAATATAAAATTATATATAGATGCATACGCATGAACAAGGTCAGTCTAGATGTGTATAAAATGATTCATCTAACTTGCCTTACGATTGGTATATAAAATGATATAGAAGAAAAGATGTGTTATATTGTTATATACTATAATGACACACTTAACATTATACATTAGGTCTAAAAGTGGATACGTTGAGATACTAACGATGTTATATGTGGCTTACACAACCATGACACACACATCTCTCATGTTGATTGTTGGTCCCAATACGTTCCATATGACCTAAATTTTATTTAACCATTTAACTTGTAAGAAAGATACTGGTAAATTGAGCTTGAAAGTAAATCTTCTATTCTCTCCCTAGAGTGTTCAAAAAAACCTAAGTTTTTTTTCATGAAAATTAGTAGTTGTATTTTTGTGTTATAATTTTTGGGTATGACAATCTGCCCCAGCCAAATTACCAACAATCTCCCTCTTTGGCATTGATGGAAACATGTGGGAAAATTGGCTAAGTCCAAAATAATCAAAATTTTAAAATTTCAAAACTTGTAACATTTGTTACATGGTCATTACAAAAAAATTCAAAAACTTGTGGATCACTATCTTATTTATACCATCTTTACATAAGGATACTCCCCCTTTGACTATACTCTTACTTTTAACCCCTTATACAATTTTCCTCACTATACTTCCCCTTTGACATTAATGACAAAGGTGGTGCCAAAACTTATATACACATCAAGATTTTGAACTTCTAACTTTAAGATTGTTTAGTGGGTATCAATGTGATGCAATCCACAAAATTCTTCTTCAAGATAGAGAACTATTTGTCAAACCTTTCCTTGACTATTTAAAATATGATAAGTAATTCACATATTCCATATGTTGCAATCTCTACTATGTTCAACTCTGAATATACAAACTTTTCATATGATGCTTTAGCCAAAAGTCATTCATCCAATTATTTATGTACATATTCAATCTATAAGGTAAGATACTCTCTCCATAGAGAATATATTTTCAATATTCTTTCCTTTTTCAGCTCTAATAGCCTAATATCATCATGATTTTTACTAACTCTACTCTCTAAGTCCATGATCTGTACATTAGGACTTTTTACTTTAGTAACAAAGGTCTTCAGCTTTGTCAATTTAAATGGTAGCTCATCTAAAATATTTTTGACAAAATCATGAGACAAAATACATTTTCCATATAATTATTTTGCTTCAATCAAGCATCTCCTTAATTCATTTATGCATACATCAAGACTCTTCAAGTCTTCGCTAATGTTCTCACAAACTTTTTTGAACATTTCAACATCATGCAGGGTCTGAGCTTTTATAGCTACTACTTCTAATAACTGTGTGAATTCATTATCAGAAGCATTGATCACTTCCTTTGCTCTTGTTTGAGGATCAGATTCAGTAACTTGCATATTACGTTTGTATCCATTAGATGCAATATTTTTTATTAATGCACCAATCAAATATTTAGATATTTGAAATCTATTTAAATTTTCTAAAGTTTGATAGTTTTACTATTTTTAAAAACTTAAAAAGGCAATAAGAAAATTAAGATTTAATTGAAAAAATCAATAAAATTATAAAGGTACAAACATTTTCTTCCCATGATTGTTCCACAATAAATCATTAAAGTAATTAAATATAATTGATGTGGAATCATTAAATTTAACAGTTATCATTCAGGTTGTTTTCCTCAATCAGTTTGATGCATTTAGTCTCTATAAATGGTGTTAAAGGGCTACTAATGAACACTCTTTTGGTATTGCTAGCCTTGTAGTTATGGCTCAAAGAGAAGAAACTGTGGTGTTTCACAAGTAATGAGTTTATCTGCTCCTTTAGATCCCTGTGAGCATTTCTTCTTCACTTTAAAATGCACAATTCCTCTTATCAATTTTTAAAACTGAAAATTAATAGCTTCAAATTTGGGGCTTTTTCAAATACTTAAAGTGATAAAAATGTCTTTTCTCCATTTGAACAACTTCAAATTTAGGGATATTCCAAATACATATATCCTGGGATACAATTCCTCGTTTCCTTATGAATTTAGCAGCTTCATTGTATGCAATGGCTACATAAATTATTTATTTAAAGAAGAATCGGCTCATTTTTCTCTCTTCAAATTTATGACTTTTAAAATTTGTTATGTAATAAGTTGTGTTTAGATATTGTGATTTTTTAAAAATATTAATAGAGATTAATCTAAGATTAAAAAGAATTCAAATACTATAATTTATATGATCTAAGTAACATTTGCATACTCAGCATTGGCACAAGATAATAGTTTTATGATTTTCATTCAACTATGTTTTCTTCTATATTTTTCTCTCCATATCTTTGTAAGTTGTAATGCCCCGCCAAGGGATCCAAAGAATTTCAGTAAGTTTACCAAATAATTTTTTTTTTTAAACATGAAAGATAAACCATTCACAATTTATACATAGTATCGGAAGCAATAGTAACATCCAACTGAAAGTAAACATAACATAACATAAAAGATTACATTCTTTAAAGATCCCTTAACGTTGTATCACATCTAAATTAACTATTCATCTAACATCACATCCTTATGAAATAACAACGATGCATCCAATGTTCCTAAACAATATACAAGAGTCATTTTAGAATTTACATTTTAGTTTAGCTATATCATCCACTGTGCATGTTACAAGGTATGAAAGGCTTGAAAGAATAAACATTCATGTTAATACAGTACATCATCATACTAACACTAATCCATGATGCAATAACATAAATGAAACCACATGTCATACATGATACATCATCATCATAAAGATATAAACATCCATCATAAAAGATAACCATATATCACAAACATAAATAACTAAGTGCATGGTTCCTCCCAATCGTAAATAGCATCATTAGACCATCATGGATCCTAGCCATCCCTCCGTGCATAACATTCCAAAGCATCGAAGAGATCATCGGTATTAACATAGTAGGAATGTCACTCCTAAAACATCCTACTAAAATGAAAAGTAAAGCATAGGATACCATCATCTAGCATATGCAAATCATCAATTTAAGAAACATACCAATAAATACATCCATCATAAGGTATGACATCTATCATAATGCTTCAAGATCATAATGAAGATAAATACCAACCAAAAAAGCATCAGCCACGGTGTCTCAGACGGATCTCAAATGATAAGAGTGGAAAATACACTACCACCCAACCGCGTGAAACCTAAGTGGTCCACTCCCACCATGCTGAGGAGATAATCTCAAGTCCCAAACAAGCTATCAAAATCACATAGCAAAGATACTCTCTAAATCCAGGAATCCTAAAAGTATACTAACTCAATGGTTCCAATCACAAAACTGACATCTACTTCCCAGAGGCATAATAATGACATGTAGGAAACCTACTCTGCAAGCGGGAAAGTGTCATCACATTTATCATGTACAAGTTACCCTGGCAGTTAGCTAAACTCCACGAGTCCATACTGATCTCATGTGGCCACTAGTATCCTCTCATACTGACGAGGCATACTACAGAATGCACGGTCGCAACCATGTGTTTTCACTACTCCCATCCTAGCCTGTACAAGCGCTCAAGGCATGAGTGAGAACCAAAACAATTATCTTTTTAAGTTCATTTAATCTCCATTTACTGTGTAAATGTTATCACTTATTAACCAAACTTACAATGAGTTACCCTGGTAGCCACTTAGGGCCCCGGGCCCCATTGCAAGCCACCTCCCGACACTACAAGTAGATTACCTACCCTAAGCTCATGGAATCATAAATCTCAAAATCACAAAAGATAATCCATAATAAAATCATCAAATATGCATAAAAGCATCAAATATCCATAATAAGAATCATCAAATCTCCAATATAAGAATCATCAAATCTCCATGAGCATCTGAAAAGCATCCATAGAAAATCATGACCATAACAGTTCTCTATTGGTAACTAAAGGCATCACTGATAATCATAAGTATCCATTGGTTCTCATTAACCAAAATATGTCTTAAAATAAATCATCATATCCATTGGTTCTCAACAAGCAACCAAGAATATCTCAAAATCATACTGATCGAAGACTCCAAAATGGTTGAGTCAAAACATGTCACAACATGACATCATCAAGAAATAAATCAACATTTCAGTCCCATCATGGCGACTAAAAAATAATCCAAGGATAACTGATCGATGAATCAAAAATAATGGTTAAGTCAAGTGTCTCATACATAAGAATCTCAACTATAACAATCAGTAATCACATCCAATACATAGAGCATTCCATCACATAACCATGGTTGGGTTTATAAAGATCAAGACCAAATAAAATCAACATGCCATCACATCTCATAACCCCTGAGCCTCTGGTAACAACCTAGGACTGGTCAACACTAGCCAACCCAAAAACTCCAAAACAAGAAGCATATAGAATACACAATGCAAACACATGTTTTGGTATACTAATATCACATAGTTGAATCAAGTGTAGAGCTTCAATTTTTGTTTCAAGTATACTTCAAGTGTATAAGATTTATCATTTGTCCTACTCGTCAACCTGTTTGTTGCCCGATAGCATTATCCTTTCATTATTAAAATAATATTCTAAGAATAGCTCAAGGGTAAATACTCACTAAACTATTCACCATTGACCTTTAATTAAATTGTTCTCTTTATTTGACCAAGATCTATATTCTAATTGATTAACTCTTTTTTAATGTTACTTTAACTTTTCAACATAATCAAGGATCATTATTCGTTTAGGTTATAAGAAAGCCAGTTACTAGTCTTCAAATAAGAAGATTATAACTTTAATAAAATGATCAATTAACATAGGTACACCATCCATGACCTATTACATTCTAATAGTTTTCAATTAGAAACTTAATTAAGTATTACTAAAGTTTGATTCTTTTAATTTAATCATTATCATCATTGACAACCATATAATATCTAAAGTCATAATTCAAGTCATAAGACTTATCAACTTCGATATAGATAATCTACAGTCTCGTTAAAAGAATTATACCAATTAAATCTCCATTACATAACTTAATTATTAATTAAATCTAATTAACTCTCATTAATTGATTTAATTAATAATTGCATAATCATAGCAATGTTCCAATTAATATCAGTTGACTAATAACTAACTAGAATTCTGTAAGATAAAAGTCAACTATAATTCAATACTCAAATGATCATATTAATAATTCAATAATAATAATTTGTTAATATCTAATAACAAGTCATATTGGGAATCTTCTTAATAAATCTATAATGACCACATTCATCATACTTTCAATGAATACTAATATTCCCTTGATAAAATAATTAAAACTCTATTATCAATTAAATCTAATTAATTTTACGATTAAATTAACTAGTAGCTATGTCAATAACTACATGATTATCAGCTGATAATAGTTTCGTTCATTAAGAGTCAACTATGTATCATTCCATCAATGTTCAAATTATTACTTTACTAATAAAAATTATAATAAATCTCCAATATTAATATCTCAACTAAATACCTCCTATGTTGGTTGATAAATAGATGAATTATACTTCTTCTACTATTAACTAATCTTAATTAAATTAGATTAGTTAATAAATCATATAAAACTAATGCATAAAAATAAGATTCTACTAAGGAAAGATTGCAATAATATCTTTAATTCATTCCATGCTTTGATATATATTATTTTTGTGAAGTTTAAGCATAAAAAACTCTTGGTTATGGGAAATGGAGAAATATCTGTCCTTGAATAAAACAGTCCCAGTACGACGGCCATATCTCCCTAATGAACCATGGATCGGACTGAAATTGAAATATGTTGGAGAGGGCCAAGTTGCGCCAATTCTGACTAAAGTGATCGAATAAATTCGATCACGATAAAAAGTTATGAATGACTGAGTTTGGGTCTATCCAAGGGGCAACGACAGGACAACTTGTGATGAATTAAGAATTTCCTCTTAAAATAATTATTCTCTAAATTTAACCATAAAAGGGTTTGTTCATACGCATCTAAAAATATAATTGATAGAAAGATTACATCTAATCATTCGAATTTTCACCATAAAATTTTTATTTTAATTCCAAATCTTGTCTTTCTAATTTAATATAAATTCGAACCCAAACCCGATTAAGATCTAATTTCTTTCTCATTTGGAACTAGGGTTTTTCTATTGTTTTCTTCTCAACCAAATAGCATATTTAGATTCTAATTTCAAAATTACAGATCCAATCACAGAGAATATTCAGACACATATAACAAACATGATGAAGACAAGAAGAAAAATAGTGCAAAGAGAGTATGCGAATATCACGAGTGCACCTGGACACTGATGTTAAATTTGCCATGCCTTAGAAGTCCATAGAAAATCCCTTCCTTCTCCATCATTCGCAATTCCTCCAAGATCCAAGCCAACCGAATCCTTCAAGTGACTAGAAGTGCTAGAAGAAGCATAGAAGTATGTAGAAAATATATGAGCATGTAGAAGCATATGATCTTCTCAATGAATGTAACCTTTGAAGCTTCCATTTTAGCTTGAAGCTTGTAGCTTGTAGCTTCCATTCAGCTTGTCCAAACACACTAGGAGAGCCTCTATTTAAAGGCCTCTAAGATGCATCTAGAGTGTTTGTAGAAACAACTAGAAGATAAGCATGACAACCAAGTATGGGTCTTCTCCAACCTTCTAGATAAGTCTTAAGGTTGTAGACACCATGTGCTCAAATAAAATGCTAACTTCTAAGTGTAGACAACTAGTGCATTCTTAGAGTGCAAACTCCAGTGTTGTCTACATGACAACTCTCAAGAATTTGCAAACTCTTAAATATTAAAATAATGCACAATCATTAATATAATATTTACTTTACTCTTTTCAATTTTATTTATTTATTTTATTAAATCTCATGCACTAACTTTAATAATTCCACTTTTCAATCTTAATATATTTATATTTTAATCACATGAAATTTAGAATCTTTTAATAATTTTAATATATTTTTCACTTTTAAATTTCATTTTTCAAAACTTAATTGCTAAAATATTTATTAGCTTTAATAATATTATTATTTAGTCATTTATTTAAAAATGAACTCCAAATATATTATTATTAAAATAAATATTGTCACATTCCAAATTTAAACTTTTAACTTTTATTTTCAAATTTAATTATTTTATTTAATTAATTTTCTAATTACTTAAATAAAATAAATATTAAAATACCATATTAATTTTCTATTAAATTAAACCATTAATTAAATCTTTTTAATTAGGCTTAATTAATAGAAAATACACCAAAGAGTCACAAGGTAAAAATATGAAAACCCATCATAGCCAAAATACATACAAAATCAAACCAGGGGTTTAAATCACGAATTACATCATCTGACCTATTCGAAGGGTACTCAACTCGGATACTTGTCCTAATTTTTCAATTAGGACAAGTGGCTTAAAGGGTTAGGATTTGGACTTGAGAATTTATCTTCCCTCTCTTATCATTGAGATAATGTGATAGGGTACGCTCATATTGGCAATTCAGAGAAGTCGATACCCGGTACCTGCAACCTACATAAAAATCATGCATGTACAAACACAATATATACTAAACTAAACAGGCAATGGCAAGAAGTAGTGCATCGTGTAGATCCTGACTAACAGGTGACTACGACTCCCTTCTTTAACCACATCAGACATGCCGTACAAAAGCAAACACGCAAAGCAAATATGCACACCATACACATGCAAGTATGGTGTAAGTATCCATAAGAAAACACATATGATAATAAATCATCTTACTAATTATCATTAATAACTGCAAACACTGAAAATAATCATCATGCATACATGAAATGCAAAATCTAAGTAATCTCATCACATAATAAACTAAATCCATAGCACATTATCTGATAATCTCAAAAGAATGCTGCTAACCAACAACATAAAACTAGCTCTAAAAGAGTTCAGCAATGATAACAAAATGTGAACCAGGGGCAAGCACTACATCCACCCCCCCTAAGATTAGGCTTATTCCTGGAAGCCTACAAGAATGAGAAACTAAGATACTCACTATGCAGGTCCCATAGAACCCTTTCCTTTATAGGGAAATATGATTCCACTGAGGATACTACAACACACTTAGAGCAATATGATTCTGGTTTAATGATAAATCGAAAACCATATTGATCCAACATTCACTCTTTTAACAACTACTGAAATAGATTCTTTATTACATTCTAAACAAGAGCAACTTAATGCTTGCAAAGATAATCTAGGGCATATTACCTTACTGCATAGATAAAAGATACATGTTTTGTAACTAGAATGAGTCTCAATTTTTAGTTTTACCCATGTTTAGTTTTAAGTAAAATTTTCAGTTTTGAAAGCTAAGTGTTGAAGTATGAAAAATATGCAAGTAACAGTTTAAGTCGTGTTTCATCTCACCTAGTTTCAAGTTTCAGTTTGAAAGAGATACACATGATAGTTCAAAGTTTTTTTTTTATTCAACTAGTTAACAACTAGTGGCATTTAAATATACCCAGAGCTCCCAATGTTGAAACTCGAGCTCTGATACCAAATGTAATGCCCTGCCAAAGGATCCAAAGAATTTCACTAAGTTTGCCAAACAATTTTTTTTTCAAACATGAAAGATAAACCATTCGCAACTTATACATAGTATCGGAAGCAATAGTAACATCCAACTAAAAGTAAACATAACATAACATAAAAGATTACATTCTTTAAAGATCCCTTAACGTTGTATCACATCTAAATTAACTATTCATCTAACATCACATCCTTATAAAATAACAACAATACATCCAATGTTCCTAAACAATATACAAGTGTCCTTTTAGAATTTACATTTTAGTTTAGCTCAATCATCCACTGTGCATGTTACAAAGTATGAAAGGCTTGAAAGAATAAACATCCATGCAAATACAATACATCATCATACTAACACTAATCCATGATGCAATAACATAAATGAAACCACATGTCATACATGATACATCATCGTCATAAAGATATAAACATCCATCATAAAAGATAATCATCTATCACAAACATAAATAACTAAGTGCACGGTTCCTCCCAACCGTAAATAGCATCATTATACCATCATGGATCCTAGCCATCCCTCCGTGCATAACATTTCAAAGCATCGAAGAGATCATCGATATTAACATAGTAGGAATGTCACTCCTAAAACATCCTAGTAACATGCAAAGTAAAGCATAGGATACCATCATCTAACATATGAAAATCATCAATATAAGAAACATACCAATAAATACATCCATCATAAGGTATAACATCTATCATAATGCTCCAAGATCATAATGAAGATAAATACCAACCAAGAAAGCATCAGCCACGATGTCTTAGACAGATCTCAAATGATAAGAGTGGAAAATACACTACCACCCGATCGCGTGAAATCTAAGTGGTCCACTCCCACCGTGCTGAGAAGATAATCTCAAGTCCTAAACAATCTATCAAAATCACATAGCAAAGATACTCTCTAAATTCAGGAATCCTAAAAGTATACTAACTCAAAGGTTCCAATCACAAAATTGACATCTACTTCCCCGAAGCACAACAATGACATGTAGGAAACCTACTCTGCAAGCGGGAAAGTGTCATCACATTTATCACGTACAAGTTACCCTAGGTGTTAGCTAAACTCCACGGGTCCATACTGATCTCATGTGGCCACTAGTATCCTCTCATACTGACGAGGCATACTACGGAATGCACAGTCGCAACCATGCGTTCTCACTACTCCCATCCTAGCCTGTACAAGCGCTCAAGGCATGAGCGAGAACCAAAACAATTATCTTTTTAGGTTCATTTAATCCCCATTTAGTGTGTAAATGTTATCACTTATTAACCAAACTTACAATGAGTTACCCTGGTAGCCACTTAGGGCCCCAACCCCCATTGCAAGCCACTTTCTGACACTACAAGTAGATTACCTACCCTAAGCTCATGGAATCATAAATCTCAAAATCACAAAAGATAATCCATAATAAAATCATCAAATATGCATAAAAGCATCAAATATCCATAATAAGAATCATCAAATCTCCAAGATAAGAATCATCAAATCTTCATGAGCATCTGAAAAGCATCCATAGAAAATCATGACCACAATAGTTCTCTATTGATAACTGAAGGCATCACTGATAATCATAAGTATCCATTGGTTCTCATTAACCAAAATATGTATCAAAATAAATCATCATATCCATTGGTTCTCAACAAGCAACCAAGAATATCTCAAAATCATACTGATCGAAGACTCCAAAATGGTTGAGTCAAAATATGTCACAACATGACATCATCAAGAAATAAATCAACATTTCAGTCCCATCATGGCGACTAGAAAATAATCCAAGGATAAATGATCAATGAATCAAAAATAATGGTTAAGTCAAGTGTCTCATACATAAGAATCTCAACTATAACAATCAGTAATCACATCCAATACATAGAGCATTCCATCACATAACCATGGTTGGGTTTATAAAAATCGAGACCAAATAAAATCAACATGCCATCACATCTCATAACCCCCGAGCCTCTAGTAACAACCTAAGACTGGTCAACACTAGCCAACGCAAAAACCCCAAAACAAGAAGTATATAGAATACACAATGCAAACACATGTTTTGGTATACTAATATCACATAGTTGAATCAAGTGTAGAGCTTCAATTTTCATTTCAAGTATACTTCAAGTGTATAGGATTTATCATTTGTCCTACACATCAACCCATTTGTTCCCCGATAGCATTATCCTTTCATTATTAAAATAATATTCTAAGAATAGCTCAAGGGTAAATACTCACTAAACTATTCATCATTGACCTTTAATTAAATGGTTCTCTTTATTTGACCAAGATCTATATTCTAATTGATTAACTCTTCTTTAATGTTACTTCAACTTTTCAACATAATCAAGGATCATTATTCGTTTAGGTTATAAGAAAGCCAGTTACTAGTCTTCAAATAAGAAGATTATAACTTTAATAAAATGATCAATTAACATAGGTACACCATTCATGACCTATTACATTCTAATAGTTTTTAATTAGAAACTTAATTAAGTATTACTAAAGTTTGATTCTTTTAATTTAATCGTTATCATCATTGACAACTATATAATATCTAAAGTCATAATTCAAGTCATAAGACTTATCAACTTCGATATAGATAATCTACAATCTCGTTAAAAGAATTATACCAATTAAATCTTCATTAAATAACTTAATTATTAATTAAATCTAATTAACTCTCATTAATCGATTTAATTAATAATTGCATAACCATAGCAACGTTCCAATTAATATCAGTTCACTAATAACTAACTAGAATTCTGTAAGATAAAAGTCAACTATAATTCAATACTCAAATGATCATATTAATAATTCAATAATAATAATTTGTTAATATCTAATAACAAGCCATATTGGGAATCTTATTAATAAATCTATAGTGACCACATTTGTCATACTTTCAATGAATACTAATATTCCCTTGATAAAACAATTAAAACTCTATTATCAATTAAATCTAATTAATTTTACGATTAAATTAACTAGTAGTTATGTCAATAACTACATGATTATCAGCTGATAATAGTTTCGTTCATTAAGAGTCAACTATCTATCATTTCATCAATGTTCAAATTATTACTTTACTAATAAAAATTATAATAAATCTCCAATATTAATATCTCAACTAAATACCTCCTATGTTGGTTGATAAATAGATGAATTATACTTCTTCTACTATTAACTAATCTTAATTAAATTAGATTAGTTAATAAGTCATATAAAACTAATGCATAAAAATAAAATTCTACTAAAGAAAGATTGCAATAATATCTTTAATTCATTTCATGCTTTGATATATATTATTTTTGTGAAGTTTAAGCATAAAGAACTCTTGGTTATGGAAAATGGAGAAATATTTGTCCTTGAATAAAACAGTCTCAGTACAGCGGCCATATCTCCCTAATGAACTGTTGGATCGGACTGAAATTAAAATATGTTGGAGAGGGCCAAGTTGCGCCAATTTTGATTGGAGCGATCGAATAAGTTCAATCACGATAAAAAGTTATGAATGACTGATTTTGGGTCTATCCAAGGGGCAGCGACAGGACAATTTGTGATGAATTAAGAATTTCCTCTTAAAATAATTGTTCTCTAAATTTAACCATAAAAGGGTTTGTTCATACACATCTAAAAATATAATTGAAGGAAAGATTACATCTAATCATTCGAATTTTCACCATAAAATTTTTATTTTTATTCCAAATCTTGTCTTTCTAATTTAATATAAATTTGAACCCAAACCCGATTAAGATCTAATTTCTTTCTCATTTGGAACTAGGGTTTTTCTATTATTTTCTTCTCAACCAAATAGCATATCTAGATTCTAATTTCAAAATTGCAAATCCAATCACAGAGAATATTCAGACACATATAACAAACACGATGAAGACAAGAAGAGAAATAGTGCAAAGAGAGTATGTGAATATCACGAGTGCACCTAGACACTGATGCTAAATTTGTCATGCCTCAGAAGTTCATAAAAATTATCTTCCATCTCCATTATTCGCAATTTCTCCAAGATCCAAGCCAACCGAATCCTTCAAGTGACTAGAAGTGCTAAAAGAAGCATAGAAGCATGTAAAAAATATATGAGCATGTAGAAGCATATGATCTTCTCAATGAATGTAAGCTTTGAAGCTTCCATTTTAGCTTGAAGCTTGTAGCTTGTAGCTTCCATTCATCTTGTCCAAACACACTAGGAGAGCCTCTATTTAAAGGCCTCTTAGATGCATCTAGAGTGTCTCTAGAAACAACTAGAAGATAAGCATGACAACCAAGTATGGGCCTTCTCCAACCTTCTAGATAAGTCTTAAGGTTGTAGACACCATGTGCTCAAATAAAATGCTAACTTCTAAGTGTAGACAACTAGTGAATTCTTAGAGTGCAAACTCCAGTGTTGTCTACATGACAACTCTCGAGAATTTGCAAACTCCTAAATATTAAAATAATGCACAATCATTAATATAATATTTACTTTACTCTTTTCAATTTTATTTATTTATTTTATTAAATCTCATGCACTAACTTTAATAATTCCACTTTTCAATCTTAATATATTTATATTTTAATCACATGAAATCTAGAATCTTTTAATAATTTTAATATATTTTTCACTCTTAAATTTCATTTTCCAAAACTTAATTGCTAAAATATTTATTAGCTTTAATAATATTATTATTTAGTCATTTATTTAAAAATGAACTCCAAATATATCATTATTAAAATAAATATTGTCACATTCTAAATTTAAACTTTTAACTTTTATTTTCAAATTTAATTATTTTATTTAATTAATTTTTCAATTACTTAAATAAAATAAATATTAAAATATCATATTAATTTTCTATTAAATTAAACCATTAATTAAATCTTTTTAATTAGGCTTAATTAATAGAAAATACACCAAATACTCACAAGGTAAAAATATGAAAACCCATCATAGCCAAAATACATACAAAATCGAACCAAGGGTTTAAATCATGAATTACGTCATCTGACGCATTCGGAGGGTACTCAACTCGGATACTTGTCCTAATTTTCCAATTAGGACAAATGGCTTAAAGGGTTGGGATTTGGACTTGAGAATTTATCTCCCCTCTCTTATCATTGAGATAATGTGATAGGGTACTCTCATCTTGGCAATTCAGGAAAGTCGATACCCGGTACATGCAACTTGCATAAAAATCATGCATGTACAAACACAATATATACTAAACTAAACATGCAATGCCAGGAAGTGGTGCATCGTGTAGATCCCGACTAGCAGGTGACTACAACTCCCTTCCTTAACCACATCAGACATGCCATACAAAAGCAAACACGCAAAGCAAACATGCACACCATACACATGCAAGTATGGGGTAAGTATCCATAAAAAAACACATATGATAATAAATCATCTTACTAATCATCATTAATAACTGCAAACACTGAAAATAATCATTATGCATACATGAAATGCAAAATCTAAGTAATCTCATCACATAATAAACTGAATCCATAGCACAATATCTGATAATCTCAAAAGAATGTTGCTAACCAACAACATAAAACTAGCTCTAAAAGAGTTCAGCAATGATAACAAAATGCGAACCAGGGGCAGGCACTACATTAAGTACTATAATTTGTCTGATCTAAGTATCATTTTCATACTCGCCATTGACACAAGACAATAGCTCTACAATTTTCATTCAACTTGTATTTTCTTCTATATTTTTCTCTCCATATCTTTGTAACTATAATTTGTTACCAAGTTTATTTGTTAACCAATTTGTGTGCCCAATCTTTGAAGGTCAATCATCCTGATAACTTTTTTCCTTCAACTTACCATGATAGGTAGAGACTCATACTCAAAAATAACTCTTGTTATGTTTAATATCTAGGAAAATATTCTCTTAGTGTGTCCATTTGTAGGGGAACATAAATTCTATGCTTTGTCTCATTATATTCATACCATGATAATGAAAAGTTTTTTTTTGTTAATACAGTTTTATTCATAATGAGATTTATTTACTTATGTGCCTAATGGTATTTTATACCTAAGCGCTTGTCATTCCAAGGACATTTGTTACAAAGAAAATTCATTTTTGACTAGAACGAGAGTTGATATACTCTTTCTACAACCACTTTAAAATTGGCAATAAATACTAAAGTAGTAATAACTAGCACTTGTATCTGGCAAGTCCAAGGATTGTCGATTGTCAATCTACTATATTTATCACTTCCTATAATTTACAATACCATTGATGGTAATGGTTGTTCTGCAGACCAATATATCCAGAAAGACATGGTAACAAACCAATGTGAAAACATGCATGCACAATTTAACATGAGTATATTCTTTTAATTTTTTGAACACTTAGAAAATTGAACCTCATTAGATACAAATCCATTTACATCTCTTATATCTTGAATTTTGAATATACAGTCAATCTAATGTAAAAGACATGTTTCCTCACACATCACCAAGACTATCAACATGGTTCACTGTATATCAATGAAGTTTGAATATTATCTAGCAATATTAATCATGAGAACGAAGCATATTTTTCTTTATAGCAGTAACTTAGAGTTTTTAAGTAATTAATAGATATACTTTATGCAGACAAAGAAATGAATTCCATATATATAATGAGCAGTAGATGAAGTTATATTTTTTAATGTAGCTATAATGGGAGTAAGAGCCAAATCAAACTTGAAATTAGTTTCTTTCATATTCTAACTTTGTCTTGTGAATATCCCGCAATCTCAAATTTCCATGAAACCATAATCCTCTAAGGCATTTTGTCAAACAATTCATTAGCCATTTTCCTAGCTTCACTACACATCTCATACACAAATTTAAAATGAAAATGTATTATATCTAAAAAATATTACAATTAACAAATGATTTTCATCTCAACCATGACAACAATAATAAACAAATTTTAAAAATGAAGTAAATACTACTTGTAATAATAAATGAAATCCAAAGACAAGAATAGGAGATTTTGTGTTTCTATGGTTTCAGGTATATACATCATGTCAATAGTGTGTTCTAACATTTGAAATATGAAATAATTTTTGAATTGTGAATACAAAATCATAAGACAAAAGGGCAAGAGATGCTGATGTTTTAACACATTTTGAGCATTATTTTGAATGATATATTTGTCCATGTTTTTACATGACTAAACTACATAATTCCATTATTCAATTCAATTGGTAATAAGAAGTATTTTACAACCTCATGGTAACTTTTGACAAAGTATAAATTTTGAGACCGATGAATCTTAGAACAAATAAAAATAGTAATATTGTGGTTTATAACTTACATTACATGTTTCACATATCATGAGGCTGCAATGGCAACATCATGATTGAAAGGAAATAATGAATTATGACAATGACAAACTTGGTAGTCTTGTTTCACAAGAATTTTTGGATTGGATTTATGTATGCATCCTTTGTGCAATAATTAGAAAGAAAGAAGGTTTCTGAAGGTCTAGATTCATTCAAGGTCAAGTGGAGGAGGAGCTACAGAACATTGGTCCACTTGATCAAAAGATCTATTCAATTGTATGTTTTCATTCAAGTGGTATGTGCTAGGACATGGTGCAGTATAATTTTCTCATTGATCAATATCATTGCAACTGCTTGGTTTTTTATCAGTATCATTGACCTACCATATAGGGCTTGAGTTACTTTTTGTGTAATGCTTTATTATGTAGTGCACCAAAAGTAGATGGTAATGGGTCCATTAATATGTTTGACTAGCCTGTAAATAGGGATCTTAGCATAGTGGAAGGAGGTTGAGGAGAAAGATTGAAGGAGGAATTGATTGAATAATAGAGATGGGGGCAATGCAAATGGAAAGTGTGGATCCAAAATTATCATGTTGTGGTCATGCCGAAGATTGTTTAAGGTATTCATATTTTTGACATTTATGTTCATCCATTTGTCATTCACCATTATATTGAGCTTGCTAAATCTTGTCATTTCTAATAGCTAGTCAAAAACGTAATCAAATGGACAAACCTACACTAATACATTTTGCATCGATTTGCGACGGCTATGTGTCACAATTATGACATCTATGTTTCGCCACTGTGACAGTAATAGACATCTCTATTTTTTAGTCGCAAAATACGACATCTACCCTATTTCGTTGCAATTACGACACATAGTTGTCGCAATCCAACTGCTTTCTTGTGACACAAACCTCGTCGCAATTCATGGGGTATCTATCGCAATAGCGACGCCTCCAAGGTTTTTGTGACAACAATTGGGGCATCCACCTGCAGCGACTCCAACAGCAACCTTGTCGCAATAATTCCATTTTGTGTCAAAATTGCGACGATGAAGGTTGAATTACGACGGAAGGTGGCATCACCTTTACAGCAACCCCATCACAATTCATCATTTTTGTGTCGCAATTGCGATGAGATGCAATGGAACATGGGATCGCCACTATCGCTCTCTTGTCGCAATTGCGACGGCGGTGGAGTAAAACATTAAAAAAAAATTGTTGGCTTCTAGTTACGTCAAACAAAATTAGACCTCTTAAACCCTGTGTAACTTCATTTGGTCACATCTTATATTTGAGCAGGATGGTGTCTTATTGGTGCTCCCTTGATTATTTCATGAGATATTATTATCAAGCCATCCAATCGACTATAGGACAAAGATGATTCTTGAACAATTGAATTAGCAATATGGTCGATCTACATTGCATTTGGACACTTGGTTTGAGGTTCATCTCATCGATTCCCATTCATCACAGGATATTTATTTGATTAGACCTCGATAGAAAACATTGAAAGTGAAGCTTCTAGCTATGGGATGCTCAGCTCTATATATAGATTTTATGATATGTGGAGATTGAAGCCTGCACGATTTGGACTTGGGGCTCGGGAAATTTCAATGTTTTCTATCGAGGTCTAATGAGATAAAGATCCTATGATGAATGGGAATCGATGAGATGAACCTCAAACGAAGTGTCCAAATGCAATGCAGATCAACCGTATTGCTAATTCGATTGTTCAAGAATCATCTTTGTCCTATAGTCGATTGGATGGCCTAATAATAATATATCATGAAATAATGGAAGGAGCACTAATAAGACACCATCCTGCTCAAATATAAGATGTGACCAAATGAAGTTACACAGGGTTTAAGAGGTTTGATTTTGTTTGATGTTGGAGGTAGTTGAGAATGAAGTAGCTGGAAGCTTCACCTCCCTTGTCTCCTCTCTTTGCCTCACTCCTTCTCAGGCCTTAATATGTCATACTTATGTTGCATAAATCAATGAGTACTAACAATTTTGCTAAAATTGATTCTCTTTTCAAAAGCTTTCTTATAAGGATAAATTATGATAGAAACAATCTCTTGAACATGCACACACGTTTTCGGCTATGGTGGACTAGGAATGCGCAATATATATTTTGTGCACTACAATATCATGTAGTGAAATCGATTATACAAATACAAATATAGAAGTAGTGAAACTATGGAAGCAAAAGCCAGTAAAATTGGGAAGGTTCAATGAAAACAAATATTATGAAGAAAGATTGCAATGATGTGGCATTAGATTGAATACATCAATATATGTAATTGGATCAAAAATATCTCTGGATATTAATGCCTATAAAGCATCATCATAATTTTCTAAGATGTGCATATTGATCTCATCATTTTTTATTTAATTAACATTACTTGAATGATTTGAACAAAAACTCACATAGAATAATAAAGCTACTTTGATTTTTAATCCATGTCACTCAGGTAGAAGAAAAAAAGAACAACTTTCTTTTTTAATAATATGTATAGCATACTTGAAATGCACCCATAAAGCCCCATCTTAGTTGATTTTTTGTCAATCTTGGGATGACAACAGAAATTATTGGCATAGTAGGCCTGTACTTAGCAATCAACCTGGGGCAAATAAAACATAAATATCATGTTGAGAATTAGAATTCATAGATGTGTTATCTGTATATCAAAAAATCAAATTCACATTGGCATGGCAACAGATAAATCTAGAATTGACAAAATTGTCTGCATTATGAGCTAATGATTATGATAACCAAACCTCAATAGTGGCAAAAATGAAACCAAATTGTAACTTATCACCAATTTCCCAAATTTGATAGTTTCAAATGTCCAAGGAATATATAATGTAGAATAAGAAAATAATTACTTTGCAATTCGTCTGGATGTTGTAAATACTGCTATGACAGAAGCTTTCACTTTGATTGCTGCACTTACCTAAAATTATCATACAAATACTTCTATTAAATTTATATCACTTTCCACAAATCAAACGAATAGTAAATTACAACCAACATTAAAATTCATCTATAAACAAAACTTGAGTCATGGCAAAAGGAATTAAAATAATTTTATGTACTTACTGCAGAGGTTGCAATGCATTCCAACTAAGACATCGGTTCACTTTGACATTTGAGAGTCTTCTTAAAATAAATAGCCTGATTGTACACTTTCTCTGCCTACATGAAATAATTAGAATATGTTATCTTTTAAGCAGTTGTTCAAATCATAATATGATATCACAATACATATATTTAGAGAAGGGGGAGAGAAGTTTATTGGTTGACCTCAACTCTGATGATCAGTGGCTGAAACAATCGACTGTAACTAATCTCTATATGCTCCCACCCAGTGCTGAAGAAAAGTTCATTCCAAAGATTTTTTTTTTTTCCCTCAGAGAGTAAATTAGGTGAGATCGAGAAACTATGGTTGAAAGAAATCAAAATATATAAAAGAAAGAATTATGAACACAACAAAACCAAATTTGTGATGGGTTTTTAACAAGACACAACTGTTAGGCAGATAGTCAAATAACATCCTTCTACTTGATCCTTCATTTAGAAACTGAAAACAACTTAATAAGCCATCAGAATGATCAAATACCACATTCTCTCTTGTTTACAACATTTCTTAGTTATCACTAGTCTAGATCATTCTTAGTTCATATTCACTTACCATTTTAATATACCTCACCCATGGCAATGCTTGATATCCACTCTTTTCAATGATTTTTAGATACCTAACCTGCAGTAAAGAATTGCAACAAAAGAAAGTTGTTATAAAGTAGCAGCCTAAATCTAAATGAACAAAATGTAAATTCTCAACCATTTATTCAATGCATCAATTTACTTGTGGAGCTAAATATTTAGAAAGCATAATGATTTTCACTGATGCTAATATAAATGCAAGCAATGAGCTTGTTCTCATCAGAAATATAGAAGTTAACACACAAAAGGGTCCAACACTGTGATGACTTTTGTGGAGTCAGTCCAAAACGACCTGAAATGACTCAAATTTTAGATAAGTTATAAATCATGGTAATGAGCTAATGATACTCGCAAAAGCAATAATCTACATTTGTAAACTAAAGTTAAGAAATGACCTGAATTCCTGATATAGTAAAATATGGTATCTCAAATTTGACACGAATAGGCACCCACTTTTCTGGGGTTGCTTCTTCAGTAGTTATGCTAGAAAGGCTAAATTTAGCCCTCAATATGTATTCATGAATCAAAACCCACATAATAAGTCAATCAAGAAACTAAAACATCAGGATCCAAAACCATGGTACTATTAACCATCTTTGAACAAGAAAACCAATGAAAGCTGCAAGATACCTTTCCACCAAGAAATGATTTTATTTTCCAAAGCAAAGCATCCCTATTTGGGGAGTATGCAGAAGTACCCATTGATGTGCATACATGAGGTGTAGATGCATCAGCTTGTACTGGTAATTCAATTTCAACATTTGTTGCCATACTACAAGGTTAAAGAAAACCATGAGACAAATTAGCAAATACACAAAAATATCAGTCATACTTAAACCATTCCCTGAAGCTAACATGTTAGAAAGATCTATCTAAACAGCTGATAAATCAGATCTAAAATAGGCATACATAAGCTAGAGAGATAATTTGAAACCTGCGATCTTTGTATTAGTTGCGTGCTCTCACCAAACATTCGACCTGGTTTCTTGAATGCTTTTCTACTTGAACTTCAACCCATATCAATGGCTTTACCTGCAAAGTAATAAAAACATATGATATGAAACCTACTTTAGAAGGATATCCTTCATAACAGAACTTCAAATATTTGACAACAACTGCATTCTCTTGAATATATGAACAAACCTGTGTGCTAAGTCTATAGTTCATAAGATCAAAAGTCCCATCATGAGGTATGAAGGATATAGTTCTATCATTTTCAAAATAAGCAAGATGAATGCACATGAAAAAAGAAATAGAAATTAACATATGCCTTTTCAAGGGAAAAAAAAAAGACCAAGTACAACATCAAAGGAATTTGCGAGCACTTTAATATAAGATAAAATTGATAGTTTAAGGAATTGAATAATAAAATGAGCTTGATTGCATATTGATGAAACTTGATGTCACCCAAATCAATTGCTTTACCCTTTGACGCTTTGCCTTGAGCTTCTAGTAGCACCCTGTCATTGAGGCCAAGTTTGCATTCTGGCATTCTGCTGAAAAAAAAGTGAATCAAAATACACTTGTCATTAATAGCTAGCTATGTAACATTTCAGTAGTCATGCTAAAAGTACATTATAAATAAATAAAAATTAGAAATAGCCACATTTTGCACAAAACAAGCTAAATTAACATGAAACACAATCAATAATTCAATGCCAAATATTAAATCAAAAGTTATAAAGGTTTAATACTTATGGCATATGTATAAAATAAAGAAATCATTAGTGGTCAAACTACTTCCAACACTCAATAATTATATAAAACATCTAAAGATATATACATATCAGTATTTTATTCTTTTTTTGTAATTTTTCATACTGTTTTATTTCCAAGATCAGCTGTGGGGATCTAGCTTCAACCTTGATATGGCAAGGGCATGGGTGTCCTAACCAAATTATTCCAGATACATCTATTATAGACCCGGGGAAGGCCTACAAATTGTACGAATTGGACCTAGTCTGGGTATGGGACCCAGTGCAGCATAATCTAAACTTCAACATTTGGTCATTATAATTTGACTTTTAATCTGTCACTCTAAACTCTACAAGAAATTGGACTCTGTTCAATCATCCACCATAGTTCATTATTCTTCTATATTTATTTTATTCTCACTGAAGCATGTAATCTGTTCAAATGCAAGTATCTAGCAACGAAGTTGGTTGTCTCATGACCAAAAAATTGTTATTTATTAAATCTTAACAATGAATATGAACATTGCCAATAGTGGCATGTTGTGATGGTTAATTTGTTGTGTTGTTATCCTTGCCATCAAGGTTCAAATCTCATGGGGATGAGGTCCCCCGTTTGTGGCCTCACTGGTTCATAGCTCCAGGTCAAAGTGTTTACCCCTCTTTAAAAAAAAAAATAATAATGAATATGAACATAATATTTGTACTTATAAAAATTGGAAAATTTGTAGATTTTTTGTCTGATGGTAATTCATAATTCTACCACATAAAAATAAACACAAGATGTTTATTATCTGAACTCTCATGCACCAATCCCATTCTCATAATATATGTCTATTCGTTTAGCTGTGTATAAGCATACATGGGCCTTTTGGCTTAGAAAATGGGGTTTTTCCTATTTCAAGGCATTCCACAAGGAGGGTACATATTTAAGAAAATAGGTGTGCAGTAACATTGTAATGTTCTCCATGAACCTAGCTGGAGTTTACAGTGTTTCAACTTGGCAGAGATTATGGGAAATAGTTCCATGTTTCCTCTCTATAGTCTATTAGTTTTATTTCTAAAAGAACTCAATAATAAGATTATGCATAGGGTAGGAAAAAACTACCTCAAGTACGCTCTCATCTTTAGCACTCCAACCACATCAGATCTCACTATTTTCCCATTGCTACTCACAAGAATATTTACACTTTCTACTACATCCAAAAAGACCTTTAATAACAAATTAAAAGCACAAAATTAGTTAAATATCAATTGCCATATTCAAGCAAAGCACAAAGTTAAATATGGATTAGCCTTCAACCTCTTTTTTTTTGTAGTGTATTCCTTCACTTTGCCAGGAAACTACATTTGTAACAACCATTAGAGGTTGCTAAGTGACTTCCATCCTGTAATCACCCATTTTGATGAATTCACTAAGAATCTTTGCCTCTGTATATTGAGGGTACCCGAAATCCATTATTTCATCTAGTAGTTCATACTGCACAATGGGAAATAAAAGTGGTGAAATGATATACACATATTTTAAATTTTAAGTTCGTGATAAAATATTCTCAAATAGTTCATTACAAGGAATTTTGAACCCTCGACCCTCTGTGGCTCAGATTAAAAATAGATGTGTACACTCACAACAATGACAAAATTGTCTCTCAAAGACTCTTCTTCTAGCTCTTCAAAATAGTGCTTGAATACCTATAGAAATAACACACATGACAATCCAAAACTGAACCTTAAGTTGACATGTAAATCAATTATTGCAACACACTAATCATAGCAAAAAACAAAGAGGAACATTAACAACTCTTGATTACTGTAATAACACCTAAATATGCATGCAATAGCTACAAATAAAAGAATTATATGCATACACTAGAATCCCTGGCTCTACAGGTTTAGTAAGTTCCCTAAATGTAGTGTTCCATTTAATAATTAAAAATAGAGCCTCGGACAAGAAATAAATTGTGAATGAGAAATGTAGATTGTTGAACTTACATCCACAACTCGATGTAAAAATAATAGTAAGCTAGTTGCATTAGAGTTCTATCTTGATGCTACCATAAGGTAGATATTGTTATGCTGAATGAACATGTAAGTCACCCCATTGTCATAGAGTACTAGATTTTGTAACATGGGATCACCCTGTCCATGTAATTCCATCAAAAAACTTGTCAAAACACATATGTTGAAACCATCCTCGCACATGGCCAATTTAGCCTTATAAGAGACAAGATATAAGAGAGGGCGATACATTTTAATGAATATATTCATACGAGACAATGTAATTTATGTGACATTGGCCACCTAAACGTCTTTAACTTTTAAGTAATTTTCATACCTCTATGTAAATATTCCATATCTGAGAAGCTTCTTTGTACAACATTGCAATTTTTAACTTCATGATGCACATAGCACAGATGATTCAATAGAAACTATAGTTTCTTGTGTTCTTTCCACAGTTTTAAAAGAGATCTTATCGATAGATCCATGTAAGAATTTTATTCCTCTAAAAATGGTTTTATTACCAGTTTTAAAGAAAGTGGACACAAAGAATCTTCAAATCAAGGACTGGAAGTTACATTGATGCAGAGCCTTCTAATATCCCCTTAAGGAACCCTATTCAACTCGAGGATTCAACGTCTTGGAATCCACTCAAGGAACTAGAGTTCAACTCAAGGTTCAATAAGAAGTCCTTGACTTAGTAGATCTCTTCCACACACCATACCCACAAATTCACTTCCTACCTCGTTACCACAATCTCTTATTGTATCAATTTCCTTCTAGGTCACCTAGTGTACCTAGTACCTCCATCATACCAAAATCCAACTCCGGCATCTCTCACTGACCCTAACACCTTAGACCATCTTATCATGGCCTATCTACCATGCTTCAACTCTTCACCAACTTCCAACAACCCATCTATCACCATTTCCTACTTTAGCCCTTCTAGGCCTGTCTAGTAGCCCTGTCCTACAGCAAATTGCACTTTTCTCTCTAAATCCCCAAACAACCTAGTGACTTAGTCACCTTTTCAAATACCCTTTATGGTTTTCTTCAAACCTTGCAAATATCAGTTTCTCAACCTGTGACTGTTGCACCTTTCTATGGGTATCACTACAGCAATTAGGCCTAATTAGCCCTTGCCTAACAAAGAAACTATGATTTGCACACACACCCAACTCTCCAAACCTTGAAACAGTCTTAAGGCATCTAATAAATGATAGGATTCCACAATTTTTTGACCCTCCATGCATTTCTAGACACCTTTTCATCAAACCCTCCCTTTAAGGGTTTCTAGCCTAGGGCTTCCTAGAAAAGACCCTAAATCAACTCATAAAACATTTATATTGGCTCAAACACCTTTAAACATACTCTCTAAAAAAATTTCAACACAGATTTATCCATTCCAACCTCCATTTGCTCATATTCACCATGTGGTAACTTGCAAATGCACCTTCACTGTTTGGTACAACAGTCACCCTATTGTTATTTGCTTTGTTCACTGTCACCTACATCCTCCTACATTAAAATCATAAAAACAACATATTCATACACTTAAGTGACTCTCCCACAAGTTACAGTCCATTCACAGAAAGTGGGAGAGGCTTGTCTCCATTAATGACTACAAAACTGTGACAATCAGTCATGTTCCCTGTGACAGCAGAGATTTCAAAGATAGTTTTTTTTTTTAAATAAATTACAAAGTCCATGCCAAGAGTTAACAAATCATGACAATATTTTCAAGGAGCAACAGAAATAAATCTTGAATATAAATAACTTTATTCGATTACCAAGTCGAATCTTGCAATTAGGAAACTATCACTGTGATAGTGAATAGCAGATTTCTTTGATTTATTTATTTTCTTGTTACATACACCTCTCTTCAACTTCTACCATTGTGTCTTATAAAGAAATCTATTTTCTAAATGTTTTCCCATCTAACTAACTCATAAAATTGAACTAAAGCCCCCTTGGACGCCAACTGCTCTTCTAACTGTCTTATGACAGCAAATAGATAGTTTTTATAACTTTTTTGACATCATTACCTTTGATTATCTTTTGTGACCTTTTCTCAGCTAAAGACTTATGACAACTATAATGTCATTCCTAAATGACTCTAAAAGACCTTTTAAAACACTCTTCACACACCTATAACCTTAACTAACCCCATTCAAGCCTAAGTTGGCTTATGTTGCCAATGTTGGCAATTTTACAAGATCTTGCACTTTGAGTGCATTTTACATCATTTAGGGGCTTTAATAACCAATTACATCATGTAAAAATTACCATCCACCCATAACTCTTCCTAGGACACCCTAGGACTTCAAATGACCCCTTAGATCATATTGACTCCCTATTTGTGCCAATTTGCCTATTCTTGGCAATACCTTACATTTTGTCAACTTTGTGAAATTTATTACATTTAATGGCTTTAATAGCCATGATTCATCATCAAATAACTCAATAGGTCTCCATTAGGCATTGATTTCCCTTGTACCTTCATTATCTCCTACATAGCTCTTGGTGTACCCTGTAGATTCATTTTTTCTTGGGTGCCCCTACAAAATACATGGATTCAAATGAAGGATCGGTAAAATATGGACAGGAAATTGACAAGTATTAATAGTGATACCTCCTTTACTGCTTAGTAATATCAAAAGTGAGGTTCACCACTAAGTATGTTGGTTAAGTGGTGGTGGTGATGGTGTAGGGGCCAACAAGGTTCAAACAGCCACTAGGCCATCGTCATTGTAGGCTTGTGCCAATTTGCTCTTGGGGTTGAGCCTTAACTTTGTTAATTGTGGATAAGGTCCCCCATTTGTTGCCTCACCAATCCATAGCTCTAGGTCAAAAGCAATTTTCTTGGGGTCGGAGTGTGTGTTGTGTTGTGTTAGCATCACTAATATGATCAAATCCTAATTCCCTTTGCTTAAAATAACCTCTTCCAAGCAGCGACATATTCAGATAACACAGTCCCAAGACAGTGCTGATCGAGGGTTTCCCTAGTTAATTATGATAATCGTATCATTGGTGATAACATAGTCCGAAGACAGTGCTAAGATCCAAGGATGCAATAAAAACCCTACAAGTTTAGAACTTCATGACAGTTCAAAGCATGAAGCCTTAGATGCATAGGACAATAGTCTAAACATAGGACAAAATAGAGAAATATTTAGTATCTTATTGAGCTTCACTTTGTTTCAAGAATAGTTTAATATTCTCTACTAAATAGGGCCAACCACGTGAAGGTGGAAGCTCATTTGGCCCCACCCCCCTCCCCCTAACATCACTATACATTCCCTGTTAACATCTAACATTCATTCATTCTTTCAACCATTAATAAAATGTAACATTCAATCAATATCACAAGATAACATTCATTAACACATTAGATTTGTAAACATGCAACATTCATCAATATTTTGCATTAACACATAATTCATGAACATTCATTAGCATATAATTAAATTCATTGAGACATAAAATTCAGTCATTATCAATTAAGGTGTGTATATGAGAATCATTTCTTTTTTTTCTTTATATTTCTTTTTTCTATGTAAGCTCTAAGAGGAGCATCAGTGTCATCATCAATTCCCCCCTCATCAGTTGTTCTTTTCTCTGTTCTTGATGATCTCAAATTCCTATGTTGTTGCAAAGGGGGGTCCTCTGCAATAACAAATAAAAGAGTTAAATTAAAAATAATTTATTATAATTGTTACAAGTATTTAATTATTTTAAATAACATAATTGTGGCACTCTTTACCTAATTTGACCACATCATTTTGTCTAGACTCAACGTCAACACACTCATGAACATCAACCCCTCGATCCTCTACAGCTACTATACAAAATATTACGTTAATCCAAACACCAATTGCAATTACATATAAAAAAATTAATAGCAAATGTATACCTCCACCACTAGGATGCACATCATGCAAACCTTCAGCATTCATAGGTTGTGTAGAAGGATTGTCAGGCTACATTCCAACATCAAATGCATTGTTATCATTACTTGCTTAAAATAATATACTCACTTTATATTGGAACTTAACATCAAATAGACTAATTGGTAAAGTATTCAATTTGAAATAAATTTCATTTAGCTTATTTAGTTGTGGCTCTGATGTATCATTATTAGAACCTTCCACACTGATTTCAGCTCGTAGTCCTTCAGCCACGGCTCTATAGCCTTGTTGGAAGCCAATTCTCTTATCCTCTTCTGTGAGGCATCTCTTGAACTTTGAGCCCTACATTTTTGTGTGGTATGGTGAATTTTACTTGCATTGTTTCATCAACCAATGGAGGGTAGTTAAAATATCAAAAGGAAATACAAAAGTTGCAAAAGTTGAGGATCAAGAGCATAGACAAGCTAGTCTATCCTAGCATTTCCCATCACAATATATAAAAAATTTGATACAATTTTTTATTTACTAATACTTACAACTCGTGCTTGAAGTTTTGAAAAACCACCAGAGCCGAGCTTGTGTGTCCTGTGCTTTTATAGTCTTGCCTTTGTTGCCTTTGATGTGTCAGGCAATCTATGAAAAGTTTAAAATATGTTAGATAGTATAAATATAGAGGTTAATTAGTACATAATTACATTCTCAACAGTATCACATACCTTGGTGTACTCTCTACTAGTGTAATTGCATTTTTCTTGTCAGCTTTATACTTTCCATCCAAAATCAAAGCTTGTCACTCAGCCTTAGGAACATAGGGCAGACGCTTGTACCTAGGGTTATCCCGTAAATTATTTCTGTACTGGTCCCTAATATACTTCAAACATAAACCAGCTTTTTCAAGGATCTTGTTTCTCTTGAATGCACGAGGTCCAAAGAGTTGGGTCATGCTCTCCATAAGATCATCCTTCAACTTTTTGTCTTGGTTATTCCACCTTTTAAGTAAAAAAAAACATGTTAGACTCATAAATGAAGTGAAGCTACCTTTAATATAGTTCAAGAAATTGATGAAAAGGAAAACTATTCTAGCAATGGTATGAAATCAAAATAGTGGTTTGGGGTTTTATTTAGGATATGATGTTCCACCAGGTATGCATGGTGGGCCCGACTATTCGCAAACACTCATCACCAAGTTTTTTCCAAAAAACATCATTCCCTACAAAACAATCATGGGATCATTAGTCGATGAAGAGTGATCAAAAACTAAATTACTATTATATCACTATAGAATAATAACTTTAAAGTACCTGGAACTTTGGCTACTTTTAATGGAATGCCTTCATCATCGCTGAAGATCAATATGACATCCTTCACCATTCTTGTACTAGGAACATAGGAACATCCAGGAAATGATGCTGCAACTCCTATTGCAAAAAGTTTCATAAGTTTCATAAGTCTTTGTCACAAAGTATAAACACATAACACTTAAACACATAACAAAAGAGAGAAAAAGAGGGATTTGTGTACCAGTAGATGGTGCAACAGTCGATGCCTGTAAGCTGTATGTTTTCGACTCAGTAGTTAGAAAGAGATTTGTGGTTGTCCAGGATGGAGGTGGTGTCGTCATAGGATCTAAAGCTAAAGAACAAAATTGTTAGAGCATGCATAAATATAGAACGCGTGGACTAGCATGGACAAGATTGTTAGAGCATTAAAAAAAAGGATTGTTTGAGCATGTATTGTCAATGATTATGATAATTCCTATATATATTCAGTGGAAAACACGAGTGGGGAATGGAACATGTGATCTACCTGAACCACCTGCAGCACCCTCATCATGGGAATGGGGCTTGAAATTAAGCAAAAAACTCTGTAAAGACAACGCATCCATATTTTAATTAATACCATAAAAGAGCATAACATAAAAACCATTATTGAACTCTTGTTATAATTAAAAATTTCATTAATACTTACTTTTAAGGTTTCAGAGGTGTGCAACAATTCAGATGCCCTATCTTTTATTTCCTAAGTAGTAGGCTTAATGGTTGCCAAACATATAATTTCTTTGCCAATTTTCTTTAGCAACTTTTTAATTGAATTGATCGGGTCATCGGTCTTTGCTAAATCAATATAAAAAGGGTCCTCCTCAAGGGCGGGCTGCTAAGGGACTGTAGGTTCCTTTCCCTCCCTCCAACCACTGGCCCTCTGTGACAACAATAGTATTATTATTATCAAAATTACTCCAAAACAATGAAGAAAACAACATTAAAAAAATAACATTTTGCTTCTATCTAGTTTGCACAATTACAATGAGTTTTACCTGCTCATGTGTAGATGAGCCAAGAACATCGCCTGCATCCTCTTCGGGTGGCTGCTCCATATTGTGCCCCTGTGTCAAAGATCAAGTATAAAAATGTTAGCCAAAAATTTATTGACTAAATGGTATGTTGGAGTCATTGATTAGAAGTTGGTTTAATAGTATGTACCACCCCCATGATAGCAGCCATGTTTGTATCTATGCAGTTCAAATTGTAATCAATAAGAAGCTCTTCCCTTGCATGTATTGATTTTATCGCACACATGAATACACGATTTCCCTCACGTGCTTCAAATATGCAATTGGGTTGTTTTATAGTTGACCCGGGTCATGTACTATTTATAAAACTCACAATATTCCTTGTTGCTTTTGGCCTTCCATCAATATGTATAGCCACACTTTTACTTTGATTATTGTCTTGTTGTTGTATATAATTTTTCGAGAGGGCATACCTACACATACTTTTTTTTTATTGAACAATATGCATCTAACTTTTGTAATTGTAACATGGTCCAACATACTCCATCAATTCAAAAACTTTTTTGTAAGACACCTTTATGCCATCAATAGAAAATAGGCCCAAACCATGTAATGATGATGGTGCTATGCGATATATCCTCTTGTTAACACAAAAATCAATGTTTATTGGAGGAAGTTCCTTGGGTGCCCAATATTTTTGTAGATGTTGGTACCTCAAGGGCACCTCGATGTCGCCTTCCCTCTCATCATCATAAGAACATGACCCCCCTTGAGAAAGGAAAAATTTCATGCGTCTATTGAATTTCCTTCTAGTCCTTTGACCTCTAGTTAATCTCCCTATTCTAGATAAACTACATGTCTCACTTTCCTCTTCTATTCCTATATTTCCCTCACTCGAGGAAGACACTTCTGACAAATACCTGTTCGTTGGTACCTGCAAATCGGAGAGATCTTAGAAGACATCAATATTACTATTGATAAGTGTATTAAATAGATTGTCTATAAGGAGTATTGACTTATACATGTCGATCCATGAGACTATGTGGGATGCTCCTGAAAGGTGTTCAGTTTTTACAAATGTAATTCAATTATCATGAGCATAATCACATCATAATCATAATCACATCCATCATAAGCATCACATAAAAATTAAAAACATTAAAAGGCACACAATATAACACTTAAATTAGGCTCACATTATAAGCCTACTAGGGAAGTAGGTGTAGTGAAGGGCTAAGAACTTATATTATGTTTTCCCTATGAATTTTATTCTAGGTACAACTCCCTTTTATAGATATTTAATGAATTCCATTTTCTAAACTAAACACTTACAAATGCTTTTGACCTGAAAGAAAATAAGGCTCAATACATTTACGCATCAATATGTGTTTTAAATAGTTGTATTTAATTAATTTAGATTAATAGTTAATTTAGATTAGCAGTATTCTATTTCTAGTTGAAACTTGTAGCTTTTAAATGATAATGAATAAACTATGTAACCATATAAGACAAATATATTTCTATCAAGAAATGAATATTAAATAGATTAAGGATTTATGGCATACCTCTAAATTTCATCATCATCATCCTTGTCGTCATCATCATCATCATCATCATCCTCCTCGTCATCGTCATCATCGTCATCATCATCATCATCCTCGCCATCATCATCATCATCGTCATCATCATCATCATCATCATCATCAACATCATCATCATCAACATCAACATCAACACCATCTTCATCATCATCATCAGTAGCAGCATCTACATCATCTTCTACTTCTTTGGTATCTTCTTCTTCCATCGCAATATACTTTATTGGCCTTTCTCTTGGTTCATGTCTAACAACAAATGACCAACCCGATTTATGTGGAACCTCTGAGTAAAATACTTGCTCACATTGGCTTGGAAGAACATAGGGCTCATCCCCAACTAGCTCAAATGACCTTGTATTAACCATTGTAAATCCATTATCATGTTTAATAATAGTTCTATCAAGATCATTTGGATTAAGTCGTAACCTGTACCATTTGAAAACGAAGAGTACTAATTTGAAGGAACTAAAGTCACACTCAAGTATATCATCCAAAATGCCATAGTATCAATTTTCAGACTCTCGAGGATGTAAGTCATTTCTAGATGAAATATTAGTCACTTGAAAGACTGCAGTTATTCCTGAATCACAAGTTTTCTTCGTGTCATCCAACACTTTGACACAAAATTTTTGACCATTACAGAACATAGCCTTGTGGTGTTTAACCTACAATAATATGTGAAACATGTCAAAATTATTGTATCATGAGTTGATAAACATACGAGTGATTAATAAATTTGTACGTACATGGAAATCTCTTAAACCACGTGCTAAATCTATTTCCCTTTGCGTAACATTGGAATCTCCATTACGATGAGCTTCTTTAACCAATGAAGATACACCTTCCCATGTTAATGTCCGACCAGAATGTTGACATCGTTCAATTCATACTGTCATCCAATCAAGATTGTTTGCAATATACAAATGTAGTGCATCTCACTCTCGAGCACCTATACAAAAAAAAAATAGACAACTTACAACCAATTTATTTTGAAGATTAAGAAATAATTTATTACAATAACATCTTATAATTTATTACCTCTCACTTTCCTCAATGTACCTTTCCCCATCAAATACTCCCCTTCTAATTTTTTAAAAGGCTCAAGATCTCAAATACGATCTACATGGATATTTGATGCAAACTTAGGAAGATATTCAGTAATGTACACCATAGTCTGGTATACCATATATCCCTCTACCATAGAACCCTCATGATGTGCTCTTTGTCGAACTAAAACCTTCAAAGATTTCAAGTGCCTCTCAACCATCCACATTGACCTAGTGTGTACAGGTCCACACAATTCAATCTCCTCAACTAGGTGTATGAGGTAGTGTTCCTGTGCATTGAAAAAAGTTGGAGATAGACACTTTTTCATTTCACACAGTAAATGAGGAATTCTTCTCTTCCAATAGTTTATATCTTTTTTATGGATTTCTTTAGATGACAACCACCTACATTAAGATATTCAAGTCACAAAAAATATATAGATACTAGACTTTACAAAATAATATACAATAGATTACATAGCAAGAAAAAAAAATCATGAATATAATAAATATATACAACAAATTGAACAGATATTACTACTTACCGCATTTATTTTCCAAGATCGTATATCACTTGTTTGATGTTATTGTTGAAGGGCTCTGGGAGAGATAGAGGAAGCACGTATTGCAGTAATTATAAACCAATCATTTCATTATTTTCTAACATAACATAACGAACAGTATACGTACTTTATGAATATATTGTAAATATAGAAGAACATAACTTACCTTGATGAAAGTATGCCAATTATGCGTTTTGAGCCCTAGCCCAAATTCACTTTTTTTTATATGAGATTGTTTATGTTTGCAGCAAATCCTGTGGGAAATCAAATTTTTCGTATGACTTCTTTTATGGCATCACTTTTCTGCTTCATTAATAACCAAGGAAGGGCACTTATATTAATCTGATCTCTTTTGCTATTTGAGTGAATGAAATTCTTCAATGCATGATTGGATTCATGAATGTCATTACAAATTTTGACAATTTTTTCTTTGTCACACCTTCCATCCAATATTTTCCACAATGTCTCTATTATATTATTTTCAATATGCATAGAATCAAACAAATGCACAATTTGTAAGTGCTCGTAGTAGGGCAACCTGCTAAATTGTCTGGGATAGCTTTTTAGTCCCTTTGGAAGGTTGTCAGTACTGCCTTGACGACCTTCACAATCATCAGTTACACAATTAGTAAACAAAAATCACAATAGAAATATATAAATTACAAACATAAACCATTAGGTGGAACGACATTACCTTGATGATTAATTCTATTATATTCCAACTTCCATAGGCGAGGTGTCATTCTTTGTGGCTTTGATGTAGTCTCTTATTTCGCATTGAAAAGATGTTTTTCTGTACTTTGATACTTATGATTCCTGTGGAGTAAGTGTCTACACTCATCAAACACCTGCTTTCCTAAAAATTTTGAATGACAAGATTTCATCTTTGGACCACAAACTGGACATGCAAATTTTCCCTTTGTTTGAAGACCTACAAGATAATGATATAATTGGATTATTAAATATGTTGATTTTTATAATTAGAATTATCGTGCACAACTTAAATTTACTATAACATACCACAAAAATGTGTTAGCCCTGGGGCATCATGTATTGTCCATGCAAGTATTGCATGGAATTGAAATTTTCTTTTTCCTATTGGTCTAGACATGTCATACATAGTGACATTGTTCCATAACTCCACCAACTCGTCGATAAGAGGCTCAATATATACATTCATATCTTTAACTTAATATTTACCTACTTGAATGAAAAGTAACATTACATAATTATTGTGACCATTTTACTGCAAGATTTGTAAGTACATGTAAATTAATAACTATCAAATGATAAGATACCTAGAACAATCATTGCCAACATAATGTGCTCCCTCTTTATTGACATCCACAGAGGAATGTTACTGTTAATAACAAAAATAGGCCACACTGAGTAAATAGATCTCATCTCTCCAAATGGATTGACATCGTCCACTACCAATGAAAGCCTGAGATTACGAGATTCTTCTTTGAAGTGTTGCCACTTTTCCTCTATGTGCATAAATGCCAAACCATCTGCAGGGATTCAAATAATGTCATCTTGACTTCTATTGCATGCATGATAATCCATAAATTGAGCCAAGCTACTACACTTGAATAATTGTCGCATCCATGAAATAATGGGGATGTAATGAACCTTTTGAGGCACCTTTTTTGTTAGTTGATTTGTTCGATATCTTATAATATGATCATTGGGACAAGCATGTATTGCTTGATACTCCATTTCAATATCTTTCATAAGAGTAGATAATTCTCAATATGAGCGAGGTAGAATATTTGATGATGGTAACAGAAACTCGCCTATCAATCTACAACAAAAAAATATAAGTTGTTAATATAAACAATATTAGTGGTACATTATTCACCCTTTGTTAACTATCAAGACATATATGACATACCTTAACATATGTGACATTGTTATGTTGGATAAACCATTCATAACCTTAAAGTTCAACAACAACAATATAGTAGAGAGAAGATTTGTTTGGGATTCTTTGTATAGGGGCTCGTATGCCTTCTCAAGTAGAGGTACATTGAGGTTATCATCATCATCATGATCAGATACGCTTGGACTAAATGTGTCATGGATCAATGTATTTATACCATCATCTTCAATTGTGTTTTCTGGTGCATGATCGTCATCTTCCATGGGATAATTATCTTCACCTTGGATATTTGCACCTCCATGTTCCTCCACTTCGAAAACCATATTCTTCGAATTGTTGTGGTTCATATCATGTACTTCCCTGGGGAGATCAACCTATATAAAATTGATTAACATAAATAAACCATGATCATCAACTCATCATCAAGTGATTTCATATGTATATAAATTGTTAAAATGATATAATGAATGACTTACCAGTGGATGATAGTCATGCCCCCCTTCAATGTGACCATTCTCCCTACAATGTCTCTTAACAGTTTTGATTAGTAGTCTTGTACAGTTTAAGCCCTTACAAATTTTGCAAGGACAATAACATTTTCCATCACCATTTCTTTTCAAGTTAGAACACAATCTAGCGATTTTCTCCCTGTTTTGTTCTTCACTTATATTATCTGACATGATCGTTCTTTGTAGGAAGCAAAAATCGGGCTATGAAAACTTCGGTCTACAACTTTCACAAACTAAGCAAAATTGTCGAAAGTATAAAAATCTTCTTAGACCTAGCTAAATACTTTAATATTTTAAAAATACTTTCTTTGACTTTATTCCTAAGACATTTAACCCAATCACCTTTTATAACATTCAATCAATTGCTCTAGGCAAATTTGTGGATAAGATTATTTGTAAAACTTTGACCAACTGCCTGAAGGTCTTATTTCAAGAGACCTTACAACATTAAGCCACTAAAAGAAATTTCAAAACATATAAGCTAAAATTCTAGTTAAAATATACATTAGATTAAAAAATATACAATTTTCATACCCGAGCACGCGGCTATAACTCATGCAATGGCCTTCTTTCTTAGTTGTAGAAGCTCTCCAGCAATCAAATTATACAAGCTACAAGGCCTAACAGCAATTTCAAAACATCTAAGCTACAATTCTAGTTAAAATATACATTAGATTTTAAAATATACAATTTTCATACCTGAGCGCGTGGCTATAACTCGTGCAACGGCCTTCTTGCTTAGTTGTAGAAGCTCTCCAGCAATCAAATTATACAAGCTACAAGGCCTAATAGAAATTTCAAAACATATAAGCTACAAGGCCAGACATATTACATGACATGGCAAAAGGAACAAAATTTACAAGCTTTAGCAAGACATATTAAACGACATCATAGTGCTAGAGAGATCACAATTATATGAGTCAAACATAGTCATGAAAAAGCACATAAATTAGTTATTATATGCAATTAAAAGATATAAAGTTAGATAGGGACATCCATAGGGCATATTGAAGAAATGAAATGGTCATATAGATTTTATATGGTATTTTGAAGATGATAGTGTTCTAAGGCAAAGAATCCATTCATATAACCATAATGAATTTAAATGCTTAAGCATGGACAATCATCAAATACCAAAATAGAGCAACAATAAATCATTAGCAATAGTATTTGCTTGAAAGTTTCTAAAGCCTTTTCAAAAAATCCATTTTGTTCTTTTAACTCTTAAATCATTTGCTTTTGTTTCTGTGATGATACAATAGCAAGCAATGTTATTCAGAATTAGATTCAACAAAGCTTAGCAGTGTAAATAGCCATCTCCTCTAAACTAGACTCCAAACATGAGGGGGCATTCACATACTCTTCCCCTAAAGGTATCCTGAAGAACAAAAGCCACTATTCTTGAGTTTTTGAATTGCACCTCGAGATGAATGAAGCTTAAAAGGAATGAAAATGGTTTTCATACATTTAAATCAGGATGTAATATTTATTCATAAGTATATACCTTGCAAGCACTTATAATTGCTATTATATGTGTTGCAGGAAAAGAAGAAGTTTCAAGATAAGTTTACATTTTTGTTATATGTGTTGCAGGAAAAGAAGAACTTTACATTGCTTTAACTTGCCATTGATGAGTATCATCTAAGACTTTTAGCAAAATTTTCCCATAAAATTTTATCAATTTTACCTCTCCATAATTATACTTATTAAATTAAATAAACCACACAATTCTCATTTAGTACAGGAGAGTTATGTTCATATGTTAAGAGACAATTCATTTTCTATTATGGAAATATGGGGATGCCAAATGCTCTCAAATCTGTTATATTCACTTTTGTTCTAATTTTATTACAGTTAATTTCAATGTAAATTAAGGTTATGCTTTTTTTGAAGAATGATATTGAATGGTCTATCACAGGTATGTGCTTCATCACTTGGTGAGATTTCTGCTAAGGCTCAATTAGATGAGAAAGCCATGATTGAAGAGGCCCCAAATTCTGTAGCCACTGATATGCCAACCATTCATCCAAGTGCTACTGAGGAACATGGTGAAGTAGAGAAACTAGAGTCTTCAGAAAAACCAAAGGAAATGAATGAACCACTTGAGGAAGATGGATGCCAGTCAGGTAAGGTTGATTCTAGTGAAAAAAGACTTGAAATTTTTGAAACTCCCATGCAACAAGATATAACTGAAGAGGTTGAGATGCACCTGGTGGAAAAGCAAGAATCTCCAACCATAGTTCAATCATCAATTGATATCCTGTCTCGAAGTGATGATATTGTGAAGCAGCAAGAAGAAGGGTTGCTAATTGTGGAGCTGATGCTAATGCTTCTACTTCTAAAGAACCAGAGTCTCAAGGGGTACATTCTGGTGTTGATGTTTAAATGAAAAAAAATGTGATAAATAACAGTGATATTCAATGGAACAGTGATATTCAATGTAACAATGATATCAACTGTGCTTTAAGACAGTACACATCTCTTAGACAGTGAGATATCAATAAAAGACATTGATGCTCAATAGATGTCACTGCTATTACAAGCAAGTTCCTTTATATTATAGAGATCTTGAAGATGATAAGAGTAGTTAGGAGCAGCATTATGAAGAGTCATGACAAAAGGAAAGAAACTAAGAAATGAATACAATATCAAGGGCACTGATGAAAACATTGAAAGAATGCGATAGCTGTTAGAGAAGATACGAAGCAGATGAAATACATTTTTACACAAATGTTTCCAGTATAGGAGTTCTTATAATAGTTTTCCATTTTTATTAACTTTCATTATATAAATGAAGATCTATCTAGGCTGCATTGCTTGCAAAGCAAATCTTTATGATTCTAGTAAACTTACTATTGGTAGTTGGGTAAGAATGGCACCTTACATCAAATGTAGGATGATTAGGTTGATCTAGAAATCCATGGAAAATATTGTGACTCAGAGGGATTTTACATGAATATTAGGTCCTAAATGATATTTACCACTATAGAATTTTGAAAAAAAAAGTGATGGTCATGACAACTCAGTCAAAAGGATGTTCAACAGAGCATAAGGTCTCATGAATATTATAGTAGTAAGAAAGAGATAAAAAAAGGCACGTGTCTTAGAGACAAAGATACAAGTTTTTCTAAGAGAAAAGCATTACATAAAATAAGACAAGAACATTGTTGTTGAAAAGATGAATACTAAAATGTAAAAGGAAAGCCCAAAGAACGAGAATTCCAGTGCAAAATAGTGATCAACAAATTAAAGGACAGCAGCAGTCAAGAATCATGCAATTAAGATAGTAAAAAGAAAATTAATGGACAAGAACCAAGTCATTAAATGGTGCTCATTCAAAGACAAACACAAGTGCTGCAAAAGACTAAAAACAGTGAGAAGGAATTGGAGATATCTTGAGCAGAGATCAATCAGAAGTCATCAAAATCAGTCACTGTTATCTAGGAACAATGTTAAAGGACAGTTATAAAGAAATACAACATTAACGGACAGTGATGAAGAAATGTTGAGACACTTTTATACGTATGTTTAGTGAGCACAGATCAAGAAGAATGGTAAATGTTGAAAATAACAAAATAGATATGTCATCAAATAGAATCCATAACAGTGATGACAAGACAGTGAGATGGACTGTTATAGAAACTTAGAGATGATAGGACATGACAAGATGTACATTTACCATTGTCCAGAGGAGCATCATCATCAGAGGTTACAAAAGAGCTATCAACAATGATATGAGTAGATTTAATGACATTAAAATAGCATGATCGCAATTAATTTCAATGAAGAAGAAGATCAAAACTATGATAAATATTAGAGAGCATGACTCATATGATGAGGGGTAGAAAGAGAGATAATTTCACCTTTTTTTTAAAGGTATTTAGAGTGTTTTCAAGGTGATTCGCTATCCTTGGATACATTTACAGCTTTTATTTGAAGGATATTCACCATATAATGATCATCAATTTACTATCTTGTCTAAGGGGTCCAAGCACTAATGTCAAAGACCATTTTCTGTTAATAATGGTACAACACTTTTGGTGAAGATACAATATCTATGATTGTATGAAACGATGCTCTTGGTTACACAAAGTAGACGCAGAAACATAGTAAGAATATTATGATGGCCATTAGACAAAAAAGAGCAGTGAGGTGGCCAAGGGTAGAAACAATGTGTGTGCCATATAAAAGCAGCAATAATATATGTATAACAAAAAAATAGTGATCAAACAATGTAAGGAAACAATGAGCAGATATGCATCCAAATAGTGCTACTGCAATACAAAAAATAGTGACATCAGAGAGAAAGATAGTGGTGAATATACATGCAAAATAGTGATTCATGTTATGAATAAATTATAAAAAATGAATGTGAATAACAGTAACATGGAAATAGTGAGTAAATAGGAATATCGATATCAGAGGATAGGAAGATCGAAAACAGTAGTCAGAGATTAGTAATACAGCAAAATTGGGTACATTATCCAATTTTTGAAGTTCTTGATTGGAGGGGTTTAGATAATTGGCCTATTAAGTTTTATGCTACTCGAGTTGTACTTCCTAAGAATCCTCCTTTTAAGTTTCAATCAATGTCACTTCATTTCATGGCTTCGTGGTTCTGAGATGGAGGCCTGCCATATGAGCATATGATAGAAGTAAGAAATTGCAATATGTTTAAATGGCATATCAAGAAATGGTCATGTATTGGTAATATTTATGCTAGGAAGAGGTAGGCACAAGATCATGTGTTGTCACTTACAAAAATTCAAGATCTTGTCTTTTCATAGGATTTGAGTAGAGAGGAGTCTCAAGTTGTTTGAGAACTTAAGTAATGAGAACTATTTTTAGGAAGTAGAAGGTAAGGGTTGATTGGCTTTAGGAAGGAGATACAAATATAGGCTTTTTCTATAATTTTGTGCAAACTTATAGTTAAAATAGGATTTATATATCTACTTTGGTTAATTTAGATGGAATTTATCTGATCTTTTCATATGTTTTGTCTTGGAAAAATTTAGATGGAATTTATCTGATCTTTTCATATGTTTTGTCTTGGAAAAATCTACGTGGTACTATTTAGAATATTCATCCCTACTAAGGATGAGGGGAATGATGCAGAGATGGGTAAGGGCTCTTTATTAACTATTAGGCAATCTTGCCAAAAGATCAAATTGTAATCCAAACTGACAATGTTCCTTAGGGCTACTAATGGCTCACATATACAAATACAAGGACTCAACTTCACTAGGGTTCTACTATGGTTTCCAAGGTCCTCAAACACCTAACCCAACCCAAAAAGTTCACTCACCAAGTTAATGGTTATAAAGATTAATTTGAGCTTGTAAACATTGTATCAAGTTTACAATTTTTTGTTCTCTAAATAAATAAACCCTCTATGATCAGGCAGTTGGAGCAGGAAAACATCAAATGCTTGGAGTGTATTTGTAGCATTCATGTTTAATACTATTGGCTACATCAGTGCTCTTGAGTTCTATTTACATCTTTGCAACTCCAATCCTGAAGCTACTATGGTAGGAGGAGAATGTAGCAAATCTATTAGGAGAATATGCACTTTGGATGCTACCAAAGCTGTCTACCTATGCATTAGGTTTCCCAATGCAAAAGTTTCTTCAAGCATAGAGAAAAGTCATGGTAATGGCTTGGATTGCTTGGGTGGTGTTAATGTTTCATGCATTTCTGAGCTGGTTATTAATCTTCCAAGTGGTTTTAGGGTTAGCTAGAGTAGCTATTACATCAAACATATCATGGTATATTATCGATATTAGTCAGCTTTTGTATATAGTTTACTTTTGCCAAGAGGCTTGGAAAGGGTTCTCCTAGCTTGCTTTTCATGATCTATGGGCTTTTCTTCGAATTTTAGTGGCTTTGAGTGTCATGCTATGGTTAGTAGCACAATTACTCTTTCTATTTTGTGTTCTAAACTCAATTTCTAGTATAAACCCTAATTAGGATATGCAATGATGGGTAATTTTTAAAATGCAACAATTCAAGTTTGATGCGCTATCTATTTGGTAAGGAACTCCTCCACAAGTTTGTTTCAAAAATCCAACTTTTTCCTCAAATGCAACTTATCTAGTAGCAATGGACTCAGATCTGGGTATTTCATAGGTGAAAATTTTTGTTACCAAATTGGGCATCTCATGGTGTATATGGTTGTTTAAACCTATAATAAGTTACAATAAGTAGTTAAATGTTCTCCTTTTGATAGTTCACTCTGTTCTATTTATAGCATGATTTTGAATGGATGGAAAGCCATGATCTTCATCGGTTTCAATGTTGGAATTATGTATGAATTATTCTTATAGTATATATTATGTGATGAGTGTTAGTCATTAGGCGTCAATAACACGATACTGGCTATAATAGAAATAATTACACTGAATTCACCTAACTGATCAATTAGAATATGTTACTGGTAGTGTTGTATACTCAGAACCTGTGTGTATGAATGCAACTAATTTATCATTTAGCAATAAAACTTCCACCCACACAAATTGCTAAGTTGTGGAGATTTCTCACCTGCAGAGCCTGATAATATACCCTTCTCCAAATGAATATAACACAAAATGTTGGTGCACGTACCCTTCTCCAAATGCATATCACGTATGTGATGGCCCCTAGTTTTTTAGGTAAGTTTGAGGGTTTTTGAACGCGAAAGAAGTTGGAATGAAATCCATGACCTAATTTAGTGCCAATTAAGTTTTATTTGGGTTTGGGAGATTGTGAACACGGATGAAGATGACGATGAGCCGGCACAGCTCTCCCTTTCCCAAAGTTTGCAGAGAGATGTTTCTCCTTTTGTTCTTTCTAATAATTCTCCCTTCAGTCTTATGTGATTACCAATGGTCTATCTGCAACAATGCCTCAACTTTCATGGAGGGGAGTGCATACTCCACAAACTTGGATCGAGTAAGTACCGATTTGTCTCGCAATGCACCTCAAAGTTCAAGTTTTCAATGTTTGAAATGGCATATAATGCGACTTGATATGCTGTAGAAGAAAACCCACTGAATGACCAACGCGAGCTTTTTTTTTTCAATTATAGCCTGACGATGTCGCAATTGTGACACCTATGTTGCTCGATGTCGCAATTGCGATGTCATCGAACTATAATTGAAAAAAAAGCCAAAAAAAAATAATATTTGCCCATTGTCACAAATTGACATCGCAAATTGACCCCTAATGTATTAGTGCTAAATCAATGGTGAAGAGGATTTTTGCTAATTGTAGCATTGAGACAATAACAATATTGTTGGAATTATAGAAGGAGTAACTGGGGGGGGTTGAATCAATTACCACTAAAATAAATCCTAGATCCCTTAGATGTCAACAATAAAATTTAGACTAAGAAAACTAATTGTTGTTGTTACTCAATAAATGCAGAATGTGAATTACTTTTAGCAGATCTTAAAAAATTAACGGTAATTAATCTTGCAAGCATAAGAGAAATAACATGAACACATGAGACACCAGGATTTAACATGGAAACCCAATTTGGGAAAAACCACCAATATAACTAGTTACTATTTTTCACTCTTCTAAAGTGAGCTTTGTTAGGAGCCAACCTTGTTAAAGGTTACAAAACACATTGTTAGGTGTGACCCTATTAGAGGATTTAATCACCCTGCTAGGAGTGTGTTGGATACAATTGTTCAATTGTGTTTTTTCTTTGATTTTACACAAATGTCATATCAGTTATTAGACAAAGTCTACCGAGCTCATTTGGTCAACAAAGCAAAAGACAGAGTCTATCGAGCTTAGATGGTCAACAAAGCAAATTACAAAGTCTACCGAGCATTCCTGAAAGTTACTTTGTGGAAATAGTTCTTACCAAGCTCACTTGGGCGTCGAAGGTTTTTGTAGCAAAAGTCAGTTTCTACCGAGCTCACAAGGTCAGTGAAGGGAAGACAGTGTTTATCGGTCTCCAAAGGATTTTGCAGAATTTGCAATGTTTATCGAGCTTCAATTGGTTAACACTGGAAATCATTTTTGAAGCAATGTTTACTGAGCAGGGTCAGCCAATGAAGGATTTCATTATTTTGAAAAATAAATTTTAATTGTTTCATGTAAAGTTTGTAGCCAACTGATGTAATGATTATTGGTAAATGAGCTTGTAAATGAGATGACTTGACAATTTGTATGGTATAAATTAAAGGTCAAGTTGTGAATTCAAATGTATGGATGAATGAATGAGTGAGCATGCAAGTGAGTTAATTGTGTGAAGAGGAAAGTGTGAGTGAATTTTGAAGAAGAATCAGATATCCTTGAGGAGAAGCAAAGGTGTATTTGATCAGAGAGGATCTAGTGAAGCAGAACAGAGATTTATAATAGCAAAGTTCAGTTGCATCTCATTTAGGTCACTTCATTGTTACTTTCTCACAATTGTAGCAGTGATTCTTAAATCTCTTAATAGAGTTGGTTTAATAGCCATTTTGTAAATCCTCTAACAAGGTGGACAGTTCTATTGAATTATTCTTAAGTCCTCTAGGAAGGCCACTCCTAGCAAGGTAATTAAATCCTTTAACAAGGTCACACCTAATAGTGTGTTTTGTAATCTTTAATAGGGTTGGATCCTAATAGGGCTCACTTCAAAAGAGTGAAAATTGGTAGCTGGTTACTTGGTGGTTTTTTCCATATTGGGTTTTCACATTAATTCTAGTGTCTCTTGTGTTGATGTTATTTCTTTTATGCATGCATGTTAAATCTTTGTTAATGCTTAAAGATTAGTAATAAGTTAACATACATCTACCAAGTTACAGCATTTTTCTATGTGGTCACCAAGTGACAGCAGTAACTAGGTTTATAAGACATCTAAGGGATCTGTGGATTTGTTTTTGTGGTAACTGATTCACACCCCCCCTCATCTCACTTACTCCATCTATATTTCCAACAATTGGTATCAAAGCTTTTGGTGCTTGCAAGAAGGATTTCAAGGATCTAAGCTAAAGATCAAGATGTCTTACAAGAGGGAAATTCCAAGGCTTAACAGGGATAAATTTTCAGCATGGCAAGGTCTCATGAGACTCCATCTGGCTTCCATTGGAGATATAGGATTGAAATATCTTGATGAAGCATATGTAACTCCTTCTAGTACACTATCTGTCAGTGACATTGTTGAGAAGAAGACACATAACACCATGATGATAAACATCACATCTGCCCTAAGCTATGAAGAATTTAATGATGTCAAGGACTGCAAAACTACCTTTGAAATGTGGAACAAGTTGAAAGATGTCTATGGAGGTGATGATAATGTGAGGAGAGCCAAAGCAAAAATTCTAAGAGGACAATTTGATAAAATGAGGATGAAAGAAGATGAAAACATTGCCAAATATGTTGAAAGAGTCAAAGTAGTCGTCAGTGCAATCAAAGCTTCTAGAGGAGATATTGAGGAGGAAACAGTTGTAAGTAAAGTTCTTAGAACATTACTTCCCATTTATGCAATTAGAGTTTCTACAATTCAAGAAAGAAGATGTGAAGCAAATCATAAGATAAATTTAGAAGCAATAGTAGGAAGATTGACTACATTTGAGCTAGATAACTATGAAAACTATGTTCCAGCTTCCAAGAACATTGAATCAGCATTTGAAGCCAAGATTTCACTCAAAGAAAAGGGCAAAAAGATAAAGGATTCTTATTCAAAAAGTGAAGAAGAATCAAAAAAAAGTTCTGATAGTAATCTTGAGGTGGTTGAAGCTCTACTAGCAAGGAAATATTCTAAAGGCAAAGGAAAATACAAAGGTAAGGTTCCTCTAATCTATTTTTCATATGAGGAAATTGGACATATTGCTGCTAGGTGCCCAAACAAGCAAAATAAGGATGAGAAGAAAGGTCACAAGTGCAATGGCAAGAAAGCTTTCAAATCATTCAAGGACAAAGGTAAGAAAACATGTTTCATGGCTAAGGATTCTAATGATTCTAATGATGGTGAAGATGAAATTGTTTACATTGCTATAAAAGATGAATTTGATAATGATGAGGAAGATAAAATGGCACTTATCTCTCATGTGAGCAAAAATGATACATGGATCATAGATAGTGGTTGCTCTCATCATATGACTGGTGACAAAACATAGTTTGAATATTTTGAAGACTATGATGGTGGTAGTGTGAGATTTGGTAATAATGAACCTTGTTGCATAAAAGGAAGAGGAAGAATCTCACTAACCAAAGAGCTTGTATGTGATAATGCCTATTGGGTTAAAAGACTAAAACACAATCTTTTGAGTGTGGCACAACTAATCAATAATGGATTTAGAGTGGAATTCATGCATGGAAAAGCAAGAATGTTGGATGACAAAGGAAAGATGATTGGATCAGACATACAAACAAAAGGTAACTTCTTCTATCTTGAACTTGGTGAATGTTCATGCTTTATTGCTCAAGTTGAAGAAAGTTGGTTATGACACAAAAGGTTATGCCATGTGAACTTTGATAATCTGGTGAAAATAAGAAAATTTAGGAAAGTGAGAGGCATTCCTAGTATAAAGAAACTTGATGTTGGTCTATGCAAGAATTGTCAGATTGGTAAGATGGGAAAGACTAGTTTTAAAAGTAAGAACTATCAGTTTGAAGAAGTTTTGGAAATTGTGCATATTGATTTGTGTGGAACTATTGGAATTGAAAGCTATACTAGAGAAAAAAAATTCATTCTTTTTGTTGATGATTACTCAAGAATGATGATTGTCATGTATCTGAGAGAGAAATTGTAAGGAAACTCAGGTGCAAAAATAGCTTCCTACACTAATCTATTAAGAGAAGTATGGTGCAAATCCTATTAAAATCTCTTACACTTAAAGATTAAATATCATGTAAACAACAATATTTCAGCCAAGCAAGCATAAATAAAATAGACAGAGAAAGAAACACATAATACAAAGATTTGCCAATGGGGAAAAACCTTTCGGTAAAACAACCCCACCCCTCCAGAACCTGCAAAATGTATTATCTTCAACACAAGGTTACAATACACTTGCAAAGCAAGTTCAACAATGACAATAGAAGACACCAGTAGAAACTCACAGTACCAACAATACACTTTTTTGCATACAACCTCTTCGCAACTCTAAAAATGCTTATAACATGCACTTCACTTTTACAGTTACTCCCAAAGGTAACCATTTTAGGGTTTTACCATTCTCTGAGATAATAGGTTTCATGTCAAACTTGGAATGTGCATAACTCCATTGATTCCTTTTACTCATCCATCAAGAAATTTGATAGTGACCCTTCTGCGTTCAACTATCTTTAGGTGAGAATCATCACCTAAGTACACCTTTCCACCATCAAACTCTTCATATTTTGAGAACCAGTTTCGATAAGAGATCATGTGAAAAGATGCACCCGAGTCAACCAACCACGCATTATCAGATGCATGAGCTACCAAAGCTATGATGAATGCATCGCCATCTTCTTGAGATCTTTCTGAAGCTGAATCTGAACCTTTCTTCTTCTTCTTCGGCTCTTTGCAATCTTTACGAAAGTGCCTAGGTTTATCACAATTCCAACATTTTTCCTTTGACTTATTGGAAGTATTTGACTTCCCACGAGATTTGGATCTACCCTTATTGTCAAACTTATTGTCATTTTTCTTCCCTCTTTCCGTGGATGTCCCACAAACAGCAAGGGCTTCTTTTTCTGAAACGAAAGCCTTTCTCTGCATCTCCTCTGATAGAAATGAAGACACCACATCATCCATTTTGAAAGTGACTAACGCGCTTCTAAGAGCCATCACAAGATGGTCCCATGAATCTGATAAAGAATACAAAAGTGTGTAGCAACGATCCTTCTCCTCTAACTTGACACTAGCTGATGTCAATTGTGCAGCCAGCAAATTAAATGCATTTAAATGATCCGTTAAGAATCCACCTTCCTCCATTCACAAAGAGTACAAATTCTTCCTCAAGAACAACTTGTTCACCAAATATTTGGCCTGATACATGGCCCCGAGTCTTTCCCACAAACTATATGTGATTTTCTCATCTAGAACATTAAGAAGAACTGCATCGGTTAAACAAAGTCTTATGAGACCCTTAGCTTTACGGTCTTTGATATCCCAATCTGCTTGAGCTATAGTTTCTGGTCTTGTAGCATTTGAAGTTGCTTCCCATAGGTCACGATCTTCCAACATGTCTTCCATCTTGAGTTTCCACAACTCAAAATTAGTGCCATTAAATTTCTCCACCTCCATTCTTCCATATGATGAACTTGTCATCTCAATCTACAAATAAGATTTAGGATGCTCTGCACAAGACTCCCACTCAACTTGAGATTAGCTCAAAAAACCCTACCCAACAACTAGGATCAAAAGTTGATCAAGCTCTGATACCACTTGTAAGGAAACTCAGGTGCGGAAACAACTTCCTACACTAATCTCTTAAGAGAAGTATGGTGTAAATCCTATTAAAATATTTTACACTTACAGATTCAATACCATGTAAACAACAATATTTCAGCCAAGCAAGCATAAAAAAATAGACAGAGAAAGAAACACATAACACAAAGATTTTTTGGTGGGGAAAAACCTTTCAGTAAAACAACCCCACCCCTCTAGAACCTGCACAATGTATTATCTTCAACACACGGTTACAATACACTTGCAATGCAAGTTCAACAGTGACAACAGAAGACACTAGTAGCAACTCACAGTACCAACAATACACTTTTTTGCATACAACCTCTTTGCAACCCTAAAAATGCTTATAACATGTGCTTCACTTTTAGGGTTACTCCCAAAGGTAACCATTTTAGGGTTTTACCATTCTCCGAGAAGGCCCCACTATTGAGGTAGAGTGTACAGTACTCAAAATTTTTAGTTGCCACATGTCTTCACTTGTCATTGAATCTTTCTAACATAGCTCTTACGTGTCATAGGAATCCATCATAACTATTTTAGTGATGATCTCCTTATACACAATTCAAAATGATGACACATCAACATTATTTGCAAGAAATACATTTTACAAAACAAATAATAAGAATAGGAATTATCCAAGGTTGAGACACCTTATTCCTAATAGAAATTAGAAATATTTGAGAAGTTCAAATGGTATTTGGCTAGAGTAGAAAGACTGAAATGCTTGAGGTCAGACTAAGGTGGTGAATTCATCTCTCATGAGTTCAATAAATTTTGCATTGAGAGGGGAATCAAAATATAGGTATCAGCCCCTAGAACACCCAAGTAAAATAGAATAGTTGAAAGGAGGAACAGATCTATCATGGACTATGCAAGAACTTTAATGATTGAAAAGAACATTTCTATCAAATACTGGAAGAAAGCTATTAGCATTGTAGTTCATACCTTGAACCGAGTACAGCTGAAGAATAACTCATTCAAAACCCCCTATGAGTTATGGTATGGCTATAAACCCAATGTAAGTTACCTAAAAGTATTTGTAAGTAAATGTTATATTATAAAATAATCTAGAAAAGGTAAATTTGATGTGAAAGGTGATGAAGGAATATTTTTGGGATATTCTTGCAAGAGTAAAGCATATAGATGTTTGAATTTGTCTACTCACAAAGTCATAGAAAGTGCACATGTGAAAGTTGATGAGTTTGCAGAAATGATCGAAGAAGAAAGTAAAAAGGAACTAGAAGATTATAGGAGATTTATTTTCATTGAACCTGATATAGTGCCAGGTGCATCTGTCAATCAGGAAACTTCTACTCCTGAGTCTTCAGTCACCGAGTTGCAAGAAGTTCAAACCAAGCTATAGGAACCTGAGACACATTCAGATGCTACCGAGCCAATGCCTATCAAGTCTGAAGAACCCAAGCAGCAGATAGAGCAACCAAAACCTGAAGTTAAAATGTAAGAGGATAATAATGCAATTTGTTCAAAAGACAAGGAACCTATATTAGCCAAGTATTTCAGGAGACATCATGCACCAGATCATATCATTGGAGACAAATTTGAAGGTACTATGACAAGAAGTAAGCTAAAAGGTACTTGTTTACTTGCTAATTTTGAACCTAGAAATGTCAAAGATGCATTAGAAAATGAAAGTTGGATTGAGGAAATGAATGAAGAGATAGAGAAAATAGAGAAGAACAAAACATGGACTCTTGTACCTAGGCCTAAAGATAAAAATGTGATTGGAACTAAGTGGGTATTCAGAAATAAGTTGAATGAAGATGGTAAGGTATCAAGAAACAAAGCTAGACTAGTATGTAAAAGCTACTCTCAAGAAGAAGGAATAGACTATGGAGAGACTTTTGCTCCTATTGCAAGATTGGAGGGTGTCAAGACCCTACTTGCATATGCTACATACAAAGGATTTAAGGTTTATCAGATGGATGTCAAATCAGCATTTCTCAATGGTATTCTTGATGAAGAAGTCTACATTAAGCAGCTTGAAGGTTTTGTTGATCCAAACAAGAAGGACATGGTCTGCAAATTACACAAAGCAGTGTATGGTCTAAAACAAGCCCCTAGAGCATGGTATGAAAGATTGCATAACTATCATATTTAGATTGGTTTTTAGAGAACTAATGATAATAGTAGCTTGTATATCAAGGAAGGACGAGATAAAAAGATTGTTTTGGCAGAAATATTTGTGGATGATTCTTTGTTTATAGGAAATGATGATCTATGCAAAGAATTTTTAGAGAAAATGAACAAAGAATTTGAGATGTCAATGTTTGGTGAGATTAAATTCTTTGTTGGTCTTCAAATTCAGTAGAGTAAGAATGGCATCTACATAACTCAGTCTAAATACATCAAGGAGATACTCAAAAAGTCTGGGATGGAAGATTGTAAACCAATTGGAACTCCTATGTGCACTAGACTAAAGCTTACCAAGGATTAGACATTATATAGATCAATGATTGGAAAGTTGTAGTATGTAGTTCATACAAGGCCAGATATTGCTCTTGCAGTTGGTTTAGTTGCAAGATTTTTAGCAAAACTAAGAGAAAATCACATGATGGCAATCAAAAGGATCATGAGATACTTGAAAAGAACTGAAGATTATGGATTACGGTACAAATTTGGACGTAATTTGGACTTGAAGTGTTTACTAATGCAGATTGGGTAGGCAACATTGATGATAGAAAAAGTGCAAGTGGAGGAGCCTTCTTTCTTGGAAAGAGGTTAGTTTCTTGGACAAGAAAACAACAAAATTGCACATCTCAATCTACAGTAGAAGTAGAGTATGTTGCAGTAGCAGTAAACTATTCTAATATTGTTTGGTTCAAACAATTATCAGAAGGCATGAAGATAGAAATCAAAGAACCAGTTGTTATATTTTGTGACAATACAACTACAATCAATATATCTAAGAATCCAATGATGCATTCAAAAACCAAGCACATTGCAATAAAATATCATTTTGTTAGAGAATTGGTGCAGGATAAGGAGATTAGGTTGGAATATTTCCATACAAAAGAACAAATTGTTGACATATTCACCAAGCCATTACCTAAGGATGCATTCTTATATCTAAGAGGTAAGTTAGGGGTCATTCCCCTATCTGAGGCTCACTAAAATGAAGTTTTAGTGATGCATCAACAAGAACCAAGTTGCAAATATTTTCAATTGATGCAGCATAATCAAGGAAATATTGCATATGAATCAGTACTCAAGGTACATTGCTACTCATTCGATTTGTGTTGTCTTTGGCGTGTGTTGTCAAAGAGAGAGAGTATATTGTCATATCTTTCTAAAATTTGAATTTGATTGTGGAGAGTTTGATGGTTGAAAAGAAGCAATGTAATTCCTTCACAGAGGGAGATTACTGTATTTGAGAAGTTTGTGGCATAAAATCTAAGAGGGAGAAATGTTCTATCAGAAAAAGACTTGTTCTCAAATTTCATTCTGCTATGACATGTGTTGCCATCAATGTCAAAGAGGGAGATTGTTAGATACAACTATTCAATTGTGTGTTGTCTTTAATGTTACACAAATGTCATATCAGTTATCAGACAAAGTCTATCAAGCTCAGTTGGTCAATAACGAAAAAGATAGAGTCTACCGAGCATTCCTGAAAGTTACTCTGTGGAAATAGTTCTGACCAAGCTCACTCGGGCATTGAAGGTTTTTGTAGCAGAATTCGGTTTTTACTAAGCTCACAAGGTCAGCGAAGGGAAGATAGTGTTTACCGAGTTAACTCAGTCTCCAAAGGATTTTGCAAAATTTGTAGTGTTAACTAAGCTTCAGTTGGTTAACACTAGAAATCATTTCTGAAGTAGTGTTTACTAAGCAGGGTCAACCAATGAAGGATTTCATTGTTTTGAGAAATAAAGTTTAATTATTTCATGTAAAGTTTGTAGCTGACTGATGTAATGATTATTGGTAAATATAACTTGTAAATGAGCTAACTTGACAATTTGTATGGTATAAATTAAAGGTCAAGTTGTGAATTCAAATGTATGGATGAATGAATGAGTGAGCATGCAAGTGAGTTAATTGTGTGAAGAGGAAAGTATGATCAAATTGTGAAGAAGGATCAGATATCCTTGAGAAGAAGCAAAGGTGTATTTGATCAGAGAGGATCTAGTGAAGCAAAACAGAGATCTATAACAACAAAGTTCAGTTGCATCTCATTTAGGTCACTTCATTGTTACTTTCTCACAATTGTAATAGTGATTCTTAAATCTCTTAATAGAGTTGGTTTAACAGCCATTTTTTAAATCCTCTAACAAGGTGGACAGTTCTATTGAATTGTTCTTAAGTCCTCTAGGAAGGCCACTCCTAGCAGGGTGATTAAATACTTTAACAAGGTCACACCTAACAGTGTGTTTTGTAACCTTTAACAGGGTTGGCTCCTAACATGGCTCACTTCATAAGAGTAAAAATTGGTAGCTAGTTACTTGGTGGTTTTTCCCATATTGGGTTTTCACGTTAAATTTGGTGTCTCTTGTGTTGATGTTATTTCTTTTATGCATGCATGTTAAATCTTTGTGAATGCTTAAAGATCAATGATAAGTTAACATGCATCTACCAAGTTATAGCATTTTTCTATGTGGCTATCAAGTGATAGCAGTAACTAGGTTTATAAGACATCTAAGGGATCTATGGATTTGTTTTTGTGGTAACTGATTCACCCCTCCCCCCCGCCCCTACTCTTAGTTACTCCATCTATATTTCCAACAGAGTGACCTTGCAAGAGGTCTTAAAATAATTCAGTGGAATTTCCACCTTGTTAGAGGATTTACAATTGGTTGTTAAACCAACACTGTTAAGAGATTTTAGATCACTGCTACAATGGTTAGAAAGTAACAATGAAATGAATTGATTGTGGTGCAACTAAATTGCTAAATCTAGATCACTATTCTACTTAAACTTGATCCTTCTTAATCAAATATTACTTTTATGCTCCACAAGGATACCTGCTTATCCTTCAAGTTCGCTCCCTCTCTTTTCTTCTCAATTCAATCAACATACTTGCACACACACTAGAAATCTCAACTTGACCTTTTATTTATACCTTCCAAATTGTCAAGTCAGCCCAAATTCAAATTATAATAACCAATATTCATCACCATAGTCGACTAGAACCAATACATAAAGTTATTAAGCTTTATATGCCAAAATAAGAAAAATCCTTTGTAAGCTGACCCTGCTCAGTAGAAACTAACTTTATAATGATTTCCTATGTTAACCAATAGAAGCTCAGTTAACACTATGAACTTGCAAAAATCCTTTGGCAACCAACTAAACTCAATGAATACTAACTCTGTCAAACTTTCCTTCATTAATCAAGTGAGCTCGGTTAACACTCTTTTCTTCCTCAATTCCTTTAATGCCTGAGTCAGCTCAGTAGACACTGACATCTATTCAAAGTAAACCTATGAATGATTGGTAGACAAGAAAAACTATCTTTACTAACCAAGTGAGCTTGGTAAGCATTGCTTGTCAATTTATATGACATTTTTGTAACATCAAAGACAACACACAATTAATCAATTGTATCCAACAATCTCCCTCTTTGGCATTGATGGCAACACAACATGTCATAGCACAATGAAATTTTGAGAACAAGATTCCTTTTGACAAAAAAATTCTCCCTCTTTGATTTTACACAAGAACTTCTCCTCTATGTTGTATTCTCCCTTTGCATAGTTTCTTTTCAAACTTCTTCCTCTAGAAAATTTCTTCAAACTTTTCCCTCTACAAAATTTTAGAAAGATAAAAAATATGACAGTAAACTTCTCCCTCTTTGACAACACATGCCAAAGACAACACATGTCAAATTTGTATCAATGTACCTTGAGTACTAATTCGTATGCAATATTCTCTTGATTATCCTACATCAACTGATTGATCTTTAGCTAAGTTCTTGTTAATGAATTCCTAAACTTTATTTAGTGAGCTTCAGATAGGGGAACGACCCCTAGCTTACCTCTTAGATACAAGAATGCATCCTTAGGTAATGTCTCGGTGAATATGTCTGCAATTTTTTCTTTAGTATGGACATATTCCATTCTAATTTCTTTGTCCTGCACCATTTTTTTAACAAAGTGATATTTTATAGCAATGTGCTTTGTTTTGGAATGCATCACTAGGTTCTTTGATATGTTAATTGTGCTAGTGTAATCACTATACATGACTACTAGTTCTTTTATTTCAACCTTCATTCCTTCTAGCAATTGTTTAAACCAAACAATGTTAGAACAATTCGCTGCTGCTGCTACATACTCTGCTTCTGTTGTAGATTGAGATGTGTAATTTTTCTTCTTGCTTGTCCAAGATACCAACCTTTTACCAAGAAAGAAAGCTCCACTACTTGTGCTTTTTCTGTCATCAAGATTTCCTACATAATCAGCATCAGTGAATACCTTTAGGTCTAGGTTTCCTCCAATTTTGTACCATAATCCATAGTCTTCAATACCTTTCAGATATCTCAAGATTCTTTTTATTGCCATCATATGATTTTCTCTAGGTTTAGCTGAGAATCTTGCCACTATCCCAACTACTAAAGCAATATTAGGCCTTGTGTGAACTACATACTATAATTTTCTAATCATTGATCTATATAAGGTCTGATCTACTTCTTTGGAGTCATCATCTTTGGTAACCTTGAGCCCAGTACACATAGGGGTACCAACTGGTTTAGAATCTTCCATACCAAATTTCTTGGGTATCTCTTTTACATACTTGGATTGGGTGATATAGATACCATTTTTGTTCTGTTGTATCTGTAATCCAACAAGGAATTTTATTTCACCAGAAATGGACATCTCAAACTCTTTGTTCATTTGTTCTAAAAATTCTTTGCATAGATCATCATTTCCTATAAATAGAGTGTCATCCACAAATATCTCTTCCAACACAATTTTGTTATCTATTCCTTCCTTGATGTACAAACTACTATTATCATTTGTTCTCTAAAAACCAATCTATATCAATTAGTTATGTAGTCTTTCATACCTGGCTCTAGGAGCTTGTTTGAGACCATACAGAGCTTTGTGTAATTTACAAACCATGTCCCTTTTGTCAAGATCAACAAAACCTTTTGGTTGTTCAATTTAGACTTCTTCATCAAGAATTCCATTCAGGAATGTAAATTTAACATCCATTTGATATATTTTGAATCCTCTGTGAGTAGCATATGCAAGTAAGGTCCTAACACCTTCTAATCTTGCAATAGGAGCAAAAGTCTCACCACCATCAATTCCTTCTTCTTGAGAATAGCCTTTACACACTAATCTAGCTTTATTTCTTGATACTTGTCCATCTTCATTCAGCTTATTTCTGAATACCCATTTTTTTCCAATCACATTTTAATCTTTTGGCCTAGGAACAAGAGTCCAAGTTTTGTTCTTTTCTATTTGTTCTATTTCTTCATTCATTTCCTTAATCCAACTTTCATTTTCTATAGCATCCTTAACACTTCTAGGTTCAAAATTAGTAAGTAAACATGTACCTTTTAATTTTCTTCTTGTCATAGTACCTTCTAATTTATCTCTAATAATATAATCAGGTGCATGATGCCTTTTGACATACTTGGCCAATACAGGTTCTTTTAATTTTGAATGAATTGTACTTTCTTCATTTTGAAATTCAACTTTAGGCTCAAGTCATTTAGACTCAGTAAGCATTGGCTCGATAGCTTCAGAATGTGAATCAGGTCTCTGTGACTCGATTTGTACTTCTTGCAACTTAGTAGCTGAGGAAGACTTAGAAGGTGAAGTCTCATTATTATTAGATGTGTCTGGAAATGTATCAAGTTCAAAGTAAACAAATATTTTGTAATCACCTAGTTCCCTTTTGCTTTCTTCTTCAGTATTTTATGAAAACTCATCAATTCTCACATGTGCACTTCCTATAATTTTATGAGTAGAAAAATTCAAACATTTAGATGCCTTACTTTTGTAGAAATATCCTAAGAATATACCTTCATGACCTTTCACATCAAATTTTCCTTTTCTAGACTCTTTCAAGATATAACATTTACTGCCAAATACTTTCAGGTAACTTACATTGGGTTTGTAGCCATACCATAATTCATAGGGAGTTTTATGTGAGTCCTTCTTCAACTATACCCGATTTAAAGTATGAATTGTAGTGCTGATGGCTTCCTTCCAATATTTGATAGCAACATTCTTTTTAATCATTAGAGTCCTTGCATAGTCCATGATGGATATGTTTCTTCTTTCAGTTATTCCATTCTGCATAGGAGGACCGGGGCTGATACTTGCCTTTTGATTCCTCTTTTAATGTAGAAATTATTGAATTCATTGGAGATGAATTCACCACTTTTGTCTAATCTTAAGCATTTCAATCTTTTTCCTGTTTCTTTTTCTACTCTTGCCAGATACCATTTGAATTTCTCAAATGCTTCTGACTTTTCTCTAAGATACATAACAGTCATCATTCTAGAATAATCATCAACAAAAAGAATAAAGAATTTTTCTCCAATATAACTTTCTATTCCAATGGGTCCACATGGGTTAGTATTCACAATTTCCAAGACATCTTCAGATTGATAGTTTTTTCTCTTAAAACTAGTTTTTCCCATTTTGCCAATCTGACAATTTTTGCATAAACCAACATCTGGTTTCTTCAAACTAGGGATACCTCTTACTTTTCTAAATTTTCTTATCTTGACCATATTATGAAAGTTTACATGACATAGTCTTCTATGCCATAACCAACTTTCTTCCATTTGAGCAATAAAACATGAGCAATCACCAAGATCAAGATAAAATATGTTAACTCTTGTTTGTTTGCCTGATCCAATCAGATTCCCTTCATCATCCAGTAGTCTTTCCTTGCCATGCATGAATTCTACCTGGAGTCCAATGTTGATTATTTGTGCTACACTTAGTAGGTTATGTTTCAGTCCTTCAACCCAATAGGCATTGTCACATACAAGTTTATTGGTTAATGAGATTCAGTCTTTCCCTTTTATGGAACAAGGTTCATTATTTCCAAACCTTACACTACCTCCATCATAGTGTTCAAAGTGTTCAAATTTTATTTTTTCTCAAGTCATATGATGTGAACATCCACTATCTATGATCCATGTGTCATTTTTACTAACATGAGAGATAAGTGTCATCTTTTCTTCTTCTTCATTAGATTCATCTTTTACAGCAATGCACACTATTTCATCTTCACTATTATTAGAATATTTAGCCATAAAACAAGTCTTCTTACCTTTGTCTTTGAAGGATTTGTGACTTTTGGATTCCTTTTTGCCTTTATACTTGTGGTTCTTCTTCTCATCATTTTTTTCTCTATTTGGGCACCTAGTAGCAATATGACCAATTTCTTCACATGAAAAGTAGATTAAAAGAACTTTACCTTTGTACTTTCCTCTACCTCTAGAATATTTCTTTGCAAGTAAAGCTTCAACAACTTCAAGATCACTGCCAGAACTTTCGTCTATTTCCTCTTCACTTATTAACTGAATGTCCTTTATTTTCTAGCCTTTCTCTTTGAGTGAAAGTTTAGCTTCAAATCTAGACTCAACATTTTTGGAAGCTCGAACATAATTGTCAAAGTTATCTAGCTCAAAAGATATCAATCTTCCTACCAAGGCATCCAAACTTAACTTGTGATTTGGGTCACATCTCTTTTCTTGAATAGCAGCTACTCTAATTGCATAGGTAGGAAGCAAAGTTTTGAGAACTTTACTTACAATAGTTTCTTCCTTGATTTCTCCTCTAGAAGCTCTGATTGCACTGACACTAGCTTTGATTATTTCTACATATTTGGCAACATTTTCATCTTCTCTCATTCTCATTTGATCAAACTGTCCTCTAAGGCTTTCTACTTTAGCTCTTCTTACATTTTCATCACAACCATAGATGCCCTTTAGCTTGTTCCACATATCAAAAGTAGTTTTACAGTCTTTGATCTCATAAAATTCATCATAGCTAAGAGTAGATGCAATATCAATCATCATGATGTTATGGTTCTTTTTCTCAACAAAATCTCCAATAGATAATGTAATAATAGGATTTTTGTATTCTTCATCAAGGTATTTGCAACTTGAATCACTAATAGTAGCCAGATGAAGTTTCATAAGTCCCTTCCATGCTGAAAAGTTGTCTCTATTTAGCTTTGGAATTTCTCTCTTGTAAGACATCCTGACCTTTAGCTTAGGTCCTTGAAACCTTTCCTGCAAGCACTAAAAGCTCTGATACCAATTGTTAGAAATATAGAAGGAGTAACTAAGAGGGGGGGTAAATTAGTTACCACTAAAAAAAATCCTAGATCCCTTAGATGTCAACAATAAAATTTAGATTGAGAAAACTGATTACTTTTGTTACTCGGTAAACACACTGAAAATGTTGTAACTCGGTAAATGCAAAGTATGAATTACTTTTAGTAGATCTTAAAATATGAATATTAATTAATCTTGCAAGAATAAGAGAAATAACATGAACACATTAGACACTAGGATTTAACGTAGAAACCCAATTTGGGAAAAATCACCAATGTAACTAGTTATTGTTTTTCACTCTTCTAAAGTGAGCCTTGGTAGGAGCCAATCATGTTAAAGGTTACAAAACACACTATTAGGTGTGACCCTATTAGAGGATTTAATCACCCTACTAGGAGTGGCCTTGCAAGAGGTCTTAAAATAATTCAATGGAATTGCCACCTTGTTAGAGGATTTACAATTGGTTGTTAAACCAACTCTGTTAAGAGATTTTAGATCACTGCTACAATGGTTAGAAAGTAACAATGAAATGACCTGATTGTGATGCAACTAAATTTTTAAATCTAGACCACTATTCTACTTAAGCTTGATCCTTCTTGATCAAATATTACTTTTCTACTCCACAAGGATACCTGCTTATCCTTCAAGTTCACTCCCTCTCTTTTCTTCTCAATTCAATCAACATACTTGCAAACACACTAGAAATCTCAACTTGACCTTTTATCTATACCTTCCAGATTGTCAAGTCGGCCCAAATTCAAATTACCATAACCAATATTCATCACTATAGTCGACTAGAATCAATACATAAAGTAATTAAGCTTCATATGCCAAAACAAGAAAAATCCTTCATAAGCTGACCCTACTTAGTAGAAACTAACTTTAGAATGATTTCCTATGTTAACCAATGGAAGCTCGGTTAACACTACAAACTTGTAGAAATCTTTTAGCAACCGAGTGAACTCAGTGAGTACTAAATCTGTCCAACTTTCCTTCATTGGTCGAGTGAGCTCGATTAACAATCTTTTCTTCATCAATTCCTTTGTTGCCCGAGTAAGCTCAATAGACACTAACATCTATTCAGAATAAACTTGTGAATGCTCGGCAGACAAGGAAAACTATCTTTACTAACCAAGTGAGCTCGGTAAGCATTGTCTATCAATTGATATGACATTTGTGTAACATCAAAGACAACACACAATTAATCAATTATATCCAACAAGTATTTTTTACACATAGTAAAATTGTTGAAAGGGGTCACTCTAGCCCTCAAACCTTAGGGATAGGCAAGAACATAGTAGTAGAGGCAATGGAGAAGAATGTGGCTCGAGATCTAGATTAAGGTGAAATAAAGAATATTATAGAAGAAACACGAGGTAAGGATGCATCAAAAGTTTGCAAGATTATTTGCATCTCTTATAAAGATTTGTGTATTGGTTATTTGCATCTCTTATAAAGATTTGTGTATTGGTGATATTTCTCTATATTCTGAACATATTGTATATGTAAATTGTTAAATTAGGTCTTTAGAAATGGAAAGATATGAAATCTATTCTATATAAGGGGTGAATCTAGTGTTTAGGTGAAGATAGGTATTCAGAGAACCTAGGATCTCAATTGCATGCATGTAATGTACTCTTTTGTATATGTTAATAAAAAATTATATTAATGTTACCCATAAAAAAAGATGTACTATGTTCACTGCCTACTTCCATCCTAAAGTGCATGAATTATAGGTACATCATTCAGTATAAATGGCCTAATGCAAAATTTGAACCTCTTCAAAAAATTCATGATTTAATATCAATGATAATAGATGTATGTGTCTGTATGTTTCTGTTTAAAGACTTATTTTCCCTAATATTTTAATTGTCACCTAATATTTTTTCCTTCTGCAAGGCAAACAAATTTTTGGAAAGCACTGTTATTTTATCATTTGACATGTCACCTATAACTTGTACTAAGAATTCTTAAGAATCACAACTACAAAGTTTGACCAAAAAAATTACCAAGTATTATGTCTGAAAAAATATACATTATAAAAACTCATTGGAGAAAAAGGATACAATCATTGCATGAATTATAGTGAATTTCTATAGTAGCATTTAATTTTGTATTATTTAAGAAATGCAAGTTGAAATATTTAAATCCATCTATTCATTTAATTGTGAAAACGTAATCCCACTTAGAATTATATAACAAAATGGCTTATGAATTAGAAGGTAACTTGTGAGCGGGGGGGAGTGCAGGCATTACATGCGAAAGGTCTAGGTACCTTAATATTACTACCCATTTTAAAGTGAGTCTAAGATTACATATTTTAACAAGAAATATCACTTGTACAATGTCCTAATGTGACTCAACTTATTCTCAAAGAAATTGCATAAATATAATGCAATCTTTCTTTGACATGAAAGATATAGAGAATGTGAATTATGAGAGATGCGAGCTTGGATAATAAATGATGAAGAAAGTGAATTTTTTAGTCATGGAAAATTTTCATATCCTAAGCTAAATTTATTCATGGATAATTTTCATATCCTAAGCTCAATTTTATTAAAATCCTTACCTGTCACTCATGCACTATGCCCTTACCCACCCCACAATGCTTATAGAAGCAAACATGTGTTACATGCACTCATTACAGAATATAATACTAGAAGGGGAATCAATATTCAAAATAATAGCATATAGAAAAGAATAATAACAATTCATTTGCATGAACTGACACACAATTTCATTAAAATTGAAGAGAGATCATAGGCATTCTAGAAATAACTTACACTTGTGATAATTAATAGTAATCTTGTGGATTAGACATTTCACGACATTGATGATTATAGTGCAAATATACATACATCAAAATCTCCTTTTTTTCAATCTTGGGGAACAAGTTTCTATGGACCCAAGAGGAACATAGAATTTAGCAACACGCCAGAAGTCATTATAAACTAGAGCATGGATGATGTTTATCTCTTATTCCAAGTTGTCATTGTGAACAATGACAATCTACCACAATCAAATGGTGGTGGCATCATAGACAACATTGTGTCCACATTTGAGACAAACTTTATACAAGAAGATTTGTGGCCACAAGTTTGGCAGAGATTGTGTATGCTCCTCTACCAAGCATCTTGTTGTCCTTCTTTTCATGTTAGATCATATTTTTTTCCTACAGGAAGCCTCAAGAGCCAAAACATCATCAAATCCAAGGGACTCAATTTTTAAATTATTCAAGTAATTACACATTGTCCACCATTGCTTAGCCCCAGCTACACAATGTCTAGTTCCACAAGACGATCATGTTATTCTGACGCAGTGATGTTTTTTCTGAGTTGAACAAGAAACAGGACAATTACCAGTGAAGAATCCCCTAGTAAATAGCCAATTGACTAATAATTAGATAAGAGCATTGCAAGGTTCCTAAAATAAAATTAAAATATTATATATTTAAAGGATGGAATATTGTCGAGAGATATATTTATTTCAAAATAATTATCCAGTGAATACTATACATGTAATAACAATATCCTTGCCTCTTCATATATTTTTAGATATTTTATATTTATAATGATACATTTTTATATACCTCTTTTTAAAAGAGCAAATAGTTTGTGTTTATTTTCTTATGTCACTTATAGCCTTTTTTGCATTAAAATTTGAATTTCATTATCATATAATTGATGGTAGTTCACATTATTTGTTTTTAAAGATAAAGCATAGCTGCCCTAGCAATTAGATTATGATTTCTTCATCCCAATTTTATCCATTCCACATGTATTTTATTATTCATGGGGTATTTAGATATTCTCCAATCCCATAACAGTGTAGCAAACAAAAAGACTTTTTGGCCAAAGAGAGATTTTTAATCCCAAGTAATGTAACATGGTCAATCTTCTTTCCATGAAAGTAATAGCACTTGAAGAGTCTCTATAGTTGGAGTGGGGCTTGATAGAATCTTTGAAATTAAATTAGATATTTAAATAAATATTTATGTAATTCATTCAAGCATTGTCCATAAATTGTAGACAAAAATGAAATATTAATTCAAGCATTCTCTAAGAGTTGTGGACAAAAATGAAACATTAATTGTTAGTTTTAAAGATGATATTTTTTTTTTTTTTAAATCTTTATTTAATTTAATTTTAAAAATTAAATTACAAAATTATTTAAAACATAATTATCTAATTTTTATTCCTATTCAGATTTATTTTTATTTCTTTCTTACTAATCTCGTTCTATGTAACAAAAGAATAATAGAAAAGATGAAATCACAATAAAATGTTTATTTACATGGAATTAGATTTCAGCTTTTAATAAACATGATATATGTATAAAATTATTTTTTTGTATATTATATTGCTTTGGGTTGCATGCATGTGTGAAATTTCAATAAAATAATTTGTAGACTTTTTGGAGAAAACAAAAATCTAAATCATTCTTCTTCTTTTTTAATTTATTACTATTTTGAAAGATGTTAATCTAATTTTTATTTCTATTTATATTAATTGTTATAACAAAAAAAAATTTAAAATAACATTTAAATACTTTCTCATTTTTCTTGAGTAGTACACAAATTTAGGATTTTGTCTTTAAGATAGATAAATTATAAACAGGATTAATTTTTAAATGTTCTTTTCATTATATATTTGAAAATTTGGTTCAATTTTTTTATATCTTGAATTTGTGAAACAAATAATCATAGAATAAAAATTATTAGACATTTGTTTTAATGAATATTAATAAAAACATGTTTCTTAAAATCTAAAGACTAAATAGAGGAGGGATAAGGAAGAATAGGGAAAGAAATAGGGAGTGAGAACAAAGATAAAAAGAAGGAATAGTGATAACTTTAAGAAACCCCTCTCAAAAAAAAAGCCTAAAATGCTGGCGAATCCAACATTTTGTGGGCAAGAAAATTTTAATGTCGAGGGTGATTTCTTTGTTCCATATAGGGCAATAAAATATTATATGTTGGCAATTTTTTTCTTGCCCTAGCAAAAATCATTTTAAATGTGGCAAATTAATATTTTTTTTTGCCGACAGATAAATAAATGATGGTTATTTTTCCCTTGCCAAAAATGAATCAATAATTTCAGAGACGAATTACTTGTTTTGTAGGAAAATGAATAATAATAGTCTTGGCTAATCTTTAGTGGTAAACTGAAAAATTGTTTAATCTGAAAGCAAAATTTGCACATGCATTGGCTAGTGACTGTACTGACTGCTAGTAGTCACTTCAAGTATCAACTTGTGTACTATCTTAAGTGTGTTATTAATAATATCGTAATATCATTATGTCAGTGTTACTATTACCAAGTCAGCTACTGTCACTTTTGTATTGTTAATAGTAAATACGATAGTTTTATTGACGGTTGATTAGTTAGAGATTAACGATAGAAGATGCATCTCGAGGCTACTCGCTTGAAAAGACCTGGAGTCACATGTAATTCTCCGAAATGGAGACATGTGGAAAGGTTTGCATGAAAATCATTACTCAATGTCAGGCACTATCAACTATTCGACATTAATGTTAGTACATTTTGGCATTTCACACACTTGAAAATTAATAGCAATACGAAAAAATAAGATATGAAATATCGTGAATGCCAAAGAATTAAATGCAACTATCATTAAATAGCCTCTTCAATTCCTCTTTCATTATCATTTCTCATATTCTTCAATCTGAATTTGGTTTGTAGTTGCAGTTTGTAGAGTTTCTTGAATCTTAGTCATGGATATGCTAATTCACCTAAAATGCACTACAATGGCTCTACAAAAGCCCTTTTTGGGTAGGATTCTTGACGATGTCCTTGCCATGGTTTGCAAGGTAGATGCCTAAAGTCCTTTTATCCACCATGCTATATTCATGGTACTCAACCATAAATTTTTGAGAAATGATAAGAGGTATCGTGTGTCCACGAATATTATCTCCCGCTTCCTCGTGTCTCTTCTCAACCTTGAAGGTAGTCAAATAGACATGTTGATGCTTCTATGTAACATTTTTAAGAAAAAAAATTTAGAAGATGATGTCAAAATTCTTGTATTGGCCAAGCAGGTACTGGGGCTGGGCATTGGCATCCCTTTTGCAGATGTAGCAAACAAGTGGTAGGAGGAAGGCATAGGGTGCATTATACATAAGCATCCTTTCTTGCTCGGCATGAACGAACAGAAATTGACTCACAATCGGAAGTGGACACGGCTCGAAAGGGATTTCCTACGGAAATGGTTGTTGTTGGATGACGTCAACAAGACCAACTTCACATGGCTAGACAAGTTCAGCGACATCATCTTCTCCAACAGATTCCTCACAGACTGACTTGAAGACCTTTTTGATTAAAGGCTTGAAGCCCTTGGCCCCTCAGCCCGCTCATGTTTCCAGGCTCCTTGGTTCCCTTGCTCCCTATTTTATGTTTTTGAATATTGTTTCCTTACCCGTTGCCCTTAGGGAAAAAAAATGTTTTAAAGATATCTGTATTTTTCTTTGGATTGGGCCTTGCCCTTTTTTGTAAATTACAAAATACTAAAACCAGGCTGATTTAATCAGCTATTTTGAATAACTATGCTATGAATCAGTACTATGTACATTGTACAATCTAAAATATTATCAATGAAAATAATAGTTTTTGGCTTCTCAAATCGTTGTTTTTGTTAGTCTACGACTTTGTAAGTTTGTTTTTGACATCTTGATTCTCAATGCACTGTTGAAATGTTACTGTTAGTCTATGACTTTGTTAAAAAAAGTTAACTGTTAATAATTAACTTTTTTTTTTTAATCTGATTGGTTAAAACAAATGGAGCTTCAAGGAAAACTAAAGATTAATAGATTATAACCTTAACAAAGTTAAATATAATTTTGATCATTTATGTGTCAAATTTTTATTTCATACCTATCTTGTCACCTATTCCTAACTTTTTTTTCATTATGAAATCTTTTAAATGATGAAGAATAGTTTATAAACAATTATCACAATTTTTAATATATGTTAAATTTTAATAATTTATATATATTTTAACCATATTATATTTTAATTTTGAAACTAAATAATAAATATGAATAAAAATATAGCATTTGCAATTATATATTTTTAAATTGTAATTATTTTATTTATATTAAACTATTGTCATTATTACTATTTCATGATATCTTGCACCAATTTTATTTTATAAAATTTAATATATCTTCATTGAATTTTTCATATCATCTTTACAATAAAAAGCTTATGATAGAAAAAAAAATCATTTCTATAATAGAAAAGAAAATCCTTTATTATATATATTAAAATTATTATAATAATTATTATAAATTATATTATATATAATATTTTATATAAATAATTAAATTAACATCATGATTTTGACATGCTCATTGCTCAAGCTTAAAAGTAAAATAATAATAATTAATAACAATTTTCCTTATTTTTCTCTATATTAATTAATATGCTATTGCTATGTAAATTTTTTTCAATGACCGCGACTCAATTTCGGGCCAAATTTTAAAAGATTGAACATAAAATCTATTTCTACCTAAAATCGGGACATGTGTACTCAAAGATTTTGCCTAAAATCATGACCGTTGCATAAAAGAAGGATCGACAGCCCGAGATGAATTTCAGACCGATTTGGGGAATGCTTTCCCATGTGCCTAGATTCATCTGGAATCATGACACGTGTCCAGTCATTGCCAATTGGAAGACTTGGTTAATATTATTAATAATTATGTTTATGAACAATTATCACAATTATCAATATATGTTAATAATTTATAGATAATTAAATTATATTACATTTTTATTTTGAAACTAAATAATAAATATAAATATAACATTTGTAATTATATTTTTTAAATTTTATTTATTTTATTTAAATTAAACTATTGTCATTATAATTTATTAATAATTATTAGTACTTGCCAATAAGTACTAGGCTTAGGGCTAAGAGCTAAATATTTTATTTTCAATGTGATTCATTAACGTTAATATTTTAATTTTTTTAATTTAAGTGCATTGGTTTATATTTTATATTGTAATAATGTTTTTTTTTAATAAATTATAATATGTTTTTTGTTATTCAATTAAAAATAATATTACTTATATTATATAATCATTTAAGATTTATTATTATTATAAAAATATTATTATTTTTATTTATTATATAATAGAACATATAATATAATTATTTATAATATAATATAATTATAACCATATGATATATATGTAATAGAACAAATATATCAATGATTATAGAATACATTTATGAATAAAATTTAAATTTAAATTAACATCATTACAAAAAATCTAATTATATTACATTTTTATTAATTAAAATATTTTATATATTATAATAAATTTATTAAATTTAAATTAGATTTATATAAAAACTAAAGGCAAGTACTAGTGGCACTTGTTTCATATCTTGCACCAATTTTATTTTATAAAATTTAATATATCTTTATTGAATATCAATAATTAAATTAACTTGAAATTGGGACACGTGTACTTCAAGATTCTACCCAAAAATTGAAATTCTGACCATTGACTAATAGAAAGATTGACGGCCCGAGATGAATTTTGGGCCGATTTGGAAAATACTTTCCCAAGTGCCTAGATTCATTCGAAATTGTGACACGTGTCCTTGACAAGTGTCACAATTGACGAACATGTGTCACAATTCCGAATGACTCTTGACAATAGCGATATCACTCCGCAAATTCACCCAAAAATCATATCGAATCATCAATAATTAAGTTCTATTTTTATTAATTTATTTATTTAAAATGAACAAATTTATTCAAATGTATATCAATGTAATAAATTTTTACTTTTAAAAAAAAATTATTATTGTTGTGTACATTACTAAATTATTGAGTCTAGACTCTTTATGTCATTTACATGTACATTGTATATAATATTAATAAAGTACCTAAAACCATTAATTACTTAATACTTTATTTTTAACTATTAACCCTACCCTATATGTTCATTGTTTTTAGAGTCTGATACGATAGGGTTTTCAAATTTCAAATTTTCTCAGACTGGCAAAATTCTATTTTGTGTTCTGAAGACTGAAAGTGTGAAACTTAAGTATCAGACAACAACACCAATTATTAAATCTCCATTCTGGGTATTTAATATTTTTAAAACTTTTTTCATTGTAATTTGCAGCAATAGAAATCTTGATTTTAACGGTCTTAGGTTTACACTTTACAATTATTTTAAATAGGGCCTAAAGAAGAATTTTGTGTAATAACCAGTAGTAGGCATGGGCAAAACAAAGTCAAAAACCTCCTGTACTAGTGCAAGCATAAAGAAAAAGAAACACATTATAGAACTCAAGCAAGTGCTACAAACCTAGATTTCACCGATGAATGTCATAATATGTTTGATCCTGTTATCCATGGAGATTTAGGAATCATGGGAATTAGACATTCATTTTTTAATAACTGGAAAGATCCACTTAAGGAGAGAAATTATTACAAATATAACAATTGTATTCGTGCTCATACAAATAAACTAGCTGCTCTGGTTACTAGATTAGAAAGCCTCATTATACCCGAAGTATTCCCTTGCCCTAAAATTGTAATGTTATGCGCTCAGAATTATGATGAAAATGGAAAGGAAATTGTAAACCAAAACACTCAGGGGGAAATTTTATCCATAACTGAGAGTGAATTTTTCACTCTGTTAGACCTAGGGCTAGGGTTTAAACCAAAAATCTTTAATGAGCGCATTGACTTGGATAAACTAGCACAGGCTTATGAAAAATTGGAAAGAGTTTTTCAAGATTCATTTATTAAAGGTTTAATAAACTACGAGTCCTCTACTAGTGTTACATTGGACATAGACCATAAGTCTCCTTATCAGTATGATATTTTTGTGCCATGGGTTTAGAATACTATTTCTTTGTTATCATTTTGTCTGGGATTGGACAGTAACAAGGAAGTGGGGGCTAGTGTTCTTGAAATGATTTATAATATCCATTGTCGAGGTCAGTCAATTGAGAAGGTAGATGTAAGATATAATTTTGTTTAGCACATTGTTGAATCTATGCAACAACAATTATTGATGATTAAACAAAGTACAACTACAGGCAAGATGAAGACATTTAGGTTCACAAGTTATTTGTGCTACCTACTTTTAGCAAAACATCACCCAATATTTGAGACAGAGAACAACAAGCTTGATATTGAGGTCTATAAGTTTGATGAGAAAAACCAGAAGAAATCAAAGACTCCAAGTCCAATATATGAGTGGACACATAAGATGAGGATGACTACTGCTAATAAAAACTACAAACATTTTGTAGACTTCTTTTTGGCACCTATTTACCAAAAAATTATAAGCACATCGATGCCTAGATTGCATGTGTCTTGTAAAGATTGCATTCAACTGGGAAGTCAGATTCAATTGGCTAACTGGTTCTTCATGGAAGAGTACATTGTCTTAAGGTTTTATGGTTTAGCAGTTGAACCCTGAAAACTTTCAATGCATGTTACAGAAAGCATTTTTGTACTAGAATATGTATGGTAAATGGAGAGTGCATATGAACTTTTCAGTGGACAACAAAAGAAAATGATATTTCCTTCTTTGCCTTTTGCAACTAGAAGCCTCACATTTGAGAGAAAGGCTTTCAAAGTGGCAAATGAATTGGTAATTTTTTTTGGCTTTGATTTTGTCAATCACTGGAATTATGATCCATTGAACAGAATAAAAATGAGACTTATTGCTAATGGGAACTCTATGAGCAAATATCAACATCAGGAGATGCCATTGATGGAAAAGTTAAAAAATAAAGATTCATGGGATAAGGTTAAGAAAGAGATGGAGAAACATGCAACAGAGAATAATATTTCAATGCAAGAATTGTCATCCCAAATTATGACATTGCACAAATTAGAGCTTCTGACATACTTAAATTTTTACAAGAAAGCATATTAACCTTCTAAGAGGTCTATGCTGAAAGAAATTAAAGAGGCATGCATAGCTGAAATGTGGTGTCAAACCAAGATGACTGATTTTTTGAAAATGAGGCAAAATTTGGGTGAACCAATGACATCAGCTGGTTTTGATGAAATTGAGGAGGATGAACTTTTCAGCAATTATTGGAATAAAGAGCATCCAACTGTACTATATGATTTTGGTAGTGATAGTGATAATGAAAGACAGAAGGACCTCGAGTCTAATGCTGACATTTAAGGTATTTAGGATTTCGGGTCAACCAAGGTCAGAGATATTGTTAAACTTCAAATGAGTGATTATGTTAAACAAACATATAGTAAAGGGGCAACTATGATACAAAAAATGGGTTATGTAGGTATAGGGCCCATTGGTGCAAGTGGTGAAGGGATTTGGAATCCAATTCCAATACTAGATCCACCCAAAAGAGGATGTAATCCAATCATTGGACTCTCTGAGATTGAAGATGATTCATCTAAAAAGGGCAAAAAATATTATACCTCTGCTTCTGAAGGTCATCCCAAAACATGATTTGTTAAATCTTTGAATCTAGTTGTAGTTGATCCCACTAGCACTAGCACTGGCACTAGCATGGATGAACCTTGTACAAAAAAGCAAAAAGTTATGACAATTACACTGCCAGCAATGTTAGCGGTTACTTCACCAATGTATGCACCAGTAGCTTCTGTACAAAACCCAAAAAATAGTCCTAAAACACCAGGATTTGGAATGGGTCATCTTCAGTCTATTGCCAATCCTTAAAATACAATTGTAGGTGGAGTAAGTTTAACTGGAGTTGGAGAAGCATACAATGATACAACTAATAATTCACCTTTCAAACACTCAATTGTGTCAGCAAACCCAAATTTTAGTTTGAACGAGTTTGCATCAAAGTTTGAATAGACAAATGAAAGAAATAGGGAAATTATGAAGACTTTGAAAAGTGATGTAGTTGTTGAATGTCAGGGATCTACTAACAGAATATTTTCAACATATGATCCAAACAATGAACTGATGAACTTCATGGTTGTTATGCCCCTGGATAGAGATAATAATCCACCACAAAATGTAATAAATCCTAACAATATACAAGTTACCAATCTTCAAATGGATTTATCAAAAGTGAAAAATATTGACAAAATCAATATATTAAAAGAGAACAACAAAATGGTCTACTATACACTTCTGAAAGCAGAGAGGGAAAACAAAAGGCTTAAAAAGAAAATAGAAAAGTTACAGGTAGACCTTGATAATGTGAGGGCGAAGGAGAAAGTAGTAGATAATAGGTTCAAAGAATTGTAAAATAGGATAAAGAAATTTTCTCCTACAGAGGCAATTGTCCAACAAGAAAAGATGAATGAACAAGTGCAAAAATTGACTAAAGAATTGGATGAGTGCCAAAAAAGACTTCAGCATGAACAAGCCTCTATTGCATAGTTGTTCAAGTCTATAAAGAGTAGTGTATAGGTCAACAATAAATTGAAAACTAACCTAGAATATGCTACCAAGGAAAATAATATTTTGAAGATTGAATTGGAGAATGAAAAGAAAAATTCAGATTCTAGGGCAAGGATGGTTTTTAATTTGCAAAAGGAATTGGGGAACGAGAAGAAAAAAGAGGAGTCTAGTGCAAACACAATCCACAATTTGAATAAGCAATTGGAGAATATGAAACAAAAAGAGAAGTCAACTACAAAAACTATTAGTAATTTGAAGAAGGAATTGGAGAATGCAAAGAAAATGGAGTCTAGTGCTACTGCAAGCACTAACACAATCCAATACATGAGGAGGGAATTGGAGAATGCAAAGAAAAAAGAGGAGTTAGTTGCAAAGAAAATCCTCAATTTGAGAAAGGAATTGGAGAATGCAAAGAAAGAAGAGTCTACTCAAAGACTCCATGATTTGAAGAAGGAATTGGACAATGCGAAGAAAAAGGAGGAGTCCATTGCAAAGACAATCCATGATTTGAAAAGGGAACTCAAGGATGAGAAGAAAAAAGAGGTAACTACTGCAAATACAATCCAAGATTTGAAGAAGAAATTGGAGTATGAGAGGAAGAGAGCAACTAATTGAAAAGGGCAACTAGAGGATATACAAAAAAATATTGAAAAAGAGATATCTCAAATGAAGAAAAAGATGGAGAATGTAATGGAAAAAAATAAAACGACCTCTTTCAAAGACCATCATGTGAAAGATACTATAATAAACACAGTTAAGATTATTAAACAAGAAAATTGGGCCAAAATAATGAAGAAAAATGATTGTTTTTTTGAATGGCTTGATTTAAATAGCAATCTTAGACTTGTCTTTGAAAATGTAAAAAGTGATATTGTGGGTAAAAGACAAATCTTCACCAATTCCTTAAAAAATCTTTTTGACTAAATTTTGAATAAAGTAAAGAGATCAAGTATAGGGATTTGGAAAACCATGGAATAAACAACCACTTGGATACCTCTGTAATGATTTCATGTCCCCTTTTCAAATAATTAAAAAATAATAATCTTTGCTAAGGCAGGCAGGCCCAAGAAAGTGAAGTTTCGAAAAAAGGGGGTTAATCTTTGGAAACCGTTGGACTAATAAATGAAAATTATTATTAAAATATGTTTCATTAACCTCTCTTGGACGTGATTTAAAGTTATGCCCTCTTTTAAGGAGTTTCGGAGGCATTTTGGGCTCATTCCAAAACTTGATTTTGCTCATTTCTTTGTTATTCTTCATAGGCTGCCAAACCTGTGGAGAAGGAGACCCAAGAACGGGAGTTTGCAGGTTTCCAGGGAGACCCAAGAATGGGATTTTGCAGGTTTCCAAGAAGGCTAAGGATGGGAGTTTGAAGCCATTCCATGTGCATGCTCATACAAAGTTTGCCTTTGTGCTAAATAGTGCAGATTTGTGAGTTTTCAGGGTTGTTTTTTGGTATGAGTTTGGTGTTTTCAGTAGAGTATTTCATATCAGTTTGGGTTTCTGCTGTATTTAAGACTTTAATATTTTAAAATAGAGCTGAATATATTTACTAGGACGTGATTAAACTTCTGAGATAGTTTATTAGTGTTTTGTGGTGTTTCCGGGCATTTTTGTGTTAATTTTGGGAGCCCGATGAGCATTGTTTTGTCCTCCATTTGGGAGCTATTGTGTGCATGTTATACGGATTTGGAAATGAAATTTTATAGGCTGTTATGCTGCTCAAATTTCTGTAAAAATGTCTTCTTTCAGATTTATTAATAACAGGTGAAGCTGTGAAGCTTTTTGGCACTATTTTCGGCATACCCGATTTGGGGTTTCTTGAGAAATTTGGTGGATCTTTGTGATATTAGTTGTTTGATCTTAAAGATCTGATTAAAGGTTGGAAATATCATGTAAAATCAGAAAAGGGACATTTCAGTGGTATCAGAGCCATGATCTTGCCAGCCTGAGGGTTTGTAGAAGTTTGCAGGTCAGTTTTGACAACTACCCAGATCTTGCATTTCAGTTTTAAGAACTACCCAAATCTTGCATGTCATAATTTATGATTGCATGATGATTCTAATTAGATGCATGTCAAAATTTATGGTTTCATGCTACTTCTAATCATTTTCATGTTAGTTCTTGGTGAATTTGGTGGTTGTAAAAGTTTGCATTTCAGTTTTGACAAGTACCCAGATCTTGCATGTCAGTTTTGACAACTACCCAGATCTTGCATGTCATAGTTTGGTGGTTGCATGTTGCTTCTAATCAGTTGCATGTCCAAATATATGGTTTCATGCTACTTCTAATCATTTGCATGTTAGTTCTTGGTGAATTTGGTGGTTGTAGAAGTTTGCATGTCAGTTTTGACAACTACCCAGATCTTGCATGTCAGTTTTGACAACTACCCAGATCTTGCATGTCATAATTTGGTGGTTGCATGTTGCTTCTAATCAGTTGCATGTCCAAATATATGGTTGCATGATACTTCTAATCATTTTCATGTTAGTTCTTGGTGTTTGAAGAAGTTATATCCTATTGGGGTTACACTCTACTTTATCCAGAATGGATAGGTATAGTACAAAGTCTCAGAGGGAACGATCTTGGACAATTAATAGCCAGAGACAAAATAGTAGAGAGGATGGTTATTTAGACATTCGAGATAAACTTATGAAAATAAGCCATGACATGTCTAAACAGTTGGTTGAGCACCATCGTATAATGAATGACATGTTATCTGACCCAGCTAAGGTGGATAAGTTGACTGGATTTCTATTTGGCAGATTTTCTCACAGGACAGATGATACAATTCCCAAGAACTTGCATGAGGAGTTTGAGAAACTAGCTGATAGCCAAGTAGAGGTCTCAGATTCTACTCTGCCACAGGAGGTGGTGGGAAAGGATATTACACAGATTGATAGTAACGGTCAACTTGATACTCAAATTGAGACAATTGTTTACAGGTTGTCAAAGGGTGATGCCACAGGTATTCAGGATGGTATAGTTACAACAGGTAGTGACTATAGTGTAGTGGGTTCAGATGATGATTATGAGGATGTTGTTGTGCAGGATGGTGAGATACCTGGTAGAGATGAGCAAACATTGAGCATTCATGACTTTGCTGAGAAAGAGTACCAGGCACAGTTAGATGCTTCATCACATGAGGTTGAGGCAGGTAGTACTTCACATGATTTATCCCGCCAGCTGAAGGTGAGTGAAGATAGTATTTTGACTTCATTATCTCATCATGATAGGTATGTGGAGTTAGTTGGTATTGGTCATATTACTCAAGTGAGGATTTTTCTTGAGTTACCAACTGATTCTAGTTTACAGATATGGACTCAAGATTGTTATATTGGCATTTGGGATTCAGTTGACAGGAGATCTTTAACACTTCTTGGTAGCAGTGTTTCTTTGGGTGCTATCATGGATTTGATTAGCAAATTGCACGGTGTTGTCTTTTCTTGTGCTAGTAGCTTGTCCAATGTTGGTATTAGTTTTTATACACCAATGTTGGGCTTTGTTCATATATCCAGTCGACCATACTTGCTAGAATGTGTTGATGATATTTCATATTTGGCAATGTGTATAGATGAGTCCCAGGATCATATTGGCATTGATGACATCTAGGAGGATGCAGTGGGCAATTTTGAAGACTTAGTTTCCTTGGGTATAGAGGAGTTGGACAGCAATGCTAATGTTTTTGATACTCTGTATGTTGATATGAGTTTTAGATTTGATTCACAGGATATGGATGGTAATACTCTAGAGACTAGTAACTGTGAGGATACTCCTTTAGACAGTGCATCAGAGGAGGTTTGTAGGAGACAGTCAAGCCAGTGCCATCATGTGTCTAATCAGTTGAGAGTTAGTGACCAAGACATTGCTATCACTTGCCAGCATTTCGATGCTGCTTGTCAGTTGTTAGCAGTTTATGGATGGGGTTCTCCTACTAGTGATGAGCAGGGAGGCAGTTATCTTTCCTTGACAGAGTTCCACTCTTTATGGGAGGCTATCCAGATTCTGAGATAGGATTATATGCAGTTGGTAGCCGAAAGAGATTATCTTATGAAGTGGGGCAGTATAGCATATGATGCATTGTTGGCCAAGGAAGATGAGGTGAGTGAGCTTACTGAGCAGTTTGTGGTGACTTCTGAGATTCTTGAGAGTACACAGTTGGCTTTCAAGGAGTCACAGTTTCATTTGGCTAAGGTGACCATGGAGTTAGAGTGACTACAATCTTCACCTGATTCTATACAGTCACAAGCAGTGGTGTTTGGTGATCCGAGGATGTCCATGGCCGAGATTTTCAGAGACAGTGGAGATGGGGATGCATCCATTCTTGATACTAACATTGGAATATCAGGTTCATTCCCACTAGAGTTAGGTTCAGTTGAGTTGGGTGTTGTAGCAGATTGTTGTATGCCTGACATGGTGGTGGCCTCTAGTATTGATGGCACAGAGACTAGAGATTTATCAAAGATCATGTGTGGTGTTGGTGAGTCGGCAGTTGGCATGGTTCCTACTAGTAACACTACTCCCTTGGTGATATCTTGGGAGGTAGTAGTTAGTTCCAACATGGTTAATGATCAATTGCAGTTAGTTTCATCTGGATTATAGTCTGAGCCACTGACTGAGATTGGTGCATTCTATCGGCATTACACTGTGAGGTATGCTCATCAATTTACCTTTGATGACCATGTTGATGAGATAATGATACAGAGATGTACTTTGGTTCCTAGTGCTTATCATCAGTTATGGGACAATTTGATGCCTCAAGATGAGAGTTGTGATGGGCATGACATGGCGATAGGTTCTATAGTTGACAGTTTGATAATACATGACTTAGAGCAGGAGTTTCAGAGTGATGCTTCAACGGGTGTTGTTATTGATTCTACTCCTTTGGCTCTGACATCTCCTAACTTAGCTGGTGATCAGTCACAGTGGGTTGTATCACTTGTTCATGGTGAGTTGTTGACTAAGTTTGGGTTTTTTTATCAACATTATATTGTAAGGTATGTACATCAGTTAGCATTTGATCCTTGTGTTGAGGAGTTGATGGCAGGAAGATTTGGTTTGGGTTCCAATTCTTGCTATTTATCTTGTGATGGCTTTTCACCATCAGGGGTGCATGGTAGTTATGGTTATGAGATAGTGGCCGATGATTTGCAAACTTGTGTTGACTGCAGGAGTTTTATAGTGTGTGGATTCTCCATACTTGGTACAGTTTCATTCGAGACCATTCACCATTGTTGTAGAGTTGGATTGTGCATTCCATATAGGCCAGTGGGATGCGTTGATGGTATTTACTGTGTTGGTAGTTTGATTTGTCCACTTTACTTGGGTTCTAATGTTCTAAGAGTTTGTGTCTCATGGGTTTTTGACTGTGGTAGTGGTGATTTTGGAGTTTGGTTGAGCTATAATTGTCAGTTTGATTATGGATTCATCTTGGTCATATTGTAGAGGATATTGTAGGAGCCTGTGTTAATTGGTAGTAGTATAGTTCATGACTACATTTCGGATCCAGGTGGATTGATTGGTTTATTGTTTAGCCATTTCTTGAGGACAAGAAATGTTTGGGAGGGGAGGACTTGTCATGTCCCCTTTTCAAATAATTAAAAAATAATAATCTTTGCTAAGGCAGGCAGGCCCAAGAAAGTGAAGTTTCAGAAAAAGGGGGTTAATCTTTGGAAACCGTTGGACTAATAAATGAAAATTATTATTAAAATATGTTTCATTAACCTCTCTTGGACGTGAGTTACAGTTATGCCCTCTTTTAAGGGGTTTCGGAGGCATTTTGGGCTCATTCCAGAACTTGATTTTGCTCATTTCTTTGTTATTCTTCAGAGGCTGCCAAACCTGTGGAGAAGGAGACCCAAGAACGGGAGTTTGCAGGTTTCTAGGGAGACCCAAGAATGGGAGTTTGCAGGTTTCCAAGAAGGCTAAGGATGGAAGTTTGAAGCCATTCCATGTGCATGCTCATACAAAGTTTGCCTTTGTGCTGAATAGTGCAGATTTGTGAGTTTTCGGGGTTGTTTTTTGGTATGAGTTTGGTGTTTTCAGTAGAGTATTTCATATCAGTTTGGGTTGCTGCTGTATTTCAGACTTTAAGATGTTAAAATAGAGCTGAATATATTTATTGGGATGTGATTAAACTTCTGAGATAGTTTATTAGTTTTTTGTGGTGTTTCCGGGCATTTTTATGTTAATTTCGGGAGCCCGATGAGCATTGTTTTGTCCTCCATTTGGGAGCTATTGTGTGCATGTTATACAAATCTTGAAATGACATTTTATAGTCTGTTATTCTGCTCAAATTTCTGTAAAAATGTCTACTTTCAAATTTATTAATAACAAGTGAAGCTGTGAAGCTTTTTGGCACTATTTTCGGCATACCCGATTTGGGGTTTCTTGAGAAATTTGGTGGATCTTTGTGATATTAGTTGTTTGATCTTAAAGATCTGATTAAAGGTTGGAAATATCATGTAAAATCAGAAAAGGGACATTTCAAATGACCATTAAAGTCTATCACAATTGTGAACAAGTAATGGAAATAGTTGAAGCTCTCAAATTTACTTCCAAAGACTTGACGAAGATGAATAATATCATACTGAACTTCTTGACTGTTGGATTACCAAATCCAGTTAACTCAAATGGCAGATTCATTGGAAAAGAAAATTACATGAAAAATTTGTAGGACAACATAAATTCTAATTTAGGCAACTTGCCTGAGGAAACCACTCTAGAAAGAATTGCAAGTTGCAGCAAACCACTGTCAATAATTAATGAAGTTATAGATAAATTCCTTGATTTATGTAAAAATATCTCTCAGAAGTATTTATTGTTGATGAGGTTACAACTATTTAGCTACAACCTCAAACAAATGGAGCTTTCAAATGATGTAGAATGGAGCACCCTAAAGAAATTCATTGAAGTTGGGTCATCTTCTCAAACCGAAGCTGTTATTGTTGATATCAGTGGTAGTCATAGCTGATAGCACTAAGAAGTAACAACTTAGTAAGTGATATTCTATAATCATTTTATTACTTTTTGCTCTTTAATTTCAAATTTTGGATTTAATTTCAACTTTGTTTAATGTTAATTGTTACAGGAATGAAGAGCCAGCATATCAGGATAGTTGGGCAGCTAGGCACTGGCATACTATTACTACACAGAGTAGATGAAAAAAATTTCCCTAGTCCTACTACTTGAAAAAATTTTGCAATAGGCAATGTGAAAAATTGGCAATGTGATTGTATACCAAACTAACAAGAATCGAAATCGGATCGAAATTGGCAAGCTCGAATCGAATCTTGAATTGAATCGTTGAATCGTGTGAATCACTGTGATTCTTGGAACTATGTTGTATACACATAATGTATTATTTAGTAATAATATGATTATATATTCAATTACAAACTGACCTATAGCTATTGTTTCTCCCTTGTATCTACAAAAGGGAATTCAAGGTCAATGGTCATTTCAATTTGACATCGAGTCATTTGCAAAGGGTTGTTATTGTTTGTAATTGTTAAATTATAAATTATAATACAATTTTTTTTAAATAGAGCTTATTCTGTTAAATGTATTATGTTACAATTTCTTAAAGAAACTAGAATCAATGAAAATCTCAACATGTTAAAAGAATACAATCATTGAAAATCTCAACATGTAAGTTTGTAACATCAACATGTTCAAAAAAAAATTAAGCATCTATAAAAAGATAGTGAATGAAGGCTATAAATTGACTTCTACAAACATAATTAATTAGTAGATAGAGTCTTGGATCGATGCTACTACTACTAGCCTACTACTTGACTCACGCAAAAGTTAGAACTTAAGGTTGAGAAGCTGTTATAGTTGCCAATCTGCCTGGACTGGCTCAACATCACTATCATTAGAATCCTCATCATTGATTGCATATAACATTTAATTATCCATTTTGTTTTATTTAGATTCACTATCAGCATCAATATGCATGCCAAGGTTAACATCATCTTTATTTCTTTCAATATTAGGACATGAACCACTACCACTACCACTACCACTTGGGTCTGAAATGTTAGCAATCCCTCTTCTTTAAAATTGGTTTCTCCAAATGCTAAGAACCTTTTCATAAGGGAAACTTTCTACCTCTTACCTAGAACTATAGAGCCTCAAACAATTATTCAAATTTTTGTCTAATTTGTTTCTAACCTTTGACTTTAGGAAGCCCAAAGTACTGAAAACTCTCTCATCCTCTATTGAACCCAATATCATTGTCAAACATAAATTGATAAGCTTGAAATATTCTAGTATTGACTCTCTCAATCTATTTCTCTCACCAAGATTTTTCTAAAGTTTTGTTACCGCTCCCTCTTCATTTGGGTTCTCCATAAGATCATATTGTTCTATCATTATGTTTACAAAAGAATATAATTGATCTCTCAGTCGAGATTCATCTAAAATTTCATTTATAGTTACTCCATTGATTACTTTAGGTTTGCAAAAATGTTGAATCAAAGTCATCATCCTTCTTCAAAAATTAGTCTGACAGTTTAGAGACCAATATTATGGAAAAATAATTGACATTGCTTCGAGCAGTTCCTCTGGGGGGAATCTAAATATGATTTCTGATGAAAGATTGTAGCAAACTCGCTTGACAGAGTCAAGCACAGAGTCTTTGATCTTCTTGAAGTCTTCACTTGTAATACATGAAAGTACCTTTTCTGGTTTTGATTCAACTTCGCTTCCTACTTTGTTGGGGTTGGGGTTGGAGTTGGGGTTGACATGGGCATAGTATTGTATTGATATGTCAACTCCATGTACCCTGGCATAAACCTCATCATTTGCACCAATATGTAAAAATTTGTGAGGATTGTTCAAATCTATGATTTATATCCACTTTACAAACTTTGATTCATCTAATGGTAGTAATCAATACAATGTATCCAGGCTATTACATGTCATTTTATGTAGCTTATTATATTCTACAATGTACATAGCTCTTTCTTGAACCTTTTTTATAATATTTCTCATGTCTTATAGCATGGGGAGAATAGATGCTAAAGTTAAGAGTATCTTAACATTAGTTAGACTTGAACATAGCTGAGGGAATCTGTCTCACACAGAGTGGATTAGTCCAAACAATGAAGGATATTCAGAGATTACTCAATGCAGTAGTCCATCCAAGGAGATCCATCTGGTATCATTGTCTTTAAGAAGCTTCTTCCCATCAGTAAGTCCTTGATCAAAGTGTTGAAATTCTCAAACTCATTTTGGACTTCGACAAAAGTATTGGTAAATCTCTTTGATTAGAGATTCCACTTTACTTACACAACCAAAATTGTTGACAATTCCAAAAGCTAGACTCATTCGATGGACCATGCAATGAATGGAAATAGCGTAGGGTGCCAAATCATTCTTGATCTTTTTGCAAAGACCACCTTTATGACCTTGCATAACTGAAGCTCCATCCACTCCAACACACAACATTTTGGCAACCTCCATTTTATCCAAACCTCCACATTCAATTAGAGTACTCTTTAATAAATCATATAAAAATTTTAGCTATCACACTACAATTCAATTTAGCAATAGGTAGTAGAAAGGGTTGACGATAAAGATTGTTTACAATATAAACATGCATGCACACCGAGGAAGTATTATCAATCGTTTTAACTTCATCTAGAGATAGTGTAACTTCATCTTCTTTTTCAACCTGTGAAAGACATCTAGCTCATTCCCACCCATTGTTTATTGACTAGTGATTGTTCGGATAGTTTCAAAGTTTGAAAAAGTGCAACAAGGCAGTAATTGAAGGGTAGTCTGTCATAGGACATCCTCTACTCAAAATATAAAAGACCACACTTAATTGAACTACTTTTCCCATATTTTGCACTTCCATTTCTTTCCCAATGAAATCTTCAATGGAATCTTTTTATTGCAGAACGCTTCTCATGTATTTTTTGGTGTAACTCATATATTTCGGCATTCTTGATATGTAGACAATTGTCCTTTATTTTCCAAGTTAGTACAGATTTTTCAACTCCATCTATAGTTTCCTTTTTGTAAACTTTACCGACATGTTTTTCTGTGGTATCAAGTTTAAGTTGCAACCTCTTCTCCTTCTTTATTATCTCTGTGCAAATCTTACATTTGCATTCTATAGGAGGCTCACCATCAATTGGAATAGGCACCGGTTCAATGAACCGGTACTTTTCCACCCATTTTAACTGAAAAATGCTTTTGGACAAATCCCAGCAAGATCGATCTTTTTTTTATTCCAATTTTCTTTTCCCCTTTTGTGCATGAACATATTTATGGAATCACTTTTCGTTTTCTCACCCGACTGGTCTAGGACTGACTCCAACTCTATAATATCAGTTTCTAACTCCCTACTCAAGGGAAGTGCCTCCAAATTGTGTTCAAGTTTGTTCTCGACTGAGATATCAAGTTCACTGACTTGAACTTCAATACAATCTGAGTCTCCAACTTGTGATGAATCTCCTTTTTCTGTAAGCAATGGAGATCTAACTTGTGAATCTTGTAGGCTGCCAACATTTCCACCACCAAAATATGTTGCTATGCTTCTGTGTTTTGGTAACAATGGCCTCTCTTGGCTTTTAAGGATCCTACCAGAACCCCTATTACCCCTCTTGTTTGACATTGCAAATCAATAAAGGCTGCAAAAAATAAATTAACTTAGTTGTTGAACAAAAAACTCAAATAGTGACAACTCGAAGACTGTGAACAGTGATGGTAGACTACTTAGACTGCATATAATAGCAATAATATGATTCATTCTCCAAAAAATGGTACTACAATCTACGGTACTACCCAATATAATTTGCAAACCTATAGGCTTTGGCTATCTTAGCATCTGAGATGTCCAGTCACCAGTAGTAAATCTAAAAAATAACTAGTACCACTGTACCAATACAGTAGTACCACTGTTGACATAAAAAAAATTAAAAATCACTTGCCTTTTATGAAAACTAGGGTCCATGAGTCAATGGGCAATGCACTCAGTACTCTGAAACTTCAGCGGCAATAAGAAATGCCAATCTCCAGACTAGAAAATAGCGAATTGTATAGAATAATAATATCTTATAGTCCAATCTAGGTTGGAAAATTAGGCAAGATTAACAAGCGGGAATGTCAAATGTAGGCGAAGCGCACCAACCTATGCAAGCCTACAGTATGAAATAGTTGGCTAAGCGGGGCTAATGGTTGACACGTGTTGGGAAAGTGGTAGGCGATGCCCAACCTAAGGGAAAATTATTTGGTTGTAGTAATGGCAAAATAATGTGGGCCAATAAGAAAAAAATATGTAAAAGCTGGCGAAATGTTTAAAATAAATGTATCCAAAATGTATATTGCATTGACGATTGGACTAATATTTTTGACCAATCATGTGATAATTAATGGGCAACTAACATGGGCATTGAACCCAAATCTGATAAATATCTGGCGATGTGGTTGGCCTACGTTGCATGTGTTATTTGCCAAATGATAATTGACCCATGAGACGGGATCACCAAAAGGCAAATAGTCGCCACTAAAGTAATCTCTAAGAAGGAAATGTATATAGATAAAGATATGTATACAAAGAGATATAGTGGAAAGTGAGAGGGGTATAAGAAGATAAGAAGATAGAGAGAGAGAGAGAGAGAGAGAGAGAGAGAGAGAGAGAGAGAGAGAGAGAGAGAGAGAGAGAGAGAGTAAAAGTGATAAATTGAAATGTGTGTGTGTGTGTGTGTGTGTGTGTGTGAAAGAGAGAGAGAGAGAGAGAGAGTATTAAATAAAAGTGAACTAGATTAAATATATGTTCATCCAAACCTTGATGTACACTCTTATAAAATGAACCTTAAGCTATAAATGTTCACATTTTTTTTGTGGATTTTTTTCTTAAAATAATATTTGTATACTATAAATAGAATCGAATACTATCTTAATCCATTTAATATATAACATTAAACAAAATTGAACTAGGCAAAGAATCTAAATTAAGAATCACCAAATTCAATCCTCACCAAGTAAGCATTGAGCTAAATTAATTTGTAACATTTAAAAAAATAGAAGCATAACCATTAAATAAACCATATTGACTCTTAATCCTAATACAGACAAATAAAAACTTGAAATCTAAACTAAATTAAAAGAAAATTATAAAGATATTGAATCATTATATTAAAATAAAAAGAGGGATATATAAGGATTAGGGTCAGGTTCAAAGTTTATGCTAGGTTTATAGATAAACCTAACATTTAGATTTAGATAGCTACAAATAGAAGAGAGAATAGGGAAGGAAGTAAAGAGAGAATAGATAGAGAGAATGAATATGGAGAAGGATAAAGATAAATGGAGAGAGATAGTCCAAGAGAGGTAGGCAAGACTATATAGCAATGGAGGGAAAGAATAAAGGGTATTGGAAAAGAGCGAGAGAGATATAGATAAGGTGGATATACAAATCAAGGGACAGATATTGGTATAGACTAATAATGATGAATAGGGATAGAGATAGAGAGTAGGGAGAGAGATAAATGGATAAGAATATTGAGGTACACAATAATATGCATACAAAGAGATAAGTGGAGAAGTGAGAGGAAGATATATATAAAAAAATTGGTCTTTTATATGAAATGATTATTTACAATTTGTACCCCATTTATTTTATTAATTTAAATTTCTACTATTTGTAAACTTTTTTATTATATTTTTTTAGGGGTAGTATTGATGATTGTTTTAGCTATTGCATAGGAGAAGTGAGTGTCATTGTTAGAGAATTTTATTAGATTTAGATTCAAGATATTTGAAAGATGTACTTTGTGTGATTTTCATCTTTGTTAATGTTATAGGTTTGAATAAAAGGGTAAATAGTTAAGTGAAATCTAGTATCACCTTTTCTATTATAATTATAAATTATTAGAAAAGCTTTAAAGTATATAGAAACTTTCTTATAAACATTTTTTCTTTATCAACAATTTAATGATAAGGTCTACACAAATAATATTGATCATATATTATTTTTTCAATTTTTATATAGTAGAAGAAAAATATCTAAATCTTTTTTTTTTTGTAATAATTATGTATGTAATTGTTTTCCTTGGGTTGAAAATGAAATGAAATATGTTGATGCAAGTAGGCTTCAAAACTTATTAACCTTAGTAATATAGATATTTTGTAGATATATGTATATAATACAAGAATATGATAATCTTCATTAGTCTAATAACTAATTAAGCCGATGGGCTTTTTATTATGGCACACA